>CM053770.1:537476372-537513847 GCA_028658325.1 Potorous gilbertii
CATTGTTATATCCACTTACCCAGCTGCATTCTTAGAATTCCCTTTAAAATCCTTGGTTGTTGTTGTTCAGTCATTTCAGTTGTGTCTTGCCCTGTGATCCCATTGGGAGTTTTCTTGGCAAAGATACTGGAGTGATTTGCCATTTCCTTCTCTAGCTCATTTTACAGATAAGGAAACTGGGGCAAACAGGGTTAAGTGACTTACCTAGGGTCACACAGCAGTGTGGTTTGCCACTCCCTTTTCCAGTTTAAAATCTTTAGTTTTTGTCAAAGCTCCACCATCTACAAGAGGCTTTTCCTGATCACTCTCCTCCATATCCTTAGTTTCTGGGATTTCCTTCTGCAAAATTAGCTTGTATTTGTTTTCTTTCTTTCTCTTTCACATTTACTAGCTTTGTGACCTTGGGAAGATCATTTGACCTCTTTCTACCTCAGTTTCCATATCTGATAAATGGGGGTAATAACAGCATTTACTTCCCAGGGTTTTTGTGAGAAAAAAAGTGATAATATGATGTAATATGACATGATGTAATATGATAATATGACAGTCAATATACAAATCTTGAAGTGCTAGATAAATTCTATCTTCACTATCATCGCCATCATCGTCACCATTATCATCACTATCATTTGCCCAAATAAAATGCAATCTTATTGTAGGTAGAGACTGTTTTGTCCCAAGGTGCTAAGTGGTCAAGTAGATAGAGCATTTTACCTGGAATCAGGAAGACCTGAGTTCAAATCCAGCCTCAGATACTCACTAGCAGTGTGACCCTGCAAGTCAGTTAACTTCTATTTGCCTCCATTTCCTCATCTATAAAATGGGAATAGTAACACTACCTATCTCCCAGGATTGTTGGGAAGATCGATTGAGATAATATTTGTAATGTGTTTGGCATAATGCCTAGCATACAGCAGCTGCCAAATAAATCTTGGAAGTTTTCCTTGTTGATTGATTCTTAACCTTCCTTTACAAACATGTCCAGTAAAATATGAAAAAGCTTTCAATTCACCCCTACATTTATAATGGAGACTGCCAAATTTTCAGAGGGTCTTTGATGGTGTCTCCCTATGAGGAAAGGTTAAGAAACCTGCTTCCAAGGGAGTCATGCTGTATGTAATAGGAATAACTTAGATAGCCTTGAGTATGCGTAAACCTTCCTGTAACTGACTCAGATTTGCTAACCACTTGCTTAGGAGAAGAATTTTTGATTGGCTATATAAATGGAGCTATAAATGCCTGTAAATGAGCCTTAGCTGACCTTAGTAATTTCATCTTTGAGCCACTCTGTTCTGCTTCTCAATCTTGGTGGATGACTTCGACTCCTTTTCTAACAATGTCTGGCAAAAAAAGAATTATATAAAGGCCCTTCCCTATATCACTGAAATGTGGACCCATGAAACAGACCTCAATTTATGACCTCTTCATTCAGTGTTGTGAAAAATGATTTTAAATCTTTGGAATCAGGGTCTTGGAGACTGTTTCCCCCAATCCCTCCCCCCTTTATAAATTATAGTCTCTCCTTTAGAATGACATTACTGATGATGAGATTGTACAATCTCATTATACAATGAATCTTCTTATTCTGGCCATACTCCAACCCTAACCTGAATTGATTTAATCTGCTGAGGTTTGGGTGGAGAAAGATCCTTCTGCCTACTCAGTCCAAGACTGGGAGTGATCTGGTATGATAGGGAGGACTGGTCTGACAGAACAAGTATTACCTCTGAAGATAGAATGATGGCAGATGATACTCTTTTATGTTCTAGAAGAAAAAAGATTAGAGAATAATCTTGTGAATTTCAAAAGATTACCAAAGTTAATGTCCAGGTATCTTAAGGTCCTGAAATCTCTATCTCCTCCCCACCCTCTTCCTGATTAAACAAACAACTGTTTGTATCCATCATCCCACCAGTAAACCAGCCTGGGACTTAAAAGATGGAAACATATAAAGGGAATTGACTGAAATTAATCTTTTCCTGGAGATCAGATAAAACTATGTTCTTTTACTAGATCATTTTTATATAGTTCTTTAGAGTTTATTAATAGTAATAATACAAATCCAATTTATATGACACTTTAAGACTTACTACTAATAATAAATTATAAAAGTAATTACACCTAATTATATAAACTGCAATAATAAATTAATTAAAATGAGAAATAGTAAGGTGGTCCATTAAGGTGAAAATTCATTCACCATAGTAATCCACTTAATAAAGTTTCTAAAGGTTTACAAGACAGCTTCTTCAGATCAACCACGTAAGACAGGAATGAAAATAATGCTATCCCATTTTCACAAATGAGGAAACTGAGGCTCATAGAGATTAAGGTCATCAGCTAGGAAACTGAACTCAAACTTGGACTTGTTGACTTAATGAATAAAAATTTGTTAAGTACTTGCCAGGTGCCAGTACTCCATCTGGGGATGCAAATAGGAAACAAAACAATCCAGTTCCCCAAGAACTTTCAGGGAAATAACATGTACATAAATACATACAATGTAAAGATAGATGTTGAACATCTGATTTCACTGATTTAGGTGGACAGAGAGCCACACCTAAAGTCAGGAAGACTCATTTACCTCAGGTCAAATTCATCCTCAAATGGCTGAGTGACTCTGGGCAAGTCATTTAAGCCTATTTATAGCTCATCTATAAAATGAGCTGGAGAAAGAAATGGTAAACCATTCCAATATCTTTGCCAAAAAAACCTCCAAAGAACCAAAAAGCCCAAATGGGGTCATGAAAAGTAAGACATGACTGAAAAACAACTGAACGCATACATAAGAGAGGGAATGCCCTTTACCAATATAGGATAACACATTCTCTTTAGTCATAAAGAGTTGGCCAGGAAATTGATGGTTAAATGACTTGCCCAGGGTCACACAGTTTATGTCAAGAGATAGGATTAAAACTCAGGAACTGCTAGCTTGACAGTCAGCTTTCTATAGCTCACTGCACTACACTGACTCTCAAAATAAAGCAAACAGAAATAGGTTGCATGGCAAGAGATCAGTAGGAACTTCATTAGTAACCTCTTTGCCCCACTTCTCAACTTCCTCTTGCACTGACAGGCTGGATCCTCAGCTATCTACTTCTCCCAGTTAGGGTTCTAGTATTAACCAGGATTAGCAGTGGGGGTTATTTTCTAACGCTAATGCTCACAAGCCCCCATCCAGTGTGGTCCCTATTGATTATAAGCCAGCCAGAGCAGAAAAGGATACGTGCTAATGTGGTATAAGTATCACTGTTACAGAATCATCCCTCTGAATCATGGACACATTCTCCACTTGCATACAAAAAATCCCTGAGTAGAGTAAACACAAGCTTAGAGAACATATATGGTAAAGAGATAACTCACAGTTTCTGGTTTCTAGAAGTTCTTTTTCCCTTTGCAGAGTCCTCAGGAAATTTTTCAGTTGGTATAACTTTCTACTAGACCCCAAGAGTCAGTGTTCTTGAAGATTCTGATGCTAACCTATTCTCAGTGTGTCAAATGTGTCCTCCACTCCCAATGCAGATGTTGCCATCAGCTTCTGCTGTTCTGAAGACTACTACTAGTGCTGATGAGAAGTCCAAATCATTGGACTTTTCAAAGTACACAAGGTCATCCTCAGGGCAAAGCTGAAAGAAAGAGACGGATATTCTTTGTACCCTCCCAAGTGATACCCTTTCAGGGACCTGGCTGGGAGTGCTATACCACTAAATTACCCTACTATTGCAATAGTGGATTAAGAATTGACTTGCTCTTTGTTTCCAAGTTCTATAAGGCCCAAGTGATTCTCTTTAACCAGTGACCACACATTGCCTGCATGGTTCCTCTGTATTCATTCAATTCATATCTAGTTATATATTTGATGGTATTATTGATTCAAGAGATGTCTACCCCTTGTTCTCACCTAGGTTATACCTTTGATTAATAGATCTGGAGTTTAATCAAAAAGGAATTCAGAATCTGATAAATTTATCAAGTTGTAGAGCATCTTATTACTTATATGAATTGGGTTTGAAGAGTTATGAATTACTTGTTTTACAATATACTTAGAAGCAAAGCTAAAAGGTATATTCAAGGATCTCACACCACTCCAAGGCTCACCTCCTTGCTCAGTTTTTCTCTTAGTTAAAAGGAAATCTATTGGGCATGCTCTTTAGTACACTAAAATATTATAAAGAAATACAAATTATCTTTCCCTCCCTGCTTCTCTCTTTCTCTCTCTCTGTTTCTCTATATAAGTGAGTATATATGTACATATTTATATGTATAATGTGTATTTGTGCATAAATGTATATATCCATACATATATGTATATGCACATCTCTCTGACACATCTTTCTCTGTGTGTCTCTTTTTCCTTTCCTCCCCTTTCCCTTGCCCCTCTTCTCCTTTCCATTTCCTTTCCTTCCTCCCCTCCAATTATCTAGAATCTCATTTTTTTCAAATGAACTACCTTCCCTCCTTAATCCCAAACACTGAAACATACATGATTCAATATAGTTCACTGTTAATGACCATATAATTTACTAGCTTTCTCAAGTAGCATAAAAATAAAAATATACAAACAATATTTTCAGTTACTGGAACCTGCACACAGGGTTGAATTCTCCTTTTTTTACCCACCTGTACTGTTAAACTGAGGGTACAAGAAGGAAAAGAGATTTGAGATTTAAACTCTGTGCATACATTTCCCTGGTACTGTACCTAGAAGTTGTAGACTGAGCTCTGTTCATTCTCACTGCTGGTTTAGTTCAATCTGTTCTTCACCTCTCCATTTGGCTCCAGTTCACGCCAAGCCATTCTCAGTTGCACTTTTATGCCCCTCCTGCTAAGAAATTACAGCTTACACATTGCTTTCATGCATTTATTTCATAGGAAGGAAGCACACCAGTTCCATACTTCTTGGCAACTAACTTGAATGGTTAGTTCTTCCTCTATATACTTCGTCCCCAAAGTCCATGAAATCTCAAGCCCAAGGATCCATGGCTACTGATGTTCCTTCTAATTTTCAGATTCTGTGATAAAGTGATCTGGGTTCAAATCAGGTATCTGTTACCCACTAACTGTATGATCTTAATGATGTCTCTTCCAATTTCTGAGCATTAGTTCCAACATCAATAAAATAAGGAGGCTGGACTAGGTGATATCTGAGATTTCCTCCAGCTCTAAATTCTATGATCTCTAATTCATATAAATTGTTAACCTCTGAGATGATTCTCTTTCTCCATCTTTCTTACTCAAAAATGCAGATGGGGTTCAAGCCCAAATGTGTTCGGACAGATCTCTGGAGATGCCCTTTCCTAGAAAGTACTCTGTATACTTTTTTTTATATGATGATACCGACTCTGACTGTTGGATGATCAATATTAAAGCTCAATTGCATTTCTTAATCTGCTGGTGAGAGAAATCAAATGTTCCAGACTTTGTCTGGTAGTTCAGTTAATAAATGGCAGAGTCTTTTATTATTAATCTCACAAATCTGTGAGAAGTGCAAATATCCTGTCACTAGGCTGCTATTTGCTTTTATCCGTGCCTGAGACACAAGTAATTAAGATCTGAAGTTCACTGTGAAAGAGGGTTCTAGGCAGTAAAATGCTGAATTTTTGTGATTAAGTAATTAAGTACCCACCTGAAACTTCCATTGTGGCTAACCATTAATACTGGTAGTTTTACATCTGCGAGGAGACCAAGTGTGCTATTCCTATTTCAAAGATGAAGTCCGAGAAAACTGAACAAACACAGACAGAGGGAGGAAAAAGCAACAAGAATATTTGCCCTGTCTCACTTAGAGCGGCAGAATGAAACCACATTATCAGTCTGTCAACGTTATTATTCCCCAATGCTCTCAGGTCTAATCAAGCTTATCTCCTCCTAGCTTTTCCCCATGAACATCATTCTCATTCATTCCTCACAGCCTTAGCTCTTGCTTTTTCTTCATCTAGAATGTTCTTCTCTTACTTTTCTTCAGTCCCAGTCCTACATTTATTTTAAACTTGAGCATCTAGTAAAAGATTTGACCTTAATTATCAAACTTTCTCAGAGACTTTCCCTTAAGTGATCTTTCATTTGGAATCTCCTCAATACTTGAGTTTGCCATCTGTTTCTCATATCTATGCAGTCCCTCAAAACGAATTAATCTGTTTTTGTAGGTTTCTTTAAAATTTACAAAGCGTTTTCCTCATAATAACCCTGTGAAGTAGGTAGCATAGAGATACTTATTCTCACTTCACAAAAGAAAGCAAGGTTCAGAGAAATAAAGAGACTTTGTCCAATTTACTTAACTAGTGCCAGAATCAGAATTTAGGCCTAAGTATTTTGCAATAAATACAAGACTGTAAATGCTATTTGTTGTGATCATTAATGATGATGATGATGCACAGCATGGCTCCAGTCCAGTTGCAATTTAACCTTTACCTACAGGCTTAGTAACTTGAGTACAAGGACTATCTTCATCTTTGTATTTGAATCTTTGAGACCTAGCACATATCTAGCACTTAATATGTTTGTTTTAGTAAATGAAATGGAAGATTCTCTGCTACCCTCCTGAAGCCCCTGTAGGGAAAGACTGAAACTCCAAAGCCATAAACATTGAAGGTTTCAGAGATAGTGAGGCATCATTTGCTCCCTGTCTGAACCAATGGTATTCCTGACTCTCAACCTAAATGATCTTAGGTCACAGAATCTCATCATAACACCCTGGGAGCCTGCAGGAATTAGATTACTGTATTTAGCTCACAGGATCATAGAATTTAGGGCTGCAAAGGACCTTTGACATCATATAATTAAGTATACTTATTTGTCCTGATTATCCCTCTGCATCGCCCAAGAAGTGTTTAGAACAATCATATCACCTTGCAAAGCTCTACTGATGCTCTCAACCCCCAGCATCACTCTATGCTTGCACTTATGGCTCCCTGACCTATTTGGATTTGGACTCTATCTTCATCTTCCTTCTGCCACCACGCCTCTGCCTCAGGGCAATAACTAGGACAGAGCATACAGGGCTTCCCTCCAGTGTGCCAGCTTGCCATGGGACTTGCTTCCTCCCTACAGTTGTTCTTTCATGTGGTCCTCTGATAGCTTTCAGCATGTAGTGTCCCCCATTCATTTGTCTAGCCTTGGGTCATCTTCCCCCTCCTCAGAATGTCATTATTATGGACCTTCTCTCTCGGGAGACTTTCCCATTAACCCCAAAAGAAAAACAGGTTATACTGTCTGGGGGAAAGGTTACTCCATATTTTACTTCCTCCAGCCATGGTTGGATTGTCCTCTTGACACCTTTTTGCCCCAAGTGAAAGGATTTCAATCAATAATATTGCTATCTGTTTTTTGATTAAGACCAAAATGAACCACGTCTTTTGCTTCATTGTAGTCCTCTACCATATCTAGCCTAGCTTAGTTTAGGTCCTTTCCACCTGTTTCCACAGACTCACAGGGAAATTACAACCAGTAACATCTTTGGAGCTATTGTGTCCTACCCTCTAGACCCATCCTCAGGGTTCTGTGATGTATATCCAAACCACAATCTCTATGACTGGGTCCCCATGACCTTCTTCCAATCCCTCATACTTACTGCCTACTTTCTGGCTAAGATCTCCACCAAACACTATTTGTCAGTAGACTACCCTGATACTATGCTATTCACACCTGCTGAAATACTCACAGTCAACCTTAGGAACTCCTTGTCTTAACCATCTGCCTATCTGGATCTCCACTAGCTGCTTCCTACTGTTTTCTCCTGACATTCCACTTCAACCTAGTGTATATTGCCAGGATCTTCTTTTCCAGATTGTTCTTCCTACTTCTTTGAATCTGTCTCACATCCAGGTTCTGGCATCCACTGTACTCTGTTGCTGAGAGGTTCTACTGTCCACATAGATTTCATCCTAGAGTGCAAAGTAGAAGTGGAAATTGAATGAACTTCTCCTCCTGAGTTATTCACATAATGGATGTGGAATGTCACCAATTGCACTGTGCCAGAACCAGCAACATCATCTGGTGGACAAGAAAGTATGCATTATTCATCACTTTAATAATGTAAAACATTGGTCTAAATGTTTCCTTAACCAAGTGCAAAATGTGGCAAGGGGAAAAGAGGAAACTTACCTGAGAGGCTTCCTTGAGGAAACATAGCAGACAAGATCCACCATCTGTTTTGCCTTTTAGACTCAGATTTAAATTCAACAAAGAGTTATTAAGCCCTGGCTCTTTGCAGAACCTACAATCTCATTTTTTACTGATCTAGAAAACAGTCACATTTTATTCAATTTTGCACAACCCTTGAAACGCCAAGGAGATCAAGAAAGTCACACTCTCCCAAGAGAAAACTGCAAGAGTCCTAGGTCGTTATAATGGACTTACGGACATCAGCAAAGAGCCTTAGGAAAACCTGAAATGAACACTAGAAAACTATGATATGCCATCTGCTGATGAGCAGTGAAGTCATGCTAACTTCCATAAAACCAGTTCCAAAATTAAATTGAAGACATTCTCAGATCAAACAGAAACAACCCAGTTCTGTCTTAGATATTATGCCAACTTAGTTATTGTCAACTAAGTGAAGAAGCCAGGTGGTACAGTATGTAGAGTTCCTGGAATCATCCAGGAGATCAAATCTAGCTTCAGATAGTTTTGAGCCGTGTGACCTTGGACAAGTCACTTTACCTCCGTATGTCTCAATTTCCTCAACTGGGAATAGGGATAATGTCAGCAGCTACCTCCCAAATGATAATATTTGTAAAGGTGCTTAGTACATAGCTGGTGTTAGCAAATGCTTATTTCCTCTTTCATACACATCCCTCAACCAACCATGTCATTCCAATCTTTGTTGATTCAATTATAAATGCTTAATGGTGAAAGAAATAGCTGTTAATAGCCAATGATTCAGGGAGATTCAGATTTCTCCCTTTTTCTTTAACCCTCATTTCAAGATCTCAGTCTCTGAAGGTTGGATCAACCGTCTCCTCTATCCAGACCCCATGCTGAGGGGGCAGCCATTGGTGGGGATAAATTCTTTGACTAGATTGCCTAAGGCTGGGGAAACTTAAGAGTTAAATGACATAATCAAAGTTGAGGTTTAACCGCCTCATCATATTATTCATTTTCTCATTAATTGTTAGCCAATCAGAGTGACTGCCAGCCTGGGGAACAGCTTCTTCCAAAATGGAATATAAGCCATGAACCCATCACCATGAGGGTCTTTGGTCTAAGAGAGAGATGGCCAAATGACCATCCTTTTATCAAAATGCTGACATTATTAATAAAATGATTAAATTACCCAGAAATTATGCATCTCAAACCTTTCTAAATGCCACAATGGCTGTTAACTCTTTCTATCATATCCTGTAGATATGGTCCCTGGAGATCAGGAAGGAAGAACTTGGGGCTTTCCATGATATAAGCATTTAGTGAAGCTTTACTGACTACTCTGTATGTAGAACAGTAGGTCTCTCCAATAGCTTGAAGGTATGATAGAATCTAGTGAAATTTAGTGGTAGTAGTGATGTAGGGATGGTGTTGGGTTTTTTGATTGTTTTTAATGATGAGTGAGACTTGGGTAGATTTAAAGGCAGTAGGGAAGGTGCCAACTGAGACAGACAGAGATAGAATGAGAATGACTAAAGGTGTAATTTACTGGCAGAAGACAAGAGTGGATAGAATCAAGTTCATATGTAGAGAGATTGTCCTTGTCATGACAGGTCTTTGTCAGAAACTTAGGAAAGGCAGCATTAAATGTAAATAGAATGAGAGAAGGTAGCATTCACATCAAATAACTTCAATTTTCTTAGTAAAGTCAGAGGCAAAGTCTTCAACTGAAGGGCTGGAGCAAGGGAGAGATTTAGGAATCTTGAGGAGGGAAGAGAAAGTTTGGAATAACTTCTGCGGGCAGTGAGGTAGGGAATGAATTAGGTAGGAATGAAAGCACTCTCTTACATGGATTTGTAATGTACTCAGTAAACATAGTTGGGAGATCTCCTCCAGATGGCCTGTGAGTTGGGAGCAGAAGAAAGGGATGGTAAAAATAACCCCAGGCTAATAGTTGGCAAGTGAAGAGCAGCAATAGAACAAATGGGAAGGGCACGGCAGCACAGAGCAGATGACAAGACTTCCTGAAGGGATGGATATGAAGGTGAAGCACAGTCTCATCTGATGTCCCAGGCCAGCTAGATATAAGTGGTCATTTAAGTTTTAGAAATGTAAAGGATCTGAGTTAAAACACTGAGGCATACAGCTGAATAACTATGGGAAAGTCACTTGAACTCTTAGTGCCTCTGTTCTTTATTTTAAATTTCAGATAGAGTATCAATTGGTGCTGATGGAGGGCATAAATGGTCAAAGAAGACCAACAGGACATGCTGCTTGCTTATCTGTCATCTTTATACTAACTGTTCCATGTTGAAGACCTCTGCTTCCTCCATGCCTGGAGTTTATGATCTTCATATTCATCCTATTTCAAAAACACCCAAGATGCCTAAAATTTCTTTACTGAATACAATGATACATGATTGAACCATTCAAATAAGTATTTATCAAATACGTGCTGTTACAGCATGGTTGTTAATGTCTATATTCTGAGTTTACATAGATCTGGTTTGATCATGGGAGCTACTGCCAAAAAATAAAAAATATTTTGTCTTATTATATCCTCGCATAGAGTTTACTCTGGGAAAAATTTTAAATATGACTCCTGTCTTTCTCTCCACAGATATAGGTAAAAGCACTATGCATGTCCTTAAAAAAGTGTAAGATATATAATAGACACTTAATAAATACTTGTTGACCTAACTTATAGAAGTATTCAATGTAACAATATATTTATTCATTAAAGAAAAGCCTTTTTCCATCCCACAGAAAATGTAAATCAACCCATAAACAAATGCAGAAAACACACAAGGGACCCACAAAAGTCCATTATAACATCAACATAATTATCCTTCCTCTCCAGTAGGTCTCATTTTCCACAAGGCCCTAAAGTCCCCTGTTTGGAATCGTTTTAGAAGACACATCTGAGGCTTCCAAACAGTGATGTTTTTTTAAATGAGTACCACTTTCAACCAAAGCTTGGAATTCAAAGGAAGCCTATTCTGGGTTGCTTAGAAGGCAACATGATGATATTTTGATAAGTCTTTCTTTCATGCTATAGAGACCCACAAAGATATTCAGCCTTATGACATTACTCTGAAGTCATGGAATCCCCTAGAAGGGTATACCTAGAAGGGAAGCATAGTTAGGGCAGCTAGATAGGTAACCCCCTTCTCATCATGACTGTACTATCCAGTAAAAAGAGAGGGAAAGCAGAAGACTTCCTTGAATTCCTTTCCTTTCCCTCCACCCCTCTCCATGTCGTAGTAGCAATCTTTTCCTCTGAGCAATGGAATCAATACTATCTTCTGTCTCCGAAAGCCAAGCTACTCAGAAAACTCCCCTGCTCTCACCAGAGGGCTTGATACCTAAGCTGCTAAATGTGAAGTTACTTGTAACACAGCTTCAAGGTTGACAGAGACTAGGAAATGTCCCTTCCTCTCACAAAAAGGCTGAATTTTAAGATTATGCACTTTAGGAATTCCCCCTTTTCTTACTAGAATGCCATGATCTAGAAATCTCAAATTTGGGATTTCTAGAGCAGCAACCCTCAAGAACTCTAACCACTTGATCAAACGGTTCCTCTCTCTGTGGTTACCATATAGTGGAGAGACAGATGTAGATCCTACTTCACCAAAGCTGGGGCCAAAAATTCAACATTGTCCAGGAACTCTCCTCTTGTGGCATCTCTTCCATTTCTGCCTCTGTCACATGAACCACCCCAAATTAATGATCACTCCTGAAAATGGAGTATGGAAGCTTCCTCTTCCCTCATACCCTTCCATAATCTCCAGACCTGATCTTCTCCTGAACTTCAGTCCCACATCACTAGCTGCCTATTGGACATTTTGAACTTGATGTCTTATAGATTATCTTAGATTCCACATGGCCAAAGCAGAACTCAATTTTCCCCAAACCCTTACCTCCTCCAAGTTTCTATATTGTTGTCACTGGTACCAATATCTTTATAAACTTATAAACTCCATACAACACTTCAGTGCAGTCCTCAACACCTCCCTCGACTCTCCTTTAACCTTCTTATCCAATCAGTTGCCTACTCTCATTGTTTCCACTTTCTCAATAAATGCTGAAAATATCATCCCCCATTTTCTCTACTCACATAGCCAGTCTCCCATTTCAAGCTCTCATACTGCAAAAAGTCTCCAAAGTTTTCTGTCTCTACGTCTCTCTGTCTATGCCTATCTCTGTCTCTCTCTGTCTCTGTGTCTCTGTCTCAGTGTCTCTCTCTATCTCTGTCTCTCTTCTCCCCAGCTATCCTCCACTCAACAGCCAAAGTAATTTTCATAAAGCACAGGTCCTGAAGGATTTTACATCCTAATAGGAAAAACAACATATAAAGAAGCTTGGTGGCCAGGAAGACATGTTTTAGACAGAGAAGACTGAGAAGGTGACTGGAGTCCTAGGACATCCTTTCCAGGAACGGTATTGTTGATTTGATTGTTATTCTCAGAGCTGAAGTAGGAAAGAAAGGATAAAGGAAAATGCACTGAAGAGATGCAGAAGTTCTGGGAAAAGGTAATTCTTTATTTAGGACGTAGGATTCTTCCTTCTATCTAACCGCCCTATTCAGTGTCTTTAACAGCATACCAAAGCTCAGTCCAGCTTTGGGGTTAAGTTGTAAATTCCGCTCATTAAGCTGGTGATTGATGCCTGTTTACTATCACTGAAAACACTAGGAAGCTGGAGAAGTGAAGGCTGGCAGACTTGAGCCCTAATTACCGGAGGTGTAAGTAAAACAAGAAGCCCAGTTGTTCCATGCGTTAGGCTGAGACGCTGAGATTGCTCTGCATCCCAAACGGGAGCGATTCTATCAGAGAGGGATGAAAGCAACAGCAGCCCCTCCAAGCCAGCAAAAATGAGATAAGGAGGGAGCCAGGACATGCAAGTAATCTGGAACAGCATGCTATGTAGTTATCTGGCCCCAAACACTGCAGGGAGGAAAGGCAGAATGTGTCATTGGATCGGTACCCTTCATCAAGGTGGATCTGGAGTGTTACTTCATTGGCTAATGAAAGGACTGGCATGGGGTCACTGGAGCCACTAACCATTTAAAGTACAGGTGTGGGAGAACCAATCAGGAAGCAGCCGCCTCAGCAATATTCTGGGTATTTCTGTCAATTCCCATCCCTCAGTGCTGTGCTAGGTACACACAGAGAAAGTACAGAACTGCCTCTTAAAGATACCATCCTTTTTGTTTTCTTACTTATTTGTTTCTTTTTAACCAGATGTGGTTTTTACCAGTATTTCCTAATGAAAAAACACCCTCTACCAGATTTCTACTTGTTTCATCACTTAAAGAAGAGATTCTTAACTTGGAGAACTTAAAAGATAGATAGATGGACAGACAGACAGATACATTCCTATCTACTATATACATAAATAAATACATTGATACATAATTAGATCCAGATACTAAATTAATAAATAGATACATTATTACATAGATAGTAGATATAATTGTATTTAAATATAATTGGTTTTCTTTATAATCCTATGTATTTTATTTTATGCATTATTTTGAGAAGGGATCTATAGGCTTCACCAGACTTTCAAAAGATGCCATGACTTAAAAAAACAAGTAACAATCCATGGGTTCTGGTCCTGTCCTTCCATTTTACAGATGAGGAAACTGAGGCAGCATGAACAATAGAAAATACTACATTTTAAGACAGACGATCAGAGTTCAAATCCTGACTACTACTTCTTACCTTTATAACCTAATTCTACTCCTTATTACTTGAGTCCTCATAAACAAGTCATGAACCCTCTCAGTTCTTCATCTGTAAAATAAGGGCAGTTAGACTAGCTGTCTTCTAAGGTTTCTTCCAAAATCTAAATTTGTAATGCTATGAGTGGCCTGCCCAAGGTCACACAGCTGGTGAACAGAAGCTAGGCTAACACACCTTCTTTGAATTATTTCTCTCAAGTTTGAAAGGTCAATTCTCCTTTACTTTCCTGTGCTGAATTTTCCATTTTTGAGCAATTTACTCATGCTATATTGTGTGTATAAATGAAGGCCTGAAGAATCTGGTCCTGAATCTCTCTTATGACTCCTTGCTCTGCCCTTGGGAAGATCCTACAGAAAATACTGTTCAAGGATGAAAGCTACTAGCTTGAAAGCAAATCTAGTCATTGTAGAAGGAACTGGAGCCTGGGGACTGAATCCTACCTCAATCCTCCATTCTGCTTAAGCAAACTTTCGGATTTTAGAAAGTGTGCTAAAGGAAAAATCTTCTTATTTCTGTTTGTTTGTCTGTTTTGTTTTGTTTTATTCTGGTTCTTGTTGCTCAGTGATATCCAACTCTTTTGACTCCATTTGGGGTTTTCTTGGTTAAGATTCTGGAATAGTTTGCCATTTCCTTCTCCAGCTTATTTTACAGATGAGGAAACTAAGGCAAAAAGGGGTTAAGTGACTTGATCAGGGTCACACAGCTAATACATGCCAGAGACCCGATTTAAGTTCAGGAAGATGAGTCTTCCTGACTCCACCCTGGTATTCTATCCACTGTACTACCTACTTGCCCTTTATTCTGGCTGCTGTTGCCTTAATAAACATTAGTCTTCCATCCCAACCAAGATCTGCTGTTCATAAGTCAAAAGGTCGTCCTATAATACTCATCTTATATACCTTGATCTGGGAGACTGTGGGGCTGCCCAGCTAGGCACAGTTCCTCTCGAGCCCAGCCCCCAGGAAACTTATCGTTTCCAAAAAAGAAAATGGAAAACTTTCTGGCCTAGTTAGAAGATGGAAAATGTAAGGTCAGGAAGGCAGCTGACACACGATGCCAATGCTTTCAAGGGGGAGCCAGAAAGATTACCTTTTGAGCAGCCCATTTGCAGCAAGATGGCAAGACCCTAAGCCACAGATCATCACTATGCAGCTATTATATCCCAGACATTGATTTTAGCGATGAAGTGCAGGGAATTGGCAAACACCATGAATTTTCATTAGCTCTACAGCAAAAGGGAACATTCCCTGCCTTCCCACTACCTCCCCTCCTAAAGAAAACCCACCCAGTCCAAAGCATATTAAGGAGTAATTTATAAATGCCAGCTCAGTGAAACATAAAGCAAACAACTGTGATAACAATTGAGCACTTCTAGGTAAGGTGCTAATTTGAACTATATTGTTCATGATAAAAACTCCTGGCTCACCACATTCCTCCTTTACTTTATTTATGGGTTTTTTAAGTTGTGAAAACAGAAGAGTCTTCCCTTGTCTCTGAGTTACAGAACAGAACTGAATGGTTAGGTAGAGTTTTCAATCCTTTCCTCTCTCCTGTCAAGGGCAAGAGGAAAGAAAAACAAAGAAGCAAAATGCTTGGTAAACTTTAAGCACTTAAATTCTTCAATTCTACTTGCATTTATTAGGCACCTATTATATGTAAAGCACTCTGCTGGGTGATAGAGATACAAAGACAAAAATGAAACTGTCCTTGTCCTCAAAGACTTTACATTTTACTCTTGAACTTAGAGGCAATCAAGTCTAATCCTTACATTTTATAGATGGTGAAACTAAAGCTGAATGGTTAAATGACTTGCCCAAGGTCACATAGCCAATAATTTAAAGTACTGGCACTTGAACTTAGATCCTCTGACTCCAAATCAAGGATGTTTTTCCTTATAGCAGAATGTTAGATGGCACACTGTATATATATAGAGCACTGAACTTAAAGTCAGGAAAACCTGAGTTAAATCTGGCCTCAGGTACTTCCCAGCTGTGTGGCTCTAGACAAGTCATTTAACCTCTTTCTGCATCAGTTTCCTCATCTGGAAAATGGGAATAATAATAGCCCCCACTTAGCAGGATTCTGGTAAGGATCAAATAAGGAAGTATTTGTATTCTGCAAACATTAAAGCTCTCTATAACGCTAGCTACCTTGTCAACAATACAATTAATTATGTAGCTCTTATTATTATTTTAATAACAATTCAGTCATACGTATAAAAATGCATATATGTATATATATATATATATATATGCTTTGCATATAATTCATTTATTTATATATATAAATGAATATATATATATATATATATATATATATATATATATACAAATGAATTATATGCAAAGCATTTAGTGAATAATTAGTATAGAATATAGGTAAGAGAATGTTGTGAAGGGTATTTGATGCCTAAGTATTGCCAGTATCACTGGCAATAACACTGAAGATTCTCAAACAAAGTAGTAACACAGCATAGTGACATTCTGGCCAGTTCTCCCAGAGTAAGGACATCATATTTCATGTAGTGACTCCTCTCTGAGTTCACTACCCCAGAGCCAAGCAAACACTATCTAGGAGTATAGGTGTCGCTTCTCTAGCACTTTTAGCTCGAGTTCCCATTCCAAATCTGTTCTCCCTCCATTGTTACCCATCACCATCCCATTAAACAAATTCCTATCAGTGAACTTTTTTACAAAGAGATATTTACTTCAAAGATATAGTAAGGACAAAAACATAAATATTTCCCACACTCTGAGAGTACATTTTATATTATACCACCAGTGTCTCTAGCAAGAATGGGTTCAGGGTTAGCTCAGTTTCCACATAGCACTGGTCCAACAAAGTTCATATCCAAATGTATCTTGCCTGCCAGATAAGCCCTCCACTTACCTATCACTGGATTGGGTCCCAAATATCAAAGATTGCTCCTTACTCCTTGAGATACTGATGCTTAAGCTGGTTGCAAAACCTAGCATGATTCAACTCCCTGGCACTCCCCTCCCCTGTCCCAGCTCACTCTCCTGTCCTTTCAAAACTCAAAACCTCCAGATTTATCGCCACCCAAAGTAAAAGAATAAATATTATGGCAAAAGACTGGAGCCTGTTTTCACAGAGTCATATGTCAGCCTTGACCAAGGCAAAAAACTCATGCCTCTCCCTTTATAGTGTTGTCTTTCACTAGATAATATCTTCAAAGGAGTTAAATTAAAAGACTAATTGTAGCCAATCAAATAAACTACCATATTTACCATTTGGTTAGCACACCAGAACCAGTTACAAAATGATTACAAAACCTCAAAAATCTCTTCAAGGTACTTTCCTTACATGTCATTATGAATCTCCTGGAAACAGGGATCCCCAGTCTCTTCCATGTTAGGAATTGAACCAGCAGCAATGAGACTGGGCTTACTGGTCCATCCGCCCATGACAATGGCAAGACATGTTCTCTAGGGGTATCATTTTTGCAGCCCTATGGAAGATGTATTGAAGAGGAGGTAAACTGGAAGAAGAAAGACCAATTAGAAGGCTATTACAGTAGCCTATGAATGATGTATTTAACTGTAGTTGTGGCCATGTGAAAGTCAAGTAAAAGTAGACAAGGAGTAGAACTGACAAGCCCTGGTAACTAACCATGGAGAGATGAGGAAGAGGGATGAGTCATGGACAAATCTGATGTTGCCCATCTGGGAGAATGGAAGGACGGTGATATTTTACCAGAAATAAGGAAGTTAGGAAGAAGAGAAGATTTGTTAGGAAAAGTTATATTTTTTTAGATATGTTGGGTTTGAGATGTCTATGGGAAATACATTTCGAGATTTCAAGTAGGCAATTGTTGGTGGGGTATTGGAACTCAAGAGAGAAAGAGGGCTGGATATAAAGATCTGGGGGTTATCTATAAATGATGGCTGAACCTATGAAAGTTAGTAAGATTCACAAGAGAAGAAGAAGAAAGAATTCCAAGATGGCTTTGGGGTGACTTCACCACATGTGTGTGAATAATTGTGATGACCATTATTTTTATCATAAAGAACAATATATTTGAAAACAAAGGCATATCCTGGGCTCAGGAATAAGTAATCAGGCACGATGCTGCATTAGAATGTCAGGAGTTAAGGACAATCAAGCTCAACACAGAAATGGCTCAAATCTACAATTATAATAGAATACAATAGGGAGACCCGGAGTTCTACTTGGAGAGGCACAAGTGGGCTATAGGTCTCTTTGTTATCACTGACAGTTGGGAAAATGTTGAACTAGGTAAGAAGTACAGAAGGACTCCCGGTGTATTATGACTAGAGGTCTGGCAATTGCCAGGTGTAAAGGGACAGACAGAGGCCCTGAAATCTCAGCGCTATGGCCAAGAATCAGTATGCAGGTTAAAAACCAAAATAGGAGGTGAGCTGAGTTGGATAAACCAAAGAAAAAGAGAGAAAGTAAAGACTTGGGGACCAGAAAGTCTAGTTCAAAATCAGGAAAATAGTATACAATGATGTATCTTTTTAGATGTGGGAAACAAGATAGAAAACAATGAAGATAAAGTCAAATTTTTTTATGTTGGCTAATTTTGCAAAGATATTTTTTTCTTAATTCTAATTGGGATGGCAATCTGAGTGGAGAAGCTCATGGGAATATTTTGAAAAATGAAGATGATATAAAAAACAAAAGATACCAATAAACATTTTTCAAAGTATTGATTTGCTTCATTTTTATGCATCAAATTTCTTCACTTGTATTTTTAAATACCCTGGGTTGTACACAGGCAATGCCATTCATTGAGCACTCAGTATCACAGATTCTTATTCTAATTACAAATCCTCATATAGAAAAGTGTCCATTGAATAAAAGTACAATAATTTGTAACAGATTAATCCAAGATCATTTACTAAAAGGAAGTGTATTTTGACAGACAATTAAAGGGAATAAACATATGGCTTGACAGGTGTCCTTTACTATAAGATAAAGCCAATATTAAAATTAGATTAGGTGTCGTAGTCCAGAAAATACTTGTCTTTATCTTGAAAGAGGATTATACCTGTTTCCTAGTTTAATTATGGATTTTTCTACTGCTTCTCAACATTCATTCTTCCCATGTATTTAACTGTAGTTGTGGCCTCTCTGTGATTTCTTTTCATGCTGAGGGTTTCTATAACCTGGATAAATTAAAGGTCATCTAATCAGGGACAGTAAATACATACTCACAATATGGGTATACACAGATGAAATGCTTATATATGTGTATGTATGTATACATACATATAAACAGCATGTATATACACACCTATATACACACACATATAGATATAAATATACAGATACAGTATAGAACAGCTAGGTGAAACAGTAGATAGAGAATAGGACCTGGAATCAGGAGGACCTGAGTTCAAATCTGGTCTCAGATATTTAATAACTGTGTGACCCTGGGCAAATCACTTAATCCTGTTTGCCCTCAGTTTCATTATCTATGAACTTGAGTTGAAAAAGGGAATGGCAAGCCATTCCAGTATCTTTGCCAAGAAAACCCTAAATGGGGTCACAGAATGTCAAATACAACTGAAAACAACTAAACAAGAACAAGTTTCATGTGACATTTGTGTGATTCTGTATATACTTCTATATGTACATCTCTCCAGTTGAAATGTAAGTTATTACAAGGGAGAGACTTTGTCTTCCCATTCCTATAACTGATCATAGGGCCTACCTACCATGTACATAGTAGGCACTTAATCAATGTTTGTTGATTAAATGATGTCTTCAAATATATGCACATTAAAATATAAAATAAAGGTTAAGTGAAACTGAGGCCCTACCCTCAAGAAAATAAATATAATTTTTTATATATTACTGAAATATGCAAGAAAGAGAGGCATCACTCATGACTGGAATATGATTGCAATAAGGCTATACATAATTCAAAAAGAGATAAAGGAGACAGAAGAATAGTATTGTGTGTATATATATTTTAAAATACGTATCTGAGGAACTCCATGAGTCTCAGTGGGGAAGCATATAAGAGAAAATCTGGAGAAGGATCAAGGGAAGGAGAGATCATGTGATTAGACATACCTTTCTGCCCATCATTTTGGATGATGAGCTCATGAAATAGATCACAAATTTAGCAATGGAAGTACAATATGGTAGAAATAGATGACCTTGGATCATCAGGATATCTGCTTCAGTTCTCTCTCTGCCAAAAGTCAATCAACTAAGCTTAAATTGCTTTACTAACAATTTTATCCTTCAAAAGTTAGAGAAAATAATAAGAACTACAATTCTGACTAGCAAGAAGGTTCTGAAAATAGTACTGGTTGGAATTCCTATTCTACCCCTAACTTCATGATACACAGAGATGGGAAAAGCTAGGGTAAAGTATAACATATACTTCCCATACAATGTGTCTGTATATCCAGGGTTTAGCACAGTAACTCATATACAGGAGGTGCTTAATAAATGCTTATTAATTGCATGATTCAAGGGAAACATTTCGAAAGTTCAGGAAAAGTATCTAAGAAGAAACAGTATAGTTGATAGAGTGTCAGAGAGTAAAGATTACCTAATTTCAAATATAACCTCTGGCACATACTGTCTGTGTGACCTTGGATTAGTTACTTAACTAATTAAGTTACTTAACTGTAACTCAGACAGAGAGATGAATTCTCTTTCTAATTTCTGGGAATTTCCCAGCTGGAGGCCCGAGATGGACAATAGAGAATTATTGATTTATTTCATTATGAGTCTCCCCAAAGCAGTGAGCAAATAAATCCGCCCCATCCTAGACATCAAACAGGAGTTAGTAGTTTCTGATGGAGGGAGGTTTTTAAGTGAGGCGCTTTCTGAGACACTTGCCTCAGGTATCTCCTCTTCCCAGGCTAGATTTGAAAGGTCACACTTAACTGTGTGACCTTGGATTAGTTACTTAACTAATTAAGCATTAATTAAGTGCTTACAATTTGCCCAGGGGCAACTAGGTGGTACCACAGTGGATAGAGGCCCAGTGAAGAAGTCAGGAGGACTTGAGTTCAAGTATCACCTCAGACACTGACACTCACTAGTTGAGTAACCTTGGACAAGTCACTTAACCCCAACTGCCTCATCATGGGTCATCTCCAGTCATCCTGAGGAATATCTAGTCACAGGATTCAGATGGCTCTGGAGGAAAAGTGAGGCTGGTGACCTGCACAGCCCTCCCTCACTCAAAACAAAGTCAAGTGCAAGTCATGTCATTATTTCTCTGATGAGGGGGTCTTCTTCAATGAAGGATGGACACACACACAATTTGCCCAGTACTGTGCTGATATTTAACCTCTCAGTGGTCCAGGCAATTCTCTAAGACAATAAATAGCAGAACAGTTGCTCATCTGTATTGGTAAAGGGAGTTTTCCTACCAATGAAAAAATCACAGATCCAGACCATCTTACTCTAGAATCCTGTAGCCTAAAAATCTTCTGAGGAAGTCAGTCATTGGGGGAATGAAATGCTGCCAAAATTATATAAAGGCAAAGCAAAATATTAGCATAAGCAAAGGAATTCCGGTCGAAAGAAATATGCAGGTGTCTATGAAACTCACTAATGGATAGATTTTTAAATGCACATGTACCAAATGGATGCAAAGGAATGTAATGAAGGATGAATGCAAAAGAATGACACAATATCATAAGCAAAGCCTCAGGAATGCTAAAATCCAAAAAGCGGTAGTAAGGCTGGTCTCAAATGCTAAGGATTAAGAAAGAGATAAGTCATTGCAAATTCTCTTTGTCTTCTATACTTTCTTGAAGCTATGTCAAATTGCCTATTTACTCCTCCTCCTCGTTAGGCTAGGGACTCCTAAAAGGAGATTTAATTTATCTGTGACAAGCATCTTCCCAAAAAGAAAAGGTTATCCGCTCAGCTTCCTTTACTTGACAATTAGCATATTCCTGACATATTCTAGCAAACAGAAGTTGTTCCATAAGCAGGGATGTAATTATCTAATTAAATCAAATTACCTAGCTTTTTGTCTAACTCTATATAAATGTAATTTCTACCCTTGGATTAAAAATAATCACATTCAAAAATAGATGATGGGAGAAACATAGCAAGATAGCAATTCCTATGAAAAATATCAAAGAAAATAGTCAATTTTGGAGAGTTTATGAAACGATAGGAATACTAACATACTGTTGGTGGAAGAGTGAATTAGTCTGACCGTTCTTGAAAGCAATTTAGAATTATGCTAAGAAAGGGGCTAAAAATGTCCATTTCTTTTGATCCAGAATTCCTGCTACCACATATATGCCCTAAAAATGTCAAAGATAAAAAGAAAGGTCCCATAATACACCAAAATATTTATGACAGCACATTTCTCAGCAACAAAGAACTGGATTAAAGTATATTCCCATTGACTGAGGAATAGCTAAAGTCATAATGGAATATGAATGGAATGGAATACTGTTATGGTTTAAGAAATGACCAAGAATAGGTAATGAAGAAGGATGGGGAGATTTGGATATACCAATCTGAACAATATAAATGCAAAGAACAAAAAAAAAAAATGAAACACTATTAATTAATGACTGAGCTTGGTTCTAAAAAAGAGATTTAAGAATGTCTCAACTTCCTTTCTTTGCAGAGATGGGGAGGGGAAAGTCCATGGGTATGGAACACTGCATATAATGTCAGGCTTCATGATGTGTTGTTTAGTTCTTCTGAACATCTTTTTCTCTTCCTTTTATTTTTTGTTATAAAGGATGGTTCTTTGGGAGAGAGAAGAAAGACGGATGTATTTCAAATGAAGGTAATGTGAAAACATAATCCAAGATGTGGAACAATGGGTAATAGGTAGAAAGCACAGAAGGGAAGGTTTTAATTCATTTTAAGAAAAATGTACTCAGCTTCTCAACAAATATTTGTTAAGCCTACCACTTTTATGGGGTAAAAGGCACAGGTGAGTAGGGAACTAGCTCCTCTCTCTCTTGATGGACCCCTGACTTTGAGAGAGGATACCTCTCTCTTCCTTTCAGCCGAGGCAACACCCTCAATTCTTCTCCTGGAGGAAATGTTTGCTTTTTGTTTGTTTCCTTTCAAATCTAGCCTGGGAAGAGGAGATGCCTGAAGCAACTGTCTCAGAAAGAGCCTCACTTAAAAACCTCCCTCCATCAGAAACTACTACCTCCTGTCTGATGTCTAGGATGGGGCGGATTTATTTGCTCCCTGCTTTGGGGAGACTCATAAAGAAATAAATCAATAATTCTATTTTGTCCATCTCGGGCCTCCAGCTGGGAAATTCCCAGAAATTAGAAAGAGAATCCATCTCTCTGTCTCCCTGGCAAATATATATTGCAGTTTAAAATCTCCTTTCAGTCTCTTCTGTGTGTTTTACTGCTCACTGCCCTTCCCTCAGATGAATTTAAGCAAATAAAAAATAGACGGGCCAACTACACGCTGACTAACC
Organism: Potorous gilbertii; assembly: GCA_028658325.1. Lineage (NCBI taxonomy): Eukaryota > Metazoa > Chordata > Mammalia > Diprotodontia > Potoroidae > Potorous > Potorous gilbertii. The sequence continues at coordinate 537,499,629 of CM053770.1, forward strand.
CTAGCTTTATCATAATACCAGTTTTGAGAAGTCCGGGGCAAAGAAACGGAAAGTAAGCTTCAAAGAAACATGGAATATAGGTGGGGAAAGGGGAGAGGGAGAGTGGGATCACCGTCCTTCCAGGCCTCCTTCGCCGCTCCCCCGCTGCCCCCGCGGCCTGGGGCCCGGGCCCTGCCGTGCTGGCCGCCCCGCGCGCCTTCGGGGCCTCCCGGCAGGAGGACTCAGCAGCGGCCGCGCCGAGCGTCCCGGCCTAGGCACATGCCCGTGCGGGGGCTCCCCACCGACAGGAATAAGGCCTTTGCCGAATTCCTGACATGAAATTAAAGGGGAAGGAAAATCCAGAATCCGGGGACCGGGAACTGGGTGTGCAGCCGCAGAGGCCGAGCCGGGCCGGAGCCGGGCCGGAGAGGGGCCGGAGCCGGGCCGGAGCGGGGCCGGAGCGGGGCCGGAGCCGGGCCGGAGAGGGGCCGGAGCCGGGCCGGAGCGGGGCCGGAGCCGGGCCGGAGCGGGGCCGGAGAGGGGCCGGAGCCGGGCCGGAGCGGGGCCGGAGCCGGGCCGGAGCGGGGCCGGAGAGGGGCCGGAGAGGGGCCGGAGCCGGGCCGGAGCCAGGCCGGAGAGGGGCCGCACCGTGGTCCACCGACCTTTGAAGGCGAGGCACCAGAGGGGCAGAAAGCACAAGGACAGAAAGGGCCTGCCCTGAGCTCAGCCCCGAACTGCGTGGCTGAGGTGGTGTGGGACCCCCACGATCCCAGGGCGAGGTTGGACCAGAAGCAGAGGAGGAGAGTGACATCTCCATGGGGAAAGTGAGCTTTCAAGCCCACCCGCGCATCCGACTGCAGGGATACAGTCTGCACGCCCCTGGACTGGTCCCTGTACGACCACTTGGCTGGACTTCCCGACTGGCAGAGGGGTGGAGCACTCGTGATGGAGCTGAGCAAGGCCTCAGAGCACCGGGAGTGCCTCAACTTTCCGTAAGACCTGAGAGGGTTTGTGTCAAGTGTGAGTAGGGAGGCCTGAGACTGCGAGCCCCTGCTGTGCACCCGGAGCCCTTCCTGCAGGGAGAACATTCTGTAGAAATTATCGTGGAGAAAATGTCGTGTGTGCATTATATTCCGTAATCCTTTCATTTCCTTTTGTGTGGTGGCATTTTTGTACACACCACAGAATGTGAAGTAAAACCCTTGAACCTCTGTGAGAGGAAGGGAGGGAGGGAGGAAGGAAGGAAGGAAGGAAGGAAATTAGCATCCTGGATCCACCTTCTGGGTAAAGTCAGCAAAACCAGAATCTGCCCAGACATTTCTTCTAGACCAACAGTCTATGGCTGGCAACCTCCTCACTGTGGATCTGTTCCTAAATCCATGGCAGCTGCCCTCCATGCCTCTATCACTTCTCCACTTGGTGTCTGGAGAAGCTGTTGCAGGCCTCCCAGAAACATTCTCACGTAGGTACAGCCAACCGTGCCACCCCTGGTCTTTTTACATTCACTTATTGTGCACTGGCCCAAGGTATGTGAGTCTGTGGTGAAAGTGGCAGCATCCCACTGCTGCCCCTGCCCATCTTTCTGCTCTCTGTCCCAGATGTATTTCAAGGGGTTCTTTCTAGGAATAGGAAGAACTAAGGGCCCCAGAAGTTCAGTAGAGAAACAATGGGGAATTCCTTTCCACCAGAGGACACAGGTCTCTAAAGTCCTGCTACTGAATATATATAATATTCAAGAAACTCTTCTAGGTTCTGGAAAAACAAGAAAAAAGGAAAAACGAAAAGCCACTGTCCTCAAGGAACTCACTTCCTAACAGACTGGTCTAGAATTGGAATGGGCTGCTTCCTAAAGTAATTCAATCTGTTTCCCCTCCATGAAAGTCTTCAAGCAGTGTCTAGATGACCGCTTGTGAGGGAGGTTGAAGAAACACTGGTCAGCTACAGGTTGGAGAAGATCACCTGTGTGGTCCCTTACAAAGCTGAGATTTTAAGGTACTGTGATTTGGTGAGAAAACAGGGAAACTTCATTTAATCACTTCCCTTAAAGATGTACTAAACATAAGAGCTTCTTTAATTCTTTACCACTAATCCTAATTCAAATTTTAAGACTAAATTTGCTTAGATTACCATAATTCAAGTAATTTATCTAATTGATAGAAAGTTGAGGCTCTCACATCTGAAACACTTAGATGAAAAACTAGGAAAATTCCATTCTTTCCCTAGTGGTTTAGGTTTGCTCTTTCCCATGATTTTGCCCCTAGTCTTTGATGCTGGGATATATGCAGATTACATTTCTTTGTAACATCATGGAGAGTGACCTCTGAATTCTGTGAAATATCTGTCTCTAGAAGAAGAATCAGAGATTGGGCTTGTTAAGATAGACTGTGTCTCAACCACACATGTACTAGCAACCATTAAAGGACAGAGGGTCAAGCCTTGGCCCTGCCACAAGCACTACTATCTCTTTTTAACAGACTGAAAACTAAGGAAACCAATTCCTCCGTTCCTACCTCAATATTTCTGCTTCAAAGGCCTGGGCTTAGGAAAAAGAGATAACATGTACAAATAATTTAGAGCTTCTCACAGGAGCAAGATTAATTCAATATGCAATGTAATGTCATTCATCTTACTTGTATTTTCTACAAATTCAAAATCAAAACCAAAAATAATGTGTCTGTGAATGATAGTATCTCACAAAATAGCAATGCTTGCTAAAAAAATCAAGCTATATAAGCATACAGTATGCTATTAATACACACCACTAATCTCATGAAATATTTACATGCTTTGTACTTCTCATATCAGAAGCAAGGAGAAAGAATCAGTGAAATGTGAGTTTTCATGTCCAGAGAAGTATATACATTTAGCATTCTAGATCCACTGATTTGAAGGATAAATAATGAGTAGAATTATGTCTGGTGACTCCCATAACTAACAGTAAGGTCCAAGACTATATTGGAAAGTTGGAATATTGATTATTTTCACTATCCATGTTTCTTTGTCATTACATCAACCCTACCTCCCCAAAATCCTTCAGTGCCCTATGATTTCAGGTTGGTCCTGACTCCCAGAGGTCTCCCACTGCAGATATCTATTCAGTATGCCCCATCTGCCCCATAGTCTTTCTTTATTTTCTTTTTTTAAAAAAAAAGCAGCCAGAAAAAAGTCTGAGTAACAATACAGTATGCATAAGGGCTGAGCAAATAGAAATACATTTTAAAAGATGGTGGCTTCATTGTCAACCAGAAGGCAATCATTGAATGCATGAGATCACAGATAAAGGGTGAGAAGGAACCTAAGAATCTAATCTTTTCTGTTTGCAAGTGATGAAAATGAAGCTTAGGTCAAGTGACTTGACCAAGTCCACACAGCTAGTTAAGTGTCAGGGTCAGGATTCAAATCCATATCCTCTGACTCCAGCAGGCTTTCCCACAGTATGATTTCCACTCCTCAGATCTATTGGTTGAAAAGTAGAATGACACACTAAGTCCAATAGACAATCTTTTCTTTCATTTTAACCTTTTTAGAAGCATAACACCCCATAATAGGAATGGAATTCAAAGGTCAACTGAGCCTACCCATATCTGACCATCACAACCAACAAGAAATAGTCCAGCCTTTACTCGAAGTTTTCTAGAAATGAAAATCCTCTAATTCTTCAGGTAAACCATTCTGCTTTGGTACAACTGATCATGAGGAAATGTTTCCTTACATTAAGCTTGACTTTGCCTTATATATTCCACCTGTTACTCCTTGTTCTGCCCTCTTAGACTAAACAAACACCCTCATTCCTTCTTCCACATGATAGCACTTTGATATTTAAAGACAGCTATTATGTCTTCTCTAAGAATGCTCCAAGCTAACCATCCCTAGTTCCTTCATTTATTTCTTATATGCTGTGGTATCAAACACCTTCAAAATTCTGATCAGCATCCAACTTTTATTGTATCAGATTGTTATTCTAGTAATAATTTATGTAAATATATTAAGCAACAACTATGTGCCATAAGTTATGTGGGATGCTGGGAATACAAATGCAATGGTAAAATGGTCCCTGACCTCAGACAGCTTACATTTTAGTAGGGGGTTGCAGTATGTTCACAATTCCCATTAATACCAAATATTTATAAATAATCAGTTGAAAAAGCAGGCAGCAATATGGTTTACTAATTACTAGGCAATTAGTAAAGGCTTCTTGAAGGGAATGATACTTGAGCTGATCCTTGAAGGGAGTTAGGGAGTTCGAAATGCAGAAATGAGGAGGGAGAGGATTCAAGCCCTATGCAGACATAGAAATGAGATATTGGAATGTCATGTGTGGGGAACAGGAAACATACTTCTTTTCATGAGAGCAAAATATGTGACGGAGTAATTTTTTCATATTGAAAAATAGGTTGTAAATCAGATTGTTAAAGATGTGAACTATAAAACAGTGGAATTTGTGTTTTAATATAAAGGTAACAGGAAGTAACTGAAGATTCCTAAGGAGCCACATAACACAATCTAATATGCACTGGAGGAATGTCAACAGCTTGCAAATTTTGTGGAAGATGTAGGGGAGGCACTAGATGCTATCAATCTAGAAGTAGAAATCTTTTGTTGAATTATTCTTTTCTCAGTTTTTCTGATTAGGTAATGTAGGGATGAAGTCCCATTGCCATGCTTTTGGGTCATGTCACATTTAAATCTCTCTTAATTTCTTACTCTTGCTGAGAAAACTACATAGTCTTTGTAAAATGCATAATATGTTTTACTAGCTCCTTTCACGAGTCTCTGTCACTACAGCTCTGAAGATTCAACATTTCTTTGTTGTTGTTGAGTTGTTTCAGTCATGTTCATTGCTTCATGACACTATTTGACATTTCTTGGAAAAAATACTAATGAGTTGCCATTTCCTTCACTAGCTCATTTTCTATATAAGAAAATGAGGCAAATAGGGTTAAGTGACTTGCCCAGAGTCATATAGCTGGTTGGTTATCTGAGGTCAAATTTGAACTCAGGTCTTCCTGACTCCAGACTCAGCATTGTATCCACTGTGCAACTTAACTGCCTCTCAGCATTTTTAGGAAAATTAAATTTGAAGTTCCTCTCTGCTGATGACCAATAGATTCTATCTCTCTGCACTTAGTCCATTCTTTTCAGTATTTCTGAGAAACTTTCTTTTATATTCCCTGAAATATGTTCTTCAAACTCTTTATTTCTGCACATTTTTTTTCTGGATTGTCTCACTGAGGTTTATCCTTTTGATAAATTATCTTCATTTGAGATGATCTAAAATCTTCAAATTTGTGCTGTTTTTGTTTACTTTGCTTGTTAATAGACAGCACTATATAATGGATAGAAAGGTAGCTTTGGAGTCAAGAAGTTCTGTGTTCAGCTCTCACATCTAATACATACTGGTTGTGGGTCCCTGGGCTAGTCATTTCTCAATGTCCTGGACAACTCTCTAAGATTATAAGTGGCAGAAAAGGTGCCAATCTGTGGCAGAGGGAGTTTCCTCATCTGTAAGTTCCTTATACTAATAAAACCACAAGTTCTGTCCCTCTCCCTATCTTCATTTTCCTAAGTCAGTTTTTCATTTTTCTCCTCTAGCTGCACATTCTATTCCTCAGAAAACTCACTGATACATTAAGATTTTCATGATCTCTTCCCAGATCTCAAGTTTCATGTTCTTCCTCATTTCTCACCTGGCAGCACAACTTTGGAAATTCTCTGACTTTTCCACTGCACCCCCAAGAAATTCATTATGAGTAAAACATAATCCTTCAGGATCCCATCAGCCTTGGTACTCCGCCATATCAGCACCCTCTGCCTCTGACTATGGGGTGGAGCCATGAACTCCAAAACTTGCATCTAAAAGATTCCAAGTCAAAATATTTCTTCATTTCTCAAATTGCTGCACTACGTTGTGATTTCTCTGACTCTTCTACCATGCCCCCACTTCAAATACTTTCCCTGGCAGCCCTTCCCTTTCCCACCTCAGGCCCCCAAAGATTTTCAACTTTCTTTTGTGTGTTGTTCCCCTTTCCCATTAGATTGCAAGCTCCTTGAGGGCAGAAACTGTATTTCTTTATTCCTTTTTTTGTTTTGTTTTCTTGTATTTGTATCTTCAATGTTTAACACAGAGCCTGGCACATAGTAGGCACTTAATAAATATTTATTGACTGACTTTTTTTCCTCTCCTTTCATAAATTCTATATTGGTCTTTAGAGATGCTTCATATTTCTTCATTTCTCTTAATTAATTTACTAATTATTCAAGTTTCTTACATTTAATCCAATTTTTTTCTAGATACCATTGTTGCTATATTATTCTTCCTTTCTGGAGACCTCTCTATTTTCTTTCACTCTGAAATGTATATTCATTTCATTATAATCTTTTTTCTTCTTACTTATTTTTTCAGTCTTGATTTTTCTCTGAGTTGATTTTTCTAGTGAGAATTTTTCCCCTCCCCATTTTTTTGTTGTTATTGCTATTTCACTTTATTTGGCACTTCTATTGCTGTTTTAAGGTGATCAAGGGGGTAATAATCACTCATTGAATCATCCTAGTGAAGAGATAGTATTGGAACAGTGAAAAGAGTGCTCAATTTTAAGCCACAGGTTCTTTCTAACATCCCAGATCTACCATTTAATACTTGTTTGAACTTGGGAAATAATATACCCTTTTTGGTCCTCAGTTTCCTCATCTATAAAATGGGAACTTTGCACTCAGTGACCTATTAGTTCACATCCAGTTCTTAATCTATGATCCTGTGCTCTTTCTTGACTTCCCCAGTGCAATGACTTTTCTAGATCCCCTTTTACTCTTCTTGAATTTTACTCCTTCAAAAGGTCATGCTGGATAAATCCATACTAAAGTGTTAATGGTCAATAATAAGTTAATATGTTTTTTCTTTAGAAATATTTGCATATTATCAGAAGATTACTGGAGACCCAAAAGTAGAAATGAAAGCACTGACTCATGGTTGGTGATAATATCATGGAGATTTAGCTAGGGAAATATTTATTTGTCTTTGTGAGATCTATACGGCACCTTCTAATAACTCCATCCAGTCCCCTAAAAAATAAGTCCAACTCTGCTAACATAATAGATAAAGGTATGTGGCTAGTGAATTTTATAGGGAGAATTTTACTATTGTCATTAATCTTTATTTTCTTTATTACTAATTTCTCAAGCATATTTAATTTCAAAAGGCTGTATTCTGTAAAGTGTACTATGAAAGTGAGATGATTATTTCTTGAACTCACCAATGAGGCCCTGAACAGATAAAGCATGATTTTCTCTGTTGTTTTTTTCAATTAGCAAAATAGATGCTTAGGAGTACTGTATAGCCAATGTAGCTAGCACATCCTGTTATCAGAAGTCATAGATTCATAGATTTTGAGCTGATTGATACCTTAGAAGTCATTAATTCCAACCCTTTAATTTTATAGATGAGGAAACAGAGGCTCAGAGAGGTGAAATAACTTGATATACCTAATAAGTTCCTAAGACTGGATTTGAATCTAGGTTTTTCCTGACTCTAAATCAGATATTCTATGCACTACACCATGCTGTCCCCAACAACCATAACTGGTCAATAATTTTTACATTAAAACCATAATTGGGACCTATCCTGAGAAATATTCTCTACTAAGCCTGAATACTTTGAAAAGTAAAATGGTCATCCTAATAAGGTAATATTGTCTCCCTTTATTCAGTTATAATTTTCCTGCAAATACAATTTTTTTTATTTTTAAAAAGACCTAGAATGAAGGATTGAGAGCTCGTTATAATGGAAAGTGACAATGGTCAGAGTTCCTTATAATAAGCTCTCAAGGATCACCTAAGTCCTTCAATGAGTCTAGGATTTCATTGTAACCAACACTGTCCAAGGTGAGTGAGCCAACTTTAGGCTTGAGAGGTTTTTATTGTTTTTTTTTTAATGTAGTAACATTTCCATTATAAAACTATTTGTTGTAATAGCGTTTGACCTGTATCCTTCTCTTCAATCTGAAATTGTACATTAATTCCTTAAATGCTGCAGTGACGCCCTATTAGCACAATCTGCCATTTTAAGTGGAAACAAACAAGTCCAAATCCTGTCTTACTCATATGGTCACCAGAGAGAAGGTTAAATCATCTCCAAGCAGAGATAAAGACATATTTGAAAATGCACCTTAAACCAGCAATTAAATAAAGTTATACAAGGAGATTCAAATTAATCATTCATGCAAGACCCAAGATGCTGTTCTTTCTGAGTTAATTTTAAGAAGTTTATCTGTTCCCTCCTGTGAATAATGAAATGAAGGATCAAAATGGAATTAGATGATATAAGACAACAGACAGCTGGCTATTCTTTTGAGTGTGAAGAGTTCCCTTCCCTAATAAAATGACAGACGGCCATATCAAGGATTTTACATTCTCATGACTTGAAGAGATGAGTAGTAATCAGACCATTCACCTTAAGTTTCTTATTCAAAGAAGGCTGGATAATAAAAGGACAAATTCTCAAATTAGCAAGGGTGATTGTCATCTAATTAAATGACCTTGTGAAAACAAATCATGGTACCAGAACACTGAATATGTCAAAAAGCAAAATCATCCTAAATTGTCTCCCTACCTGGGGAATGATATTGCTAAAGGTATGTAAAAAATACAGAGATGCATCTATGTATCATTCAGTTGCTTTCAGACTACATGAAAGAATGCCTATTTTCTCATCATGCTATAAACCTGTTTAGGGCTACCAAGGAAGAGTTCAGAGAGTAAAAAAAATTAAACCCATTTACACTAGGGAAACGTTTATTTTCTTTAGGTCAGAAGTTTAGAGGAGGCTATCAATAATCCTGATAACACCAAAGTTAACTGAACACCTAAGCAGCTCCATGGGGTAGTAGATTATTAGATAGATACATAGATAGTCCATTTATTAAATGTTTACTATGTGCTAGGCACTGTGCTAAGCACTGGAAATATAGATATGAGAAAAAAAATTCCCTACTCTGAAAGAGCTTACATTCTAATGCTTAAATACAATACATAAAAAGAGCAGTGGTCTTGGAGTTGGAAAGACCTGAGTTTGAATCTGGTTTCAGACACTTACTAGCTAGCTGTGTGACCCTGGAAAAGTTGCTTAAACTTTATGCCTCAGTTTCCTCATCTATAAAATGAAGGAGTTGGACTCTATAAATCTGTGAACTTCAGAATTAAATCTGGGGATAAAGATTTTGGATGATGAAAATTGATCAAAGAACTTTTAAAAAAGAATATCAGATGCTTCCTCATCCTAGTGGTAGATTATTACAAATATAACCAAAGTTACAGTCTACATCATAAAGCTAGTGATTAAACCAAAAGAGAAAGCCTTAAAATATAGCTTGGTTCTCTCCATCAGATGTTGCCTTATTGGAACGATAAAGATTACAACCCCATGATATCTAAGCAATACTTATCCATATTTCCCCACAAATCTGCCAAAAGGATCCACCCAAAATACTAGCTTCTTTTCCCTTGTTCTCTTTAGTATTCCATGAGAACCAGTTTAACACCCAGATATTTTTAACTATATCTCACTCTTGCTAGTTGCATCTAGTCAAATGTTGTGCTCCTTTATGTACTCTGTCCCCTTCCATCTCTTATTAAAGGATTAATAATCTAGACATTCCTGTTGCTACTAGAGAAAGTATATTAATCTGCTCCCCTATGACTCCATTCAGAATTCCTGTCCTTCTAAATTCTGAGTTGGAGATTGCCTACTCCAAAGTTCCCTTTCCTTCCCTATCATTCCTGACTTCCTTATAGTCCTCTATGCCTTCCTATTCCTCCCAGGGTCCTATTCAACTCTATTTTTCCTTTCCATTGTGCCTCATGGACTCCCTAGTCAATTTCAACTATCTTTTGTATTAGAAAGAAAATCAGATTCTTACCTGATGATATTATTTTCCTCTCTTTCCCCTCTCTAGTACTGAAGGTATCTGCTTTCATGACCCCTGTTATCACTGAATCAACAAAGAAGGTGGGCATCCTTCTTTCCCCTCATGCCACTTCTAGGTCTTTCCTTTACCACCTTGATTTAGCAACCTGTCCTTGAAAATCCAAGCCATTCAACTACATCAGACTATCCCACCCTTGGTTGCTATGATCTGATCACCCCCCTCACCTCCACCCCAGCTCATTCTTCCTTCTTTTCCTAAGAGTTTAGTAATTGCCTGACAGTCTTCTTCTCCTCCTCAATCGCTGCTCTTATACTGTAGGACTTCAATGTTCATGTTAATATCTTCTCAAATACCCTTCCTTCCCAGTTCATCAGCTTCCTCAATTCTGATTATACTGCTTTCACTTTACCTCTAACACAGGCAAGAATGGTCACCTTCTTGATCTGGGCATCACTTTCAAGTGTTCCAATTCCATATATAACTCTGAAATTCCTTTGACAATAGCTCCATGTCCTTCTAGTTTCCCAATGGATTCACCCCTTCCTGAATCCATTCTGTATTCCACCACAACCTCCAATCATTTTACCTACTCTGTTTTCCCTATATAAAGTCTTTGAGATCAAGTATTGTCTACTTTTTTACTTTTGTATTACTAGTACCCAAGATAGCACCTTGTATATTAGACAACAATTCATTTTTGTTGAATTTCTGTCATTGTATTATAGTACTTGGACTAAACTTTGAAAGAAACTAAGAATTCTGAGAAATTAGAGGTATAGATGAGAGAGAGAGCAAAAAGCACAGGCTTGAGAAATGCATGTCATGTGATGAACAGGAAAAAAAGGACAGTTTAGTAAGACTGTAGAATGTGTGAAAAGAGATAACATATAAACCCTGTAATGGGTAATTACATTGATTCATCTAGAAATAAGTTAATCATGTTCTGAGTCTTCTGTGATACAAGAGAAGGGAACATATAACATTTTATAATGATCTCCAATATTATAAGAGCTTGCATGTTTCAAGGGTTAAATTTCAGTTATCTAGAAATTTTATCTATATATTATTCTCTTAAGGGTTCAAAGAAATAGAAGCATGGGCTATAATGATGGTAAGAGCACAGAGATGAGAGGTGGAATGTTGTATGTGAATAACAGAAAGATGGATAATTTGACTGAACTGTAGAGTATTTGAAAGGAACTAACATATAGTAAGGTTAGAAAGACAATTTGAAGTCATGTTGTGAAAGCTTTTAAATGCCAAACTGAGGAGATTATATTGGACATATAGGTAATAGGGAGCTATGGGAGGTTACTAAATAAGGGGGTAGCATGATCAGATCTGTGATTTAGGGAAATCATTTTGGCAGTTGTGTGTAAGACAAACTCAAAAGAGGTGAGATGAGACAGGAAGAAAAATTACAAGGTTATCATAGTGATTCAGTAGAGAAGTGATGGGATACCTAAAGAGGTTAAGCATGTGAGAAGAGAGAAGGGTCTGCACAATTCTGCTCTTAAGGATCCCAGAGGAATAGCAAATTCAACTGTCAGAGTTGTACTTTCTTATTTTCCCCCTTAGCCTTTCACTCCTTTGAATTTCTATTTGCATTGTGGACTCCATCATCATGGAAGTCCATAACCTTCAAGTCATCCTTGACTTGTTTCTATCAGTTATCTCCCATACAAATTACAACCGCCAAGTCTTGTAGATTGTTCTTCCACAAAATATCTCAAATCTCCTTTTTCTTTCTATTTACATATACACATCCTAACTCAGGCCCTCATCATCACTTACCAAGACTGTTGTAGTAACGCTCTTTTTAATCTCTCCCCTCTTTAATTTATTCTCCACATAACAGCCAAAGTGCAAGTGACTTCATCTTTTATTCAAAATATTTCTAAAGTCCTTCTTCAGGCAGCGAGGTGGTGCAACGGATAGAACTCCGGGCCTGGAGTAGGAAGTCCCAAGTTCAAATTTGGCCTCGGACACTAGATATGTGCTCCTGGGGCAAGTGACTTAACCCTATTTGCCTCAGTTTCCTTACCTGTAAAACAGATCAGAGAAAGGAATGGCCCACTCCAGTACCTGTGCTAATAACACCCAGGATGAGCTCATGAAGAACATGACTGAAAGCGGCTGAGCAAGTTCCCCATCAGCTCTAGCAGGCTTAGCCTCATAACGTCCTCTGCAATACAGCTCCCAATTTACTTTCCATTTATTTTGTATTTCTCTTCATAATGAACTTTCTACTCCAGCCATTACTCTGTCTGCCTCATTTTCTTCACCTAAAAAATGGGGAAAATAATAGCACTTAGCTCTCAATGTTGTTGTGAGAATAAAATGAGACAATATTTGTAAAGCTATAAAAATGCTAACTATTATTGTTGGTGTTCTTATTTTCTAAACTCAACGCTCTACCTCCCACCCCAGTACATTTCCATAAGCCATTCTCCCTGCCCAGAATGTACGTCTCTATTTATCTTTGGCTCTCAGAATCTATGTCTTCCTTTAAGGCTCAACTCAGGCACAATCTCCTCTACAAAGTCTTCTCTGATTCTCTGGCAACTGGTATTTCTCTCAAATGATTCTCCCAATAAAGAGAGATTTAAGATTCTTAAGGGAAGAAACAATAGTTTGGCTATAAGGGATGTACCAGACCATTCAGATTTGCACCAAACACTAACTTTTCCACATATCCACCAGCAGTTATGAGATTGTTTAATCCCATCGTTAATTTTGTTTGCAAAGCCTGAAGCCTTTCAGTTTCACTTTTTTCTTCCGACCCCCCCCAAAAAAGCCCCAAAAATATGTCTTTGTTTCCCTAAGACCTGGAATAGTTCATTGAATATTGTAAGTCTTAATAAAAATTTGTTGAATTTAATTGAATTCAAATTCCTCTGTGCAAGGGTGCAGTCCAGTGTGGGCCACACTAACACAGACAAGACCTAAACAGGCCTTGGGGAAACTGAATCTCTTGCAGAAGACTTCAGGACTCCAAAACTCTGAGGACAAATTGGAAGATCAGTAGAAAAAGCTGGTGGGACCAGTGTGGGAAAGTGGAGTCATCTGGCCCCAGGTGCAGAACAGCAGAGGGGGAAAGGGTCTGAGGAACCTGCAGCAGCTACAGAAGCAGCAGGGGCAGAGACAGTGACTGTTTCTGGAGCTCTAGGACCATAGATTGTGGGGGAATCAAGTGACTGACATTTCACTCCCCACACCCACTGGAAGCAGAGACCTAAAAAGTCAAGTAAATGACTAAGGAAATGAGCAAAAACTGAAAAAAGAATCAGACTATAGAAATTTACTTTGGTGACAAAGAGGACCAAAACATGCAAAAAGAAGATAACAAAGTCAAAGCTCCTCCATTATGAATTGGTCTCAGGACGTGGAAGAGCTCAAAAAGGATTTTGAAAATCAAGTAAGAGAAGTAGAACAAAAACTGGGAAGAGAAATGAGAGTGTTACAAGGAAATCATGAAAAATGGGGAGGAGCCAAGATGGTGGAGTAGAAAGACACACTTATGCTAGCTCCAAAACCACAGCCTATAAAATATCTGTAAAGGAGAACTCCTAACAAATTCTGGAGTGGTGGAAGCCACAGAACAACAGAGTGATGGAGATTTCTGTTCCAGAAAGACCTGAAAAACACTCACCAAAGGTCCATCGTGCATGGGACCGGAGCAGAAGCCAGACCTATCTTGGCCACGCAGCCCCAGGAGGAGCAGATATGAGCAGGCTTCAGGGATAGAATCTCTGGTGGCCATGGGGGTCGCTCCATGCTGCAGGTCAGTGAGAGAGACTTCCAGGCTGGCTGAGAGGGGAACAGGATGTCTCCATAACTCAGGCCCCCTCGGGAGGCAGCAGCATAGGCAGCAGGTGGCCAGAGCCTCCCAGAGCAGGAAGGAGCTCTGCAGGAGCTCCATTACTGAAGGTCTCTGCATAAACCCCCTGAGGGAACTGAGCCTGGGAGGCAGCCCTGCCCCACCTGAGAACCTGATATAATCTTACCCTGAATAGCACCTGGCCCCCGATGCTGAAAGGCCTGAGGCTGGGCAGCAGCATTTGAATCTCAGACCCCAAACACTAGCTGGGAGGATCTAGGCAGGGGTGGAGAGGAATCTCAGAAGTCAAGTAACTGGCTGGGAAAATGCCCAGAAAAGGGAAAAAAAATAAGACAATAGAAAGTTACTTTCTTGGTGAACAGACCTTAGCCCTTTCCTTTCTGATGAGGAGGAACAATGCTTACCATCAGGTAAAGACATAGGAGTTAAGGCCTCTGTATCCCAAACATCTGAAATAGATACCCAATGGGCTCAGGTCA
>CM053770.1:537514347-537628170 GCA_028658325.1 Potorous gilbertii
ACCAAGGAAGGAATAAAATGCACACTCATTTTGGTATGAAAACCTACCTTACAATACAGGAAAGTGGAGGAGATGGGGATAAGCAGGGGGCGGGGGGTGATGATGGAAGGGAGGGCAATGGGAGGAAGGAGCAATTTGAAGTCAGCACTCGGGGAGGGACAGGATCAAAAGACAGAACAGAAGCAATGCGGGGCAGGATAGGATGGAGGGGAATATAGTCAGTCTTACACAACATGACTATTATGGAAGTCATTTGCAAAACTACACAGATATGGCCTGTATTGAATTGCCTGCCTTCCCAAAGGGAATGGGTGGGGAGGGAGGAATAGGGAGAAGTTGGAACTCAAAGTTTAAGGAACAACCATTGAGTATTGTTCCTGCTACTAGGAAATAAGAAATACAGGTAATGGGGAATAGAAAGTTATTTGGCCCTATAGGACAAAAGAGAAGATGGGGACAAGAGAAGGGACAGATGATATAAGAGAAGGCAGATTGGTGACAGGGGAAATTAGGATGCTCAGTGTATTGGGGAGGAGGGAGGGGACAAATGGGGAGAGAATTTGGAACCCAAAATTTTGTGAAAAGGTATGTAAAAAGTTAAATAAATAAATTTATTTAATAAAAAGAAAACCTCTGTTATCCATCTCTTAAAAATCTTAATCTTAATATTAATTAATTAATCTTAATATAAAAAACTTAAAAAAAAGAAAATCATGAAAACTAAAGGAAACCCAAAAAATGCTGAAGAAAGTAACACTGCAAAAAATAGATGAATCCAAATGACTAAAGAGATCCAAAAAGCAAATGAAGAGAAGAATGCCCTGAAAAGTAGAATTGTCCAGATGGAAAAGAAGATCCAAAAACTCACTGGAGAAAATAATTCCTTAAAGATTAGAATGGAGCATATGGAAGCTAATGACTTTATGAAAAATCAAGAAATCATAAAACAAAACCAAAGGAACGAAAAACATAGCAGACAATGTGAAATACCTCATTGGAAAAACAACTGACCTGGAAACTAGATCCAGGAGAGACAATTTAAAAATTATGAGAATACCTGAAAGCCACGATCAAAAAAAGAGCCTAGACATCATCTTTCAAGAAATTATCCAAGAAAACTACCCTAATATTCTAGAACCAAAGGGTAAAATATATATTGAAAGAATGCACCAATAACCTCCTGAAAGAGACTCCAAAAGGAATACTCATAGGAATATTGTAGCCAAATTCCAGAGCTCCCAGGTGAAGGAGAAAATATTACAAGCAGCCAGAAAGAATCAATTCAAGTATTGTGGAAATACCATCAGGATAACACAAGATCTAGCAGCTTCTACATTAAGGGACCGAAGGGCTTAGCATATGATATTCCAGAAGTCAAAGGAACTAGGATTAAAACCAAGAATCACCTACCCAGAAAAACTGAATATAATACTTCAGGGGAAAAAATGGTGATTCAATGAAATTTTCAAGCATTCTTGATGAAAAGAACACAGCTGAATAGAAAATTTGATTTTCAAACACAAGAATTAAGAGAAGCATGAAAAGCTAAACAAGAAAGAGAAATTGTAAGGGTCTTACTAAGGTTGAATTGTTTACATTCCTACATGGAAAGATCATATAATTCTTGAGACTTTTTTCAGTATTTGGGTAATTGTATAGATTATATACATATAGACAGAGGGCACACGGTGAATTGAATAGGAAGGGATGATATCTAAAAAAATAAAATTAAGGGGGAAGGGAGGAATATATTAGGAGGAGAAAGTGAAAAATAGAATGGGGCAAATTATCTCACATAAAAGAGGCAAGAAAAAGCTTTTTCAATGGAAGGGAAGAGAGGGGAGGTGAGAGGATAAAAGTGAGCCTTACTTATCACTGACTTAAGGAGGGAATAACATGTTACTGAATTTGCTTTGAAACTCTATCTTACACTACAGGAAAGTAGGGGAAAAGGGGATAAGCGGAAGTGTGAGGGGGATGATAGAAGAGAGGGCAAGTGGGAGGAAGGGGTAGTTAGAAGTAAATACTTTGGAGGAGGGATAGGGTCAAAAGAGAGACTAGAATAAATGGGGGGCAGGATAGGATGGAGGGAAATATAGTCTTCTACAACATGACTTGTATGGAAACCTTTTGCATAACTACACATGTATAATATATCCAATAGCATGCCTTCTCAACGGGAATGAGTGGGGAGGGACGAATGGAGAGAAGTTGTAATTCAAAGTTTTAAAATGAATGTTAAAAATTGTTTTTACATGCAACTGGAAAATAAGATATACAGGCAATGGGATATAGAAATCTATCTTGTCCTCCAAGAAAATAGGGAAGATGGAAATAAGAGGAGGGAGAGGTGTGATAGAAGCAAGGGCAGATTGGGAGAAGGGGTGGGGGAGGGAAGAGATGGGGAGGAAATTTGGAACTCAAAATCTTGTGGAAATGAATGTTGAAAATAAATCAATTAGAATTTGAAAATAAATAAGTAAATAAAACATCTAAATGAGAAAAAAATAAATGCTCACATTCTAATGAAAAAAAAATTCTTCTGTGCCCCAAAATGGTACCTGGTGGTGTTCTGCTTAATTTACAACAGCTTTGATCTAGAGAAACCTTAACATCTATGTAACAAAGTGAGTTTTGCTATGGGCCAATCTATCTTTTCCATAAGGTGTATATGCTGATCAGTATATTTGATATAACCAGGACTAAAATCAGAAGAAGGAAAAAAATAAAGAAAATGAAACTCTAAAATAAATACTATACTTGAGGAGAATGTAAAGGATTATCCCAGAGCTTTGTTAAACATGTTTTGAAAATGGAAGTCCTGGAACTGTGCTTATTTTCTTTCCCAAATCCCTAAGTTGTCATGAGAGAAACAGACACACAGACAGACACTCTCACACACACACACACACACACACACACACACACACAGACAATGAAAAGAGATCCGCCTGACATGAAGCAACCAACCTTCTCTTGACATTTCTTAGATAAACAAAAGGCCTTTAGTCAGATAGCCCTGGGTCTGAAGCTTAGAACATCCGCTCCGCAACCCTAGCAACAGTAACAGGCACCACAGAAAATAACAGTATCTGATCTTCGCAAGCTTAAAAATGAGCCTCATATTTGTGAAAGATGCAGACTCTAAGTAGTTCTTCTGATGTCAAGTTAATCAGAAGGGAAGCTTTAGTTTTGCAAGCTCACCATTTTTTCTCTTCTAAGTAATTTTACAAACAGAATAAAGTGCTTTGATTTGGAAAAAGAAAAAATTCTCCTTCTCACTCTAATCAAGGTCCCATAATGATTAAATTCAGCATTGGTTTTTTTTTCTTTTTAATACTGGGTCTCCCCATCTTACCCATGTTGGAAGAATACTTACTGGTCACTTCTAGGTTGGATCCCATTGCTAATTGACACAGAAACTTTGATCTTCTCTGTTTCTGATCTGGGCCATCTGATCTAGCTGATCTTCCCCAGGTCATCACCTTTTCTGTGAAGCCCTCCCTGATCCCCTAATTGTACTCTCCCTCTGCTGTGAAGCCAGTGTGATACTCAGAGCAGCCACTATGAATATGCATGTATATTTCCAGGGTAAATTTTCAAAATATAGTAAACTCTCTTCCTCAAAGGCAAAAACAAAATATTTATTTGAGACATCATTAGAATATTAGGAGGTAAGATTTAACAGGGTATTTATCACTAATTCAGGGAGCACTGACATCTTAAACCTTCTTTCGGTCAGGCCTCCCCACAAAAACAAGCTCTGTTAGATTCCTCCCTCTGCTCCACTCACAGCTTGCTTTTCTCTCCTCTCTGCTCATGCTCTCTCTCCAACTTGGGCAGGCTCCTCCCAGTCTGAGTTCCATGTGACCTAGGCTCCATGTGACCACAGACTCCATGTGTTAGGCCTATTAATGGGTGGGGAAGATCTTCCTATTCTATTAACATTACATTTGACCCCAAGAGCTTCCATGTGCATTACATAAGCCAATGGGACTTTGGGGTAACTTGTAACAACATAACTTGCATAACAATATAAAAGGGATAACAAAATAAATACATAAAACAATCTTAAGATGAGAGCTTGGGTGTAAGCACCCCATCGTTCCCCCCCAAAACATATCAACTCCAAATCCCTTGGGATAATGGGTGAAGGTCTCATCTTCTTAAACTACTTCCTGCTGAGATTGGACATAAAGCAGTGCCTGTCTCACAAGGTTCCATTCAAGGGGTCCGTTCCTTAGCTGCTATGTGGAGTCCAGGGGTGATGTAGTATAGTCTTGGACAGAGGGGGACATAAAGCTTAAGCAGTCAGTCATCTATAAGTGGAAGGCAGTAAACCTACAGGAGACAAATCTAACAACTAGATTAAACAATCAAAGATCAAAAGGAATAAGGAGACGATAACCAGAAGCAGGGCAAACATAGTGTAAGCTATGCTTCTGGAATCCATTAACCCACTAGAACTACATTAATGCCTATCTTCCTTACTGCAAATTGCTATCTCCCCTCAGGCAAATTTAAAGTCATATCTCTCAATATATCTATCTAAATGATGTATTCAGGAACTGGTACAATTACCACTATATATTCTTTCTTAGGTAATTGCCCAATTTTTACCATTAGTTTAACTTGTCTGACTGGTATTTCAGCTCCTCCAAGTCCTGTGATGGTAATAGGAGTTCCATGTGTAAATTTATCAGGCTCATATATAAGGAAGGCCTCCATCCCAGTATCTATTATTACCCTAGTTACAGTAGTTGATCTATTTTTCCAATATACAATTAAACTGATATGAGGTCTGTAATCCCGTCTGTGTACTTCTTTAATCTGAACTGAGGCTTGGACGATTTCCTATTCTCGCTGCAGGTGTAACAGACTTGGATACAATGATTCAGGAGGATTTGTAGGAGCAGTTCATACTTCACCATTCTGTCTAATATTAAGTCCCTTTTCCCACTATATCTTAGATAGTGCGTTAGTTGGAATACCATCTATTCTTCCATAATCAATCTCTGCTCTCAATAAAGCAGCAAATATTTCTCTCCTCGTCGATCTATTCTGACTTTGAATTCTCTGGCTATTTCCTCTTCTCTCTTGAGGAAATTTATCTTTTCTCCATTCCCCTAAGTCCTAACTGTGCAATCTTATCTAGCACCTCTGAAAGAGGGCGTCTTATTTCCCCAATTAGTAGTCAGAATTACGTGTTTATAAGTAGGAGGAGCAATCTTCACTATTATATTTCTATGAGAAAATGTTAAGGGAGTGCTGTGATATGCATCTGCATTTCCACTCATGATTTCAGTTTTCATTACCTCTTTTTTAACTTTCTCATACAGTCTCTAAGCAAACACCAGTCCATTTCTACTTGGTCACATAGAATCTGTGAGATACTGTTTATTGCATCCCTCAGCAGCTAAAGCTAATAAATTAGTTCCATTTTTACCTCCTTGAATATGGTAATCCCTAAAAGCTTGTTGTATGAAAGGATTCTGACTAAGACTTATAAGTTTCCAACAATCTATGTTATCTACCCATACTCCTCCGGCCCCATTGTTTCTTATTCTCACCATCCAAGATATTAGTGATTCTCCAGTTTTGGGGGTGGATAGACTTAAAATATGTGTGACCTCCTGCTGATTAAAATCCTTAGTTGCTTCCTTAAACACTCTGTGGCCCCTTTGGTTCTCCTGCTTCCTTCGTAGTTTTGGACGAATATCTGCATTACTAGACGCCTCTTCATCTAAATTTGTTTCATTTTCCTCCCTTGCATCTTCCTCCCAGGTGTCTGGATTTCAATCAGGCCTCACACGTGCAAGAGTTGTATGTACCTTCCCTCTCGTTAACTTTTCTCTTCTTTTTCTGAGCTAAACTCACAGCTGTCTTTTCTGCTACCACCTGATAACTTTCTAACTTGCTCTTCTAAAAGGAAGTTCTGATGCTGAGCACAGAAAGCTTCTCATGTAAATCATGACTGACTCCTTTTTCAGCTGAACCTTTTCCTCCAGTAATTTGTCTCTACTTTTACATATAATTCAATAACTTATTAACAACATCCATCCTCTTCTACATACTCTGCCACTTCTTTCCCCAGTTGTACTGGTATTCCTTGTAAACATCTTTCTAAATTTATGAGTCCTCCCTTCTGTAGCTTTGGTTCCCAGTTTTCACAAAGTCCCGTACTTTTAGCTCATTCTCTTACCAGGGAGGAATAAGGCATATCCTCCCATCCTGGGATACCTATTTCCTTCCCTAGAATGCTCTTGTCTCCAAGTAGAGGTTTTATATTTTGTGATCCCATTCTTGTCACCATGTGTAATGCCAAAGTGATACCCACAGCAACCACTACAAATATGTGTGCATGTTTCTAAGGTAAATTCTCAAAATATAATAAACTCTCCTCCTCAAAGGCAAAACCAAAATATTTATTTGGGACATCATTAGAATAACAGGAAGAGAGCTTTAATAGGGTACAGATCACTAATCCAGGGAGCATCAACACCTTAAACCTTTCTGTCAGGCCTCCCCACAAAAGCAAGTTCCCCTAGACAAATTACCCCCATGTCTGCTCACAACTTGCTTCACTCTCTCTTCTCTGCTTGTGCTCTCTATATATCTCATCCTTGGGCAAACTCCTCCCAGTCTGAGCTCCATGTGACCACAGGCTCCATGTGCTAAGCCTGATAATTGGTGAGGAAGGTCTTTATATTCTATTAACGTAACATCTCCTCAATTCTTCCAATAGAGAGGATGCTCACCCATATTGGTGCTAAAGTTTGTGAAGACATCTGGTGAGCTTGAGCTCTACTGTTGCTCTTCTACCAACTTCAGTCTACCCAAAAACAGAGATTATGGGCAAATGCCACCCATTCAATAATTATTAATGGCCACCATATGCAAAGGATACAAAGGTGAAAAAAATAAATTGGTTCTTGCCCTTATGTAGATGAGCTTCTAATAGATACTGTCCATTATTGTCTCAATGTTAGGCTAGATAATGTGCTAAATTTAAACTAGAAAGATGTAAACCCCTCCCCCCAAAAGATGAGAACAACATACATGTGTGACAAAAACTCAAAATTAAAGAACATAATGTTTTATCATTCACTCTCATGTCTTCCATTTTGTCTCCATATTAATTGTTGCTTTCTCTTCTCCCCAGTATTTAGCACAATGCCTGGCAAAGAGTTAGGACTTAATAAATGCTTGCTAATTGATTGGTTATTTGATGTTGATTACTATATAAATGTCTACTTCTAAACCTGACTTCTTTTCTGAAGTCCAGGAAGAAAATTTCAAGCAATGCGCTAGATATTTTCATTTGTACTCCTCTCTGTCATCTAAAACCAAACATCATCTACTGCCCTACTAAGCCATGGGCTATGTTGGCTCCTATCTACATTCTAACATTTTTAAACAGCTCAAGCCTTAGGATTATCTGATCAATATAGTTCTTAAATTAGAAAGGACCTTAGAGTCAAGTGAAATATTTATATGCAACCACATAGTGTCCTGTGCTAAATCCCAGTGCTAGGTAAACACTAAGGATATGAGACAAGCATAAAGACAGTCTCTGACCTCAAGAAACTTAACATTCTAATGGAGAAAGATAACACTTTTCTAAAAGCTAAAAAGGAAAAGGGGTGTCTGCGAGAGGCATGATGGGAAAAGTCTGAAGAGTTGGAAGTGGTCTAGATAGGAATTAGAATATGACGGTCCTTGGCATTTTTCATAAAAAGGACATCATGGAAAGAAGCAACCAATCAGATAAAGAGCCTACAAGGGCAGAAAATAATTACACTGAGAGAAATTCAGGGGTAAATTGAACTTCTAGAGTCAGAAGCTTTCTGCAGCATGATAAGTAAAGTTCAGAGAGTGAGGACTTAGTCATGGAGAGTAATTGAGGTTATTTTACCCAACCTTCCCAGGTTATGGGGCAGTTAAGTGGCATAATGGGTATAGCACTGGGCCTGGAGTCAGGAAGACCTGAGTTCAAATATGGCTTCAGACACTTATTAGTTGTGTGACACTTATTAGTTCTGGGCAAAAGAAATAGTGAATCACTCCAGTGTTTTTGCCAAGAAAATCCCAAATAGCATCACAAAAAGTCAGACATGACTGAAATAACTCAACAACAACAACAATCTCAGGTTTAATTACCATCTCTATGCTGATGAATCTCAAATCTACTTTTCCTGCCTCAATCTTTCTGCTTACCTCCGCATGGGTGAAGTGACGTGCTCAAAGACACACAGGCCATTGAAGTCAGGTCCTGTCATCTCAAGTTTGTTGTTATTTCTACTACAAAATACCACCTTAAATCCTAGTTCCTCAAACATATCTTCATAGATCTCCCAATTTTATGGTGATATCTCTAAACCTATTATTACATGAGCTATGCAATGCAAAAAAAAAAAATTGCCCAAGTCACATAGCTCAACTCTGTACTGCCTTGTGACATCATATCTTGACAATCCTGATTTACTGAGTTTATCCATAATTACTTATATTCAGGGTAGGCTTTGCAGATAGACAGTGAACTGAATTCATAATGGAAAAAGAAGAAGAAAACAGGCCAGATTATAATTTTTAAAGTTACAGAGTGCATTCAGTGATCCCAAACAGTTCCCCAACACAAAACCCAGTCTTTGTTTTTAATGCCAGTGTTCTCCCATTGACCCAAAGTAGCTACAAACTTTTAGTAGTAGTAATATTAATAATAAGAGCTATCATTTAAAAAGCATTCTAAGGTTTGCAAGGCACTTTACAATATTATCTCATTTAATCCTCACAACAACCCTTGGAGGTAGATGCCACTATTATCCCCAGCTTCAGGTGAGAAAACTGAAGCCTAGAGAGGTTAAAAGATTCATCCAGATTCACACAGCTAGGAAGGGTTTGAGTTGAGATTGAAACTCAGATCTTCTTAAATCCAGCTCAGTTATGCATTATGGCACCTACCTGCCCTTACTGAGCACCATAATCTCTAAAGACTCAAAGTTGTAGTTGACAGTGGCCAGATGCAATGGACCGTTCTCCATCTTCATTCTCCTTGACCTCTCTGCACCCTTTGACATTGCTGACCACCCTCTCCTTCTAAATACTCTCTTTTCTTTAGGTTTTCAGGATATCATTCTCTCCCAATTTTCTTCCTACCTATTAGAGTGCTCCTTTTCTTTCTCCTTTTGCTGGATCCTTCTCCAGATTTCACCTCCTAACTATAAATGATCCTCAGAGTTCTGCCCTGGGCTCTTTTCTACTTCTATACTGTTTTACTTGATCTCATCAGCTTCCATGAATGAATCTCAAATCTACCTTTCCTGCCCCAATCTCCCTGCTTACTTCCACTCTCACGTC
Source organism: Potorous gilbertii (assembly GCA_028658325.1). Classification (NCBI taxonomy): domain Eukaryota; kingdom Metazoa; phylum Chordata; class Mammalia; order Diprotodontia; family Potoroidae; genus Potorous; species Potorous gilbertii. The sequence continues at coordinate 537,523,705 of CM053770.1, forward strand.
TTCAACTGCCTTTTAGAAGTTTAGAACTGTATATCCACTAGAAATCTTAAACTCAATAGACTCAGGACAGAATCTTTCCCCCAAAACCCTTGCCCTCCTACCTCTCCTGTTATTATAGAGGGCAACACCATATTCCTCAGGCTCACAATCTAGAAGTTATCTTGGATTCATTAGCATCTCTCAGGACACATCTTACCCCCCACACCCAACCAAGCTGTTGCCAAGACCTTCTGATTTTACTTTTGCAACATTTCTTGAATATGTCACCTTGTCTCCTCTGATACTTCCACCCTTCTAGTGCAGTCTCTCATCACCTCATGCATTGATTGTTGCAATGGGCTACTGGTGCTTCTGCCTGCCTCTAGTCTCTCCCTTCTCTATCCATTCTCTATTCAGCCACTAAAATGATTTTTCTAAAATGCAGGTCCAATCATGTCACACACACACACACACACACACACACACGTTCAATAAACTCTCATCTTCCTATTTGGACGGCTAACTGGTGCAGTAGATAAAGCACTGCCCTGGAGTCAGGAGGACTTGAGTTTAAAAACTGCCTCAGATACTTACTAGTTGTATGACCCTAGGCAAGTCACTTAACCCTGTTTACCTCAAGTCACTTAACCCTGTTTGCTTCAATTTTTCATCTGTAAAATAAACTGGAGAAGGATATGAAAAACGATTCCAATATCTTTACCAAGAAAACCCCAAATAGTGAGTCAGACAAAACTGAAATGACTCAACCACAATAGTCTTCTTCCTATTGTCTCCCAAGAAAAGATACAAAATTTTTGTTTGACATTAAAAAAAACCTTCATAAATTAGCCTCCTCCTAACTTTCCAGTTTTCTTACCTATTACTCTCTGTCACATACTCTTTGATCCAGTGAAACTGGATTCCTGGATGTTCCACAAACAAGGCACTTCATTTATTTGCTTGGGGCATTTTTTTCTGGCTGTATCTCCCAGGCCTGGAATTGTTTTCCTTCTCCACTCCAATTACTGACCTTGGTTTCTTTTAAGTCCCAAATAAAATTCTACCTTCTCAGAGAAACCTTCCCTTACCCCTGTTAATTCCAATGTTTTACCTCTTTTAATTATTTCCTCTTTATCTTATATATAGCTTGTTTTCTATGTATATGTTTGCATGTTATCTTGCCCATTAAATGTAAATTCCATGAGGGCAGGGATTATCTTTTCCCTCTTTTTGTATCTTTAGTACTTAGCACAGTACCTGACAAATAGTAGGCATTTAATAAATATTGATATTTTGGTTGATTGATTGATTGACAAAGTGTCTCATAATTGACCTCAATAAGTTATAGAGTATTTTCAGTGATGACCTACATACAGGTAAGTGCACAAAGGATACAATCCAGGAAATACATGATCAGAAAGTGAATCAGGTTAGTTTTGTGTTGACAGTGATTATTGCTCTGGAACCCACTGAGTCTTGAAAGCATGAAGAGAAACTCAGAGAGTTGAAATGGAAGAGTTTTAGGCATGGACAACAGCCAGTGAAAAGACATAAATGAGAGATGCCACCGTATCTGTAAGGAACGACAAGGAGGCCAATGTATCTGGATAATAGAGTGAATAGAGCAAAGTGAAGTCTATGAAGAATGAAGAGAGAGAAAGGGATTCAATTGTAAGAGGCTTCAAATTCCAAATAAAGGATTTTGTTTGATCTTGGAGGTAAGAGAAAACCACTAGAGTTTATGGAGAAAAGAGTCAGACTTATGTTTTCTGAAAATTACTTTTAACAACTGAAGAAACTTGCAGTAGAAACATCAATTAGAAAACTACTGTAAAAGTTTAAGCAAAAGATGATGGAGTCTTGATCTAGAGCGGTGGCCCTGTGAGTGCAGAGAAAGATAAATATAAGGGTCAAGATAGAAATGACAAGATTTGACTTCAGATTGGATATATTGGGTATGTGAAATGAGAAGTAGAAAATGATAATGAGATTGTGATTCTGAGTGACTGGACACATGGGAGAACTATTAATTGGAGGTTGGGGGGGACAAAGGGTGAGAAGATAATGGGTTTGGTTTTAGACATGTTGAGTTTGAAATGCCTGTGGAACATCCAGTTAGAGATATACAGTAACCAATTGGTGATGTTCTACTGCAGCTCAGGAGAGAGATTAAGAATGGATATATGTGTTGGAATGATCTATAAAGAGATATAGTTGAACCCTTAAGAGCTGATGAGATTACCAAGCAAGAAAGTATAGAAAAGGACAGGTTTCAGAGCAGAACTTTGGAAGATAACCCTGGTTAATGGATATAACATGGATGAAGAACCAGCAGCAAAGTTGAATATGGAGTGAACAAATCGGTAGTATAAATGTCAGAAGAATACAATGACATGAAAACCTAGAGAGGAAAGATTATCTCAGAGGAGAAAAATAACCCGCAATATTAAATCCTTTAGATATCCAAAAGGATAAAGATTGAGGAAAGACCACTATATTTGGCATTTGAGAGATCATTAGTAACTGTTGGGTTTTATGACGGCATTTCAAGACAGAGGGCAGAGATTTAAGAAGAAAATGAGAGAAGAGTTAGAAGCATCTAATGTAGAGAGTTTTTTCAAAGAGTTTAGTGTAAAGGTGGAAGAGAGATATAGAACAATAGAATAAGTGGTAACATCAAGTAAGAATGTTTTTATAAGGATAAAAGAGATGTAGGTATTTTTAAGCAACAGGGAAGAAAGATAAGAAAATGAAGATGAGAGAAAGGGAAAGAATGGGGTTGGCAAGACTTGAGTTCAAAACCTGCCTCAGCTACTTACTAGCTGTGCAACTTGAGGAAAATCACTTAACTTCTGTTTGCTTCAGCTTCCTCATCTGTAAAATGAATTGTGAGTTGGGAGTCTCAAATAAGATAAATGTAAATAAAGTGCTTGGCACAAAGTATGAATTATATAAATGTTAATTATTATGTAAAGGACTTGGCTCTTCTTTTGAGATTGGAATGAAGGAAGATAAAATGCAGGTAGGTGCCTAAATAACCTATGATGAGGAGAACGAGAGAATAGGGAACTCTTATTAAGTGGTCTTAACTTTTTTAGTGAAATATCACCTAAGAAATTAATGGGAGTAATTAAGATGGGAATGAGAGGCTTGAGGAGACAAGAGGTTTGGAATAGCCAATTTGAGCAGTTACCCTATTTCCCTATTGGAAATTTCCCTATTGGAATGTGAGTTCCCTAAGAGAGGGACTGCTTTTCTTTTCCATCTCTGTCATCAATATTTAGCCCAGTGCTTGGCACATAGTAAGCATTTAATACATGAAGAAACAAGCATTCCTAATCTCAAAAATGACAGTTGTAATGATACAGTATGTTTTCATCAAAGCCCATTTGGCATAGCCCTATTTCTTTGAGATCCATTAAAATTCTACTGGGCATTCAGCCTGTGAGCTATGTTAATCTGAACGACTGGTTTCATAGAAGTTCAACAATTTTTGTTTGATAGATGGAGGAAATGGTCCTCATTAATGGTCCAAGTTGATTTGATACAACCTGATTTTCCTATTGTTAGAATTTGTTTTCAGTATCCCTGAAAAATACCTTGGGCTCTTTGAGCCTATTCTCCACTATTGACATTGGCAGAGAAAGAACTGTGCAAAATCTGAAGCATTCTCCTGGAGAGTAATACTGTTCCACTTGGCATTTTTCCTTTATTCACCATGAAGGAGAGAAATTAAAATGGTGAACAGCAGGGTCATAGATAGGCTAAGATTATAAAGGAGGATTATTAGTCATTTTTGTTTTTGATTATCTGTTATCTGGAGCTAATCACTCTTACCTTTGGAAATAAAAGAGATAATTGCATTTTGTTCACAGGAAAGGATTCACAAACCATAATAATCCAAGAAACAGCTGCTTCTCTTATCTACAGAGTTACTCTCTTCTGATGCAGAAAGAATCAGCTGAGAAGTATTACTAGTGTTACAAAAAAGTAAACACAAAGCTTGTAGTTATTATTTGAAAACAATTACCCCCTAATTGTTTTATAGAGAAGAGGAAATTGACATTAAAATGATTTATAATTAGTATAAGGAATAGAGGAGGACAAGATTTAAATCAAGAATGTTCACTCTGCAAATCTAAACTATGGCAAGTAATTCAGTCATTCGAAAACATTTTTTGTGGACTTAGCACCTTTGATCAGAAGCCCCAGAAACATTGGTGTAAAATAAAAATTTTTCTTACCCTACAACTAAACTTCAAACGCTACCCTTTTTCCCTCATTTAGAATGACATTTCTAAAAGGGCACAGAAGCTCTTCCATCTCCAACTATCTAAGATAAACACTTCATTTTTTAAAATCTCTTTTTTTTTATTAAGGCAATTAGGGTTAAGTGATCTGCCCAAGGTCATAAAGCCAGTAAGCCTCTGGGGCTGGATTTGAACTTAGGTCCTCAACTCTCAGGCTGGTGCTATATATCTACTGTACCACCTAGTTGCCTAAATGCTTAACAGTAATTAGTATAAAATAGTTTATTCATTTTTCTCACCTTTCCAAATTAGGTCATATTCTGCCTTAGTTGGCTACAAATTCTTTTGTCCATTTCCTTCTTCTTCTCTGACTTATGTGCATATAGAGTAACTTTTCATCACTGGGTTCTCTTTTTCTCCATGGAATCCAGTAGGCCTCACCTAATTTTCCATATTTTTTTCTTTTAAATGAGAAAGTTTAGATTCTATATCCCTTCCATTTCTAAGTGGTCTGTGATCCTACAATCTTCAATAAAAATTCAGAGATAGAGAGTAAATGGTACCTCAGAAGCCATTGAATCTAACCCCCTTGTTTCACTAAAGTACATGGGGATTAACTGACTTGTCCAAGGCCACATATGTAGTAAGCATCAGAAGCTAGGTCTGAACCCTGCTCCCTGGCTCTTACCACAGAACCAACCATATTACTTCCTTTAGTCTGTCTCCTTAAGTGTTTATTCAAGTTGTCCTAAATTCTCCAAATTGACCAAATAATTATCTGCTGCATCAGATCATAGAACGCTAAACTTGATGGGATCTTAGAGACCATCTAACCCAACCCCCTCATTTTATAGATAAAAAACTCTGAGGTATAGGGAGATTAAATTGCAAGATTCTGCTTTTTTCCAACATACCTCCTTCTGTCTATAGGATAGGACCAAAGTACTTTGGATCCCTGTAATGTTAATGGATGAAGATCTTCCTCCCATTAATAAGCCTCAAGTGGGACCCATTAAGGGAAGCTTGCTTAGGGGAGGTTTGCTTGTTGAAGGCTTTCACACCTTTTGGTAATTAGGTACTGAAGCATGTGGGTTGTGAGGCTTTCTGACTCTATATATACTCTGATGCTAGCATTTTGCTTCAGGGCTCACTTATTGGAAGAAGGTCCCTGTGATTTGGCCAGATGAGACTCTGGGCAGCCCCTGGCTTTGAAAACCCCAATGTTGGTACTTCTCTCTCTGTATGTATGCGAGAAACCCTGAGAAAAAACAAACCAAAACAAAACATAACACAGAGAAAACAGTCTGCTTCATTCTGTGTTCTGATTCCATAGTTCTTTCTCTGGATGTGGATAGCAAAATGCTATCCACTGTGGCTGCACACTGTGGCTGTTACTGTGTACAGTGTTCTCCTGGTTCTTCTCATTTCACTCAGCATCAGTTCATGTAAGTCCTTCCAGGCCTCTCTGAAGTCCTCCTGTTCATCATTTCTTACAGCATAATAATATTCCATTATGTTCGTATACCACAACTTGTTCAACCATTCCCCAATTGAAAGATATTCCCTTGATTTCCATTTCTTGACCACCACAAAGAGAGGTGCTATAAATATTTTTGTACATGTGTGATTTCTTTGGTATACAGTCCTAGAACTGATAATCCTGGGTCAAAGGGTATGCACATTTTTGTAGTCCTTTGGGTATAGTTCCAAATTGCCCTTCAGAGTGGGTTGGCCCAGCTCACAGCTCCACCAATAATGAATTAGTGTTCCAACTCTCCCACATCTTCTCCAACATTTATCATCTTCCCGTTTTGTCATGTTAGTCAATCTGATAGGTGTGATATGGTACCTCAGAGTTGTTTTGATTTGCATTTCTTTAATCAATAGTGATTTAGAGCATTTTTTTATATGACTATAGATAGCTTTAATCTCTTCCTCTAAAAACTGCCTGTTTATATCCTTTGACTATTTATCAATTGAGGAATGACTTATATCCTTGTAAATTTGACTCAGATCTCTCTATATTTTAGAAATGAGGCCTTTATCACAGACACTAGTTGCAAAAATTCTTTCCCATTTTTCTGCTTCCCTCCTAATCTTGGCTGCATTGGATTTGTTTGTGCAAAAACTTTTCAATTGAATGTAATCAAAATTATCATGGTTTCTCCCATCCATTTTAATTCTTTTATGCAACATGACTAATGTGAAAATGTGGTTAATAAGAATGTATATGTAGCACCCATATAAGATTGCACACTGTCTCAAGGAGCAAGGGGAGAGGGTAGGGGAGAAAATCTAAAACTTATGGAAGTGATTGTAGAAAACTGAAAACAAAGAAATAAATTTAAAAGAAAAGAAAATGCTATCCACATCCAGAGAAAGAAAAAAAAAAACTATGTATGTATGTATGTAATGGTCAGACAGTTGGATCTGTCTGTTGTTTGATGTATGTATTTCTTATGATCAGAAAATTAGAAGCCCTGCCTGTTGGTCTTTATGCAATTTCCTCTGTAATTTCTGTTTGTGTTTTCTCTGAAGTTCAGGGTGCTGACTTTTTCCCCTAAACTAAGTGAATGATCAGTGTTTGATCAAAGTAAGATGATCAACCCCTTTGAAGTGGCTTTCCTTTAAGAAAAGCAGATCTAAAAACTTGTACTAGCAGGTCATGCTAGGTATGCTAGGGTACTTGCTTTTACAATCCTTCTCAATCGGAAAGACTCCAGTCTAAAGTCTCAAAGATAATAAGCATCAGAGGTGGGAATTGTGCCCGGGTCATCTGACTCCAGAGTCAGGACCCTTTCTTTACATCATCCTAGATTAAGTCTTAGTTCTCTCCTTCATAGTGAAAAAGGGAAAAGACAAGGGGAACAGTTGTTCATTCTACTGAAGAGCTCAGATACTCTTAGATTTCTAGCTTCAACATTCTTGTAAGTCAGGAAAACGGAATAGGAAACAAGCATTTATATAGTGACGACTACTACATGCCATGCGCTGTGCTAAGCACATTATCTTATTTGATACTTCTAATAAAATCCTGAGGTAAGTGCTATTATTATTCCCAGTTTATCGTTGAGGAAATCGAGGCAGAGGTCAACCCAGGTTGGTCAAGATCCCTGAGCTAGTACATATCTGAGTCCTGATTTGAACTCAGGTCTTCCTGACTTCAGACCCAATACTCCATTCACTTTGTCGCCTAGCTCCCCTAGCTAAAGCACTCGATTTGGAGTCAGGAAGATCTGAATCTGATGAGGTTATTGGGTGCTTGGTGTACCCCAAAATACGGACAGTCCGGGTCGTGCTCGAATGAATTCGACTTAAGGCTTCTTAAAGCCAAAGATAACAAAGTTTGTTAAGGATTCGCCTAATTGGGTTGCCTCTTAAGGAGCCTAAGCATTTGTGACGCTTGTATTCACAAGCGGGCCAGATAGAATTCCAGCTAGACAGAGTCTGAGCTGGTTGGATCTGAGCACCTTCATGGAGGTGAGTTGGAACTTAAATACAGAAAAGAGTATAGGAGGGATGGGGGTGGGGGTGGGGGTTGATCTGGCAGTCTAGAGTGATGGGGGAACAAGTTCAGGAAGGGCCTCCAAGGAGGATCAAAGGCTGGAAACAACTGGAGGTAATCAACAAACCTCAGACAAGGGGGCGCCTGGGTGGGAAGCAGGTAGGGCAATCAAGAGATAACCGACCATGGTCACAGATTTGAGTATGAAAGGCCAGATTCTGTGAGGAGATACAGGGAGAGCTCAATTTGAGTATGAAAAGTCAGTTTCAGTGAGGAGATTCCAGGGAAGCTCAAGGAAGTTCCCAGAGTCTGAACCCTGTCAAGTCCATATCATACCTCAGACCCTTATCTAGCTACATGACCCTGTGTAAGTCACTTAACCCCTTTAAGCCTCAGTTTTTATTCATCTATAAAATGGGGAGAAAAATAGAACCTGCTTCCTAGGCCTGTAGAGAGAATGAAAAGAGATAACACGATATAAAGCAATTTACAAACCCTAAGCAATATATCAATGATACCTATTAGTTTTATAATAATTATCCTCCTCCCAGGTTCCTTTTTTGCTGTCATATATAGTCAAACTCCCTTGTAATAAAATCTAACCCAACCTCTTTCATTGTCCTAGAAATTGTAGAATTAAAAATTGCTTAAAATGAGTGAGTCACCTGTCGGGGATTAGAAAGCTTCTTGTTGTTGTTGTTAGAACAAAGTTGTTTTAATTTTTAAATGATCCTATTATAAGGGAAATCACTTTGTGCATCGTTATTGGCTTAGCTGGTTGAGCTGGTAGATGTCACTAATAGAGGTATTTCTAGGTAATCTGAAGTTCTTTTAAAAAATGAGCAGGTGTCTAATGTGTCCACTGGGTTTGTCACTGCTGCTGTTTCCACGACAGATTGCTTCATAAACATAGCACTGCAAGATCGGTTAGATTGCCTGGTCCATCACAGTAAACAAGGAGCTTTCTGCCCACAGGGAAAACTAGGTCAGTGAATCCCTCAATCTGAATTAACCAGGAACTTCCCCCCAAAAGGTCCCAGAAATTTATAACAATTACCTACTTTCCGCTAGTGGTGGTGTTTTCGCATTTACAAGAAAGCGTAAAACCTTATCCTGGAGTATATCCTTTACTCTGTTGACATGATCCACACTGTTTGACATAGTGCCTTGAGCATGTTAACACACCCAAATAAATCCTGTCCTTCCACGGTTCCTAGGTAATCAGCACATAGCCACCCAAACACAGTGTGCTCACTTGGATAGGGAAAAAGAGATCCTCAAGCATTTCCAACGCTTTACCCAAATGAGCAAACTGCCAGAACAATTCATGATATTCAGCACATTAGAGAGCTGTCAAAGGGCTTCATTTCCCATTTTTATTTTTTATAAGTCATACAGTCCATTCCCCAAGGGCCAGTTATTTATTTTCCTGGGCTGTGTCCATTTCAGTATTAAATGTTTTCAATGACAGTTTCATCACTTTCTGGAGAGATTATTTCTTGGTCCATTACATTCTAGAGCTATTTAGGTACTCTTTTTCTCTCACGCGCATATAAACCTGGAGTTCCCCTTTCTTCATTTCCCATCTACTCTGCTGATGCAGGGAACATTTTCTTCTTCTTCCTTCATTCAACAAACACCTCCAGAGCACCTGAGAGAGACTATACTAGGAATTTAAAGTACAAAGACAAAAGCAAAGAAAGTCCTTGCCTTCAAGGAGTTTGCATTCTAATAGAGGGTGGAAAATAGGGGGAGAACACCAGGCAACAAAACTAAATAAAGAAATAAATAAATCTAAACCAAACACAAATAAAGTAAACTCAAAACAACTTCAGTGACTACAGGATGCACACACGCACACACACGCACACACACACGCGTGCGTGCATACATACACACATACACACACACACACACACACACACACACACACACACACACACACACACACACACCATGGAATCTTCACAAAGATCTGATTAGGAAGGGCTGCAGAGACACTGAAATCAAACAGTACTGAAGTCATTATATCAAGAAAACAGCAACACCAAATATCGAATTGCCTGCTTTATATAGAACATGATACTATAGCAATACCACTACTAGATCTGTATCTCAGAAGAGATAAGAAAACAGAGAGGAGAAGGACCTATTATACAAAAATATTTATAGAAGCTCTTTTTGTGGTGTAAAGAATTAGAAATTGAGGGGATGCCCATCAATTGGCAACTGGCTGAACAAGTTGTGGTATTAATTATGATGGAATACTGTAGTACTGTAAGAAACGATGAGCAGGATGCTCTCAAAAAAACCTAGAAAGACTTACATGGGTTGATGCAAAATGAAACGTAGTGGGTACAAAATAACAGCAATATTAAAATGATCAGCTATGAATGACTCAGCTATTCTCAGCAATACAGTGATCCATGACAATTCTGAAGGACTTAGGCTGAAAAATGCTTTCTATCCCTAGAGAAAGAACTGATAGCATCTGAATACAGATTGAAACAACTTTTTTTTTTTTTTTCACTTTATTTTCCTTGAATTTTTTTTGTCTCTGTTTTCTTTCACAACCTGTCTATTATGGATATGTTTTGCATGACTACAACAGGTATAACCAATATAGAATTGCTTGTTTTCTCAATGGGGCAGGGGAGGGAGGAAGGAAGGGAGAGAATTTGGAATTCAAAGTTTTAAAAACAAATGATAAAAATTGTTTTTGCTTGTAAGAGGGGAAAATTAAATACTAAATAAGTTTTTTAGAACATGATGCTAGCCATCATTGACTGTATTACATAGAAGGCCCAAAGCTGCTAAGTGTTTAATAACTGACTCTCCAGGAAGAAAAATATTTGACATACTTTTAAGTTTAATTTTCATTATTAATATTTTCTCCATGCCTTTCTTAAGTCTTGGCAATCAACAAAACAATAAATCAAGCTCTGATTTATAGCAGTTGCCAATTTCTGATGTATAAGTGTTCACACTGAAATTTAGCAATCAGTTCCCAGATGGGATTCAAGTAGGATCCAGTTCATTACTGCAAAAAGGGGACATAATTTGCAAACCTTGACTCAGGGGGAACAGATTATTTGTCTTGACATTTCTGTCACCAACAACATGAACAGGTCTGTATAAGACAGAGTGCCAAGCCCCCAAACAGGAAGAAATGAATTTGGAACATGTTAATAAAAATATGTGCAATCAAAGATCACTATTAGAGTTAATTCCCATAATGGTAGACCCATGATGCTTTTGTCAAAAGCACTGTATATGAAGTCAGGGGACCTGAGGTCCAGTCCCTACTGGGTCACTTTCCTCTTGTATGACTGCTCAAGTCACTTCTCTCTGGCCCAAGTTCCCTCCAGTGAGGAATATGGGATAAAACTTTTCTGAAGTTTCTTTTATTTCTAAGTTAATGATCTAAATTGAGTAATTCAAGGCTATTCCTAGGATTTGATTTATATATTGCTCCAAGGAAGAACCATGCAAAGATAAATTTGGTACCATTACTAAAAGTCAGAAATAATGCATGTGTATGAGACTTATCTGGTCAGTCTACAGAAAAGATGTTGGCTTCCACATGGGTCTCTAGACTCCTTGCATAAATTCTGTGACTCACAAGTTTGAGAAGCACTGGTTTAGATAATCTCCAAAGCTCCTTCTGTCTCTAATATGTGCTTTCTTTCCCCCACAATTCACACATGCTACCTAGAAATTCACAAGCTTCTTAAATTTGATTAAGAATTCCAGATATTCCAGTGATAATTTTAGACACTAGAGATTCTGTTCACATACCTATTACATTTATATTCTCCTCTAAAGCTTCATATAGGATTCTGAAGAAATGACTGATCACTTCTCAGAGTTGCCTTTATTAATGTCCACCACCTAATGACATTTCCAGGATGGTATCTCCTTATAGCCAAGTTAAGTGAATTTATCCACAGCATTCAAAATTTCTCCATTTATTGTGACCAATGATTCCATGTATGAATGATGCTGTGCTGGCTGGTAGAGGTCCTCTGTTTTCTTGGTATTGATTGTCAGGCCAAAATTAACACAAGCAGCAGAGAATCGATCCATACTCTGTTGCATCTCAGTCTCAGAGGCTGCCCTGAGTATGCTATCATCTGCAAATGAAATTAGTACACCAACTCTCCCTCTACTTTGGTCATGGCTTGTAGGCTTTTCAAGTTAAATAATTTATAATCAATGTGGTGGCTGTTGCTGTTTTTGTCCTCATTGAAGACTTCAGACAAAAAACATCATGTTAAAAAGAATGGGAACAAGTATCCTGCTTCACTCCACTGGTAACTGGGAAAGCATGAGAGCACTGTCCATCATCCAGAACCTGTGCAAGAATGCTGCTATGAAACTGATTTGTACAAGTCCAGAGACATCTCCATCCCAAATGTTCTAATGGGCTATTTGCAACTGACCTGTGGTAGAGTCTTCCAGATCTGTATTGGACTGATCAGCCACAGTAAAACACACTGTACCCTGGTCCCTACATCATGATCTTATTGCTCTTCTTTGAAAACGAAGGATTAACATCAATGGGGCTCAAGAGGGACATGTGATAGAGAAAGGAATGGAGTGTTCTGCACAAGGCAATCCTCCCTTAAAAAACTATTTAACCCATACTAATTGTTTTTCATACATCACTGCTATTCAATTAAATTCAATATTTATTAAACACTTGCTTTGTACGAGGATGTTAAGAGTTGGGGGTACAAAGACCAAAATAAAACAATTCCTACACTACATTATATTAGGTACTAGAGGGTAGATACAGTATGTATTCAGATAAGTCTACACCCAAGGCATTTAAAAGGTTATGATAGAATAGCTGTCAGTCTAGAATTGAGAAACATGCTGCCAGATTCGAGTCAAGTCAACAAGCACATGGCCTGAGAAGCTTCCTCTGGCTTTTATCCCACTCACAGAGAGTAGCACAAAAGTTGGCTGATTGCTGATGCTGTGAGCCAAGAACTAAGTCAGAAGAGATCCCTGCAAATATTAAAGACTCCACTGGAAACTTTTGTATGCACACTCAGTCCCACCTCTGCAGCAAAGTTGTTACCCATAGTAAATCAACAGGAAACAGTCACAGAATACTTGTACATATTTGAAATGGAGGGTAGGGAACTCCATTATGTCCCAGCAGGCATTTCTGGAAGGAGGCTTCCCAGATCTTCTCCTGGGTAGGTACCTGGCAAAGTTGATTGCACATGCTTAGACTAGACCCTCTTGTTTGCTAGTCCTGCCCTCATTTTATACCGACAAAGTAATTTCCAGTGATGGAAGGAAGGGGGAGGGAAGAGAGGAGGGGAATATTTATGAGGAGACTAGGAAAGGAAAAGGAAGGGAACAAGCATTTATTTGGCACCTACCATTTCCCAGGCACTATACAAAGTCCTTTACAAATATTTCATTTGATTCTCACAACAATCCCAAGAGGTAGGTGCTATTGTGATCCTCATTTTACAAGTGGGCAAACTGAGATGGGCAGAGTGTAAATGATTTGCCTGGGTCACATGGTTAGGAAGTGTTTGAGGCTAGATTTGCACTCAGGTCTTCTTGACTTTCCTCCCTGTGCTCAATCCACTGAGATACCCAGCTGCTAACATGAAGTGTGTTTTGTTGATAACAGAAAAGGGGTTCCAGCAGGTGCATTGGAAGAACAGGATCCAAAAGCACAGGGGACCCAAGAGTCAAAAAGGATCTGGCTGCCCCAGATGGGTGTGAGAGAACAAAGAGGCTACTGAGGGTGAAACAAAGGACAGTAGATTGTTGATCTTGATTTATCATCCATATAGCAAAAGGTAAAAGGAAGGAGATGTGTAAGTCGTGTTGGGTCAGATGAACAATTCCTGTTCCTGCTTAGTGGTGAAAGCAGACTTGGTAGAGTGCTGGAGCCTGGTTTGTTATCAGAGGCTGAGATGTGTTTGATGGCCTCAGCTTGCAATCAACAGTCAGGTGTACTGGTCCAAGCCCTTGAGAAAGTTTTATACTAGTCCCAAGGTGACTAAACATCTGAAGTACAAGGAGACAGGAGGAGAAATGATCAAAGAGGAGCCCCATGTAAGGATAACCAAAGACATGGCAGATTGGAAGTTGGCCAGAAGGCTAATCTAATTGTTGTTTTAAAGCCCAGACTGTCTCTGTTCATTAACTCCATTTGCCTCCCATCAAATGACATCTGGCCATGGACAGCTTCACTCGTTCAGTTGCAGAGTGCTTTGTTTGACTTGCCAACTCACCCATGGTCCCACAAAATAGCCCCTGTTTCCAACTTCTCTTTTCTGGGAGAACCTAACTAAACCAATCCATTTTTTTTCTCCTTCCCATCTTGAATAAATAAATGCTGAATTGAAAATTCCCGCAAGGTTGCCAGGATCAAGGCAGGGGAAAAAACTGCATCCAGTAATTCTGAGTTGAATCAAAAACTCAATTATCACCTCACTAGCTAACATGCTAAATCTTTCCCAATTCACAGCAACTAAAAGATGACCATCACAACCACCCTCCAAAAAAATCTGTAAATACACTGACCTTTGTCTCAAGCATTCTCTCAGGATTTCCTGGTCATTGTAATGACATGTTTTCCTCTGGGTTGCATCACTGGATTAGAAAATAATTGTCTTTTCCATAGAAACTAGTGAATGAAAGTATAAACTCCCATGACTTCCCAGTACAGTGAACCAACCTATGAGGACTAAGGCTCATTTACTCACTCGCTCAATGGTGAAAATCACCACAGCCTTGCACTGGATCTCAGCTTCCACCGAAACCGATCTCTGAATTACAGCCAGTAACTTAGGCTTGGTAGGATGTGTTGGATATTTTTTGTTACTTTTTTTTTTCCAATGCTACAATCCAAAGTATTGCCCTATGTTAAATTGTTTGAGATTATCATTTATGATGAAAGTAAATAATTAGCTGTGATTTCAAATCCATATCTTTCTTCCTCTCTTTTCCTTTTCTTTTTTCTTCCCCATTTCTCTTCTCAGTTATGCAATCGGATCATAGGATACGCGCACACACACACATACACACACATATAATTTGGAAGGGACTTTAATGATCATCTTTTGTAGGGATTCTTCACCTTTTTCTGTGTCATAGATCCCTTTAGTAAATTCTGGGGAAGCCTATAGACTTTCTTAGAACAATGTTTTTAAGTGCATAAAGTAAAAAATATAGGATTACAAAAGACACCAACTTTATTGAAACATAGCTATATGTTGTTATTTTTAAATTCACAGACCCCGGAAAAACCCTTATCTAATGCAGTGTTCTAATTTTACAAGTGAGGATACTGAGGTCCAGAGAGGGGAAGTGTTTTTCTCCAAGTCTTTTAGAGATGTCATGGCATAGGTAGCATCTGAACTCAGGTCCATTGATTCCAAATTCAGGGAGGGCTCTTTCTATTCTACTGTGCTGCATTGCTACATAACAGCTTGCATTCTGTCCTGAATTGTATATTATTATTATTATATTGGATTGTGTTGTATCATGTTACAGAATACTTTCTAACAACCTAACTTTTGGTTTATGCAAGTGATCAATAATTACAAAGTTTGTATGTTTGTGGTTGTGGTTCTTCTTAATGCCACTCGTCCATGCTTCATTGTTGGCCAAAGCTCCATAGCTATACTCAGAAATCCTCAAATATCCAATTACTTGCGAGGTTCACACACCTTTAGAGCAACACTAAATCCAAAGGCCTTTTCTGAGACCTCACTGCCCTTGAATTTTCTGCGTTATAATCCTTCTGGAGATTCTCTTTTCTACACTACTTTCTCCTGATTATCTTACTGTTCAATAGCAAATTCTCAGTTTTATTCACTTCTTATAGACTAAATAGGAGTGTCCCCCAAGGCAGTTTGCTTCTTTGTCAATACTCTCTCTCAAATCCCACCTGGTACAAAAAGTTTTTCCTGGTCTCCCCCTCTACTCCTTCACTGAAAGTGCCTCTCCTGAGTTTACCTTCCATCTTGTATGTCTATAATTATTTGCATACTATCTCTTCCATTAGAATGTAAGATCTCTGAAGGCAGGAACCTTGTGTTTGCCTTCTTTATTTCTTTAAGGGATTAGTACAATGCATGATACTTTCTTCAAGGATTAGTACAGGAGCTAGCACATAGCAAGTCCTTAATAAATACTTATTTAGTGACACTTTAAAAAAAGGTCTTTCAAGCTCCTGCAGCACTCAGCACTCACCAGATTTTACACACAGTAGTTGTTTAATAAATATTTGTCTTTGTAGCAGAAGATTGATCAAAGAAATGTTGATTGGTTCAGTTCTCAAATTTACTTAATGATATTACAGGATGTCAGATGTTGAGAGGTCCTTGTAATAAACTTTGAGTGGTCAATTCGCATATGAAAATGTCCAGAAATAGTGAGGATTGACTCCATCATTTGAATGTTCTTTCCGTATGGTGCTCTTGGTCTTTTTCTCTGGTCATTTATTGAGGACACTGGGAGAAACCTAGAATTTAAAATATTAAGCAAACTCTGGTCAACCTGAGAATGCCTTTTGCAGCATGCATCGAAAGGATAAGAGATCTCTGCCTCAAGTACCACCCCTATCCCCAATAAGAAATGGTGTCTTACTTCAGAAACACATGGCTTTAGGAGACATGTTTACATGCACAATGAGAGAGAAATCTAAGGATATTACTTCCCTGTCTTCTAGTGAAGAAGAAAGTTGAAAAGAGACTCTTTTCTTGAGGACATTAGACTCTTGAGGACTTGCCATACTCCTTCCATAACTAGGAAGAGGAAAAGGAGAATTTTTCCTCCCTACCAACAGTGATGAGGTGCAAGCTCACAAAAATATTGAGGTAAAGGATGTGTGTGTGTGTGTGTGTGTGTGTGAGTGATGGTGTCAACTCAAAAAGAGTTTGTTTAGGCTATCTTCAAATCAAGTAAAGGCATATTATTCTAATAACATACCAAGCAGTTTCTTCCCTCCATGAGGGATGTTGAAGCCCTTAAGGGAGGTATCTCCCTAAGGGATACAGTCGCTTAAGGGAGATGGGCTGATTAAGGGAAATACCTGCTAGCCAAGAGAAGCTAGGGATTCTTACGGAAAGAAACCTGCCATGGGCAGGCAGAAGAGGTAAGCAAGGCAAGGGGGTGATAACTCAGTCTTTCCCATTTCTAGGCACATCATCCTTCCATTGTTTAACCCATTTTTCATTCAGGATTATGCTTAATTTTTTGAGGTATGATATTTTCCTCCAAGGCTCCAGTTCTTTAGCTCTTCAATTTACAGTGTTCCAAGACCAGTAGTCCTTAATGTCTCCCCTAATTTTTGTGTGATTCTAATTGTGGTCCCATCATATTTAAATTGCCTTATTCTTGTTGCTCTTAATATTTTATCCTTGAGCTGGGTGTTTGGGAATTTAACTATGATATTCCTGTGTTTTCCTCATAGGTTCTCTTTTAAGGAGTTATTGATGGATTTTTTCTGTTTCTACTTTCCTTCCTTATTCAAATGCTTCAGGACAATTGTCTTTAATTAATTCTTGTATTATTGTATCAAGATTCTTTCTTTGATCATAACTTTCAGTTAGTCTGATTATTTTTATGTTTTCTCTTCTTGATCTATTCTCCAAATTTGTTGTTTTTCTTATAAAATGTTTCATTTTCTCTTCCACTTTTTCATTATTCATATTTTGTTTAATTATTTCTTGATCTTTTATAATTTTGGAAGCTTCGTCTTGCCCAAATCTAATTTTCAAAGTGTCATTTTCTTCCTTAAGATTCTGGATCTCCTTTTCTAATTGGTAGGCTTTCCTTTCATAATCTTGTTGTATTTCTTGGATTATTCTATTTTTTTTTTAATTTTCTTCCATCTCTGTCATTTGATTTTTAAAGTCTTTTTAAAGACCTTCTATGAATTCTTTTTTGGGTAGATGACCATTTGCTGTTACTCTTTGGGGATTTCATTACTTCAATATCCTCCTAAACATGAACCTTGGTCTTTTCTATTCCCATAATAGCTTTCTACAGTTGGATTCTTTCTTCTTTGCCTGTGTATTTTTGTGGCAAGAGTTTAATTTTTGTAACCACCACTAGCCCTGGGGTAGGGGGAATGGTGCTGCTTGCTCCAGAACTTCAGTTCTCCCCTCTAGTTTGGAACCAAAGTCACACCTCCAACTTTCTATAAGTACCTGCAGTCAGGAGCTTTCTGCCCCACTGCTTCTGCACTCACCCCAGCCTTTCTCTCTTTGCAACACAGCTGGGCCTTGCATTCTTGACAACCAAGGTTCCCTTGATCTTCCTGGGCTCAGATACCTAACTCCCATCACTATCTTTGGGGGAAAAGTTCCTGTGGCTGGGGTGGAGGCAACCTCTCACACCAACTAACTCGAAGGTGTTCTGACCCTTGCCTGGGGGTGTTTACTCTTCAGAAGGACCAAACCTCGATTTTTCTTCTGATCTCAAATTGTCCCAGAAAGACCCTTGTTGTGCATTTTTTACAAGCACTTTGTTCACCCTAAGGTGCTATTTTATCTCTTTTGTGGAGGAAAATCTTGAGAGCTTGGAATTTTCTGACCTATTCCACCATCTTCCCAGAATTCTCTCACCCAGGTTCAAGCTTGGCTCTAATAAATATCAACTAAATGCCTGTAGACAAACTAAGCCACTAAACCCAAAGTGCAGCAGACATAACTTGAAGATGAGCTATTGATCTGTAGTGTAAGAGCGGAGAAGTGTAGAGTGTTTTTCCCCATAGGAGTCACATAAATCTATAAAAACTTAAATCTGGACCAAAAGAATTCTGGTAAGGAAAAAATGTTCTAATAAAGGTTTCTGTTAGAGTTAATAACCAAGACAGAGACTTGAGCTATGCCCAAGACAACAATCCATCAACAAGTATGTATTAGGTGTTAGCCTTATGGCTGATACTGATAAATGTTGGGAATAAAAAGACAAAACTGAAATAGTTCTTGCCTTCATGAAACTTTTATTCCATAGGGGAGGTAATTGTACAGTAGATGGAATCTAGGATCCCAAGAAGCCTGTAATATTTCTGAAGAACCACAGAGTAAGGAGGGACTGAGCTATAGAAAATGGGTCACGATCTTTGTAGAAAATCAGATGCTTCATAAGTCAAGTGACCCATTTTCCTACCTGGCTATTTAAAGGACCTTCTACTTTGCTTTTCTGTTAGAGTAATGAGTTTAGAGGGGCTTATTTTCCAAACTATTGATAGAGAAGGGAAATAAAATGTGTTTGTTTGGAACATGTGTAATAGTTTCATCACTTTTTTTTTTTTTTTTTACAATTTATAGAGAATAAGAATTGGGCCCCTGGCTTTCATTGGCACAGAGGACTTATGCATGAGGAAGGTAGTCAATTGATTTTCTGCAATTTACAGTTTTAGTTGCCTAGAACAATGACAAGTTTAGGGACTTGTCTAAGGTCATGCAGCCAGCATGCATCAGAGGTGGGACTATCAGATTTTATACAAACAGAAACAACATGGAATATGGTTTAGTTTTTTTAATGTTGTACACTGGTCAACCTTCCAACATTTGTCCCATACACTTCTGAACATACTTGTAATGTCCATGGTAAATGCTCATTTTCCTGTAAGACATTTCTTCCCTCATAATCTGGGGTAACTCAAATGAATACTACTAACTGACCTCCATTTGCTCCACAATCTCCCCAAGGACTCATCAAGATATTGTCTATCATGGTAGAGTCCAAGCTCAAGTCAAGTTCCTTCTTGATCATTTTATTTATATGAAGTCAGGTGAAGTCATACTGTCTCTTTCTACTTGCCTCAAACATTTTTCTGCTTTAATGTATTTCTTTGCCCAAGTCTATTGTATGGAAAGAGAGAGAGTAATTGCATTTCCAATTTTGAGTTACCTTTAGAAATTGTTAGTTTCAAACTGAATTAGGAAAAAATATGAGGCAACTAAGGTGAATTACCATTTTAAGCCCCCACAATTTGACCCCAAGTCCATTTGAGTCCAAAGTGTTTAAGTCCCCTGATTGTGTAACTTTTCTGAAAGTCCTTTATCGATTCTATTTCTCTTACTATGTGTCTTATGACAACTCTCTGAAGGTCTTCTCATATTGTATAATTCAGAGAATATCCTCTTACATGAGCACTGTATTAGGACTCAGGAAAGTGAATTCTTGTAATAGCTCTGCAACTAACTAGCTGTGTGACCATGGGCAGCCTACTAAATCTCTTCAAGCCTCAAGTCTCTCAAGACATTTCTTATCTGCCAAAATGAGCATTTTGGACTATATGATTTCCATGGTCTAACACAGTTATATAAATCAGTGACTTTATTCATTTGAAACTCTTTCTGACCTACTACTCAAGTGACAAATTCAGAAACACAATTCACTTAAAGTGATTAGGTTTGTAAAATTGAAATAGGCAACTTACACTGCTCCAAACAGATGATGGGGTAGAGAAAAGGATGATAGTCAATTTGGTTTTGTTGTGCTTTTAAAGGACAATCCTAAAAAATTATTGAAGTGATTAATTGGGGAAAACCTTATTTCTTAAAAACAAATCAAGAGAGATACTTCCAATGAATGTCAGCATATTTTTGTCCTTTCAGGCTGGGATCATCTATCCTGAAAAGGTTCTGAGCTACTGTTAAATTTTCAGTGTGAGTATTTGCACTAATAGCTACTAGAATTTTTATAATACCTACAATATACCAGGCACTGTACTAAGCACATATACAAATATTATCTTATTGGATCCTCACAACAACTCTGAAAGGAAGGTGCTAGTATTAATCCCATTTTTGCAGATAAGGAAACTGAGACGTTAAGTGGCTTGTCCAAGGTCTTATAACTAGTAAGTAACAGAGGCTGGATTTGAAGTTGGGTCTTCCCAACTTCAAGCCCAGTACTCTATCCATTGAATCACCTATCTACCTCTAGCTACTCTGCAGAAATCGACTGATTGTCTAGACTTAGGAAAATGTTAATAGTGAGATCAAACTTAAAAGTTTGTCTTGCCTATATTCATTTTCCAGAGGAAAAGTTAAATGTTTGCTAATACTCCCTCATTCCTTGTCCTAAAAAAAAACCCAAAAAAACCCCCAAACAACCAAACAAAAAAAACCCCTCACAATCCAACAGAAACAAGACCAATGGTGAGCGCTATGGTTTGCCCTCATTCATTAGGAATAAACTTGTATGCAGCTTTAGCAGTCTATATCAGTGAAGATTTTTCCCAGTTTGACTCCCTTCTTCCTATCATTTCTTATCATTAGTCTGCTGAAGTCAAGATTTTAATTGGTCAATACATTGATCACTGTTCTTAAGTCTTTCAAAGTTACTTTCCTTTACATTATGGTGTTCAGTAGATATAAATATTCTCCCAGTCCTGATTACATCACTCTGCTACATCTCTTGTAAGCCTTCCATCATCTCTGAATCAGTCTCTTTCATCAGTTTATAATGCAATATTCTATCCCCTATTGGAATGTCAGCTTCTTGAAACTGTGGACTGTCTCACCTTCTGTTTTTATCTCTTTGGGGCTTAACATGGACCCTACCACAAAGTAAGCATTTAGTAAATGTTTGTGTTTTATTTTTCATTTATTAATATAGCATGCTTGACTTAGCCAACTGATGGGCACCTACTGTGTTTCCAATTCTTCACTGCAATAAAAAAAATACTAAGATATATATAGATATAGACATATGGTCTGTTTGCTCTTTCAATGATATCTTTGCAACAAAAGTTTAATTTTAGTATTTCTATATCAAAAGACATGCATGATTTAGTGACTTTGAGGATTCCAAATTATTTTCCAGAACAGGTGAATCAATTTGTAAGTTAAACAATAGGTCATTAATATGCCTGTCTACCCAGAACCCCTCCAATAATTTCCATGTTTGTTTGGGGTTTTTTTTTTATCCTCATTACTAATCTGATGGATGTGATTTGGAAACTCAGAGTTGTTTTGATTTGCATTTTTAATTGCTAGTAATTTGGAGCTTTTTTCATCTGTTATTAATAGCTTGCCTTTCTTCTTTTGAGAATTGCTGATTCATACGTTTGAGTGCCTATTTATTGTGAATACTGCCTGTCCTTATAATTTATAGCCAGGTTCTATATATCTTAGATATCAGATCTTTATAAGAATACAATTATCTATTTGTTTTTTATCCACTTGAAATATGGTACACCCACCGGCCCACCTTCATTGAACTTAAAAAAAAAAGAAAGAAAACAAAAACTCATCATAAGCATGCAAAGTCCAATAGTAAGCACCCCAACATGCACAAGGGGGCCTGCTACCACGGGTTCTTAGGTCTACATTTATAAAAGGAAAAGCAACTTTTGAGGGCTTAACAGTCACTTTAATCAAGCACATATATCATTCATCTAGTTCAAGGGAAAAAGTACCTTGTACTTCAGAGAAAATACAGAGAAATCAAAAATCAATAGACATGGTTTCTAACTGTCTGACCATAACCAATACATATATCACAAATCAACAGAAAGGTTCAATTGTCTGACCCTAGTTAGCAGAAAGGGAAGCGCCAACATCTGGGTTTTCAAAGCCAGGGTGTTCAGTAGCAAATTTCCAGAGTCTCTTCTGGACAAACACTTCTAGTCAGTAAGCTCCAAAGTAAATCCTCACCCTCAGAGTCTTTATACACTTTTTAGAGCCAGAGGGCATCACAACCCTTGAGAACCAGTGCCTCATTAACAAAAGATATGGGCCTTCCTACAAATCTTCCCAGGCTAATAATGGGTGGGGAAACTACTCTTTTTCAATCAGAGGTACTTTATACTAAAACAAAAACAGCAAAAGATCCTACTTTGCTTGCCATCACATGACCATATCCAAAAATGTATTTCTTTTCATTTTAAGTTCTTTATCTCTGGGGTGAGTGGTATGCTTCCTCTTCACCATTATGGATTCATGATTTATCATCATACTAATCAGAGTTCTTTCATGGTTGTTTTCCTCTAGTCAGTCAGTTCTCATTGTTTAGTTTGTTCTAATTCTAATCACCTCATTCTGCATCAGTTCATAGAAGTCTTCCTAGTTTCCTCAGAAACTGTCCATTTCATCATTTCTCATGGCACTTGAACACCCAATTATACTCATATGCTGTAGTTTGTTTAGCTATTCCCCACAGGAAGACATCCTCTTAGTTTCCAACTTTTGCTTACTAAGAAAAGAGTCACTATACACATTTTTTAAATAGCTGGATCCTTTTCCTTTTTCTTTTGTGTTGGTATTGCTGGGTGGCAACTTTCTGAATATAGTTCCAGAATGACTGAACCAGTTCACAACTCCACTAACAATACTTTAATACACTTTCCTCCCCCAAAGTCCCATCACCATTTGTCATTTTCAATCAACTTTGCCAATCTGATGAGTGTGAAATAGGACAGAGTTGCTTTTATTTGCATTTCTCTATTTGGTTGCTTGTTGTCCTTCATTCTCAAAGAGGACTAAAATGACATCACTATGTTGGAGTCAACACATAGTGGGTCTGACTGTGGCTGCTCAGACCAATATGAGCTCGGAAGTCTCTACCTCAGGTTGGGCACAAAGATTCCATATGAACATTTGGAGTGGAACAGTCTCTAAATTTGCACATCTCATAGGTTTCTTATGAGCTACTGCAATTCCATTTCACTCATAGAGCACAATATCTTCTTTGATAAAGGAGCAACATGCTGGGTGTTCCTTTGCCAGAGTCTCCCATGTCTCACAAGATTCCAAAATTCTTCAGGGAGACCTTGAGAATGTCCTTGTATTATTTCTTCTGACCACCAAGTGAGTTCCTGCCTTACATGTGCTGTGTGTAAGAGAGTCTCTTGGGCAAATGTACATTTAGCATTTGAACAAAGCAGCCAGCACATCAGAATTGCTTTTCAGTAGTAGAGATTGAATGTTTGCCAGTTGCACTCAAGAAAGAACCTCAGTTTCTAGTACCTTATCTTGTCAGGTGAGCTTAGTTATTGAAACTTTCTTCTTGTAGCCTGCATTTCTTCATCTGAAATTTGCCTTTTCACACCATTTTTTCAGTTATCAATTAGAGAATTATTCTTATAAATTTGAAATAAATTCCCTATATATCTTAGATTTTATTAAAGAAATTTCCTGGAAAGTCTTTCTCTCCTTCCCACCCCCAGTTTCCTGCCTCACAGCGCAAATAAAAGCATCATTAGTTCTTTTTGTATTACAAAGAACAGATAAATAAGACAGTGAGCTAACTTTGCAAACTTCTTTCCTTAGGATAGAGATAGAGGTTATTTTTGTAGCAATACTGCTAAGACCTGGTGCAAAAGCTAAGATGTAGTTGTTTGTTTCTTCCCCCTACCCCCTAGCCCCCTGGAAAATGTGATCCATGATTTGCCATTCCAGCCCTCTTTCCAGGCTCTGCTTTCCCCTTTCCCCGTACTATGGACTGATTTCTTAGGCCCTTAAGACTCTATTTTTATCTGTCTACTTTTAGCATCTTTTTGAAGCAGACTTTTAATCAAGTAATAGACTATATTAAGTGGACTGGATCTATTTTCAAACTCTGAGTTCTTCCTGATTTGCCCTCCCTCTCTGCTCCATTATCTTTTCTCTCTACCCCAGCATTTTTGCAGTTCAATTCTCTAATCTCCTTTTCAGCAAATCTGTCTAGGTCTTTTGTTCTAAATGCTTTGGGATGGACTTTCTGATTTCTTCCTTAAGAGCCGTCATTTCTATCCATCTATCTTTAAGATTTGAAGCTAATTCTTTGATTGCTTTTCTGCATCATTCCTAGGGTTCTTGGAGTAGATTCATGATCATGTGAGAGAGACTTGCCAAATTTGATATACCACTATCCCATTCTTCTAGAGATTTTGATTCAGTTTTCCTTGTTATAAACTGTTTGTCCATCTAGTTGGCTCCTTTCTCCTGATGTTTATTCATTTTTTTTCCTCATTCACTTTTCTTCTATAATTATCAATCACTTTGCTGGTTTTTCTATGCTGCCCTTACTGAAAACATTACTTACTGCCAATCCTTACCTTCTGAAGTACCTAGGCTGTTGTACATCTTGATGCCTATTCTCACTTCTTTCACACCACTAGGTTCAGACAAGGTTTGCATCCCCCAGAGAATTAGGTGGCCAGTTGGAACACTGCAGTTGGGAAACTCCAAATATCCATTCCATTTGGGCCTGTTCTTAACTTTGATTAGTTTCACTTTTCTGGAATTCATTCTCAAATCTGTAGCTGATTTTCTTTCATTCCTAGGCTGGCCCCAGATTCCCGAGGTGAAGATCCCTGCTAAGAGAGGTGCTCTAAGAAACTTTTGTACTTTGACCTTCTTTTCACCTTTCTCTCACTCTTGTTTCTTGTTTTTTCCTGTATTGTATTAAATATGTAGCTTGTGTATGCCCTGACTCTCTCTTCCAGAGCCAGAAAAGGTATATCTCCCTTGAAGGTCTCAGAGGGTAGCCCTGAATATTTGGAAAGTCTCTTCTCTAGTGTATTAACTCAAGCCCCCACTGGTTATTTTCCTCCTCATTGTTAGAGGTCACTTTTTAGCATTTAATTTCTGTTTAACTAATTAATATTAAATAATTTTTACAAAGAAGTATTTACTTCAAAAATACAGCAAACACATACATCATCATAATTCATCAGGCTGTAAGCTCCCTAGGAATTTCCATGTGCTAAGATTGCATTTGTCTCACCAATTTCTTGTCTAAATGTGATTGTCTAAAAGTAGTCCTTGCCAGATGAGTACTCATTTGTTTCAGCAACCACTGGACTAGGGTCTTGAAGGTTATTCCCAAAAGTTGTTCACTACTCATTGGGGGCATTGATGCCACCATGCTGGCTGAAAAACCTGACCTGCATTCTAACTCTTATAATCTTGTGACTCACTCTCCTCACCAAGCTCTTTAATAGAACAGAAAAGAAAATGAAAAAGTCAAGGACTAAGACCTGTTTTTCTGGGCTATATGGCCTCAGGAGAGAGAAGACCCTTATTACTTAGTGATCACACTATGAGTTAATTAGGCACCAAAGAGAGACAAAGAAAAAGACAACCAAAGCCCTTTGCATGCCTCCATAGTCCATCAGAGACACATTCACCATGTGGTTAGTCAATAGGAACAAGTTGCAGGACTGCAGTTTTTCTAAAATATTTCCATTGTATATCATCATGCTTCTCTCAGAAGCAAGTTCTCTAGCATCTTCCACGTGCAGAAGTTGTATCAATGGAAAAACCTGATGGGATCTGTGCATGGGTCAGACCCCTATTATAAATAGTTGTAACCAGAATTATATTAATGATCCCTCCTCCCTTGCTTTTATTCTCTTGTCCCCCACACTTCTTATCACTACACAAGCCCCTTTCAGACACTGCTTAAGTCCATGACAAAAATTATAATAACCAAAAAAATCATAGGGCTGATCCAAACTAGCCTGAATGCTTTGGGAAGGGAAAGGGAGAAAATGGGGACAAGAGAGCTAGAGGAGATAGGATCCCAACCTACTCTGGGAGAAAGAACTATGCTCCAGTGCCAAACACACAAGACTTGGTTAACATTCAAGTTCTTAGCCTAAAATTGTGGCATGAGGGTTTCAGAGTTGTCCTGAACCATATCAACGATTGTGGGAGATGAAAATTTAGGGGGAAAGTGGAAGAACCAGTATGAAAAAGCTAGTGAGTTAGTCCTAAAATATTTTTTCTTTAAGAATCATTTGTGGTATAATCTTTCCCCTTTACTTTTTTCAGTATTGATAAGGATTTTTTTTGTTTGTTTTTTGGGTTTTTTTTGCATTTGGAAGTTCTTTACTTATATTTAATCCTTGGTGGATGTGAGGATAGTGCTACCCTTAGGATATTTCTCACTCTACCATCTTTCCAGAGTTCTCACGGAATATTTTTCTAATCAACCCTGTGCCAGTGCTATGTGCTTTAACCATCCTCCTTATCTCATCAATTCTTAGCAAAGGTTCATAAAAGTGATAAAAACTGAGATCTCTCTTAGCCACCAAGGTATTTGCCCAGTGTCCCTGCACAATATAGATCAAAATGTTAACTTGATTCAAGCACTATAGTAATGTTTGTTGGTTTTCTTTCTCCTAAAATTTTCCAGATCACGCTCTGAATCTTAGTTATCCTGTCCCACTACATCCAATCATTTCCTAAGACCTCTCAATAATCTTTCTGCAAGGTCTCCTACCTCTAATTCTATTACCTTCATCTATCTAAAGTATTATAATAGCCTCCTAACTGGTCTCTATGTCTCTATTCCCCACCCTGACTCCAGTCTACATTATATAGGTTCACAAGCACAACAGTAGTAACAGCTCACATTTATAGTATTTGCAGAGATCCTGATTCTCAGAACCCTGCAAGGTAGGGGCTATTTTCAGATAAGTAATTGATACTCAGGGAATTTTAGTGATTTGCTCAGGGCTACATAGCCAGTAAATGAGTTAAAATCAACATGTCAGAGGCAAAATTCAAATCTAGGTAGGTCTTATTCCATACCCAGCACTGTACCCACTACTTTATGCTGCCCTATCTATCATGCCATACTCTTTTGCCCAAAAGCCTTTATTTCATATGTTGTTAATCTTTTTTCATGTGTATTATGGATGTTTTGGCCGTTTGGTGAAGCCTAAGGTTGATAAATGAACAAAATAAATCACAAAAGGTTACGAAAGAAATCAACTATACTGAAATACAGTTTTCAGAATATTTTAAAGTTAAAGACAATTACACAGAGCTCAGAATAAGAACCCTCATTTTAGTGACTCTTTGATATTGTCAAGCTTATATAAAAATAAGATCAACAAGGCAATAGAGTAAAACATTTACTGAGAGCAAAGAATTGCAATTCGGAACAATGCACTATCTTACTCAGTCAGGGATATTCAGTGAGGAGAGTTACAAACAGAGGTAATCTGTACTCAGCAGGGGCTTCTAGGTAGGTAGATAAAACAGTGGGTGATTCACAAATTATTTATTGCAAAGTGATAGCACATTCCTAGAAAAATCACAGCTTCTGTTTTAAGCTCCTCCTAGCCAACAGAGGCAGGGCACTGACTGGGTCCCAAGCCGTGGTCACCTGTAATGTCTACAGGATAGCGGAACTTCAGGAAGGGAAGGGTTGCAGATATGTCCTTTGGAAATATCTCTGTCTGAGAAGGGGGCAGTTAAAAATTGCTAGCCACAGCAGAGATTCCCACGAGTTTACCTTGGGGAAAGAAGATGATTAGAAATTGCTATCAGAACAGGGTAGGTGTCCTAGAATTTTTCATGGGATTTTCTAGGGGTTGACAGTATCTACAGAAGAAAAACAACATTTCTTGAATGGTATTTAAGGTCCTTCCCAATATGACCTTTACCCAACTAGGTCCTCTTAAGTACTCCATAGCACAGCCAAACTGGACTCCTCCTACACTTCCCCAAGTATGTTCTACTTTTCTGCTCATGCCATAGTCTTCTGCCTCCAGTTGTCCTCAGGACCAACTCTTCTCTTTGAAATCTGCTCCATCATCCAAAGCCCTGCTCAAATGCCAGATGGTAATGTATAGGGAAGGAACTCTGATCAGATTATTAGTGGAATTTGATTCTAATTCTAGCCCTGCCACTATCAAATTCTCATATCAGCTAACAAACAAGGAGTCTGGATAAGATGATTTATCTCTAAAATCCATTTCAAGAATATGCATTCCTCCCTGATGTCTTTGCAACCAGAAATTATTTCTTTAGAAGCCCTTTGTATTGTATTCCTACCTCTTTCACAGAATTGTTCTCCCATTCTGGGGTATCTTGTATATATGTATTCATCTTATTTCCCCTCTTTTTTTACAAGTTTCTTGAGGACAGGCTTATGACATATTTGTATACCTCACAGCTCCATAGTAGTTATCAAATACTTGCTTGAATGGAAAAAAGAATAAGGTACAGAAAAAAATAATACCCTATTAGTCATATTTACAAAAAAATATATATGATAGGAGCCAGTGTGTGGCCTGCAATAAAGTGGTATTTAGGACTGAAATGACCATCAAGGAGGGAGAAGTAAACTACTTTTTTCGGCATGATCACAAACCTTAATCCTTGGATTAGGATTTACTAAGGATGGTAAGAGACCATTAAACTGTTTTATATACGTATTCTCTCTAGCCAGAAATGCATTGCAGGTGATACTTTTGTTTTGTCAAGCAGTGTGAGTGGATATATTTTTGTGGAAGGAATATTTGGACTTCAAAGTCCAAGTCAGGCTCCTCCCCTCTAACTATTACAAATTACTTTTCTAATATCTAACAGATAATTGCTTGTCTGAATTTAAGGATAGAGCAGTACTATTTTTAATACTTGATTTCTTCTTTTTTGAGAGTTTGTGCAAAAAACACAATTCAAAATTTTCTGTCCATATAAACATGCAAAGATAAATGGAATTTCAACTACAATGATGGTAACAATAACTAATAGTTATATGACACATGAAGGTTTGCAAAGTGCTTTACATGTATTATCTCATTGGATCCTGTGAGGCAGGAACTATTAATATCCTCATTTTACAGAAGAACCTGAGACAAAGGATTTGTGACTTCTGTATAGTCTCACAGCCACTAAATGCCTTTCTTCTAAGTGTCCCAAGATATTTAAGTAAGGTCTTATTGCATTCAGCGTACAGGGTTTGTGGGTGTTAAAGTAGGATTTAGCTCCTCTGCTGTACAGGTTTGCTGTGTTCTTTTCAGGTCTGTTCTTCCACCTTTGGTGTCTACCAGGCACTCAACTCTCACCTGTGGCTCCAAGAAGCTTTGGCATGTACAGTGCCCATACCCTGGTAAACTATCTTGGCAAATAAGCTAAACTAGGTTGAGGCTAACCTTAATTCATTGGTGAGTTGGGATATGTCTACTCCAATCATGTGAAGACTTATCTCAGAGTGGGTGGATGAGAACAATTTGTTCCAATGACCACAAAGGCAGCTGAAGCCTCCATTGTGGAGCACTTAGAGCTTTGGCAGGCATTGAAGATGCCAGTTTTCCACTGCATTCCAGGCCATCACCAGGGGTCTTGACTTTTGTCATGCCACTGGATTTTGATGATTCTGGAAGAGAAAGAGATGTTGCCAACTTTGTGTCACTCTGACTCCCTTAAATTCAATTTCATGCACAAGTCAAGACATCGCTTGTGATGTCATTAATCCTCTTCAAATACAAAGGGTAAATAACAATATTGCATTCAGTACAATGAAAACAGATAGCCATGAACTAAGCTAGAGTCACAACTCTAGAATTAACTAGTTGTGTGACCTTAGGCAACGCCTCCATTCCTTCCTCCAGAGGAGGGAAAAAAGAAAGAGTTAAAGATACGTCATCTATACAGGCGCTTCTAGCTCCAATATTCTATGGTTAAACCACATCTGGAATATTGTGTTCAATTCTAGGTGCTACATTGTAAGAAAGATGTTGATTAGAGGAGAATTATCAGCATGATGAAGACCCTCAAGGTTATACTACATAAAGACTGGTTGAATGGAATGAAAACAGGTAGCCTAAAAGAGATATGATTTAGAGGAGGCATGAGAGCTATATTCATGAATTTAAAAAGCTGCTACTTTGAAGAGAGAATAGATTATATTACTTTTTCCCAGAGGCTAGAACTAGAAGTAATGACAAGAAGTTGTAAAAATACAAAAATAATCTCAATGTAAGGAAAAACACTCTACTCACCAGCATTATCCCAAATTTTTGGTCTGTCTTGGGAGACAGTTGACTCCCTTTTGCTTTTGATATTTAAGTAGAGGCTGAATGATCTTTTGCCAGGATTGTTGTAGAGTCCTCTTTAGGTATACAAGGGCTACATAAATTCAGAGGTCTTTTCCAACTCTGAGAACAAAAGCCTGCCCTATCCAAAGAATAAATATTTCATATACTTTTCTTCCTCAAAATAACTTCAGTTTACAGAGTATACTGCCAATGAGATCACTCAAGGTTCTATAAAGTTGTGAAATCAGGTTAATCTAACTAGGAGAATAAATTAACTATAAACCATGAAAGCAATCATTTTTACCTTTGACTCTTAACAAGTGCAAAGCAGAAATGTTAAGTGAGCCAATGATTAGAGAGTTCACGTAAGTAAGAGCAGCTAATGGCCAAATACCACAGGAAAAAATTCAAGGAAATGTGGATCATTTCATCTTAATTGGCCAGCAATGAAATAAAAAAATCAGAAATTCCTGAGCCTAGTCACATATCTCAGGACTTATTGAACTCGAATATTGGATTTCAACTTTTTAAAAAGGTTTATGTCCTCCATTTGCAATCTCTGAATAAGAAAATTCACCAAAAAGTGCAGTACATTGCAAGAATAAAAAATTATGCAAATATCAGAGGCAAACTCCTTTAGAGTAGAAACCATCATTTCTCTATATGTCATGCAGTGACTTGGAGAGTTTTAGGAATCTTCCAGCATCCAGTAGTATATTTTTTTCATGTATACAAAATATTCAGCTTAGGTTCCTCAGATGTTATTTTGGTTGAAGACCTCAGGAAAAGTAATGAATTATAGTATTTAAGGGGAGTGGTAGACTGAGTCCTCTATAAAAAAAGCAAGCAATTTCTAACCTAACATCTGGGTACCTGGCAACTTAGAGGAGAGAATAACACAACCAAACCTGAGAGAGGAAATCACTCAGCTGGGGGAGGGAAGAAGAGGAAGGAGGTGAGCCTCAGTTTCTGTTCCATCCTCTGACATAGGAGGATCTTGTGAACTTTGGAGGGCTGAAAGATTTAGACTTATCATCAGCATCCTGACGGTATCCCCAGAACACCAGTGACTGGTGATGAAAACCAAGGTTACATTGGACCCACTGAGGAAAAGTAGTTTCAGGACTTTACAAGGATCCCAGCAGAAAGCATTGCCATGCCAAAGGGAAACTTCTTAAAGGTACTACAAAGGAGAGAACAATAACTAATAGCAATACCTCACATCTGCCTTGCCTTATTGCCAGACACTGTGTGCTAAACACCTTCCAATTCTTATTTCATTTGATTCTCACAAAACCCCTGGGAGGCAGGTTCTTTTATTATCCACATTTCACAGATAAGAAAACAGATTTGCCTGAGGGTCATGCAGCTAGCATGTATCTGAGGCCAGATTTGAACTTTAGTCTTTCTGTCTCTTGGACCAGCACGCTATCCACTGTGCTACCTGGCTACCCACTTCTTGAAGCTACTTTACATACCAACATCCTCCTTTGTCACATGTGCTCTAATCTTGAGGCTGTTTTCCCTCCATTTCTATACATACTTGTAAAAGGTTATGCCTCCTATTTGGGGCAATATTTATATCTACTCTTAATATATCAGCTTAGTTAATACTCATTTCTAAAAGCAAATTGTCTGGCTTGCTAATGGATATCAACTGATAATCTTCAGGGGGTGCTTAATGGTGGCTTGTGAGCCATTCCATTAAAAAGACACTTCTAGCTCCTCAAACTTGCCCAGTGTGAGATGAGAAGGAGAGGAGGGAATCTAATCTAGCCATGCAAATGGTGTTTTAGTTCCAGAACCTATACTGCATATCAATAGTCTTCATGGCCCATAGTATGTGTTATATAAAAAGTCATTTCCTTCCTTATTCCCTTCTTTTTGAAAGTCTAATGAGATGGCAAAGTTTTTGACACTTTTTTGCCCAGACTGTTGTCCCCAAACCAGTCTTTTGTTCCTGACAGAGGTATAAAATGAAGTTGAAAAAACAGGAAAGGAGGATTGAAGACAAAAATCTTGTTCCTTATATTTAGTTGCTGTTTTGGTTCAAATTCATGTCTATGTTAACCCTAACTAAGATAGTTGTCTAATATAATGGACTAGACCAACAGAGTGCGGTTTTTCAGAGGTAACATGCCCTGAAGCAACCCCAAGACCAATGCAACAACATATCCAATGAAGAAGAGAATTGCAAAGCCAAGCAGAGAAAAGCAGAGACTAGTCAGAGGATACTATCAGAGGACATCATCAACCTTATAGCATCTGAGGTATGAGTTGCCTGGTCACAAATGTGTCCTGGTCATGTAAGTTTCTGACACATGACAATGTGTCCATCAGTGACATAGATGTTTACTGGCCATCTATGTTTCTTCCATGTGTGCCCTCCCTGTATGTTTCCTGACCACACGTATTCTTTGTATGTGTTTCCTTACCCAAAATAATATGGTAATTAGGGTACAAAATGTAGACTGGGTGCTGAGAGTGAAGGACAAGAATCTCTTGTTACTTCCTTTGCTCTGCTATTTAATTTTGTCTGTTTGAAATATTATGCCTTATAACTGGCTAATAAAAGTACACAAATTGTTGGGGACTCAAGGAGCTAAAATTTTCATATGTGCCAATCCACAAGATACCTTGATAATAAGCCCTGGCAGCTTTTCTGGAGGCATCACATGCAAGGGATATCCAATTTTTCAAGGAATTCTTGTGAAATTCGAAGCCCTATGTTTTGAGGTCTATCGAACATTGGGTCATTCTTTCAAATTGCTTTAGGCTCTTGTCTGTCCTGTTTACTCCTCTGAGCCAACTTACTAACTTTTAATTCTTAAAATAATGGCTTTCATTTCTTAAGAATAAAAATGAGTTTGTGCACTTTCCCCTTTAAAAACAAAATAAAGATC
Organism: Potorous gilbertii; assembly: GCA_028658325.1. NCBI lineage: Eukaryota > Metazoa > Chordata > Mammalia > Diprotodontia > Potoroidae > Potorous > Potorous gilbertii. The sequence continues at coordinate 537,557,104 of CM053770.1, forward strand.
TAAAGGTGGAAGCAATTAAAATAAATAAGTCAATTAAAACCATACAATTTAGTAAGCAGTTTTTAAGCATCTACTATGGGTAAGATATTGTGCTAGATGCTAGAAATACAAAAACAAAACAAAAAAAAGCCAATCCTTGTCTTCAAGAATCTTACATTCTATTAAGGGGACACAACATTTACACAAACAACTATATATAAGACAACTTAAAGGAGACAACATTGACAACAAGGGGGACCAGGAAAGCTTCACCTGAGTTGAGCCTTGAAGGAAGTTGATACTAAGAAGTTAAGGTGAAAGAGCAATACATTCAGGTATCAAGCAGAGACAGGTGGAAGATGGAACATTTTGCTTGGGGATCTGAACATAGGTCAGTTTGTCTGGAATGTAGCATGAGTTATACGGAGAGATTTAAAATTAAACTGGAAAAGTAGATTGGAATCAGACCAAGGATGGCTTCAAAATAATGTAACATTTTGCTCCCAAAGTTTATGGAATAGGTAAGTGACATGGTAATACCTGTGATTTAGGAAGAACAATTTTAGAAACTGTGGATAATGAATTGGGGAAGGGAGACAATTTTCATTAGTTAAAGCAAAAAGTAACAAGGCCCTGCCTTAGCTAGGATACTGTCTATGTAAGCAAACATAAGGGGATGGATGGGAAAGACGCAATAGATGGAAAATTTACACTATTTTGCATCTTATTGGATAATGCAGATGAATGAGAAAGAAGTCAGGGATTAAATTATAGACAACAGACATTTATTAAATACTTGCTATATGTAAGATATTATTCTGGCACTAGAGAAATCAAAGTTATATGAATATAACTACAATTTACTGAAATAAAGGTAGTTCTAAGGAATTGGAGAAGTGAGTATAGTGGTATCATGCTAACAAAAAAAAACTTCAGGAGTGTCTGTCTTTCTAGTTTTTTGTTTGTTTTTTTACACTTTTTACCTGGGGTAATTTATTTAAATGCTTATACTTTCCCTGTATACTGTATTTGTTTATCTTCGTTGTATTTCTGTAGTTGGAGGCATTTGCAAAGCAAATAATCTGCTCACCTCTGGATAGTTCCCCTTTTTTTGTAAATATGCTTCAAATGACTCTCTTTTATTGAAACTAACTTCAGATTTGCAAGGTATATATGTAATGTTGAGATACATCTTGAGCTCTTTTGCTGTTCAGAACATACACCATTTTTTTCTGAGGTTTCTGGTAGGTGTTGAAGGGTCTTGTGTTATTTGAATTCTCTTTTCTTTGTATTTGTAGGTCTTTCTTCTGATTGCAGAAAGAATTTATTTTATCTACGAAACTGTTAAAGTTATGTGAGTTTTGGAGTTTGAAGTAGAGGATTTTTTTTTCTGGGAGTGATTGGTAGATCTTTTTGATAGCAACATTATTTTTTCCTGGGCAATTTTCTTGTATTATTTCTTGCATTGTGGTGTTTAGGTCTTTTGATTTGTATTGTTCTTATGGGAGAACAATAAAGCTGAAGTTGTCTCTGAGTCTTGTCATCAAAATCAATATATTTTGTTTGTATGGAGATCATATTTTATTTTGATGTTATTGTGCTTTGCTTTACTTGTATATATTATAAAAGAGCAATAACTCTTTTACTTCTTTGGAGAAATTCATAACGGATTCAAGCTTTTCTATAAAACTTTCTGTTTTCTAATTTTTCAATCATTTCTGTTTTGCAGGCCATGAATCATGATCATACAATTTTTATTTTTCTCTTGACCATTTGCTATAGTTCCATCCTTTCTTAGAAATTCACAGAGCCTTCTGACTCATCAGGTATTGGGTCATTTTCTTCTGTCTTGAAATAGTCAAAGATGTTTGGGTTCATTCAGATGTCTCAGAGGACTTCTTTTTTTAATACCTTCCCTGTTACTTTGCCTGCTTGTGCTCAAGGTTTTTAACTGATTTTTCTTCCTCCTGAAATTTTTGGAAATTTTATTCTTTTTTTTCTTTATGTTGCCCTATAGTCATCATCTGATGTCCCCTTTAATTGCAGTTTCCATAGAGGCTGGACCCAAATTTCTCTCAGCTCCCTTCTATGATGGAGTATTTGATTTTCATTGGCCTCAGTCCCTGCTCCAAGTGAATTCTTTGGGAACAGAACTTTCTCCATTTAGTTGATAGTTCCCATTCTTTTGGGTTGCGTGGGACCACATATACACCCTGGCGCTCTACCCCAGTTCCCAGTGTTCTGTAGTTCATTGACTGGGCAATGCTGTCTCATAACCTGCTGCCTCCCTAGACTGATCTTGCTTCCATTCCCTCTAGGTATTCCTTCATACATTGTGGGAGAGAGAAAAGGGATTTGAGTTCTATTGCTTATTGCCACTAAATTGTCAGGTAAGGGTAGAATCAAAAGCCCTGAGGCTGGGGAGCAGCATTTGAATCTCAGACCCCAAGCACTAGCTGGGCAGACCTAGGCGGGGATGGAGAGGACTCTCAGAAGTCAAGTAACTGGCTGGGAGCATTTGAATCTCAGACCCCAAGCACTAGCTGGGCAGATCTAGGCCAGGGGGTGGAGAGGACTCTCAGGGTAGAATCAGGGTGTTCTGGAAGAGATCCCAAGGTGATTGCTGATTTGATCACAGACCACAAGATGATGGACCACCCTGTTGTGCCAACCTAACAACCTTCAGATCCAGAGGTAACTGATGGTGCAGTATAGATTAAAACACTGAGCTTAGAGACAGAAAAATCTGAGTTCTAATGCAGCCTCGGATACCAGTGTGTGACCCTAGGAACATCATTTAACCTCTGTTTGCCTAAGTTTTCTCAACTGGAAAATGGGAAAAATAATGGCATTTGCCTCACAGGGTTGCTGTGAGGATCAAATGAAGTAATATTTCTAAAACTCTGCTTAGCACAGTGCCTGGCACATGGGAACAACTATATAAATGATTATCTCCACATGTTCCTACCAGAGAATAGAGACTAATTGAGGGAGAGAGTGCTGAGTAAACATGTTAGGTAGGAGGCATGTAGCCTTTTTTGTTAATTCATCAGGTTGCTACTTCATTAGGGCTCTTGGTGCCTTAACCTGAGGAAACAGGTGCAATCAGTTTACCTCTTGCACTTCTTATTTAGGGCAGTTTTGAGAGGTCATGAGAATTAGCAAAACATCTAGTCTTCAATCCTTTTGGGTATGTTCATGCTGATATAAAAACATATTACCTAAATTAATTTATGGATTCAGTTCCAGTGCCATACCAATCAAATTATTGAATTATTATTTTAAAGAACTAAAGGAAATTATAACAAAATTCCTCTGGAAGAATAAAAAGTCAAGAATCTCAATAACATCATGAAAAAAAGTGGGAATAGAGGGGACCTAGAATACTGTATCTTCACCTAGCCTAAAAAGAAATTATCATCAAGACCATTTGTAACTAGTTTAAAAAAAAGTTTATCAATGAAATTCCAGGCATGCAATCAAGATATGAAAATAATAGAATACACATTATGGTTTTTAATAAGACTAAGGAAACAATATGTGGGTAAAGATTCACTTGTCAACACAAAGTCCTTTGAGTTTGGAAAATAGACTGAAAGAAACTAGGCTTAGAATAACATGTCACACAATATACTACACTAAGTTCCAAATGGATAAATTACCTAGATAGAAAAGACCATACCATAAACTAAGTAGGGGAGAATGAAAGAAAATACCTTCCACAACTACTCTGGATGAGAGGAGAGTTCTTGATGAAATAAGGAATAGAGATGATCACAGAAAGTAAAAATTGAGAATACATAAAATTGAAAGGGTTGCACAAATGCATTGCAACTAGAATTTGAAGGGCAAAAATCTTTGCAGAAAATTTCTCTAATAAAAGTTTTAGAAATGCTTATTTTGTTCCATAAATTAAAAATTCAATAAACAAAAATTTAGAAAAAATTAACATTAAAAATAAAGGTATGATGATACATACATATATACATACATATATACACATATATACACACACATAGGGAATTAATACACATATACGAGAACTAGAAACACTTTCTAATAAATGAGAAAAGGACATGAACAGACATTTCTTCAGTAAAGAAGTCCAAGCTGTCAACCAACATATAGAAAAATATGCTCCAAATCACTAATAACTAGAGAAATGCAAATTAAAATGACCCTGAGGTTCTATCTCATACCCATTATATTAGCAAAGAAGAAAAAGACAATTGTTGAAAGAACTCTGAGAAGAAAGGTGCAGTAATGCACGTCTTGGTAGAGTTATAGATTGGTCCAAACATTATGGAAAGCAATTTGTAACTGTACCCAAAACAAAGTCACTAAATTTTGACCCAGTGATATTAGTGCTAGTCAGAGCACCCAGAGAGATCAAAGACAGAGTAAATGATCCCATATGTGTAAAAATATTTATAGTAGTACTTTTTGTTTTAGAGAAGAACTAAAAAGAAAATAGGTTCCTGTCAGTTGAGGAATAGCTGTACAAATTGTGGTTTATGCAAGTAATGGAATATTATTGCACTATAAGAAAGGAACAAATTCAAAGAAAACAAGGAAAATTTTTATGAAATATTATAGAGAGAAGTGAGTAAAAATAGGAGTACTATGCGTATAACCACCACAACATTGAGAGACTAAAGAACTCTGATCAATGCAATGACCAATTTAAAATTTAAAAAATTGAAAATGGAATATACTTCCCAAAGTCTTGGTGTAGTGATGATAGATTGTAAGTATAGAGTAAGAAGTCCATTTTCAGATACACTAAAGGCAATACAAATTTTGTTTTACTGTAGCTATTTGTTATGACAGGGCTACTTTTATGCATCTTCTTGTTTTTGTTTTTTCAGGGGATAGGGAGTGGGGTGGGGGAGTGTGGAGAAAGAACAAAAGATACATCAGTGGGACATTTCAAAATTACACAGAGGAGAGCAGAAGTAAATTCAGAAAGGGACATTGACAAGCAAAATAACTTTGGTACTGTTACATATTATGGGCATACATATATACATGTGTATGCATATATGTATATATTTGCATATATATAAAAAACAAACTTGATACAAGATTCGTAATTTCACATAATGCTCTTTTCTAGCCTTATTTGTGTAAAACTGTCCATGCTTGTTAATAATTTTCTAGTTCATAAATATAGATGAAAGTAATAATAAATAATGGATAATAAAGAAATAATATATGAAGATAATAAGAAATATGTATTCATAATAAATATATAAGCATTTATGTATCATTTATATAGCATGTCCTAGAAACTGTACTAAGAATCTTGCAAATCTTATCTCGTTTGATACTCAGAGCAACTCTTCAAGTTGGGCGCTATAATTAGCCCCATTCTACAGTTGAGGAGACTGAAGCAAGAGATACCACCAAGCTGGAGACATCTGGAATAACATGTGCTTGAGGCTTCCATTGTCATAGCATTGAGGCCCTGATGAAACCATCCAATCATGCTGAAATTGTCCAAGATAAAAATAAAATATTGATTGCTAAGTAAAAAAAAAAGACTAAGAAAAATTTCTATGAGGATTGATGAGACTTTTATCTTTGCCACCTTTGAATACAGAAGAAATTGCTCAATTATAGCCTGCATAAACCTGCCTAGGACCTCTGAGTTAAGTGGCAGTTGACTAGTGGGCCACTGGAGACTGTCATCACACTGACTTACATCACACTGCATAATTATACCTAATGTGGGCTGTCTGTTTAAACAAGCTGCTCTTCTCACTCCATTCACCATATGGTACAATCAGCACTGCCATTTGATCCATGTCTAAAAAGTTTCCTCCTTGATCTGTGGAAAATAAATGAAGACGACCTTCTTGAGGCTGAAGAAAATAAATTATTAGCCCTCAGGACTGCAGAAAATAAATAGGGAGGCTTTCTCAGGGCTAAAGAAAATAAATTAACCATAAAAGATGCTATTCCAGGGACAAAGATTTATCATTTTTAAAGCTTTGTGAGGACTAGACTAATATTCCAAAGTTACAGAGAGGAGCTCTTCATTCCTTTTCAGTAAGACCCTTTCCGTACAAAGCTAAGACTCCCCCTCAAAGTGTCAAAGAAGCCCTGTGACTGTCTGCCAGTTTTTTTGCTGGGCCAGGACTTCCAAGAATAAATTACCCACTCTCTTTATAGAAAATTATGCCACTATTCAGTCTCCTTCTTAAGATGCTTTGCATATACGAAGGAAATTGTACTGTTTCAGCTCCAAGGCTGCTTGTGGTAGGTGTATTCAGATTTATCTTCTTTGCTCTATACTAAATCTCCTGAAAATGTCTCAGTGTGGTTGGCAATATGCTATTGTAGCCTCCATATGCTTCACCTTGTCAATGACTGTTGAAGGAAGTCAGGGGTGGGTTATAACTTGATGGGGTCTGTAATGATATTATAAGTGAGCAGAGAGGGAGGAGGAAGGAAGATGTTTCATGGAGTCTTTAAAGATGCTTAGTTCAAGCAATGATAAGGGAGAAGGCAAGTGTTGATAACTTCAGAGAAAAATGTCAGGAGTGTTTTTAAATGACTTCAGGAAACTGTGAAGAGGACAACCTTGACATAATATATGGGTTAGACTAGATTGGGGTTCTAAACTATGAACTTACTTTTTTTTTAATATTTTGATAACTAAATTTCAATATAATTAGTTTCCTTGGTAACATGTGTATTTTATTTTGTATATCTAAAATATTATTCTGAAGGAGCCCATGGGCTTGACCAGCCAGCCAACAGGTTCCATAGCCCAAGAATGCCCAGACTAGATGGACTCTATAAGGTCCTTTGTTGTAAGAAAAGAAGGAAGCAGATGGGAAGCCACAATACAAATGAATAACAGTGCATTTAATTCCTACTTTGTGAAGTACAACCGAACTTTTTATACTAGCAAACAAACAAAATCAAATCTCTGAAAACCATGTGGCTTTCCTACATCTTGAAGACTAGAATAGCGACTGGACTTATGATTTCAATGGTATAAGTAATTCGCAGGTGAGGGAATTTCTTTTACCAAAATAGGTAGAGAGCTTTCCTGCAGTGTATAGGCTGAGAGATTTGTCTGGGGGCATGGAGGACTTAAGTGAGCTGTCCATGGTCATGAAGCCAATATGCATCGGAGGACAGATTTGAACCCAAGTCTTTGTGATTTTGAGGACAACTCTAAATTTGTTATATCATTGAACAAATTGATATACCAACTCTAAATTTGTTATATCATTGAACAAATTATGGTATATCAATTAATGAAAATATTATCATAGCATAAGAAATGACAAATTTGAGAAATTCTGAGAAACTTGTTATTGCTTATACGAACAGAGGCAGAGCAAAGTTAACAGAATGACAAGAATAATAAATATATCCAATGAAAACAACAGTGTAAAGGAAAGCAACTATTAAGGCTACCCAAATTCATATCAGTGTAATAATCAGTCTTGGTCTTAGACAGCTGACTGACACAGTAGAGTGAGTGCCAGGCTTGGAGTGAGGAAAACCTGAGTTCAAATCCAGCCTTACACACTTGCTAGGTATGTCACCCAGGAAAGTCACTTCCTCTGTATGCCTCAGTTCCCTCACTTGGAAAATAGGGATAATAAGAGCATTTACCTCATAGGGTTTCTGCAAGGATCAAATCATAACAGATACTATATAAATACTTATTTCTGTCCCTTATAACCCAGAATTCGCTGGAAATTCCATGACCATAGCCTGCTTAATAAGGCCTCTACCCAAGAGAATTAATTAGAGATGATTACAATTTCCATATCATAAGAGCAACATATTTGTCTATAATGCTTTTGGGCAATGTCTCTCAAATTTTTAGGTTTTGGAGCTCCTTTCCAGTTCTAAAAATTGTTGAGGACCCCAAAGTTGTTTTGTTTTGTTTTTATGGGTAATATCTATCAATATTTGCCATATTTGAAAGTAAAACATCTTAATATTGTCATGAAAAGAGTTTTTTACCTTGAGTAACCCCTGAAAGGGTCTCAGGGGTGCCCAAGGGTCCCAGGACTATGCTCCAAGAATCCCTGATTAATGTTTACACAGCACTTTTCATTATTTCCACTACTTTTGAAGTTTACTGCAGAGAAACATCCCATTAAAATGAATGTATAATGATGATGGCAATTAAAATAACGATACCACTTTCTATATCACACTTGAAGGTTTACAAAGAACTCTACATAACTCTAATTGGATGCTCAACACAACCTTTTGAAGTAGTGTTATCATCCCCATTTGACAGTTGAAGAAACTGAGGCTGAGAGAGCTTAATTATCTTGCCCAGGGTCACATAGCTAATAAATGTCTGAGGCAGGATTTGAATGGAGGTCTTTCTGACTGGTCATCTAAAATCAGAGTCCTCCCTCTCTATCTCTGAGGCATGGCTGATCCCTTCATCTCAGAGAAACAACATAATAGCCATAATAACACTCCAAGCACATGCCTGCCCAGCTTGGAACTTGGTGAGAGGCAAATTTATGAGGTCTCCTCTTGGGACAGTTATTGGAACACCAGGTCTAAAATCAGTAAGACCTGAGTTCAAATTTGACCTTAGATACTGGATGTGTGATCCTGGGCAAGTCATTTAACTTTTGTTTCCTCAGTTATAAAATGGGGATAATCACAGCACCTACCATCCTGGGTTATTATGTGGATCAAATGAAATAATAATTATTAAGTCTTAACACAGCACCTGACACATAATATGATTGCTATTGCTGTTAAGTAAACTCCTTGAGACTAGGGATTATTTCTTTTGTCTTCATCTCCCCTACAACAAGTATGGTTCCTGGTATGTAATAAGTGATCATTAAATACTGACTGGCTGATTTGTATACAAAGATGTGTTTTCTTTCCCATTGAGGATGAATTGTGCTGAATCATTCATGTGCCCACAGGTGTCAAATTCAAACAGAAATGGGAGCCACCCCATACAGAACAGTCTCCGTGGGCTGTCTAGTGACTTAGAAAAGCATTTATCAACAGTTTCTATGTTTTATTGTATTTTTATTTATTTTGTTAATATTTCCCAATTACATTTTAATCTGGTTCTGGAATACCACGAGTATTGTAAGCTGTAGCTTGCAGCCCCATGGGTCACCCATTTGACACCTCTATTATTGCCCATCCAGCAACTAATTTTCACAGGTCATCTTTAATAAAAAGTAATATTGATTCAGTCCAGCCTAGTAGTAAATGTACACAGAATTTTGAAATCCTTTAGTCATTCAATCAACTGACACTTTACTATTAAGAGTAAAGTTACAAATAGAGTAGAACAATTAGAAACTTTTAGGAGGTTCTTCGACTCCAGTGGCTGGATACAATGAAGCTTATTTAAATAGTTAAAAATAGGAGAACAAATAGTTACAAAGAGGAAGCTAAATGACCTGTTTCCTTCCTTACCCTACACATGCTTTCCTAGTCCTACATCTATAGCCACACCTACTTTCCTCTTCTCCTACCATGCACACATACCTTTAAATTTAAGCCCTCTCCATCACTGCCTTACAATACCTACAGGTCTCTTCCCTATAGAAATATGTTCCCAGATCTAATTTTCCCTTGTCAACTGAGTTTGTCTTATAAAATTGATTCAGGAATGTGTTTCATGCTCTTTAACCAAGAACTTCTTTGTAAGCTTGCCCTACGAGCCAAAATTGGTAGTTTTGGCTCTGATGAAGAGTGACCACAGCACATTACAAGAAGGAATGTAAATGAAGAATCCAACTGTAAATGAGAGAGAGTTTAGAGGAATGTGTGGCATCACCCTCAAATAAATCATGATCAGGACCTTGCGGATAATACTATAGTTTGGAAGAAATTACATAGGATATATCCATGAGTAGTCTAGACTTGTTCCCATCAGAAAATCAGGGCACTATACTCTAAAATGACATTGTCTCACTGTTTACACATCAAACAACAATTAATCCCTCTGTAATATAACATTTTTCTGTCTCCTTTCTCTAAATATTGACTTTATGATAAAATTCTCACTTGTCTCCCTGGAAACTATGCTAGTATTGATTGTGACCATATGTGTACAATTCATTCATATGCACAGAAATGTGTGATAAATAAAAATCAAGTCTATGTAAGATAAGAACATAAAATAAAGATACAGTTTTCCATTTTCCCTGAGAATCATTATCCAGAATTCATAGAATTCATAGCCGAACAAAAAATATTTTGTTTGCCAGTTTCCATTGCTTAAAAGCAGATTCTTCCCTATTCTCTTCCTAGTTTTGGGGGCAGTATAAATGCACAGAATCTCCAATGGCCATGTTAACTGAAACCTCTTGAATGGGTTATACCTTGCCTCAAATATATTTCTCAGTAAAACATCTTCCTTTGTGGTCTCAAATTAGCAGAGAGGGGATCTGGGATGCTGAAGGTTATTTCATGAGGGCACAAGCTGCTCTAGCACATGCCAGCCTGGAAAGGCTTTCAGAAATGGCCCCAGTAATAGACCAGGACCAGCCTAGCTAGGTTCAGAAAGCCTCATCACCAAATTGGAGGCAGAGGGATGATTTTGTCATTCTGGTTGTTGTCATTGTTGTAGCCATTCTCAAAGACCATCTGCTGAGGCAGAAGGGAGTTGCCATCTGCCACCATGTTGTCACATAACATCACAGTGGAATTGAAAGAAAGAAGGTAGTAATGCCCTGGTTTGGAGTCACTGCATCTGGGTTCAAATGCTGGTTCTACCACTTACTATGTGCACAGCCTCTTTGGGCCTCAGTTTCCTAGGATCATAGTGTCATTGTTTTCAAACTGGTAAAGATAGATGTCACCAAGTCCAACCCCCTGGTTTTACAGATGAGGGAGGAGTTAAATTACTTGCCCAGGATAATGCAGTGGTAAATACCTGAGGCAAGGTTTGAACTTAGATCTTCCTGACTCCAAAATCTGATACCTTATCCACTATTCAACTCTATTTTTTCTTGTCTATAAATTAAGGGGTTTGACTCGCTGACTTTTCCTGTTCCTTCTAGTTCTAATTCTGCTTTAATGAGTATATTTCCCATGAGGAGGGTGCATTTATGTTTTGCTGTTGTAACGAATATGTTTCCCACTAAGAGGGAGCATTTATGTTTTGAAAAACCTTTTCTTGTTTAATACAACGGCAAGCAAACATTGCCTGTGAATGAACACTGGAGTGCTGGAAAACTCCCTGTCAAGGTTGGGACAGATAAATCACAGTCTCTTAATAGAATATTTAGGCTGGAAGAAGACTTAGAGATCATGGGCTCAACTTTCTACCTTTTATAGATGAAGAAATCAAGAAAGAGGTGACCCTCCTTGTACAAAGTTACATAACAAGTAAGTGGAGAGTCAGGATTTGATCTCAAGACTTCCAATATCAAGTCCAAGTAAGAGAAATGTTCTTGCTATTCTGCCACAGTCCCTTTTAGTGTTTGGTAATTTTTGGTAGTGTTTGGTTAAATCTGAATTAAAGGGCAATCAGACAAATATCTAACAAAGAATCCCCACTATAAGGCACCCAACCTATCCATCCGTTACTTGAAGACCTCCAGTAAGAAAGAGCTAATCATAATAGTAAACATATATATATATATATGGATATATATATCCTATATCATATATATATACATATATCCTACCTCCAAATCAGGAATTCTTAATGGAGTATCTATGAATGACGTAGATGATAAATAGACAACATTTTCATATAAACTGTATTTTGTTTTAAGTTTTTAAAAGCATTATTCTGATAAGGGGTCCATAGGCTTCGCCAGACTTACAAAAGAGTCCATGACAAAAAAATGTAAGAATCCCTGCTGTAAGATCTTTGAAATCTGTATTCCTATAATTTAGATTAGATGTTAAAATGTAATGCTGACTCATCTTCTTTTTCTGTCACAGATTCTAAGAAGAAGAGTTCACTTCCTCTTAGAGATTCCAACTGTTTCTACCTGAGCAAACAATTCCTGTTACTGAGAATTATATCCAGAAGAGAATTTCTCTCCATTTCTTCTTCCGTATTTTGAAGGATGACAATATCATTTAACATAAATCAAAAAGTGGTTAGTTGCCCAACTTTTTGCTAAGAGAAAGTTCTAGAAGGTGCCTCCCTAAGTGAAGTCATTCATCATTATTTCCCGTATATCTCTATGCCAAGTTTATGAGTCCTAAGCTCCTCATCTATTTCTTCTGTCCAGGAAGTCTATAGTAGATACTAATGATAAAATTTCTTTTCTTTGTCCCACCATGCATTGTCCCCTGAATGCACTCCAACATGCTTTACCACTCTGATTCCTGGGTTTCCTCATATGAATACACCTTCTAAATATACAATGCTTCTCTATTCTTCCTACTTTTACCCAACTTATTTCTTTTCAATAAAGTATAATAAAGTATCTCTTCCCCAAAGCAGTTTCAATATACCATGGGTCAGCATAAGAAATTAAATGGGAATTTGGGTGGGGGAAGTTTTATGGAAGCTGCAGATGAGACACAAGGGCCAACAGAGGACACAGAAAAAATTTAGAAACTCAGACATGCACAAAATATCTGTATGATATATCCCATGACCAACTACTTAACCCAGATTTTACAATAAAGTACTTTCAATACCCTATAAAAGAAAAAGAAAAAAAATTCAGACTTGTCTGGTACAAAGGGAGGACCAAGAAATTTTACATAGATTTTCCAGATTGTGGAGGCATTGTGCTTTTAACCCCTACAATGCAGAAGAGATAATTGTATATTCATTGGGAACTACATATCAGGAATACATCTCGTCCCAGCAAGTTTTGCTGATATTTACAAAGCCTTAAAAATTTGCCTTCTTTTTTCAGAAATGCTAGTTCTTCTTGCATGTTAACTAAACTGTGTGAAGCTGAAGTCATTGGCTTTACCACAGTTTCCTATCCTGGATTATAGCACTTTCTATTATAGCATCTCTCAATAATATCTAGCCTATAGATCTACTGAGGCAATGTTCTTTCCCCATACTTTTTTAAGTTAAAATTTCCTTTGATTAAACATGTAAGACATCAGGAAAATACATTTCTATCAACCTCTCTTAGGTAAACTCTATCCCTACATGTCTGGAGAGAGAAGTCAGCCAACAGCCTGTGATGCCTATATTTTAAGTCATGGTTTTTAAATCTTAAACCCATTCTCAGTCCAAATTTTCTTAGTCAGTTACTCCCAAACCAACTTCTCTCTTCTGTATCCCTTGCAATAGATGGTAGCCAGCAATGATGATGATAAAAGCTATTTGTATCATTTTGGTATTAGTTTCCTGCCTAAGATTGTGTTACCTTTGTCACCTTTGTCAGGCACTTTTTACTTTTCTTTAGGAAATATGATCTGTGTGCAAATGAATCAACAGAAATGGGTAGTCATCATTGGTTTCAATAAATCTTGGGGCATTTTATTATGTATTGGATACATAGCCCAGGAAAGCATCAAACCACTCTACTGTTATCAGGTTAACAAATAGCTACCTCATTTCCTATCAGCTGGGAGTAAGTAACCAAACATTAGCAGTATCTTTTCTTCTTCCTCTCACCTTTACTAGCCGATCTCCCAACTAATAGCCTCTATAGATCACATCGTTATTCCTTGAAAGACAAAAAACTGTTTTCCTCCCAGATCATTCTATCTCCTTCACTTTAGAAGACCCCTCAAGTTTGTTTCTCAGTTCCTTGTATCTGATAGTTTTTATTCTGGCCTTCCTTCATGCAACATTCTACCACTCATCAAGCCCCTGAAAAATTCTTCCCTGACTCTTATGATCCTGGTTTTTTCCTTAATTTTTTTTTTTACTAAACACTCTTTTCTGTTATTTCTTTAAATGTCCCCAAAACTTACAGTATAGACTTTCCTTGAGCCTCTTCACCTTTTCTAGGGAGTATACCTGCTTGTATTTTGTGCTTAAATACCAGTTACTTGATGTAAGGAGGGTTTTGTTATCCTTTTTAGAGTTGTCTCAGCATCCATGGCCATTGCAATGTCTAGTTTCCAGGCATTAGATAATAATTTCCAGAAAAGTCCCAAGGATCCTAGATAGTAATTCCTAGAATCATAGTGACAGACAATCCTACTGAGGCTGTGCCATGAGATATAGGGTCACATAGAGTATATTTACTATGGCTGTGCAGAATGACGATATTGCTAAAGTTAACCTGTGAGCTTAATGTTGTAAGATGCCTTCTTTGTCTGTTGCTTTATAAAGCTAGTGGACATTGGTCAGTGAGTGGGGAATTCAGAGGGGAATCCATAGTGGAAGCCATTTGAGGTCTGAGTAATGCATAGAGGAATGCATGTACCTGCCTCAACTAGTCTCCACTGAGACTTGAGGGAATTTAAGGGAGTGTCTGTCTCAACTGACCCCTATTGAGACATAGCAATAGTTGCCCGCCTTCTTGCCCATCCCTGCAAAAAGGGTGGTTAGGTAATGCTGTAGGAGTTGGTGCTCCCGTTATCTGCAACTCCTTTTGAGACTCTCTTTCTCCTTCCAATATATTCTTCTCTCACCTCTTAATTTTATTTTGAGATATCATCCCTTCATATTCAACTCACCCTGTGCTATCTATGTAGTTATGTATCTATCTATCTATGTCTTTCTCCTCCAACTACCCTAACACTGAGAAAAGTCTCATGAGTTATAAATATCATCTCCCCATGTAGAAATGTAAACAGTTCAACTTTAATAAATCTCTTATGATTTCTCTTTTTTGTTTACCTTTTCATGCTTATCTTGACTCTTGTATTTGAAAGTCAAGTTTTCTATTTAGCTCTGAATGCTTCAAAGTCCTCTATTTCATTGAATATCCATTTTTTTTCCCCTGAAGGATTATACTCAGTTTCTGGGTAGGTGATTCTTGGTTTTAATCCTAGCTCCACTGACCTCTAGAATATTATATTCCAAGTCCTTCCATTCCTTAATTTAGAAGTGACTAGATCTTTTGTTATCTTATTGTTATTTCCATAATACTTGAAGTTTTTCTTTCTGGCTGCTTGCAATATTTTCTCCTTGCCCTGGGAATTCTAGAATTTGACTACAATATTCCTAGGAGTTTTCCTTTTGAGGTTTCTTTCCAGAGGCAAGCAGTGGATTCTTTCAACATCTATTTTACCCTCTGATATCAGGGAAGTTTTCCTTGATAATTTCTTGAAAGATGATGTCCAAGCTCCTCCTTTAGATTAAGAACTTCTTTACTTTCAGTTCAAGTAATAGCATTATAGATCTACATCTGAAAATAACTTCAGAGGTCATTTTATCCAATTCCTTCACTTTACAGATGGGAAAACAGGCCACAGGAAGCTAAGTGACTTGTCCAAGGTCACAAAGATAATAAATTTCAGAGGCATATTGGAACCTAGTTCTCTTAGTATCTCTTAGTCTCTTTACCCTTTCCCAAAATTCTCCCAAATTCTCCAAATGTTCTTCTAAATTCGGTGTCTGGCCTTTTTTGGTAGTCTAATTCCCTCCCCACAAAAAAACAACTTTATAACTTCATTCTCTATATTCACTTCATATCTGATTCACTAAGACCCATTCTTTCATATAACCCTCTTCTTTGTGTTCCTCTACAGATGCAGCTTGCAATCCTATGGTTTTTATATATGGCATATGAGAGTTACAATTTTTGAAAAATTCATCAGTCTCTGGCCAACTTGGCAAAGAGTTCCTCTTAGTTCAGCTAGTTTGATCATATGATTATGACATTTAAAACATGAAAGAGCTTTTCAGATCTCTTCATTTTACAGTTGGTGAAATTGAGATTCAAGCAAGGGGAATGTTACTTTCCCAAACTCAGGCAAATAATAATTAGGAGAACCAAGGTTTGAAACTAGGTCCCTTGAATTCAACTTCAGTGTTCAATCCAGGAAAGCATACTTCCTCTTCAGATAACATTATACATAGATACAAGATCCAGTCTATCACTAGGTCCATTCAAGGATAGCTTGACCAGAACTTGTATCCCACTGATACTGGAGTGTCTGTACCCCACTGCCTGGGAGTACCCAAAGCAACTTTGATATCGCATTGAGACCTTAGGACCTTAGGACCTTAGTGAACAAGGTAAATAAAAATATTCTCTAATTACCATAACAATCCCCCATTAATTCATTATTCATTCATTTAATTAACTAAAATATATTAAGTATCTACTGTGTGCTAGACAGTGTGACAAAGATAAAAATGTAAGGGTTAAGTGGTAAAACAAGAGAATACAGTTGCATGGAATTGAACAAGCATGAGGGAAGGAAATTGTGTTTAGGGCCACACTTAGGAAAGTTTGATAAATGCCTGGGTACCATGTGTACCACCTCAACAGTGGTACCTCAAAAACACATAATAGCCAAAGATGATTTCCATATTTAGGGATTATTCATATATAGCATGCTCACATAGTTCAGGGGAGCAGTCAAGAAACATCAAAATGACGCATGGAGTTTAGTAGCCAGCCTTTTGACAATGATAGCAGTCAGGTGTTGGCTGCTTTCAACATAAGGAGAAAAGGCACTCCATAAAACTTTATTAAGCCATTTGTTTGTGAGTTTGTGCATCATTTATGTTAAGAAGATATAAAATGACATGGCATTCTAATGAAGTCTCCTTTCTGGCATACTGTTTTCTAAAGTATTAGCTGCATTGAATATTTTAAGCACTGATTGAAACTCACACAGATTAGCCATTTTGTTGGGTTTACAGATTTCTGAAAGTACAAAGCATTTATCATCAAAATAAAATCCTGCATTTAGAGAGAGGTGGGTAGCAAGAATATCGTGAGCCCTAGAAAATATTGCTCATCTGCGGTTCAACTTGTTGAGACATCAGATTTGGGAGCCTGTTTGTGCCCTCAAATATGTCAGAGTGAGAACATATGGTGTGATCAATTTCAGTCTCTTTGGCCTCTCTGGGAAGGCTGGACTCATTTACCAGGCAGTGAGTGGCTCCTCATTCTCTTGGCATTTTTAATGAGTCTATTCTAGTGTCAGCCAGCCTCCTTCCTGTTTTCCTATAAGGTATCTTGGCTATGCTTGAGTGGATTCAAGATCGTGTACAAGTAATGGAATTAGACAGCCAGCACAGTCTTGCTTAATATGTTTTTAAGCCTGCCTTTGTTTGAGGAATTCATCTTTCTTCTATTCTCAGCACTCTTCAGCACAGCAAGAACAGAATAACATTAGCCAGGGCTTGTCATTAGATCACTAGTTAAACATATCCTTCTTTCACAGCAGAGAACCCAGAGCCAGGGTGCTCATTAACTGATTCTATTAAAACCTTGACAAAAGGCAGGTTGGACTATGAAAACTCATTTACACCTGATGTAAAAGGATCATTAGCTCCCTGAATGATTACAGAGAGGGTTAAGTCCATTCCTGTAAAGGACAAGGGCTGAAGAGGATTCTAGTCTTTGAAGTGAAGCAGCTTTTAATGTTGGCAGTGCTAAGTGTTTAAGAATTTTGAAACCAAAGTTAGCATTTGCTCCGGATTGGGACTGGAATTGAAAGGACTTAACCCCTGGCTCACTGCTATAATTTTCTTTAAGAACTATAAGACTCAAAGATGATACCATTAGAAAATTGCATAGGTAGGGATTAGAAGGCCCACACATTTCCCCTCTTTTCCAAAAAATGGAAGGCATTGCTCTTTTTGCCTATGTTGATTTTGTGAACCACTTCCAGATGCCTGATCATAGAGGAAGAGGTATCTCTGTCATTTGGGGGGCACGGCAGGCTATGCCAACAGAACACAGGCTGTGGAAAGATCTGCCATGCTGGAATGGTATTAAAGAGGGTTCCAGCAACCAGCTTTGCCATCATCCCCAATAGAATGGAAGTTCTATGAGGACAAGGACTAGCTTGGTGTTGCCTTTATATCTCTGACACATAGCATAGTTGTTGGTACACAGTAGACACTTAATAAATGTTGACCGAAGAAATGAACGGTGAAAAGTATGTTAGAAAATACGGCTCATACTGAAGAAAGTATATAGGCCCAAGGCTTCTAGACAATTTAGTCAACTCCAACCTAAATATTATTAAAATGAATACTGAACAATGCTATAAAAATGGAAGCAACTTGATCCTAGCACACAGAAAATGACTGATTACTGATAGAGAAATTATATCAGAATCAGCTGCCTGTGTGCAGTCGGATCTTCAAAAGAATAAAGATCAAAATTAAAATCAAATTAGAATATAGAATAATTATCAGAAAATAACAAGTGCAAATGCTTTAATTTGAACTATTCACTCAAGTTGTTTCTGAAAAATGAGAAATGGGAAACAGGTGAAATTGACTTTGATCATCACCATTTTCTACAAAAGCTTAACCAGTATCAAGTTGTTGCCCCAATGAAGCCAAAAGAGTAGAGACAACCCTAACCAGCAAATTCTTGAACTTCTTGACAAGCAGAGTGACAGAGTTGCCAAATTAGAATACAAATTCATTTGTAAAACGCTACATACAAGTCTACCAGAAGTTTTTGCACATTGTTGCCTCATAAAACAGCAAATATCAGCGAAGTTAAAAATAAATTTACAGGAAGTTTAGAGTGAGACCAAAGTTACATCATGCTTAGAACATTCACTGATAAAACAGAAAAGAGGACAAAAAATGGGGGAAAATATTAAAGATTTGTTATTGTTTCTCTGATGACTTATCTTCATTATCAGCTGTAGTTTGGATTCTAAGGTTCCATTTCCTAATGTTCCTGATGTAGAAGTCAAAATATCACTTAAGAAGATTGTTCACAAAGAGTTGTCACACAAAACTAAGCACTTGTAGGGGAAAAAATGGTGTATTAGATTTAACTATCTTGAATTATTAAGGAATCATTTTATAATGTATCTTAGGAATGTGAAATTAGTAAAAGAATGTGTGTATCTGTGTGGAGGTGAGGATCCCCTATGGTAAAAATACCCACAAAAAATAATATAGAAGACCTGTAAGGAAACTTATAAAAAAATCTTTGAAATTTATAATGTATCAAAGGCATTCTTGACAAAAGCATGAGAAGGAAAATATAAGTTCTTGAAAGTGATCTTCCATAGTAAAGCATATGTCTGCACAAATACAATTAGCTTAGAAGTGAAGAAAGTACACGGTTTTACTTTATATAGTTTGTTTACAAAATAAAAGCACTTGATTCAGTACAGTAAAATATAGCTTTAATGACTCTCCTCTAGAACTCTGATGTAGATGATAAGATATCATATAATTCCTTCATAAAGCATATGTATCTATATCTACATAGATACATATACAAACATTTCAGAGATAGGTAGTAGAGATAATTCTGTTCAAGCAAGATATAAAACAATGAGATTTTGCTTATCAAAGGCATTAATTATTGTCTTAGAGGATGGAAGAAAGATTTCTTATGGATGGTATGGTATTTTAGATAATACTCTTTACAGGTAATATTATGTTGATGCACCAGTTCGCCAAATATCATAATGCTCTCTGTATTGTTAATGTATTTTTGCATAATGAGAAGATCTTTCCCATCCATTAATAGGCTCATGTGACCTGCTTGAGTTACATGGAAGCCTGAGTCACATGGGGTAGGTGGAGCAGGAAGGGTGTAGCAGAGCTGAGAGGAAGTTGGACACAGCAGTTAGAGCTGACCAGTTCAAATCAAACTTCTAGCTCTCTTCTGTCACTCACATGCAAAAATTGCTTTTCAGGAACATGGGAAATTATGTTGCTGAACCATTAAGAAACATGTGCATTAATATACAAAAATGGCATTTGTCTGATACTTAGATGCTTTCAGGTTAGAATTTTTCAGAGAACATGCTTGTTTGTTGTCATTATTTAATCACAGTCTCTTAACCTGGGGTCTACTCCCAATGGGATCTGTCAAGAGATTTCAAGAGGTACATGAATTTGGATGGGAAAAAAAATTATACTTTTACTAACTTCTGAAATTTAATATTTCCTTCAGTCATAAACGTAGGCAATAATAATTAGAAGTCTATAGGTTTCATCAGACGGCCAAAGGGATCCATGACACAAAAACTTTTAAGAATCTGCTCTATATGATGAACATGGAGAGATTAACAGATGTTGGTATCAGGAATTGGCTCCAGATTATCTGTTTGGTTAAAGTCGTTTCTGAGAATATACTTCTGAAGCTCTTCTGTCTCTAAAAAGCTAGTGATAGTCGTTCATTTAATTTTTGCTCCTTATATTATTTCTACATATGCTTGTGTCTTACAGACATTATTTAAATTAGTCTTCTTTTCTAAATAATTATGAAATTTTTACATAAGTTGCAAGGAAAATGCTTTAGTTGGGATAATGCTATATCCCTTCACATGCACAGAGAAACTGCAGTCTATTGGTAAAAAATTTTAGACAGAAGGAGAAACTTTTCAGAAAACTGGTCAAACTTCTAGGAGGGTTATTTCTAGCTATTTCAGCTTTATATATTATACACTCAAATAAAGCAAATTGACCCTGGAATATGCTCTGTCAAGTTAACAGGTCTCCCTCAGGTAAAATCCATTTACTACTTCATTCTAGTCCATAGAGACACATGTGAAGAATACTGATCTTGTAGGAAAAACTTATGGGTGACTGGCTACATTTTTCATTGGTCATTAAAAAGACAGACTATATTCAATAATACAAGTACAGTTTCTAAGAAAAATTTATCCTGAGTTTCTCTAAAATAAGCAGAGGCTGTCCTCTTCAAATTCCCCAAGAAGGTAAAAACTACATTAATTAATAGAGTTATTAACTAATAGAGTGAAAGAGTGAGGGAAGTAAGTTATTTGTGTTTGTTTTTAATTTGCATCTATAATGACTTGTACAGTACCATGAACATAATGAGCTCATAGCAACTACATGACCTGGGAAGAAGCTAATGTCCCTATTATTTCTATTGGTAGTAGCCACTGACTTGAGGCTCTCATAGGGGATTGAGTGCTGTTCCCAGAGCCTGAGTTCAAATCCAGTATCAAAAATTTGCTCTCTGGGTGAGCATCAGCAAGTCACTTAAACTAAACTATAAAATGGGCACAATAATAGCAACTACCTCCCAGAGTTGTTGAAATTATCAAATGAGATATTTGTAAAATACTTACCACAGTACCTGGCACATAACAAAAGACCATTTCCTTTCCTTTTCTCCCTCCCTCCCTTCCTCTTTTCTTTCTCTCCCTGTACCTTTATTTCCTTCCTGTCTCCTCCCTCCCTCCCTTCCTTCGTCTATCTCTCCCTTCTTTCCTCCCTTCCCTCCTTTCTTTCCCTCCTTCTTTCCTTCCTTCTTGTGGTAATAGTTGCCAGAAGGCTTCTGCTGCCTATTTCATCCAGTACAGTGTTCTACCTTTACTGGGTACTGAGTAAGTATTTAATAAAATGAATTAAACTGACCTAGGGCACTTTGAGCCTACCTGCCTGGCAACTCTGCCTGGCCAGTAGCTCTGGGGTTAAAGCACTCTCGATGGTTTCCAACCAGACTTGATCCTAAGGGTCCTCCTAGTCGCAAGAACCCTGGCTGCTTTAGTTTTCATTAAATTATACTGACTATATTCCCAAGTCATGCACTAACTGCTTTTCAGTTGCCTCACAAAGGGATCTAATTTTAAAATGAAATATCCTCATCCAGGGTCTGCGAAGCTGTCATGCAGCTTAATGAACAGTTCTTTCCCTTTGTTACCTCCTTTCCATTCCCAGCTTTCTTTATTAAACCAATTCAAGGCAGTGACTCTGCTCTTTTTAAAGAATGAATTGCTGTTACCATACAATTTGGCCAAGGTCTTAGAATCTGAGATTCTTAGAGTTGGAAGAGGGTCTCAGAGGCTTCTGAATTTAAACTTAACTGAGTAGGAATCACCTCAGCAATTTCCCTAACAAGTGATCCTCTAGGGTCTGTTTGAAGGCTTCTGTTGATGGAGAACTCATTACTATGTTAAGCACCCTGTCCCAAAAAGAGCTATAAAAAAATAGCCCAAGTTAGTTCAGTGGCAACTAGGTGCCACAGTAGACAAAGCGAAGAACCTAAAAGAAGATCTGACTTTAAATCCCATCTTAGGCCCTTCTTTAGCAGTTGTAACCCTGGGAAATCTTAACTAATTTAACTCTCAGTCTCATTTTCCTCATCTATAAAATGGCACCATAACTCCCTACTTCACAGAGCTGTAGTGAGGATTAGATGAGATATTTGGAAAGACTTTGCAAACCTAAAAGTTCAACATAAATGCTGACTATCAATGTTGCCTTTCTGTGTCAAAAATCTTAAGGCAACCACTTGTTAGAATTCCCTTGCTTTGAGGGCAGTTTGTCTAATCAACTGACTTTGGTCAAAGGCAAAATATCAGTTCACTCAGGGCTGCAGTTTGATGCCTGGGCCATGTTGTGCATGCTACATAGACAAGAATTTGCAAACATCAAGATCTATTATTCTCACTTCTCTTGAGTAGACATTGTCCAATTATTTTTTCCACAGTCGTAAAGTGGAAAATTGCATGGTTATCTATGGCATGTGATCATTTTAGAATGTCTTAATGGACACTCCAGACTCCAAGATTCCCTTTCCCTGTCTTTCTTCTTTTTCTCTGCTTTTTGTTCCTCTTTTTTTTCTCCCCTCTGACTAGCTACTTCTCCCTTTCCTTTTCCTTCTCCTCTTCTCTCTCCCCCTCGTTCTCCCTATACTTCTACCTCTCCTTGTCTTTCTTTCCTTCTCTACTTCTCCCTTTCCCTGATTCCCTTTCCTCCTGTCTTCTTTATCTACTTTTCCTTTTCTCTTTAGCCCTTTCCTTCTCTCCTTCTCCCTATCTCTTCTTTCCCCCATGATCTCCCCTCTTTCTTTCTTTCCATTTTATTTCTCCTTTCCCTTTTTTCTGCTTTTGTCTTTTTCTATATCTCTGTCTCTATCTCTCAGTCTCTTTACCTCTGTGTGTGGCTGTGGCTCTTTTCCCACACACGGATACCTTTTCTTTCATTTTTCCCTTGCGTCTTTCCAATAGTCAATTAGATTTTTTTTTTTTTGCTGTGTACATCTTTTGTAAATTGTTTATTTTTTGACTTGACAATTGTTTCAGCTACCCATGGAAAGAATGCTGGCTTTGGAGTCATAAGACAACTAATTTTGAACCCCTGCTCTCAGTAGGGGTTCTTTAACACTTCTCCAACACTTAACTAGATGTTGTAAGACGCCCACCTCTATGGGCTTCAGTTTTCCTCATTTGTAAAATGGAAGTAATGATACCTGAAAAATATATATCAGCATTTTTCTGAGGAACATATAGGTGGGATATATATATGTGTATATATATATATATATATATATCAGCATTTTTCTGAGGAACATATAGGTGGGATATATATATGTATATATATATATATATATATACATATATATGTGTGCGTGTGTGTGTACATACACACACACGCACACATATAGTGCTTTTCAAATTATATATAATACTTTTCAAATCTTAAAATGCTATATAAAATTGTATATATATATACATATATATATTTATACACACATATGTATAGTGCTTTTCAAATCTTAAAATTCTCTATAAAAATTCATCTATCATATTTATTTAGGCCAGAGCTTCAGTCACCAAAGAATTATTCATGACCCAAACATGTCAGTAACTCATGGGAATATTCACACAAATGTCAGGATCTAGTTTTTGTGGATCCCCTGCTATTTTGGGAGCCAAAGAGATGGGCCGCAGGGGAGAAGAAACGCTGAATTATTCACTCATGTCCAATTTTGCCTTCAGGTGACTCCATCCTTATTTACAGGTCTATTTACATCCAGAGTTCCAGTTCCACTTAAAGAGAGAATAAATCCAAGGTATTTCTCAGACATTCCACAGACTACATTATTATTATTCCATGAATATTAATTTGATCCACAGTTCAAGAGACAGTTATTAAGAATCTGCTGTAGTCCAGGCGCAGTGCTAAGTACTAGGGAAGTAAAGACAGAACGTCTCTCTTTCAAGGAGCTTGTAATTAGGTTGGAAGTGGGGCAAATGTAATATGTATGTATATGAATAAAGACGAAGAGTTTGAAAAGTAATTTCAAGAGGAAGAAGGCTCTCATCTTGTGTAAAATAGGGTGGATATAGATTAAGAGAAACCTTGTGTAAAAGGAGGTACCTACACCACACTTGTAAAGATCAGGAAAAATTATGGAATTTATTGTGACTAGACTGGTGATGTTAAATCCAAAGAGGAACTGGAAGTCCATTAAATCATACCCAGGGATTCGTACAGGTCCCATATTGACTCAGAAAACCATTATTAACATTATCTATGCTTCACTGTATTTTTATCTATTTTGTTAAATATTTTTCATCATATTTTAATGTGTTTCAAGTTACATTCAGTATTGTGAGGTAGCCCTGTGGTTGACATCTCTGATCTACACCATATGGACAAGCTAGAGTGCCAAAAGGCACTCTCTGACTTACATAGTGTTGCTATCATCATCATCATCTATCTATCTATAGAAATAGATACATTTTACTCTTAGCTCCAATGAGACTATCATACAAAATCATAGAATACTGAATTAAAGAGAACCTTAGAGATCATGCAGGCCAATCCCATCATTTTACAGGTAAGGAAACTGAGAGCCAATAACTTGCCCAAAGTCACTTTAATTTTTAGCTGTTAGACCCTTAGCTTTCCTAACTCCAAGCCAGTGTGATTTCTCTTTCAACACTCTATGCATGTAGAATAATATTTGGAGAATAGCATTTGGAATTGGTTTTGCATTCATGAAAGGTTCAGTTGGATTTCTTTGTTTACTGAAGAAAAGTTCACTTCCATCATACCTAGGAGCACCTAATCTAAATGGAGGCCCAGGGCACAGGCCCTTGAGACGAAAGACACTACCAGTTTTCCAGTTATTCTAATCCCATGAAGATATTTTTGAATCAGCATTATTTGAATTGACTGTTTACAGTGAGTTAATCCTGCAGAGGCTTGACTTTATGCAGAAAATGAGCTTTTTTTTCTGACTCCTTTAATTGATATGAAGTGATGTATGGAAAAGAATGTTGGACTTGGTGTAATACAGAAAGATCAATAGATTTAGAGTCAAGAGAAACTGGGATTAAAATTCTGCCTCTGAGAGTTGTAGCACAGACATACTAAAACCTTGTTTGGGCAGTTGTGAATCAATTCAGCCACTCTGGAAAGCGATTT
Organism: Potorous gilbertii; assembly: GCA_028658325.1. Lineage (NCBI taxonomy): Eukaryota > Metazoa > Chordata > Mammalia > Diprotodontia > Potoroidae > Potorous > Potorous gilbertii. The sequence continues at coordinate 537,582,290 of CM053770.1, forward strand.
GGAAACATATCTAATAAGTCACTAAATAATAAATACTTTCTGAACACCACGATTAGTCATATCACTCAAGAACACAAAGGACAAAGAGAAAGGACTCATATTTACAAGGATCTTATAGTCAGTCATTCAGTCAACAAATGTTCATTAAACACTTAGTATATGTCAAGAACTTTGCTAAGCACCAAAGAAAGAAAGGCAAGGAGCTCATGTTCTAATGGGGAAAGTAACATGTAAATATTACATACGCAATATATGTTACATATATAATATAAATATATGTAGGACAATCAGAGGGGTGACATGTGTGAGGGACAACAATTAGGCCAATTAGGCTAGATCACAGACTATGGGGAAAGGGAAGGAGAAAAAGAGAGAATAAGAATAGAATTAAGGAAGGCTGGAGGAATCCAGGTTATAAAGGACTTTAAAAGCCGAACAAAGATTGCAAACTCCTTCTGCATGTCCTCCTGAGGCTAGATAGACCCTATCCACAGCACACATTATCATGTGATTTTGTTCAACCTGGGGTTCCAGATCTGAGATATTAATGAATAGATTCACTGCCCATAAAATTGGGCATCCCCTGCATTGGGCTAGGGAACCTGCGGCCTCAAGGCCACATGTGGCCCTCTAGGTCCTCAAGTGCAGCCCTTTCACTAAATCCAACTTCACAGAACAAATGTCCTTAATAAAAGGATTTGTTCTGTGAAACTTGGACTCAATCAAAAGGCTGAACCCAAGGACCTAGATGGCCACAGTTTTCAATCCTTGTACCTGTATAATATATCCTTTGTTGTTTTTCAGTCATGCCCAACTCTTTGTGATCCCATTTGGGGATTTTCTTGGAAAGTAGAGTAGCCATTTCTTTCTCCAGCTCATTTTTCGGATGAGAAACACATGGTTAAGTGACTTGCCCAGGGTCACACAGTAAGTATTTGAGGCTAGATTTGAACCTGAGGCATCTCACTAGTTCCCAGCCTAGTGCTCTATCCACTATGCCACCTAACTGCTGAGGCAGTTATCTATTCTGGGTACAGATTCAGAGGCATAGTGAGTAAAATTCAGGGTCCAAATCACAGCTCTGACTTATCTACTAAGTCAAAGAAATATTGTGACCTACTCAGAAAAAAATCATCTAAAGCAGATGGGAGAGGAATCCAAATTAGTTTCAGTGGGATTATTGCTTTTGCCTCCTCCTTTGTTCTATATTTACCTGGGGACTGACACTGAGGTATAAATTGAAACATGAGTTTTTAGATTTAGATTTTGTAACACAAAGCAACATGAGTCAGTGGTTCAACTTTTCAATAATAGGGAAAAGGAAAGAAGGAAAAACAGAGTACAAGACTCATATTAAATTTGGCAGGTGTTCTCATTCTTCCTAGCCAAGGACTGACACAGAAAGTAGGACAATGTCCCCACAAGTTAATGAGTCGTATTGTAGTTTCCTACTTGGTCTCTTCTATTCATGAACTTTTCATTCCTAATAGGAATAAGGCTTGAAGGTTGGCAACCACTAAGTTGAAAATATTCTGAGGACCTGACCTAAATTGGACCAGAGAACATGAATAAATGAATAGGTGGAGATGGATAGATAGATGAAAATAAAAGAATGGAAAACCATTGAGTTAGCAGCACTTACTAGACAATCCTTGGTCTCTAGGACCTGATATTGTCATACAGAGAAGAAACCCGTAGAGGAAGGTCCAGTTACTGGGCTGAGGGAAAGGTGTGTAGATCTTCAGTTGTAGCTTGAGGGCAAATGATTAAGCCTATTGTTCTTATGCTATCGCTCTAGAGTAAATAGTAAGGCCTAGTTATCAAAAGAGTATGTAAATATAGAAGCTGACAATTCTCCTGATTGGGAGAGTGAGGTCAGGCACTAGAGCACCACTTTCCTTGGATGCTTGAGATAAGCTGGTGATCAGTAGAGAAGGGAACTGCCTATCCAGTAATTGCTGGAAGCTGATAGGGCAGAGGCAGTCTATTGGGTAAGGTTCAACTCCTGGAGTGGTTGAAATTCTGAAATCCTTGTACTCATTGACGTAAATTTGTCCCAAAGCCACTTATTCCACATTTAACATGGCAACATATAAATGAAGACCTCTGAAGAGTTAGAATAAAGGATTTCATTAGAAAAAATATGTTTGAAAGATAATGGACTGATCATGTGGCAGAGGTTGGGGCAACTACTGGATAGTCTGTGTACTCCACTTGTATGCCCATGATATTGCCAGATGGAAAGGAAAGTACATTGGCTCAATGCCCTGTGGCAAACCTCTGGGAGTGCATATTCCATAGAATAGGATGGGCAGGGATGGATAGGTTGCAAACTGCTTTGTTAGAGGGAACAACCAGGTTAATGAGACATGCATCCAACTGAGTGTTATCTTCTTAGAGACAGAGTCCAAATGGATTCATAGTACAGTGTATCCTAAAATCTGTAGTGCCATTTTAAGTTTTAATAGACTGCAGCTACTCCTTGTTGCTAGGTAAGATGGATACTAGTACCCTTGTCTCTTCTGCTGATGAACTCCTCCCACTCTCAGTTCAAAGTCACAGCATTTTGGAACTCTGAGTTAAAAAAGTATTCTTAGCCATTAGAATAATTTCTTGCATCCTAAGTCTCCATGGTAATACCATCAGAAAGCAAATCCAAGGTTATGCAAATATCTCTACTGAATTTCATCCTATTAGACTCAGACAATGCGTTAGCATGTCAAGATCTTTTGGAATTCTGACTTGTCATTCATCATATCAATTACTGGACCTTGATTTGTGTCATCTAGAAATATGTGAAGTATGTCATCTGTTCCTTTATCTAACACATTGGTAAACACAACAGAAACTGAGAAGAGATCACTGAGGGACTCAACAGGAATCATCCTGCCAAAACAACATTGAACCATTAACAAATGTTCTTCAATTCTGGTCATTTAATCATTTCAAATACATCCAACTGAATTATCCCTTACTCCACATCTCCTCATTTTTTCCAAAATGAGAAGTATGGGATATTTAATTAAATGTGTTGTTAAGATCAAGACAAACTATATCTCTAGTTTTCCTTTTATGTACCAGTTGATTTACTCTATCAATAACAAAAATATATATGGTTAGTCTCTGATAAAGCCTATATTTAATGAATTGACACCGGTTCTTTGTAATCATTGCTGCCTTTTCTGGATTTTTACCAACCATCTCCTTAATTATCCATTCTTGAATTTTTCTTTAATGAATTTTTTGTAGTTTCTAACAAAAGAAGGAGTAATATTCATAAACACATAGAGAATACAGATTTAAAATTTGAAGGGATCCTAGAAGCTATATAGTTCATCCTTCTTGTTTTACAAATACAGAATCTAAAGTTTAGGAAGTGAAATGATTTGCCTAAGATCACATAGGTAGTGAGAGCAAGAATTCAAACCCAGGACTTCTGACACTAAATTCAATTCACTGCCTACTAAACCACATGGCCCGAAAACCATTATAATGCTTATGATAGGCATTAAGAGATATGTTTCTAAGGGGAGCTAAGTAGTTGTGTGATGTTAGGCAAATTATTTCATTTTACTGAACCTCAGTCTCCTCAAGGATAAAATAGGGGGGTTGATTCAGTCATCTTGAAATCCCTTCCAACTCCTATACTCTGTATTTCCTATAATCCAATAATATGGGTTAAATCAAAGACAATAGTGCTGTAACACAGATATAACAACTAGTAACAGTTCAGTTTTTAGATCCTGAGAAGACTATGTTCATACAAATTTTATCGTCAGTATCATTAGGGATAATTCATTCACTCTTCCACAAAATATATCTTGGTGATCCTTTTACAGATTGAATTGTTGTTTTGTTTTGGTTTTTTTGATGGGCAGAAAGCCAGAGGACTACACGAAAAATTGTATATATCTACATTATTTCCAAAGATCATGTCATTCTCCATTTTCATATATACCTAAAAATTCTTTCCATTAAAAAAACTAGATAGCTTCACATCTTATTTATTAGGTATTTGATCACAATTAATTCTGTTAAATAAAAATTATAATCATACCCCAAGGCACAAATAACCAAAAATTACCCATTAAAAAAAGAAAAGAAAAAAGAAAATGCCATCTGCTACTGACTACTCTGTGAAATAGCAGAATTCCAGCACTTTCACATGTCATGGACCTCTAGACTTTCATATACCAGACTATCACCTGGCATTCTCTGGCCCACAATGCCAATCCACCATATGGATCAAATGTCACCTTATTTCATAGAAACATATAATTGAGATAAGTTTGCTCTGATGCCAATAACACTAATGGAAACCTGTTTGGAAATTGGACCCTTCCATCACCTCGGCTGTCTCATACGCTGCTCATGCTACAGTGAAATGGACTAATCAATGCTATGTGTCATCTGTGGTTGACTAAAAAGCTGTTAATGGATCAGAACAATTTGTCATCACTAAGAACAATTCCATAAAAACCAGATGGCTCATACATAATGCTTTCCTTTTGTTACCATAGCCTAACTGATCCCAGTAGCTCATGTATCATATATTATTAGCTCTTCCTAGACTTAGCAGGGGTGTGGAAATGATGCTCCTATCATTTAGTTTGTTCTAACAATGTGCAATGTTAGTACTTAATAAGCTATAAAGTAGGAGTGACAAGCCAAGATAATGTGGTTTTCCTGCCTTGTCAATATGTCATTGCAAAGATTGAGTTGAGATGGAAACAATTAACATAATCCTCTAACCTGTTGCTCTTTTTTTTTACTTAGTAAAGGTACAATTTTTTTCTTCATGCAAGACATGAACAGGAGTTTGTTCTCCACAAATTAATAGCATAAAATTTGCTTACAGTTAAAATAGTTCATGTCCTTTTAGGTGAAACATGAGATGGGATAGAATAATGTATTAAGAGAACTGAAGATATTCACAGTAGTTCTGTTCCTTTTACTTAGTCAGAAGAGATGAAATCTGAGAGTTCTTTCTTTTTAAGGATGTTGGCTTCACTTTTTATTTGTTCAGATGACTGAGTAAAGTGTTTCTTTAGGGCAGAGGTACTGAACATGAGGCACTCATGTGGTTTGGCCCAACTAGATTAAAATGTAATTAGTAAATATCTAAGAAAATAAATAAAAATATAATAAAACATAAATAATGGTAACGTGGTTGTCTTGGTCAACATATATGGCATAATAGTTCTTTCTTATATTTGAGTATGATACCACTGTCTGAGGGCATAATAAAGTCAGCAGACTGCAAGTACCTGGAGTTGGAAACAATTCTTTTATTTTGTCTTTTTTCTCCAATGCCAAATATAGTACCTCATATCCTATTGGATTGGATTGAGCTGGATTGAGTTGGGCTCCTTGAGATAAGACAGATGGACTTGTAGGAAGAAGGCAATTAAAGTTAGAAAAAAAGATCTTCAAAAAAGTATTTTCCACAAATTTGCTCAGGACATCCTTGAATATTCAGGTTATCATTACCTGCACAAGTAATAAAATGTAAACACCTTGAGAGGAGGCAAGGATAATGTTGATTTTTTGTCATTGTACCCCCAATATTCTGTAGAGTGCCCTACACACAGTCAGTATTTAAAAATAAATATTATTTTTGACAAAATAATATTATTTTGTCCAAATATTTTGTCAACATTATTATAACATTCTTTCAACTATTATTATTTGACAAAAGAATTTTTGTCAAATTTTCAGCCTACCAACCTCCTTGAAAGTTTCAAAACCAATTGACATAATGGAGTTGATTGCTAGCACATGAGAACAAATCATTCCATCAGAATACCAGTTTCTTATTCTTTTCATTTATTAAACATGTTGTCCCTTCCAGAGTGGAAGTGGGAATTTTTTCTACTTATAGTCCTTTTAATTTGTCCTTTCATTCTGATATGACTCTTTGTTAAGAATTTCTATGAATTCTGACTTTAATCCGTGGCAGTTGCAGTGGACCACTTTATTCTCCTTGAACCAAAGATCTCCTAATTATAGTGTACCAGTGATTACTTCTACAACAGATGGTTTTCTCAAACAAGGTGCCTTTTTCACCCTGACTAGGATGCCAAAGTAGGGGGAAAACCCAGGAAATGATGAGGTTTGCTTTGATCATACAATAGAAAGATAGTGATTCATTCATAAGTCACTAGTACAGGGAGTGATGATTTTCTCATAGCCTGTCAGGACCTTCTGGCATGAAAGACAACAAGTACTTTGGCAAGAAAGACAGTCCCCCAAACCCCCATTCTTATTTCACAAATCTTTAAATTCTTCACACAAATCGCATTCTCCTGTAAGAATCACTTATAGGATTCCACCGATCCAAAGCAGACAGGTTTTTGTATTAGTCTTTTATCCATTGATGTCCTAAATGCAACCTGGCAACATTGTGGATAAAATGTCAAGAATATCGAGTCTCCAACATTCTGTCTTTGGACTACAAAAGGCATATGATTTGGTGAAAGTAATAGAATTATTGAATGTGTTGCCTGATGTTTAAATGAATCCAGCATATATTGACGTAGTCAAGGAGATAAACACTGAAATCAATTTGGAACTGACATCAGTCTAATTTTAGAGCCATGACAAATCAAGATCCACAAAGGAATTTGAAAATGAAAGGAAGGAAGGAAGGAAGGGAGGGAGGAAAGAAAAAGGGAGAGAAAAATAGCAATGAGGGAGGGAGGAAGGGAAGAAAGAAGGAAAGAAGAAAGTAAGGAGGGAAGAAAGAAGAGAGGGAAAGAAGGGTAGGAAGAAAGGAAAGGAGGGAAAAAGGAAGGAAAGAGATGGGAAAGGGAGGGAAAGAGAAAGGAAGGTAGGAAGAAAAGAAAGAAAGAAGGGAAAAAGAAAGAAAATAAAAAGGAAGGAAAGAATGGAGAGGGAAGGAAGAAGCAAGGAAAGAAGGAGAGGAGGGGAAGGAAGGAACAAAAGAAGAGGGAGGAAAAGAAGAAGGAAATGGAAAGGAAAGGAGAAAGGGAAAGAAGGGAGGGTGGAAAAAGAAAGAAAAGAAGGAAGGGAGAGATGGAGAGATTAGGGGGCAAAGAGAAGGAGGGATATGGAAAGAAGGAAGGAAAGAAGAGAGGGAGGGAGGGAGAAGGGGAGAGAGGGGCAAACATAGAGAAAGGAAGGGTAGGAAGAACAAAAGTAATGAAGGAGGAATAAAGGGAGGGAGGGAAGGGGAAGGAAAGGAAGGAGGAAAGAAAGACAAAGAAAGAAAGGAAGAAAGGAAAGAAGGAAGGAAGAAAGAAAGAAGGAAAGAAAGAAAAAAGACAAAGAAAGAAAGAAGAAAAGAAAGAGAGAGAGAAGAGAATCATTTATTAACCACCTACTACGTACCAGTTATTATGTTAAGCACTTTACAAATATTATCTCACTTTATCCTCAGGATACCATGGAGAGGTGTACGCTATTGTTGTCCTCCATTTTCCAGTTGAGGGAACAGAGGGATATGGAGATTAAATGACTTGCCCAGGATCACAGTTAGAAAATGTGTGAGCTCTCATTTGAACTCAGGTCTTCTTGACTCCAGGCCCAATCAAAGAAATCTAACATCTACCTGATTTAGCAGCCTTTTTTCCAATTACCATCAATCCCAATAAGCATTTATTACGTACATAGTATGAACAAGGCACTATGAAAGATAATGAAGAAACAAATCAAAAAAATCTCTTCTTTTAAGTAGACTACAGTTTAGTGGGGTATTCAATATGTACATAAACAGGTAGATGTATGATTGTGATGGGGAAGACTACAACAACACATCAGAATCAGGAAGGAAGGTTTCCCATTAGTTGTGCTACACAAACTAAGTATTAAAAGAAGTCAAGGTTTCCAAGAGGTTAAGATGAGTGGAGAGTATATTCCAAGCATGGATAACTGCCTAGCACAGAAGCAGGTAGTGTAATAGCAAACAAAGCATTTTTTTTTTTTGCATGTGCAAAGAGAAGTAATATGAAAACCATCTGGAAAAGGTAAGCTAGAGATTTTCAACGGTTTGAAATGACAAGCTAAGGAGTTTATATTGTTATGTACAGTTAATAAAAAATCAGTGAAGATTCTCAAATTTCTCTAATAAATGTACTGATGGCAACTGGTCAGGCCTGGCATCAGGAAGACTCATCTTCCTGAATTCAGATCTGACCTGCAACACTTACTAGCTCTGTGATCATGGGCAAGTTACTTAATACTGCTTGCCTCAGTCTCTGTAACTGTAAAATGAGCTAGAGAAAGAAATGGCAAGTCAATGCCAAGAACACTCTAACTGGCATCAAAAGAGTCAAATGCTACCTAAAAATGGCTGAGCACATACACGATATGTTGATCATGCAATATCATGTGTTACGATCGTTTATGCTGATGCTTTATCGTCCTATTTAACATCAACTCCATGATGATGGAAACAATAATTATAGCCAGCATTTATGTAACTCTTTAATACTGGGGAAGTGTTTTACAAGTATTTTCTTAGGCTATCCTTCAACAGCTCTGGGAGTTAAGTGGTCTTATTACTCTCATTTTACAGATAAGGAAACTGAGTCAGAGGTTAAGTGACTTGCCAAGGATCATGCAGCTAGTAAATGTCTGAGGCCAAAAGAGAACATGTCTTCCTAACTCCAGGCCCAAGACACAATGCGCTGAGTTACCTCCTTCACCAGGGCAGTGAAGCACTTTAGGCATGGAATATTGTAAACACCATCACATGAAATAAAAAAGAAAGAAAGAACTGTGTTTATTTTGTTGAATAATTGGGTTTTTTAAAAATCTTTTTTAGAAGAGAAGGCTAATTGGGTTGGTTGATAAGGAAAGATATTATATATTCTGGAGTGACTAATGTTAAAGCAAATTTTAAACATTTGTTTAAAATTTAAAAATGAATGGTTGGTGTTGACTGAGTAGAGATCTGAATATAGAAAGGATGTCAAGCTCTAAGAGTAGAACAACAGTCAATGCTTGAAGTTTAAATTCTGGATCCTCAAAAAAAAATTCCTTAAAGTTTCTACTTTCCTTTTCATTTCTTTCTTTTTTAAAATTTTATTTATTTATTTTCAGTGTTCCACGCCACCTAGATTTTTTCTTTCCTAGCTTCTCTTTCCCTCCTCCCCACCTCCATGCTCCCTCCCCAAGAGGACATACAATTTTATACAGGCTCTACACACACACATTCCTATTAAATACATTTTCACCATAGTCATGTTGTATGGAAGAATTCAAATGAATGGGAGAAATCATATAACAAACCAAAACATAATACAAAAAGAAAATGATCTGCTACAATCTGCAGTTGAATTCCATAGTTCTTTCTCTGAATATGGAAGGTGTTTTGCCTTAAAAGATCATTGGGAATTTTTTAAGTCCTTGCATTGCAATGAAGTTCTAAGTCTACCAGAAAAAGTCCTTGCACACTTGTGTACAAAGTTTTCCTGGTTCTGCTCCTTTCACTCAGCATCAGAGCATGTAAATCTTTCCAGGCCTTTCTGAAGTCTTCCTGTTCATCATTACTTATAGTGCAATAGTATTCCATTACATTCATATGCCATAATTTATTCAGCCATTCCTCAATTGATGATCCCACTTGCCTACTTTCTTAAGTATAAAGGAACAAATTTCTAATCTCTTTGTTCTCTTTTAGAGAGGAGCTAGCCTACTTTCAGAAGTTACCTTGAGGAGGCATTTACACTGATGATCTAGGTATATGGTTCCCAATCTTTTTAAATATGAGGAGAATTGAAAGGGATCATAAAGATTGTTTTGTATTCCAGTTGTTCTATCATTTTTTTCAGTTATATTCAACTCTTCATGTCCCCATTTGGGGTTTTCTTGGCAAAGATACTAAAATTGTTTACCATTTCCTTCTCCAGCTCCTTTTACAGATGATGAACTGATGCAAACAAGGTTAAGTGACTTGCCCAGAGTCACAAAGCTAGTGTCTGAGGCCACATTTTTAACTCATGAAGATGAGTGAGTCTTCCTGATTTTAGGCCTGGCACTCTATCCATTGTACCACTTACATGTCCTTATGCAGTATGGTCCCACCATTTTACAGATGAGGAAATTGAGGCCAGTACACATTTCACAGTTTGTCAAAATCTCTATGATTTCTTTTTCTCTTGAGAGATCCTGCCAGGAGATCCTCAACCTGGGCTACACTTGGACTATATTTGAAACTTTTCCAATTTGATAAGACTTAATCACAGTTTTTGCTATACTATAATCACCTTCACCTACTATTAAGCCCTGAAGAGGCATCAGCAATAAAACTGTATTGGAAAACCCTGAGGAAAAAAAGGAGCCTTCTTAAAAACTGCACTGCTCACCTCCTGCATGAGGAAGAGGCTAGAAAAGGTACCCTAAAAATGGTCTGCTTTATATAACCCTGGCTTGCTTACAGCGGGTGGGGATCCTATCCTGCAATCAGAACACACATGAGAAAATATACAAAACGTTTTGTGAAAATGATTTCACTCACCATTGGTACATGTAATGTGCACATTTCTATTGTGCACATAAAAAAGAAATCAGCTCTTATTGTGAGAAAAGTTAGCAGATGTCACAGGCAAATAGTAGTCATGCATGAAACAAGACTGGGAAATGAAGGCTAGCTTACCAAAGTTGTCACTAGATACACTTTTTTTTTGGAGTGGCAGTAGTGATGGGGAGTTTCATGAAGCTGGCATAGGTTTCACAATCAAAATTAATCAAATCAACAAACATGCATCCCAAAAGGAGTGAGAATGATCATGACAATGCAGTTGCCACTTGCAGATGCCACACTCATCAGTGTGTATACTTCCACCAGGACAAATCCTGAAAGGATCAAAGAAAAATTTTGTGGAGACCTGGAGATCCTTATCTTTGATGGACCAAAGAAGGACAAGCTTGTAATTTTTGGGTGGTTTTAATGACAGACTAGATACAGACAATCAGAAATGGCAGGGTGTGCTTGGAAAGAATGGAGCTGGAAACAGCAATAGCAAGGATCACTTATTACCAAAGACTTGTGCATCTCATGACTTTGTCATTACCAATACTGTCTTCTGTTTACCTAAATGCAATAAAATTTCATGGATGCACCCTTGAGGAAAACAATTAATTTAACAGACTATGTCGTAAGGAGGAGAGACAGAGAAGATGTGAGAGTGATGAAGGTGAAGTGTGATAAAGAATGTTAGACTGATCATAGACTTACCCTTTCTGAGTTAAACATTTGCATTCAACAAGAGTGGTGACCCCAGAGGACTTAATGTCAGCAGATTAAATTGCTTCTCCCTTCACAAACAGTTTGTTGCTAACTTGGAGGAAATGCTGAGCCAATAGACAGTTGGCAACACAGGAGCAGAAGAGGGGGCAGCTTTCAGAGATTTAGTGTAAACATCCCATTTGCTTATCTGGGCCAGAACACTAGCAAGCATCAAGATTGCTTATTGCTTTGAAGGGCAGAGCCAAGATGGCAAAGTAAAATCAGGAACTCTTGCCTAAATTCCTCCAAATACCTATGAAAAATGACTCTAAATAAACACTATAGATACAGAACCCACAAAATGACAGAGTGAAACAAATGCCCAGCTTCAGAGATAACCCGGAAAGTCAACAGGAAGGGTCTTTTGCGCAAGGTGGGGAGCAGAGCACAGTCCAGTGTGGGTTGCACCAGCACAGACAGGTTGTAGTAGTCCTCAGGGGACTGAATCATTGGCAGCTGTGGCAGTTTGCAGACTTCTTAACCCACAAACACCCAGAAGGTTACTGGGAAAATTCTGTGGGATCTAGGTGAAAGAGGAGCATACATTTTGGCTGTTCTGCCCTCAGTTTCAGGGTGGAAAGGATGGTGGTAGTGGCCAACAGAGGCTGCTTCTGGAACTCTGGGTCCACAGATGATGGGGAATCAAATGGCTGACACAAAATCCCTGAAGCCTGGGATCGTACACCTACCATCAACTCCACTGAAAGCAGAGTCCTACCTTGACAAAGAGTTAGAAAGTCAAGTGTTAGGCTGGAAAGATGAGTAAACATCTTAAAAGAATTAACACTATGGAATCTTACTTTGGTGACAAGGAAGATCAGAGTATACAACCAGAGGAGGGCAGTAGAGTCAGAACTCCTACATCAAAAGCCTCCAAAAGGAATATGAATTGAGTAAGAAAATCTTGAAAAATGAGTCAACAGTTTGCTAAAGGAAATCCCAAAAAATACTGAAGAAAATAACACTGTAAAAATAGACTAACCCAAATGGCAAAAGAAGTCCCAAAAGCCAATGAGGAGAGGAATGCTTTAAAAAGCAGAATTAGGCAAATGGAAAAAGAGGTCCAAAAGCTCACTGAAGAAAATAATTCCTTCAAAATTAGAATGGAACATTTAAGCTAATGATTTTATGAGAAATCAAGAAATTATGAAACAGAACTAAAAGAATAAAAAAAAAATAAAGGACAATGTGAAATATCTCACTAGAAAAACCACTGACCTGGAAAATAGATTCAGGAGAGAGAATTTAATAATTATTGGACTACCTGAAAACAATGATCACAAAAAGAGCCTAGACATCATCTTTCAAGAAATAATCAAGGAAAACTGCCCAGATATTCTAGAACCAAAGGGTAAAATAGAAATGGGAAGAATCAGCCAATTGTCTCTGGAAAGAAACCCCAAAAGGAAAACTCCTAGGAATATTGTAGCCAAATTCCAGAGTTCCTAGGTCAAGGAGAAAATATTGCAGGCAGCCAGAAAGGAGCAATTCAAGTATTGCAGAAATACAATTAGGATATTACAAGATATAGCAACTTCTACATTAAGGGATCAGTGGTCTTGGAATATGATATTCCAGAAGTCAGAGGAGCCAGGATTAAAACCAAGAATCACCTACCCAGCAAAACTGAGTGTAATCCTTCAGGGGAAAAAATGGAACTTCAATGAAAAAAGGACTTTCAATCATTCTTGGTAAAAAAGAACAGAGTTGAACAGAAAATTTGACCTTCAAGTGCAAGAATCAAGAGAAGCATGAAAAGGCAAACAGGAAAGAAAAACCATAATGGACTTATTAAAGTTGAACTGTTTACATTTCTATGTGGAAAAATGAAATTTGTTAACTCATGAAACCATGAGGGTAATGGGATAGATAGATAGATGATAGATAAATAGATAAATGAGTAGATAGAGAGCACAGAATGAATTGAATATGACGGGATGATATCGAAAAATAAAATTAAGGGATGAGAAATGAATATATTGGGAGGAGAAAGGGAGAGATAGAATGGAGTGAATTATCTCACATAAAAGAAGCAAGAAAAAGGTTTTATAATGGAGGGGAAGAGAAGGGAAGTGAGAAGGAATGAGTGAACCTTAGTCTCATCAGATTTGGCTTAAGTAGGGAATAATATACACACTCAATTGGGTGTCTTACCCTACAGGAAAGTAAGGGGGAAGGAAATAAAAAAGGAATGAGAGAAGGGAGGCAGATTGGGGGAAGGGATAGTCAGAAACAAACAATTTAGAAAAGGAACAGAGTCAAAGGAGAAAATAGTATAATTTGGGGGCGGGATAGGATGGAGGGAAATATAGTTAGTATTTCACAACATGGCTATTGTGAAGGTGTTTTACATAACTATACATGCAAACCTATATTGTAATTGCTTGCCTTCTCAATTGAGGTGGGGAGGGAAGAAAGAGAGAATTTGGAACTCAAAGTTTTAAAAACAAATGTTAAAAAAATTGTTTTTACATGCAACTGGGAAATAAGATTACTGGCAATGGGGTATAGAAATCTATTTTGCCCTTCAAAGAAGTAAAAAGGAATGGGATAAAGGAGGGGATGATAAAAGGGAGGATAAATTGGGGGATGAGGTAATCATAATGCCTACCATCTTGGGGTGGAGGGAGGTGAACATGGGGAGAAAATTTGGAACTCAAAATCTTGTGGAAATAAATGTTGAAAACTAAGAATTAAATAAATTTAAATCTAAAAAAAAGAATCCACTTTACAAGAATAAAATAAAAGATTGGTTTGAGGAAAGTGATAACAGAAAACTAGAATTCCACAGGGTTTCCTAGCAGGAAGACAGTGTTTAAATCCATCAAAAGTAAGGTGCAAGTGAAGATCAGAGAGATGCAAGATTCTTGGCTTAGTAAGAAGGATGAAGAAATTCAGTTTTATGCTGATAGCAACAATCCAAATTCTGAGAACTATTTATCAGCCAAAGACCTATAGTACATCTCAACTATTCAGGCCTGATGGAACCACATTAATTAGTGATAAGGACATGATACTGGAGAGACAGACTGAACACTTCCATAATGTTCTCAGTAGACCATCATTAACTAATGTTGAAGTCATGGACCATATACCATAGGTTGAAGTCAATCCCTCTGTAACAGAACTTTCAGCTGAAGAAGAGATTTTTAATATCATTAGGTTTCTCTAGTGTGGCGAAGCACCACTAATTTTATTCCAGCTAAGATTTACAAGGCAGGGATTCCAGTGCTCCTATAAAAGCTGACTCTTCTGGGTTATATGGCAACAGGAGGTTATTCTTCAGAAGTTCATGGATTCCTCCATTGTCCATCTTTATAAAGGAAAAAAGAAATAGAGTGTCCTGTGACAGTCACAGTGGGGTCTCTCTGTTAGTCATTGCCAACAGGATTCATGCTAGAGTTTTCCTTAATAGACTATCCTTTCCCTGGAAGATGGTCATCTACCCAAGAGCCAGTATAACTTCAGAAAGAGCTGAGGAATGTCTAACAAGGTGTTTCTTGCCCAACTACTCTAAGAAAAATATCAGGAGCAGAAAAGGTCTGTATATAATGTTCATTTGTCTTACCGAGGCCTTTGATATTATTAGTCATGAGGCTTTGCGGAAGATCATGTCAAAATGTGGCTTCTGATGAAGTTCATCAGGGGTGAATACCTGTTCTACTATAGCATGTTTGCATGAGTTCTGAATAATGGACAATGAATGCTCTCTCACTTTCCCCATCACTAATGAAATGAAGTTGTGTGATTTCTCCATGCTTTTTAGCAATGAAGTTTTCAGTGATGTTGCTGGATGACTTCAACAAGGACAAAGATGGCATCAACAAAGCAACCACACTGACCATAAATTATTTAACTTGAAAAGGCTATAAGTCAAAACTAAAGCAATGGAGAGTTGATGCGTGACTTTTCGTTCACAGATGATTGAGCACTCAATGAAGCCTCTGAGGCTGAGATACAACAGAGTATGGATTGATTCTCTGCTGCTTATGCTAATTCTGGCTTGACAATTAGCACTAAGAAAGCAGAGGTTTTCTATCAGCCAATAATGCACTATCCATACATGGGACCATCAGTTAGAGTAAATGGAGAAACTTTGAATGCTGTGTTAAGTTCAGTTAATTTAGTAATATACTTCCCAGGGATGTGCACATATATGATGAGGTTGACATACACATTTCCAGAGCTAGTTCAGTGCTTAGTTTAGAGATTATGAAGGAAAGTGTGGGAAAGAAGAACTACTGGACTGCCTACCAAAGTGAAGGTCTAAAGACCTATTGTACTGACCTCATCCTTGTATGCCTGTTAAACCGAGGCAATCTGCCATTGCCATGCCAGGAAACTAAATCACTTCCATTTGAATAGTCTTAGGGAAATTTTGAAGATCATGTGGGAAGATAAGGTACCAGACATAGAACTTCTTTTTCAAAGTGAATTGCCAAGCATTCAAACTCTATTGCAAAGAGCACAACAATTTCAATGGGCTGGCCACATTTTTCAAATTCAAATTTGCCTAAAAAAATACCTCACATACTCCCTATCTTGGGGTCGGGGAGGGGAGAGACAGGAAAATAATTTGAAATTCAAAATTTTGTGGAAGTGAATGCTGAAAACTGAAAATATATAAATTTATTTTTTTTAAAAAGTAAGAGCTAGGAGAACCAAAGTTTCAAGGGTGTAAGAGCTAGACGTTCAAGAGGACAAGAGAACCCACTAGCTAGACTGAAAGAACATGGGGAAGATAATGAGGAATGATTCTAGAGCTGGAACAGAAAAGAAACTGGACCTGAGACTACAACACTGTACAACCTACCTCTCTGAAACAGAAGGTAAAGAAATTAAAGAAACAGACAACACTGGACTCTGAATTTGATTGCTAGCATTATGTGGCTGAACTGATTGCATCCTCTCAATATGGCAAACAAACACTGGAAGTAAAAGACATATTTAATTAACACTTTCCTGGAGGCATAGGAGATGGTCAACATTTGGAACATAGCACCATTTACTATCTGATTCATTCCCTTGATATTTACCTTCCTGAAAGGTTTTTTTTTGGAGGGGTGGGTAGTAGGATTTAAACCCTTTTTACAGTGGTCTGGCCTCAGGGTTGTATTGGTGGGATCTTGGCCCAAAGTGGATGACTCAAAATGGCCCACTGAACCTGGGAATTAGCAAAAGGCTTTAGAATATATGAGGACCCTTGGATCTCAAAGCTACTATAACATCAAACATTCTGATATCAAGCTAACTCTTTCATTTGGATGTTTCAAGCATCCACTACTAACATAGACAAAGCATAGAGATAATTGACTGATTACATCACTCTTTATTTGCATTCTCTAACCTCTTCTCCATATGTTCCCTATCAGATTCAAAACACATTATAAGAGATTTCTTCCAGCTGTCAGGATATCAGCTTCATATACGTTGATTCCTTTCTAACATGATGGTAGCAGTAGGTACCATTCTCCAGTACTCCATCAAAAAGAAATTACAGACCACCACTCGTTGTCATACAGCAGCTTATCTCTATAGTGACTTAGTTTTATATCTGTTGGTTTAGATTTTCTACTATCTTTACTCTGGCTTCTTTTCTTCTGATTTCCTCCATTTGTCTGCCTGTTTGTCTTGTTCTCCTCTCAGTAGCCTGTTTCCTGCTAACTCAGTTCATATTTCATTTCTGTTTCTGCCTACTCCTTTGGATTTGACATTTCCAATTCTCTTCTTGGCTCCCTGCTTACTCTACTTGCTCTCCCATAAAAAAATGACCTTCTACTAGGAATTTCCATAAAGCTAAGACATCAGAAACACATACATATAATTCAATGTCACCTATCCCTTAAGAATTTTGCCATGGAGACAAGGTGGGGTAGAAATGCTAGTATCCAGACACAGCCCAGAATTCTCAAAGTTTCTTGGGCTTTTGACCTTGGAAGGAACTTCCTTCTACCAAGAAGACATATATCTGAGATGCAGAGAAGATACACTAAGAGAAAAAAAAATGAGAATTGCATACTATACTAGTCCTTCATTACCGTCTTTCTGATGTTCAGGAAATAAGGGAAATAACCATTTTTTTCTTGTGAAATAAGGAAAAGCCAAGAAGTTAAGGACTCTTGGTTTGGCTGAGTATGCAGGAAAGTAGAAAGAAATATTATAGGGAGCAGCAAATGGGAGGGTTGGTGAGATTAATAGAATCTAGTCCAAAGCACCTTGATCTCCACCACTGCCCAACTTCTAATGCAACACTACCCAGAAAGAAAAAAAATCTTTCCTTTGCCCAGCTAGCCACTTCACTTCCTGTTTCCCCTACCCCAAAAGGAAGAGAGAGCAACACCTCTCTCTGACCAGAGTTATCATGGCCTGAAATTGGAAACCTGTTCTTCTAAATGCTTATTTGCATTCCTATGCTACGTAAAATTGCTCTTAAAGTACATGACCATTTATTCTGATTTGTGACCAAACCTGTACGTGTATGGTTTAAAATTGAGAGAAGACAACCAAAAAATCTTAGCTCAGATAACAGACATAACAGACAGATCAATAAGAGACAGAATTTTTGCAATTTTGCTAATATCTGAGATATCACTACCCTGCACTGCCTTTGAACCTGGGGAGAAATTTACTAAGGAAACAAGCCAGTAGTTTTAAGCAGTGGGAGTTGGTGTTTTTGTCCAGGTAATTACATCCCCTACATAGCAGCCAGGGAATGTGGGTAGGTACATAACTACAATAGGAAACATGTAGAATGAGATCTTATCTTAAAGTAGGTAACTGGGCTAGATAAACATATCTTTAATCCCTTTAAATTTATTTTAAACTTGTGACATTTTTATTTAAATGATATTAAAATTTTTCTGGTGCTACTCTATTTGCAACTCGAAACTTTAAAAAGAAAGTTCATCATCTAAAAGCAGTTTGAAAACTATAGGCTATTAGTATCAATATCAGCTGCTAAGGGAAATACAATTGTTTTTAAATTTCAAGCAATATAATAATAACTTTCATTTATACAGCACTTCCAGGTTTATAAAATTTGAAACCTCCCAGATGTTTCCTGAAGGGAAAACAAAACAAAGCAAAACGCTGAGGGTAATGAACCCTATTTAACCCATGGGGAAAAATTGTCAAAGATGTTAGATAACTTGATCATAACCACACAGATAATAGGCATTAGGTCCAAGAATCAATCTCAGATCTCAAGCACATACATGATGATCTCAAGCACATACATGATATTCACCAGTTCCCTACACAGCCTCCTGATACCTAGTAGCTCCTAAAAAAGCATCTAGTGACTAGCAACTGATGGTTAGAGATAATTGTTGTAATGAAACAACCATTTATTTCCTTTTCAATAGAGAAAAAATTAAGCAGAATGATGTATTAATGTCTTCTGGTTAGGGAAAACTAGATTCATCTAAATTTAAAGACTATTTAATTCAACAAACATTTATTAAGTGCCTATTACCAGGCACTGTACTAAGCACAAGTGATAACAAAAACCAAAAGCAGGCCCTGCCCTCAGGGAGCTTACATTCTATGACAAATAAACAACCAGAAAATACATAAGTATATAAGAATAGATACAAAATGAGTGTAGATTAATTTAAGGGGTAACACAGCTTGTGGGAATTAAGAAAGGCTTCTGGTGGACAGGAGGCCTTTATTCTGCACATCATGAATTTAGAAGGAAAGAAAATGATCTCTGTTTTAAACATGTTGGGTTGGAGGAGCCTATGGAATATGCAGGAAAAGATGCCCAGGAGTCAGTTACTGATGACTGGAATGCAGGAAAGATGTGAAATTTTAATGCGTAGATTTGTAAGTCAAATGCATGAAATTGACAGTTGATATTGTGAAAGAGGGCAGAGAGAGAGAGAGAGAGAAGGAGGAGGAAGAGGAAAAGGAGGAAGAGGAAGAGGAGGAGAAAAACAACAAGAAAAGGATGATGATGATCATGATCCAGGAGATAAATGAATGGATTAATGGATAGACAAATATACAGGAAGGCATAGGATATGGGGCTCCAAGTGTCATATATGATACATACTGATTCTATGACCAGGACAAGTCATTTAGCCTCTCATTGTCTCCCAGATAATTCTATAAAGTTATCAGTTGCCAGCAGGTGCTAACCTGGATTGAACTTCTTGCCAGAAGTTCTCAACATCAATGTAATTCCTGGTCCAAACCAAAATAAAAATGTAAATGGAGCTATGGTTATTAAATGTGGCCAAAGAAAGATTTTCCTTTGTTAATAGATTTGAACAATCTAGAATTAGCCCACTGAAACAACCAAACTAAAGAACTCTGGCTTATACAAATTCAAAGGCAGTTGTGATAGTAGAAAGCATGATGGACCAGGGGTAATGGGTTATCATCAAGGATCCCAAATCATCAATAATTTATACTCAGAGAGATCACTTGTGCTAAAATTGTATCTTATTCTGGTTGCCTTGACCACCACCACCTCTTTCTAGCTCGTATAGTAAGTATAAATTGCCAGTATAAAGTAACACTAAAAGGAAGATTGCAAAAGATCACCTACAAAAGTCACTTGCAGATGGCCCTATATATCAAAAGAGCATAATGGTTACTTACAAACCATATCGTAAATTTATTAAAAATTGCATCTGGGACTATGTCCTAAATCAGAGGAAGCCAGTCAAGCCTTGCTGTAAGAGTCTTTTGGTCCATTAACTGCCTTAGTGTGTAAACCTCAGACAAGCTCCAGAGAACCATGCTAAGACCAGCAGAACACCAGATATTGCTGGTAACTTTGAGATGATATGACTATGTTAATGAACAAATGTCATGGTGGCATGGATAAGAGTTAGTCAGTCCTCCATCAAAAATACCATAAAAATGAGACCCACACTCCAAGCTCTCTTCCATCTCTATCCAAGTCCATGCTACCAAGTACTCCCAACTCTGATCTATAGTTATACAAGTGACTTTCCCTTTCCTCATCTTTCCTACATTGCCTGACTTCCTCCATCACCCCATCCCTGTCTCCCATGCCATGTGTGGCTGTAACTGCCCTCCTTCCTTCACAAGCCATTTGTCTCTGTACTTTCTGTTCCTTTGCTCCTATTTCCCCTGTGCCTTATTAAAGTGTGATTGAAGTATTATACCCCACTGCCATCATGGTCTTTCTTGGCAAAAAATCAGGCCTGCACCCATTTAATAATTCCATAATTTAATTAAGAAATCATTGCCCTTCAAGGTCTTCTACAGTCTAGCCCTTATTGACCTCTTCAACTTCAATTTCCTGTTTAGTTAATCATCATTTACTAATCACTTGTTATAGGGAGGCACTGAGTTAAGGGCTAAGGACATAAAGAAAGGTAAAAATAGCCACTGCACTTGAGAAGTTCACCTTCTAGTGCAGGAGGGAACATGTAAATAACTAAGTACATACAAGACATAGACAAAGTAGAAGGAAGGTAATCTCAAAAGGGAAGGTACCAGAAGATGGGGTCCAGAGAAAGCCTCCTGTGGAAGCAAGATTTGAATTGATTCTTAAAGGAAGGTAAGAGGAAGAGGAGAAGAGGAAGGGTATTGTAGGCATGGGGACACAGCTAACACAAAGACATGGAGATGAGAAATGAACTGCCATGTGTAAGGAACAGCAAGTAGACCAGTGTAACTAGATGAGTACAGCATGTGGTGGGCAGTAAAGTATAAGAAGACTGGAAACATAGGAAAGGACCAAGATATGAAAATTTTTGAATGCCAAACTGAGGAGTTTATGTTTGAGCCTGCTGGCAATAGGAGGGGTGATATGGTCAGACTTATGCTTTACAAAAAGATCACTTTGGCAGCTGAGTAGAGTACCATAATTACAATAAGTAACTATAGTAATCTAGGGGGAAATCATGTGGGCCTGAACTAGGGTAGCAGCTACGCGATCTACCTTATATTTTCTATCACCACCAGGTTTTCCACTAC
The DNA here is from genome assembly GCA_028658325.1 of Potorous gilbertii. NCBI lineage: Eukaryota > Metazoa > Chordata > Mammalia > Diprotodontia > Potoroidae > Potorous > Potorous gilbertii. The sequence goes on from CM053770.1 coordinate 537,603,498, forward strand.
CCTTGAAATTAGACCTTAGGCTTACATAGAGTAGAGCAATCAGTGTCATGTGGCCTCCTGTAATGTTAATTATGTTAATGAGAGCTAAAGAGCTTCCCTATCCATTAATAGGCCTGTTCATTAAGGGAAGCCTGATTAGGGGAAATTTGTTTTGTAGGAAGGCCCACATCTTTTGTTAACTGCTAATAAGGCACTTGTTCTCAAGGACTGTGATGCCCTCTGGCTCTGAAAAGTGCATATGTACTCTTAGGAGAGGTTTTGTTTTGGGGCTTACTCATTGGAAGTGCTTGTTTGGCCAGATAAGACTCTAGGCAGCTGCTGAGGAACCTCCATGCTTTGAAAATCCAGTTGTTGGTGCTTAACTAAGTTGGTGATAACTAAGGATTATATAATGATGAGACAGTTGGATCTGTCTGTTAATCTGTGATGTATGTATTGTTTATGGTCAGACAGTTGGAAGCCCTGTCTGTTGATGTTTATTTCTCTGTATTTACTCTGAAGTTCAGGGTGTTGACTTTTTCTCCTGAACTAAGTGAATGACATATGTGCTTGATTAAAATGATTGTTTGACCCCTCAAAAGTTTCTTTCCTTTTAGAAAAGCGGATCTAAGAAAGAATCTGTACAGCAGAGCTTCCTGTGCATGTCAAGGTCCTTGCTATTACATCACTCAGGTACATACCATTCCACTGATCTAAGCAAAAAAAACAATATTATCTATCTATCTTTCTATTATCTGTCTGTCCATCTGTCTATCCATCAGTCTATCAATCTGTCTACTGATCTATCTCTGTCTGTCCATCCATCTAAATTTATTGGTCTGCCTGTCTCTTTATCTAGCTTACATATAATATATGTATATGGATGTGTGGGTGTGGATGTATAAATATATATTTATCTAGCTATAGATATATAGGCTACACTACTTGATTGAGAGTCTGCTGAAGAGCCTCAAGTACAGGATAAAAGCAAGCAAATAAGAGGGTGTGTTGAAACTCTAATTGGTCAGTAAATAGTGACAGAGGTAGCTGCTGGGATAGCTTAGTATAAAAAAGAGAGGAGAATCTAAAGCCATACTGATAGATTATTCAAGGAAAAATTTTTTTTAATCTTTTCAAAACATGGGAAAGAGAGAATACTTCCAGACAAGCAGGTTTTTGCAGCAAGGGAAAGGGTGTGTGTGTGGGGGGGTGAAATTTACACCTCCCAGGCTTTTCCAATATGACCTAACCCTTGTGCAACAGAAAAAGTAGTAGCTTCTCTATCTTCTTTGGAGAGAAGATAGTAAATTAGTTGACTGTTTTGAGACAAGGTTGTTAAAAAGTACTGTCTTTCATTTACCTTGAGTCTTTTCCCATTTGTAAGACCCACAGACCTGTTTAATGAGGTGTCAGCCTCTATCTGGTACATTTAGAAAGTCACTGGAAGTGGGATTTTTCTTTTTAAATCAGTAAGGAATCTACTCTTAACTAGAGTTTCGTCCTTCTCCTTCTTGATTTGACTAATTACGTAAGGGAAAAGAAAGAAACAAGCAAGAAAGAAGTTTTCCATTCCCAAGCTTTATTTCTTTGGGGGAAGGGGTAGAGGAGGATTAATGACTCAAAAGCAAGTCAGATACAGTCTTTTTAATGTAAATTTCCAAACTGTGCTGGGAATTAGTTTTCGCTAATTTACATATCGAATTATCTTAGTGGGGTTCCCCAGCTTGCACTTTCAAGATTGTTAAAATTAGAAATTTTGTAGAATGTTTATACAAATGCATTTAAACAGAAGATAAATTCCCTCACCTTTCTCCCTATTCAGAAATGGTCATTATGAGAGACAAAGAGTTTGTGGAGTACCAACTCTTAGTGTAGTACTAAATTCTGTATTGATGATACTTATGTTCTAATCAATCAAAAATCATTTACTAAGCATTAATACTGGTGCCAGGATTAGTTAAAAAAAAAAAAGCATTTGTTTTCAGTATGTAACCCTGTATTTCAGAGTAGTATTGAAAAGGGATGTTATTATTTTAATTGTACTAGTATTTGATTTAAAATTAAAAGCTTTTGTCTTTAAATTCAGGGTAAACTCTTACTATAATAATCTCCTACCCATCCAGACCCACAACAGTACCAGAGATTTGGGAAACGTGTCATTTTTTTATTCTGAATCTAAAAATATTAGAATACTAATCTCAATGTTTTAAGATTTTTACTTGGTTTGCAGGAAAGTATGGAAGACTTATAGGACTCACACTGACTTTGAGAAATTCTGTGAAAATAAGGCAGCCCCCCAGAATTCTTTTTGTCCTTGATAGGTTATATGGTCTTTGCAGCTAACACAGAATGGGAAAACCATCAACTTCTGTGGGAGGGAATGTATAGAAACAAGAAACTTTTTAAAAAAAATTTTAGACCTAGGCCTTAATTAGGGAAATTAGTTTGGGGATTTTAAAAGTTTGTGTTAGAGTAAGTCAAAGACTATAGAGAATTTATAAACTGATATATTTAAATATAAATCTGACTGAATAATTTCTCTTTCTACAGAGTGGGTGAGGAGGTGTCTTACCCACAGTACTTGGAGAGTAGTTCTATAACTGAATGATAACTATACATTATTTATTATTATATGTGGGCAATAACTGGAAAATGATTACAAATTGCTATTGCTAACATTTTTAGAACTAAATTAAAAAATAGTAAGGTGATAGACATCTTTGCTTTACCTCTTTTCTTACTGAAAAGCCTCTAATGTTTTCTAAAGGTATGGTTAGCTATTGGGCATATGTTGATATAGTTACCATATTAAGGAATGGTCAATTTCTTCCTCTGCTTTCTAATGTCTTTATCATTACCACAAATGTATATTGTGTTTTGTCAAAATACTTTCCATATCCATTGATATAGAATATGTAACATGATACATGAATTTAGATGTATTTTTATTGATTTGTTATTAATATGTATATTATTTTTATGCTTTTCCTTATTGAACCAACCATTCATTCTGATATAAATCAAACCTGTCCATGGTATATGACCTTTTTAACATATTGCAATAGACTCTACTAATATTTTTAAATTTTTAATGATGTTTTAATTTCTATTTATTTAATTTTTAGTTTAATGTTTTATTCAATTTTTGCATAAATATTAATTAAAATAATTATCTTTGTCTTGTTTTGTCTGGCCATGATTTAAGTATTAAGAGCGTATTTTTCCTCACAGGACTATAGTAAGATCCCTACTTTATAAATTTTTTAAAACAATTTCTGTACAATTGAAGTTAATTATTCTTTAAATGCTTGATAGAATTCAGTTATAAATCCATTAGTCCTATTGCCCTCAAACACTGCAGGAGTTCCTTTATGTCTAATTTGATTTCTTTTTCTGAGATTGGGTTATTCAAAGATTCTATTTCTTATTTACTTATTTCTGAGTTTTTAATTTTTTTATATATTCATTCATTCATTTCAATCTAGTTCACTTTCTGCCTCATTCTTGACTTCTTTTCAGTCTTTTCTCCTTATTTTTAGGTTTCTATAACACCACTCTCTCATGATTTACCTCCCATCTATCAGTCTAATTCATCTCAGACTCCTTTGTTGGATTCTCATTCAGGCCACTCCTGCTAATGGTAGGGGTCACCTAACGCTCTGTCTAGGGTCTTCCTCTCTCCTCCTTCTATTCTATTTCACTTTGGTTATCTCATCAGCTTCCATAGGTTCAATTAGCATTCCTATGCTGATGATTCTTAGATCTTTTTTTTGTCTAGCCCTAATCTCCCTGCTAAAGTCCAGACAATTTCTCTCTCTCTCAGACATCTCAAACTGGATGTCCTATAGACATCATGAACTTAATATGTTCAAAATGGAATGTCCTGTAGATTTCATGAATTTAACATGTTCAAAACTGAATTCATTATTTTTCTTTCCCCCTAAATCATCTCCTCTTCCTAATGTCTCTATTATTATTGAAGTTACCACCATCCTATCAGTTATCCAAGGTCATAAACAAAATGTCATTCTCCATTTGTCATTCTTCTCTCCCCCCTTATATCTAGTCTGTTGCCAGAGAAACCAGGAAACCCAGGAGATGGAGATGAGGAGGGGGGAAAAATTCTAGGCATGAGGGATAACCAATGAAATTGCTCAGAGATGATAGATGATATGTCTTATGGAAGGAATTGCAAGGAAGTTAATGTTCCTGGATCATAGAATGCATAGGGTAGAGGGTATGGGAGAAATAAAGTATAAGAAGACTGGAAAGGTAAATGGGAGCCAAGTTATGAAGGACTGTCAGTTTTACCTTTATTTTATTTCTCATATACTGCCCCCCCACACACACATACACCTTTCTCTTGACACTGCCACCATCTTGGTACAGGCTCACATTGCATCATACTTTTACTACTTCAAGAGCCTCTGGTTGACCTCCCTGCCTCAAAATCATAAACTATTAGAGCTACAAGGGACCTTGAAGTCCATCTAATCTGACCATCTCATTTTATATTTATAGGATCTTGGAAAAATACGCAAATACATATAAAGTTCTTATTTTGAGATAGTGTTTCACAAACATTAAAGGATTAAATAAGTGTTAGCTGTTCTTATGCTCATTATCACCACTATTATTATGGATCTGGAGTAGAAAGGATCCCAAGAGATCTTCTAGTCCATTAGCTGTTCAGTCAGTAAGTCGTGTTCAACTCTTCATGACCCCATGTGGAGTTTGCTCAGAAAAGTTACTGGAGTGGTTTGCCATTTCCTTCTGCATCTCTCTTTATAAATGAGGAAGCTGAGACAAACAGAGTTGTGTCTTGTCCAGGGTCACACAACCAGTAAGTGTCTGAGGTCAGATTTGAACCCAGGAAGATGAGTCAGCCTGATTCATTATCAGGTCTGGCCCTCTCTGCACTATGGCACTACCTAGCAGCCCCAAGTAGTATCAGCCTTGAAGAGAAAAACCCTGTAGATTACATATTAACTTAAAAAACTACAAATTAACATTATTGTTTCATTTCATTTTTATTAATTTTATTGAAAATTTCCCAATCACATCTTAATCTGGTTCAGCTGTACTCAGGAGTTTTATGGGCCCTCAGATTAACACCTCTATTCTAGTCTGACCTCTTTTTATAGATGAGAAGCCTGAGTGTCAGAAAGATCAAGTGATTTGCCCAGGATCACATGTGTATTAAGGGTGAGAGGTACAATCTTGCTGACTGTATCTACTACAATACAACACATGTATATGTTGTCATTCTACTATTTATTGGCAGTTGGGTGGTGCAGTGGATAAAGTGACAAGCCTAGAATCAGGAAGACTCGTCTTGAGTTTAAATCTATCCTCAAACACTTGCCCTGTAACCCTGAGCAAGTCACTTAACCCCATTTGCCTCAGGTTCCTCATCTATAAAATGAGCTGGAGCAAACCACTCCAGTCTTTACCAAGAAAATTGCAAATGAGGTCATGAAGAGTTGAAAAAACAACCAAACAACAACAGCTACTACTATTTACAAGGTATTTTACACTCATTATTTCACTTAATCACCACAACACCCATGTGAGTCAACTTTTACAAATATTATCCCATTTTGAAGAATGAAAACCGAGACTCAAAATGTTTAGTGACTAACCAAAGTCCAGACAGTAAGTAAATGATGGAGTCAGGACTTGAACCAAGGTCTTCTATTTCCTAAGTCATTGCTTCTTAAGGAAATAGTTTACATCAATCAAATGAAGTAATGAGAGTAAAGAAAATGTAAGGAAAATAGTGTGGTACAGTGGGAAGGACTCTGCATTTAGAATCAGAGGACCAACATTTGAACAATGGCTCCATTACTTCCTATTTACATGACCCAGGATTAATCAATTAACCGCAGCAGACCTCAGTTTACTTATGTGTAAAATGATCAGAGTCGACTGAGTTTCCTTCCAAATCTAAATCTATGATCCTAAGTACATCGCAGTCATAAATCCTTAGGTAAATGTGAGTTGTCTTTATTATTTCTACAACTTCTAGCTGAAGATAATGGGATCCAGGGTTAAAGAGTTTCTGAGAGCGTGGTGTAGCTATATTCAATAAGCTTTCACTGAAAACATGTGATAGATAGTCATAGGCATTGATGAGAAAGGGTTGAATTTTCAGCATTGCTCTTAATTAATCAAGCAATTTCCAACTCCCATCTCCTCAGTATTCTCTCTCTTTATTATCTATTCTCTATATTGATTTTATAGGAGAGAAAATCTGAAATATTCTCTTTGATATTTTCCGCTATTGGTTGAAATGATCTCCTAAATAATCTTTATCTTCTCTCTTTAAAAATCCTGTAAACTTTACTAACGGCTAAAGATTATGTGTAAAATTTTGCCCTTGACTTTGTATGTTTGATTGGTTTTTTTTTACAACATTAGTTTTATTTTTTTTAATCCCATAATATTATATTTCCCTATTTGATGAATATTTTACATAATACATTAAACTAGGCAGGGCATTTTACCACTATGCACTGCTATTTGTGTTATAGCACTATTATTCTATTTGGTGATGGCTGAATCTTTTACTAACCCATTAAATATGTTAGCTATATGGTATGGGATCCTACAACAACATCATAAGACCCTACCTCATGTAGGTTAGGATAGTATTTTCTTAAATGATTAAAGATACCACCTTTAAGACTTAAATTGTTTGCAGTTACTAAAGACAGTGACTGCTGTGGTAAATTCCTAGTGGGCCTAGGTACGAAAAAGGCAGGGCATCATCATTATATTTATATAGTACTTCAAGTTTAGAAAAGTGTTTTGCAAACATCTCATGTTATACTCACAACCACCTTGGAATTTAGATAATATTATCCCCATTTTACAGATGAGGAAACCAAGGTACAGAGAGATTCAGGGATTTGCTCAGGGTCGCACAGCTAGTAAATGTCTGAGGCTAAGTCTGAACTCAGATTTTCCTTATTCTTAGTCAACAACTCAATCCACCCAGATTCCTCAGCACTAGGAGTCAGTAGTTATTCTCTCAATCAGGTTTCTGACCTTTAGACCACCACAGACAATACAGAGGAAGTGAAAGAATGCCTGAATTAGTCTTGTTTCCTTTTTAAAAAAAAGGAACACATGACTCAGAAATATTTCAAAGGAAAAAAAAGATTTTTTTTATTGGGTCATTTTAATCATGTCTGACTTTTTATGACCTTATTTGGGGTTTTCTGTACAAAGATATCTGAGTGGTTTGCTGTTTTCTTCTCCAGTTTATTTTATAGATGAGGAAACTGAGGCAGACACGATTAAGTGACTTGCCCAAGGTCATACAGCTAATTAGTGTCTGAAGCTGAATTAGAACTCAGGAAGATGAGTCTTCTGACTCCCGGCCCATTACTCTATCCACTGCACCACTAGCTACTCAGCTACTTGTATCCTTCCTCTGTCATGGCTACATAAACCTCTTTTTATTAACTGTCCTATGCTTTGTTAGTCACTCATTTCATCTTGAACCTGAATTACCAGAAGAAGAACCTGAACTTCAACAGACCTAATCTCCTACCCACTTTTTGCCAAATTTATGGCGTTGATCTTTGTTTGGAGTAGAAATCTTGTGTTATATACCAAATATCTCTTATTATATGAAGTTACTTCCTCTAGGGAAGGACTTAATAATTCCCTGAGAATACCATGTAGATACGTTATTGTATAGGTTTGTAAGTGTTCATGGTTTCATAAAATTGAAAATTGTAAGTGTTGAGTAAATTGTGTTTTTTCCCCTATTCCTTGATATACTTTGGCTCATTTCCCTAATAATTTTACCTATACCTATCTGTTTATCATATCACAGCTGCAAAAAATAAACTGAATGTGTTCTCATATTGAAGCCCAAGTGATGACAGACTATATTGAGAAAGGACAGAATGCCTGTTTTTAACCATTTCCCTCAATTTGCTGGAAATCAACTGACATATTTTATACATTTTATCTAAATAAGTGGTCTATTTTTATTTTAAAATTTAGGTAGAAAATGAATTATAATTTAAGTGGTACAAACAACCTAGCATGATTTTGCTGATGGACTGATTTTTCTTTAAGAGAAGGAAGCATTAGCAAAAATTATTTATAGATACATCAGAAATAATTTACAACACAGACTAGCAACAGTCTCCTTTCCAGAGCTTGACTGCATTTATGTTGTGGCTTAATATTCATGTCTGAATGCTTTTCTCTACATTGAATTTAAAGAGATTGGTCTTGTAATTTAAAAAAAAATAAACAATATATGTGTGTATGTTTACCTTTTTCCTTACAAGGCATTTCTATGAAGATAATTTAAAGATCTAACACTCTTCAACAATCTCCAAACTCCCTGGAGCCTCTAAAATTGAATTGAAAAATCTCATGCAAACAGTATTGCCCAAGCTACAAATGTTCATCTCAGCTAGAAATATAGCATGCAGAGTTGTTCAATAATGAAAACTCTTTTTTTCAAAAAAGAATTGAGTATTTTTAAACTTTGGAAAATTTTTATCATGCTTGAGACTAGAAGAATTAGGTTGTCGCCACATCTCCAACACTAACTCTGGCTTAAAAGCTGTCTGTGATTTACCATTGCCTTCTGGGAACAATCTAAACCACTTATTATTAATGATGAGGATGATATCGAGTATTTATATAGTGGATTAAGGTTTGCAAAACACTGTGCATATGGCATCTTGCTTGATCCTCACAACAAACATTCAATATAGACGCGATGATTGTCCCCATTTTACAGATGAAGAAACAGGTTAATAGAAGTTAAGTGACTTGTTCATGGTTACTTAAGTAGTAAGTACAAAGGCAGGATTTAAATCCAGAGTTTAATTCCAATCTAGTGCTTTTTTCCTCCATGACTGACTAGTCCTCCACATTCTCTCTCTCTCTTTTTAATTTACTTTTTGATTATGAATTTAACATTCAGAAAAATGAATAATACAATATACAAAGAAACATATATGAAACTGAACTTCTGAATATAATTTTAAATGTACACTAGATTTAATTCACAGTGACAAAATTGACTTGCTTGTCAGTGCCCCTTTCTTAATTTCCTTCTGGATTCTTCTGTGCATATTTTAAGAGTTTCATTGATGATACTGCCTTCCTTTTTTTCCCTACATCACTATTACCACTGACCCACTCCCTCCATCACAACTATTCCTACTTCTCCAGACAATAAAAGTCCTCCCTTGTAATAAATAGTAGTCAAGTCAAACAAATACGTACACTGGCCATGAATGCAAATGGATGTGTTGTCTTGCTCCTCTAATCCATGACCTCTCTCCCAAGAAGGGAGGAGGTATGCTTCCTCATCATTCTTTTAGAGTGATAACTGACCCTCTCATCAATTAAAAATCTTTAGTCTTTCAGAACTATTTTCCTTTTCCTTATTTTAGACTTTTTCTACATTGTTCTCTTGGTTGTGCTCACTTTACTCTACAGACATTCATACATGTCTTCTCTGGTCCCCTGCCTACTTTTTTGACCTTATATCTCATTACTCCCCCACACAAATCATAATGAAAAAACCAATAGGTTTACTCACTATGGTGGATCATTCCATGTCTATTCCTTTTCTCATCTTCCCTTCTTAGAATGCCATCACTACTCCTTTCTCCATGTTTAGTTCTACACTTCCTTCAAGAACCAAGTTATATCTGTCATCAGGTCTTACCCACATGTGCTAACTCTAAGTATTTTCTTCTTTCTCTGACTTTCTAAACCAGTTAAGCGTGTGGGGCTCATTTGACCCAAAGCATTGGATTTTATTTATGTTTTCATGTGGAGCGCCAATCTACTTACCAAGGTTCTACACATTTACTGTTTATAAAGGGGGGAAAATTGAACTTGGAGACTTGGGCTCAAATCTCAACAGTGATAGCTATAGTGTGTCTAAAAGAAAATCACCTCTCTGGGCTTCTGTTTCTTCATCTGTAAATTGAGAATCTGTATTAGAGCACAGCCCATAGAGTTAGGAAGACCTGGGTTCAAAATCTATCTTTGAAACCTACCAGCTACATTACTCTGGGCAAATCACTTAGGTGAGCTCAGTGTGCCAGACAATTCACTAAGTCTATGATTTTTAAAGGTGTGTCAGATTGTAGTTAGTGAAGAGAATTTTTATACCATTGATATCCTACATTGGTGAAATCACATCTGAACCAAAAGAAGAAACTCTCTTGGTAACTACTTCATGGAGGGCCTATGAGAATCAAATGACAGAAAGTGCTTTCAAGCTTTAAACTGATAAACAAATGTGAGTTATTGCCATTATGATTATATTATTCTTCTCATTTCTTTTCTATGGAATTCAGATAGACTTTGTCTTTTCTTTTTTGCAGATTTATTTTTATTTTTCAACATTCACTCACATAAGATTATGAGTTTCGGTTTTTCTCCCCATCAGTCCCTTCTCCCCACCACAAGACTACATATAATACGTAAAGAATTAGAACCAATGGGAAAAATCAAGACAAAGAAGAAACAAACAGAGAAAAAAATAAGACTGTAGAAGGTAACTTTCTTGGTGAACAAGTATTTTCCTCCATTCTTTCAGATGAGGAAGAACAAAGCCTACCATCAAAGGAAGATATCAAAGTCAAGGCTTCTACATCCAAACCTCCAAAAAAAATGTAATAGTCTCAGGCCATGGAAGAGCTTAAAAAGGCTCTTGAAAATCAAGTAAGAGAGGTAGAGGAAAAATTGGAAAGAGAAATGAGAGTGATGCAAGAAAATCATGAAAAGGGGTCAGAGTCAAGAGGGCAGGGTAGAAAGATGTACATACTTTAGCTCTTCCCCAACAGCCCATAAAATACCTGTAAAGATAGGCTCTCAACAAATTCTAGAACAGCAGAAGCCAGAGAAAGACAGAGTAGAGAGATTTCCAGCACAGAGTGACCTGGAAGGATGACTGGAAAGGTCAGTTACACCAGATGCAGAGTGGAGCCCAGCCCAGTCCAGTCTTGGCCTCTTGACTCTGGGAGGAGTAGTACCAGACCAGGCATCAAGGATGAAATCCCCAGAAGCAGCAGTGGTTCACAGATCCCTCAACCCACAGATGCCAAAGGTCAGTGAGAGGGTTTTTTCAAACTGAGGGAGAAGGGAGCAGACTCCACCCCTGCTCCCAGCCCAAAGTGGGGGTGGAGGCGGGGCAATGGAGGCTTTGGGAGGTTGCAGCAGGCAGGCAGCAACCAGTGTCCATTGTTCTATTGTTGGAGCACTAAGCATAAAGCCCCTGGGGGAACTGACTAACTAATCTGAATCTCAGCCCTGAGCACAGTAAGCAGGAGCATTAGAACCCTCCTCTTCACAAAGGATTCAGAAGTCAACTAACTGGCTTGGAAAATGCCCAAAATATGGGAAAAAAAAAGGCCATAGAAGATTACATTCTTAGTAAACAGGTATTTCCTTCCATCCTTTTGGATGAGCAAAAAGAAAATATACTGTCAGAGAGAGTCAAGGTTTCTGCATCCAGTACCTCCAAAATGAAAATACAATGGCCCTAGGTCATGGAAAAGCTTGAAAAGCAAGTCAGCAGTTTGCCAAAGGAGACACCCCCCCAAAAAACGTTAAGGAAAATAACAACTTTCCTAATAAGCTAACACAATTGGAAAAAGAAGTCCAAAAAGCCAAGGAGGAGAAGAAGGCTTTAGAAAGCAGACTTAGCCAAATGGAAAAGGAGGTTCAAAAGTGCACTGAAGAAAATAGTTCTTTAAAAATGAGAGTGGAGCTGAGGAAAGCTAATGACTTTATGAGAAACCAAGAAATCACAAAACAAAACCAAAAGAATGACAAAATGGAAGAGAATGTGAAATATCTCATGGGAAAAACAACTGACCTGGAAAACAGATCCAGGAGAGACAATTTAAAAATTATGGAACTACTTGAAAGCCATGATCAGAAAAAGAGCCTAGAAATAACCTTTCATGAAATTATCAAGGAAAACTGCCTTGATATTCTAGAACCAGAGGGCAAAATAAATATTGAAAGAATCCACCAATCACCTCCTGAAAGAGACCCAAAAAGAGAATTTCCTAGGAATATTATGGCCAAATTTCAGAGTTCCCAGATCAAGGAGAAAATATTGCAAGCAGCTAGAAAGAAACAATTCGAGTATTGTGGAAAGACAATCAGGATAACACAAGGTCTAGCAGCTTCTACATTAAGGGATGGAAGGGCTTGGAATATGATATTCCAGAAGTCAAAGGAACTGGAATTAAAACCAAGAATCACCTAGGCAGCAAAACTGAGTATAATATTTCAGGGGGAAAAATGGTCATTCAATGAAATAGAGGACTTTCAAGCATTCTTGATGAAAAGACCAGAACTGAAGAGAAAATGTGACTTTCAAACACAAGAATCAAAAAAGCATGAAAAGGAAACAGGAAAGAGAAATCATAAAGGACTTTCTAAAGCTGAACTGTTTACATTCCAACATGGAAAGATAATATGTGTAACTCTTGAGACTTTTCTCAGTATTTGGGTAGGTGGAGAGATTATACATACACACACACACACACACACACACACACACACACACACATACACATACACATATATACACACACACAGAGCACAGGTTGAGTTGAATCAGAAGGAATGATATCTACAGAAAATAAAATTAAGGGTTGAGAGGAATTTATTGGGAGGAGAAAAGAAGAAATGGAATGGGCCAAACTATCACTCACAAAAGAGATAAGAAAAATCTTTTTCAGTGAAGGAGAAAAGGGAGGAGGTGAGAGGGGAAAAGTGAAGTTTACTCTCTTCATATGGGGCTTAAGGAGGGAATAACATGCTCACTAAATTTGGCATGAATATCTGTCTTACACTACAGGAAAGTAGAGGAGAAAGGGACAAGTAGAGTGAGGGGGATGAGAGAAAGGAGGGAAAATGGGAGAAGAAAGTAATTAGAAGTGAATACTTTTGGGGAGAGACAAGGTCAAAAGAGAGAATAGACTAAAGGGGGGGCAGGGTAGGATGGAGGGAAATATAGTTGGTCTTACACTAAGGCTACTATGGAAGTCTTCTGCAAAATGACATATATATATATATATATATATATATATATAGACAGAGGGCATAGAGTGAGCTGAATATGAAGGGAGAATACCTAAAAACCTAAAATTTACTGTTGAAAGAAATGTACTAGGGGTAAGAAAGAAGGAGAAGTTGAATGTAGCAAATCATCTCACATAAAAGAGAGAAGAAAGAGCTTTTACAATGGAGGAGAAGAGTGGGGAGCCTTACTCTTATGGGATTTGGCTTAAGGAGGGAATAACACATACTCAATTGGATATGGAAATCTATTTTACCTCGAAGGCAAGTGAAGGGGAATGGGATAGGAAAGGGAAGATATTAGAAGGGACAACAAAAGGGGAAAGGGAAAATCAGAAGCAAATACTATTGGGGGAGGACAAGTCAAAGGAGGGAATGCAATAAATGAAGGGTAGGATTGGATAGAGGGAAATGTGGTTAATCTTTCACAACATAACTATTATGGAAGTACCTTGCATTGTTTACACATGTATGACCTATATTGAATTGCTTGTTTTCTCAATGAGGGTAGATGGGGAGGGAAGGAGAGAATATGGAACTCAGAGCTTTAAGAATGAATGTTAAAAGTTGTTTCAACATGCAACTGGAAAATAAGCTATACAGGCAATGGAGTATAGAAATCTATTCTTCCCTACAGGAAAATAGAGGGAAAGGGGATGGAAGAAGGGTGGGTAATAGAAGGGAGGAGAGATTGGAGGAAGGGGTTTATGGGATGCATGCTGTCCTGGGGTGGAGATGAGGAGAGATGGGGAAAAAATTTTGAATTCAAATTCTTGTGCAAGTGAAAGTTAAGAACTGAAAATAAATAAATTATGTATTTAAAAAATAACTTTCTGTTCCATTTTTTAAAAAAAGAAATGAAGCTTTTATCAGAAACACTGGCTGTAAAAATTCTTTCCCAGTTTTCTACTTTCCTCTTAATCTTGGTTGCATTGGCAATGTTTGTGCAAAAACTTTCCATTTTAATATAATCAAAATTATCTATTTTGCATTTCATAATGTTCCCTTTTTCTTGTTTGGTCATAAGTTCTTCTGTTCTCCATAAATCTGACAGGTAAATTATTCCTTGCTCTCCCAGTTTGCTTATAACATCAGCATTTATATCTAATTTTTGTACCCATCTGAACTTCATTTTGGCATACAGTGTAAGATATTGGTCTAGCCTAGTTTCTGCCATACTATTTTCCAGTTTTCCCAGCAGTTTTTGTCTAATAGAGACTTCTTATCCCAGAAGCTATGGTCTTTGGGTTTATCAAACATCAGATTACTATTGTCATTGACTACTGTGTCTTGTGTACCTAAACTATTCCACTGATCTACCACTGAATACCAAATGGTTTTGATGATTGCTACTTTATAATAAAATTTAAGATCTGGTATGTATAAGCCACCTCCCCCTGCACTTCTTTTCAGTAATTCCCTTGATATTCTGGATCTTTTGTTCTTCCAGATGAATTTTGCTATTCAGATAGATACAATCTTGAGAAAAATCTATCCTGCTAATACTCCTTTATAGATAATATTCTATCCAGGAGTAGGGAACTTACAGCTTTGAGGTCACACATAGCCCTCTAGGTCCTCAAGTATGTGGCCCTTTGACTGAATCCAAACTTCATAGGACAAATCACTTTAATAAAAGGGTTTATTCTGTAAGACTTGGACCTAGAAGGCTACATGTGGCCTGGAGGTCACAGGTTCCAACCCCTGCAGTTTATAGACTATTGAATAGGTGCTTTTTGGAGCTGAATAGAAAAGCATTAGAATATAAGCTTACCCTCTGTTGAGTCCCTCAGTACAACAACTGATGATGATAGCATCTTCAGTACAACCTCAATAGCGGGTTGGGCAACAGGAAGGATATTCATCTCATCCTGATGCCACATGATTTCAATCTACCCTGCTAAAACACTATATTTTGCTTGAAATTATGTTATTATCCTGTTGTTGCTTTTTAAAATTGTTGTCGTTATATTTCTTTGCATCTCAAGTGATGAGCAGTGTCTTTGCTTGAAACAGGTATTCAATACTTGTTACTGATAATCACCTTTGTTGCTTCTCCTTTCTTATTCAAAACTCCCTAATTATATATCTGGTTCTTGCTTTAGAATATATAAATCAAATAAGAAGTCTGAAATGGGGATATTTTTTATTAGAATTTTTATTGAAGAATTAATGCATACCCAATGGATGTTTCCATAAACTTTACTAATACTAGGACTCTTAGGGAGAATAAAGAGACTAGAACCCAGTTGAGTGGTATTTAATATTCACTGAGTGGTTGTTCTGGGAGAATTTCAAAGTAATGAATTATATCAAAGGATCAAAACTTTCTTAGAGGCCTTCAAAAAATAGGAAATAGTAGAGTTGGGTAATAATCATAAAAAAAAATCAGAAACTTCTATGCTAGATTTCACACTGTCAGAAAGCAATCTGTCCATCAGTATCCCACATTGAGTGTTTTTATCCATTAGACTATGGGCCATCAGAAAAGTCCAAGTGGCTCAGACTCTAAATCAGGCAAGGGACAGAGGGAAAAGTGATTTTCTTTTGTGTCCAAAAAACTTCCCTGAGTCAATTTTCATTGTGTATGAAGCCTATCCCTGAGTGTTATTATTAGGACAACGGGCTGGGGAAAGGAGACAAAAGAAAATAATATTAAGCTCCCTAAGAGCAGAGACTAGGCCATTTTTAATCTTTGCTTCTTCAGTGTTGTGTCTGACACAATACATTGTACATAGACTAGTGACTGGTAAGGACCTGATATGGACTGGTGATTTCACTGGTACAGAAAATGACCAGATGAAGCAACTCTCTCTACCCATACTGGTTAGCATCTTTCCTGTATGTATAATTCTAGGGAGGTGTCTAGAGCACTGACCAATTATGTGACTTGCGTAGGGCCACATGGCCAGAATATGTCAGAGGTAGAAATTGAAAACAAGTTTTCCTCATTCCAAAATTGATTTTCTATCCTCTACATTACACTGCTCAACAATAATTGTTGAAATGAATTAAAATGGCATGGCCCATGCTTTCAACAAGATTGTTTTCTAGTTGGAGGAACACATACATGAAGTAGCATGAAAAACTGCTTTCAGAGGACTCACATTCATAGGACCATAGAGTTAGAGACAAGAGACCTTTTTTGAGTTAGCTTCTTCCCAACTTCTTTCTTTACAGTTGAACAAATAGCATCCCAGAGAGGTGATGCAACTTGCCCCAAATCACCCAGAGAATAATAGTTTTCTCTATAATAGAAACACATTTGCTTGTTTATCTGAGCTAGAATTATACATGTACAAACATGCAACATATTTTGAAGAATTAACATATACAGCATTCTCCCTCATGTGGTTATACTTTTACAAATATCTCAGAGCCCAAAATGAGCAATCCTTTTTTTGACTCAGAGCTTTATCCCCTTGTGTGACTAAATCAGTCAAACAGGCTCATTGATCCATTATTACACCTGAATTCAAGCACCCTGTTGGATACAATAGCCTGATTCTTTTATGTGTTTTGTGGCAGTGGGTTAATGTGAACATATACCTCCCTTCTTATAACGTTCTTATAGCTTTCTTTTCCCGCTCTGAAATACTGCAAATACTGAGACCAAGCATTGCTGATTTTTTCTCATCGAGCTCCTAAAAGCAAAACAATACTTGCTTAATTTACTTAACGATGCTTTTAACCTCTCTATTTCAGATCTTAGCAGGAAATAAAGTAATCGCAATATTTTGCTTTCCACTTGGCATAAGTAAAACCTACCATGAGCACATTTGCATTTTATCTCTATCAATTATATTGTACCCTCTATTACCTTTTTCTGTCTTCCTACATCTACTTTTTCTGGCTCTCAATTCCTCTTTTCCTCAAGGAGAGGTGGTTTTAAATAGCAAGCCCAGTCACTCAGGTTTGCAACCTCAGAGTCATTATCTAATCCTTACTCTCCTTCAACCCCATAGGCCAATCAGATTATAAAGTAATAGAGTGGATAGAGTATCAGACATAGAATTAAGAAGACATAAGTTCAAATCTCCCCTCAGACAATTATTAACTGTGTGGCCCTAAGCAAGTGACTTAATCTCTATCTGCTTCAGTTTCCTCATGTCTAAAATGGAAACAATAATAGCTCTTGCCAGCCAGTGTAGTTGTAAGAAAAGAGCTTTATAAATCTCTTTGCAAAACTTAAAGTGCTATATAAATGCTTACTACTATTAGCTACTATTATTATTCATTGCCAAGTCTTGCCACTTCTATTTCCACTATGTCTCTCACACATCCCCTTCACTCCATTCTAATAGCCACCAACTTAATTCATCCCCTCATCAGTTTTCACTTAGACTGCAGCAATAATTTCCTAGCAGGCTGCTTCCTCTAGTCTCTCCTCTTTCCAATGCATTCTCCACTTTGTTGTTCCATTTTTGCAGTCATGTCTGATTCTTTGTGACCCCATTTAGGATTTTCTTGGCAAGATACTGGAGTGGCTTGCCGTTTCCTTCTCCAGCTTATTTTACAAATGAGGAAACTGAGTCAAAGAGGGTTAAGTGACTTACTGAAGGTCACTTACTTAGTAAATATCTGAGGATGCATTTGAGCTCAGGTCTTCCTGACTCCAGGCCCTGTGCTTATTCTAGTGTGCCACTAGCTGCTTGGCATCCTCTATACCAGTTGGTATATTTGTATTCTCATAGTTCAGAGCTGACCATGCCACTCGCCTGCTCAAAGGGCTTCAGTGGTTCTCTGTTGTCTTTAGGATAAAATGGAATCTGTTTGGCATTTTAAGTTCTTCACTTTTACCATAAGCAAATTAGAAGTGAGTGGAAGAGTTTACCAGTCAGATCTATAGAAAAGGGAAGAATTTAGGATCAAACAAGATATAGAGAGCATATAAAATGTAAATGCATAATTTTAATTATATAAAATTAAAAAGTTGTACAAAAAATAACCCAATGCAACTAAAATTAGAAGGAAAGCAGAAACTGGGGAGGGGGTAAGGGGGAAGTTTACAGTAGTTATCGCTGATAAAAGCCTAATTTCTCAAATATATAGAAAAGGAGTCAAATTTATTAGAATACAAATCATTCCCCAAATGATAAATTGTCACAGGACATGAACAGGTGGTTTTCAGATGAAGAAATTAAAGCTATCTATAGTCATATGGAAGACATTCTCTAAATCACTATTGAATAGAGAAATGTTAATTAAACAACTGTGAGGTACCAGCTGATATCTATGAGATTGGCTAATATGACAGAAAAAGTAAAATGATAAATGTTGGAGAAGATAAGGGAAATTTGGAATACCAATGGATTGTTGATAGAGTTGTGAACTGATCCAATCATTCTAAAGAACGATTTAGAACTATCCCCAAAGGGCATTGATACAGCAATAGCAGTAATAGGTCTGTATCCCAAAAAGAACCAAAAAAGGAGGAAAAGGACCTATTTGTACAAAAAATGCTTACATCAGCTCTTTTTGTAATGACTAAGCATTGGAAATTGAGGGGATACCCATCAGTTGGAGAATGGTTGAACAAGTTATGGTATATGATTGTAAAAGAACATTATTGTATTATAAGAAAAGAGAAGCAGAATGATTTCAGAAAAAGAAAGACTTACATGAACAGATACAAAGTACACTGAGCAGAACCAGGAAAATATTGTATATTGTAACTGCAATATTGTATGAAGAACGATGAATGACTCACCTATTCGCAGCATTGCAACGATCCAAGATAAGCCCAAAAGACTCATGATGAAAAATGCTACCCCACGTTCAGAGAACGACCTGATGGAGTCTGAATACAGACTGAAGCATACTACTTTTTTTTATGTTTTCCTTTCTTTACCTTCCTTCCTTCCTTGTTGTTTGAGTTTTTCTTGCACAAAATGACTAAGATGGAAATGTTTTACATGATTTGTACATGTATAACTTATATCAGATTGCTTACCATCTCGAGGAAGGGGGGCAGGAAGAGAGAGAGAGAGAGAGAGAGAGAGAGAGAGAGAGAGAGAGAGAGAGAGAGAGAGAGAGAGAGAAAGAGAGATAGGATTTGGAACTCAAAATTCAAAAGAAAAGAATGTTTAAAATTGCTTTATATGTAATTGGGAAAAATAAAACATTATTTAAAAAATAAATGAATTGAAGTACAATGTTTAATAAACTCAAAAAGATAAAAAATAAAGTGCTTCACCCTTTGGTTCTAACTTATTGTTCCAAACTTTTCTGCCTCCCTGCTCCCACCCCCCACTTTCTGTGCTTTACCTCAATCACTCTATATTCCAGTCAAAGTGCCCTGCTAGCTGTACTGTGCTCACAGGATTCAAATTCTCACCTTCATGCTTTTACACAACCTGTGCCCTATTCATGAAAACCTCTCCCTTCTCACTACCACATCTTATAATCCCAAGTTCTTTTCAGGGCCCTAGCTAAAGTGCCCCTTTCAGTGAGGTCTGTTCTGATTCTCCCAGTTGTCAATTCTGCAGAGAACCTCACTTGAAATCAATATAGGGAATATACAGCCTCACTTGTAAGGAATAATGTTATGAATGTTCACGTAGGGGATGATATGCCAGAGGGTATAAATACTCCATGTGACCCCATGCTAGCATTTGCCCCTGTGGGATGTATGTGTATATTTGTTTGGTTATATAATTATGATAGCTACATATTATGGTCTCTTGTTTATGGGAAACTTGTGTTTACCTGGAGTAAATGATTCTGATATAGCTCTCTTTTTTGTGGGATATCCAAACAAAATCAGCATTTACTCCTTCCTCCATACATCTCGAACACACAGTTCAAGTTGAAGCAGGGATGATGTCTCTTGTCTCTTGTCTCTTTAAAGTAGGGAACAAAAACCGTTCTGAGAACTCTAGTCACTGCTATGATTAATCACATTTGACCAGGAATTGTCAACTACCTGATTTCCTTTTATATCAAAGAGGGAATAGATTCAGAGATAAGAACAATAATGGTAGACAACTGAGAGAAATTATTTGTAAGGAAAATAGCCATGTGAGCTGCATAAGGAGCTTCTTTCCCTCCGTTTTACCTCTATGAAGGAGGGGATAGAAAAAGAAGTTGGCAGAAAAACATTTTCCACTGTCTTAATAGATATGAGCTTTTAGCTATGCCTTTGAGAGGGGTAGGGTGCAGACAAAGTTCCCTCCAATTGCTCTGCAGTCTCACCAGCATGCCCCATAAATTCTTGGCTGGATGGAAATGTCACTAGTTAGCTTCTGACCCCCATTTTCTCCAACCAGAACTCAATGAATCCTGGAGGAAGGAGAAACTAGGAAGCTAGCAATCAAAGAGAAAATTTATAAGTCAGCTACACCTGCTTTTCTTCCTCCTTCTGTGCCCAAATAAAATGGAAAATCTTGTAGCTTTCTTTTCCCAGAAGTCTCCAGTGTCAAGATAAAAAAGATATCATTAAAATCCTCAATTCTGGTATACTCTGATCTTCATTTCTAGAATCTGACATCACTATGGCAATGTTCCCTGAGAAAGAGGCTAGACATCAAGAATTATATTCATGTTTCTCCTCCATCATTGTTACAAATTAATATGTATTTACTTTGTACACATTTCATATTTAGTTATTCATGTTTAGCTTATGTGTGTATGTCCCTTCATTAGGATGTAAGCTCCTTGAGGGCATAATATCAGTATATAATGGTCATTTAATAAATGCTTTTGAGATGGAGTTCAATGCCCATACTCCTCTCCTCATGAGAGTTTACCTGTGAGGAAATAAGTGAGCAAACACTGTAAATACGTGGCAGTATATGATTCCCTCTCACTTTCTTGGGCTATAGTCATCTAGAGGAGAACTCAAAAGTGTCAAGGCAAAGACTATTTTCACTTTCCATCTATTTCCAAAGGCCCAGTTTATCTTGTCCTTGAACTATACATATATACTCTAAAGAGCATCGTTTTTAACAATACAACCTCAAATGAGAAGGAAGACACCATTACCCACTTGTGGTGAGCAACATAAATAGTGAAACAAAGATGAATCACTCACTTAGGAAAAAAAAATAAACCTTCCAAAAGATTCAAATTGGACTTTAAATATTTTTTTCTTTTACCTCATTAAGATTAACTATATAATTTCAAGGTATCAATTTTGCTTCTTAGACAATTTCACTGGATATCTGGAAAGTCTAAAGGGTGAGCAATTGGCCGACTATGAAAAATATTATACTGCCATTGCTTACTTAGCTTCGATGTGCCCATATGCCAGTGATCTAGAATCTTGGGATTGAACAAGACTAGTTCAGACACCAACTGAGGTTACATGACACCAACCATCTGGGTAAAACTGAAACATGAATTAAAAAGTCTAGATTTTTTTTTTTGTGAGTAGCACAAAACATCTGGGCATTTGGAATCATCCCAGTTTCAAATGTCCAGATGCAAACTGAAAGACCTCATTCTAAAGTATGGGTGTTTCCAAATACCCAGATGTTTAGTGCCATTTAGATGAAGTCAAATGAAACCAGGGCCTATAACTAGACTTGAGTGGCTTTAGGGGAAAGAAAATGAATGAGATTCATTTTTCCATTCCATAGATTCTTTTCCATGTTCTACCCAAGAGAGAAGAGCAATAATAATATTGAATAGCCAACACTTCAAACATCTGCGATTTCATAAGCATAGGTACTCCCTCTGCTAACACAATTCACAGCTCCTCTGTGACTTAGTAGATAGTCTTCCAGAGTTGCTGTGACTGAAAATTTCATCACCCTCTGGTGATGAAACTCTCTGAATTTAATTATGATGGTTCTCAGACAGCTGACTGGTTCTATATTTGAAGTTTTTCCAGCTTGCTAAAATCTGTCAAAGTTTATGATCAATTGATATAGCTTATGAAAACCCAAAGATATTTTTGTCCTGATAAGCAAGATTTTAATGAATCACTGAGAGCAGGGAATTTTTTTTTGCCTTTCTTATATCCTCAGAATTTATTCCAACCCTTAGCACATAGTAGGGGCTTAACAGATGCTGTTGTTTTTGACTGACATCATCATCATCATAACTATTATTTTATCAATATTAATATGAAAACATAGATGACATGCTTATCATATTTTAAGATTATATGAGAGAGTTAGCTTATTGGATGGCAATATTAGTATCCAAAAAGATTTTTGTAGGTTGGAATAGTAGGCTGAATCTATATGAAATTGTAAAGAGACAACATAGAGTTGGGTTTAAAATCAACTGTACAGATATGGGATGAGACACATATGATTAGATAACAGTTCATATAAAAATATATGGAGGTATTAATGGACTACCAATGAAAACTCAAAAGTGTCAAGGCAAAGACTATTTTAACTTTTTCTTGGCACTAAACACAGTTAGAAATATATTGCAAACATCTAATCAATGTTTTTTAATTGATTGACTGACTCAGGTGCATTAGAAGAAAGGAGTGTTTAATAAGAGTTAAATGATTAGATTTCTACTGGACTCTAACTTGGCCAGACCACGTAGATTCATATTAATTTTAGTACATTTTAATTTTTAACATCATTGATACATTTTGTCTTTATATCACTTTCATTTTCAATTTTATCTCTTCCTTCTCCCGTCCCACTCCTTTGTAACATCGAATAAAAGAACACAAAGAAAAAAAGGTAACTTAATAAAACCAACCAATATATTACCTAATCTGACAGTTAATCTATATCCATAATTCTCCAATTCTGCAAAGAAAAGAGAAAGGTCCATTTCTCATCTCTTCTTAGGGGACAAATTTAGACATTATGCAGTTTTCAGTTTTTTATTGTGGTGGTGGTTTCTATCTGTATTGTAGTAACACAGGGCCTGGCGCATAGCAGGTACTTAATAAATGTTTATTGATTGATAGTAGCTGTTGCATATATTCTTTTACAGATTCTGCTTACTTCACTGCATCAGTTCATATAAATCTTTCTCTGCCTCTCTGAATCCTTCATTTCTTCTGGTGCACTAGAATCTTACTACAATCTCATGACTTTAACTACTTTTTTCAATTCTTTGCTAGAGCAAAAGAGTTCCTATGAATACTTCAATATAACTGGGATCTTTATTTGTGTCTTTTAATCTTCTTGGAGAATACATCAATCAGTGGGATCTCTTGGTCAAATGGTATGAACATTTTGATCACATAATTCTATCCCAATTCTAAATGACTTTCTATGAGGAATAGGCCAATTCACAGATCCACCAACAATGTATTATTGTGTGTTTGTCTTTCTACATTCCCCAATATTGACTATTTCCATGTTTCATCATGTTTGATAATTTAGAAGATATATGAGGAAACTTAGAATTGCTTCAAACTGCATTTACCATATTATTAGTTATTTAGAACAATCTTCCACAGTTATTAATAGTTTGCTATTCTATTGAAAAACATTTGTAAAAAATAAAAATAAATGAAAATTTAAAATAATTTTAAGAAACACTTGCAGGTAACTAATTTTAAAAAATATATATATTCACAAACTGATTTGTCTCTAGAGGCTGATCCATGGGATTTAGCATCTTTTCCTACAAGGATCAATTAAAGGAACTGGGGTATTTTGCTAGAAGAAGACAGGACTTTAACTTGGGATAGTTTCGCTATTTCTAAAAAATGTGAAAATATGTCCTGGAGAATAAAGATAAGGCTTCTTCATCTTGACTGATCCCTGAAAATGGAAATAAGAACCATGTGTGTAAATTACAAGGCAATTTGAACCCTATACAAGCACCAGAGTTTTGCAATTAGAAATGTAGTCTCTTGTGCTTGTGAGATATCCATCCTGTATGTCTTTAAGCAGAGCCTCTGTAAGCACGTAGCAGTCTTATAACTTATATTCCTGTTTTTGGAATGACTTAGCCTGGATGACTTCTAAAGTCCCTTTAAACTCAGATTCTTTGATAAAAATCTGAAAAATTGTACCTTTTCCTTGACCTACTTTACTCCTTCTAGAAGGATCTAGCCAAGACATCAAATGGACAAGGATTTAAGTGCCTCCTTCCTGATAGGCACTGCACCAAGTATCCAGGATACAAAGAGAGGCAAGACAGTGTTTGCACTCAAAAGACTCACAGTATAGTTAGGGAAATAACCTACAAATAACTAAATATCTATCTATCCATCTAATAAATTGGAGATAGTCATGTGGGAAGGCACTAACATTAAATGGGAATCAGTAAAGATTTCTTATTTTTTCTATTTTTATATATATATAAATTTACTTATTTAACTTTTTACATTCATTTTCACAAGATTTTGGGTTCCAAAATTTTCTCCCCATTTGTCCCCTCCCCCCTCCCCAATACACTGAGCATTCTAATTACCCATATCACCAATCTGCCCTCTCTTCTTTCATCCCTCCCTTCCATTACCCCATCTTCTCTTTTGTCCTGTAGGGCCAGATAACTTTTTCTATTCCCCATTACCTGCATTACTTATTTCCTAGTAGCAAGAACAATACTTAACAGTTGTTCCTAAAACTTTGAGTTCCAACTTCTCCCCATCCTTCCCTCTCAACCCATTCCCTTTGGGAAGGCAGGCAATTCAATATAGGCCACATCTGTGTAGTTTTGCAAGTGACTT
>CM053770.1:537628670-537669080 GCA_028658325.1 Potorous gilbertii
CTTCAGCATTGTTTTGGGTCTCCTTTAGCAAGGTATTGATCCGTTTTTCATGCTTTTCTTGCATCTCTCTCATTTCTCTTCCACCTGTATAACTTGATTTTCAAAATCCTTTTTGAGCTCTTCCATGGCCTGAGCCCATTGAATATCTATTTCAGATGTTTGGAATACAGAGGCCTGGACTTCTATGTCTTTCCCTGATGGTAAGCATTGTTCTTCCTCATCAGAAAGGAAGGGCAGAAACATCTGCTCACTAGTAAAGTAACCTTCTGTGGTCTTATTTTTTTCCCTTTTCTGGGCATTTTCCCAGTCAGTTACTTGACTTCCGAGATTCCTTTCCACACCCACCTCAGCTCCAGATCCACCCAGCTAGTGCTTGGGGTCTGATATTCAAATGCTGCTCCCCTGCCTCAGGGTTTTCAGTGGGAGGTGGGGCTGCTATTCAATGTGAGCTTAAGTTCTGGTGCTCAGGTGGGGACAGGGCCACCACACAAGGCAGAGACCTTCAACAATGGACCTGAGCTCCTGCCTGCTCTGGGAGATCCTGCCTGTTCTGAGAGCCCCTGTCTGCTTTCCCCACTGTCTTGAGTTGTGGAGACACCCCGCTCCCTTCTCAGCCTGCCCAGAAGTCTCTCTCACTGACCTGTAGCACCTGTGGGTGGAGGGACCTTCGTGGCTGCCAGAGATTCCATCCCTGAAGCCTGCTCAGCTCTACTCCTCTTAGTGCTGCATGCCCAGGGCAGGTCTGGGCTCTGCTCTGGGTCCAGTGCACGATGGACCTTTGGTGTTGGTTTTTCAGGGCTCTCTGGAACAGAAATCTCCTCCACTCCATTGCTGCATGACTTCCACTGCTCCAGAATTTGTTGGGAGTTCCTTTTTACAGGTAATTTATGGGCTATGGGTTCAGAGCTAGCATATGTGAATCTTTCTACTCAGCCATCTTGGCTCCTCCTCCACCTCTAATTCTTGATATGAAGTTTCCATACCCTTCAATATTATTTTTCATTTCATCACTATTTACTTTAAAATGTAATGCCCAGAACAAAGTACTCTAGATGTGACCTGATGACACTGTGGTTTAGTGAAGCTATTTCTTCATGAACAGAGCAAATTACTTCTCCAACTCAGTTACATTATTTTGTTTTGTTTGTTTGTTTTGCTGCTATATCCTATTATTAGTTCATGTTGATTTCTTAGTCGCATAAAATCCTTAAATATTTCTTTCTCTAGAGGATTTCTTCCATCCTATATCTCTGTAGATGTCTTTTTGGAGCCTAATAATCCTTCAAGAATCTGTGTGTTCACATAAATGCACCTCCCAAATACACAGCATGCACAGAGCAAAGTTCTACAAATGACTTCGCAATCCAGTATCAGTCTGTTTTAGAATCTATTTCTTAGTCTTTGAGTGTGAACTGGGGACAAATAAATTATTCTTGCTGAGGTCACTGTGGTAAAAAAACCTAAATAGAGTACTCTAAATAGTTAACATAAATATATCCAGAAATAGGGTTGAGATGAACCATGTGATTTCATTGGTAACAAGAACTCCCAATAAGGAAACTCCACTTGCCAACATGTGGAGGAACTTTCTCAGCAATTTGTATTTGTAAAGAGTGGCTTAAACAGTGAGAGGTTAAGTGATTTGCCCAGAGGTTGTCATCTTGCCAATATGTATCAGACAAGGAACTTGAACCCAGGCACTCGTGAATTTGAAGTCAGTTCTCTATCCATTATGCCATGTTGTATCTTGTAGCACTTCCCTCCAGAAATAGCAAAATAATCATCTGTTTGTAGTTTGTGTCAGATAAAGTACCTATCATGGAACCTGAGACCTGGGAAAGATCTTAGTAGTCAACTAGACCAACCCCTTGATTTTACAGAGAAAGAAACCAAGACCCAGGTGGGGTCATTAACTTTTTAAAGTTTCCATAAATATAGCAAGCTGCAGAATGATAATTAGAACCCAGGTTCTTTCTGTTTTATCATTATCTGCAAAACCTTTATCATTCTTGTTGTTTTCTGGTTGAACTCAGTGCCCCTAGTTCCTCAACAGACACCACCTAGGATTAAAAGAAACAGTGCCCATTTGGTTGCCTAATGGAATAAATGCCAAGTTTACTTTCATAGTCTCATGCTTGCAGATCTCTGTATTCTACACTCTGAGGTTATATTTCTATCTGTCTACACAGATTAAATTAATAACAAAATGGAAGAAATGAGACTTCCAAGAAAAAAAACACTATGTTGAGAAACCTCCGGGGAAGTAAGTTTCCAGTTTGTAGTACTCACAGCACCTGTTACTGGCATAAACTGTCCAGATGTAAGATGCTATTATAGTTTATTCCAGGACGAAAAAGATAATATCTGATCATTCTTTGTATGGTGTCTTAGATATGCTTCTGTCACTCAAAATTCTACAAAGGGATGCGCATAATTTGTGTGTATCTGTGCACTGCCCAAACAGATGGAAGCACAGCAGGTAGGTAAATACTGACATTCTCTTCCATGAATACCTTCAAAAGAAAGGTCAAAGATAAGATGGTGAGCAAAGTGAATGTAGATTAGTCAGAACATCTGCCTAAATGGATAGTGAGGGAAAATATTTGTAGCTATTTAAATAGAATTGTCCTCTCCACTTTTATCAATGAGTATCTGTTTAATTCCTTTCTCTTTAGAGCCTATCACATTAGCTTTCTGATTAAAATTAATAGCCTGATAAAGCACAATTACCCATAAGAAATAATGTGGGCATTTAAAAAAAATTATGAATGGCTTATCATAAAACAGAAAGGAAAATGTGTATCATTAGAGATGGGCAAACAATTCAGGAGAATAGGGCATTTTAAAGGAAGTCACCCTGGTTTTTATCAAATCATTTTTTGCCAGTTTACAATCTCATAGCGAAGCTTTGGGCAAGGCAAGTGGAAGGTTGCCCCCAGGAATTGTGTCCCTTACTTAGGAGAGGGAAATTTCACTTCCAAAAGAACAAATAAAATCGCCCATGAACCGAAAAATTATATTGGTTCTATATTAGATAGGTCAGGACTGGGCATTGCTTCAATAAAAGAAAGTGGTCCCCTGCCATGGAGACTTGGTATTTTTTGACTCAGCAGAGCCAAATATTTCATTTCTTTTTTCTTAATTATTGGGGTAACTGGATTTAGATATCAACTGCATAATGTGATCCTCTCAGTTTTGTAGTTGAAAACACTGATCAAAAAGAAATAATTTGAGTTTTCTACCATCTCCTAGGTAAGAGATAGACAAATCAAGATTCAAAGTCAGGATCCCTGACTCCAAACCCAATTCCCTTTTAACAATGCCCTTAGTTCTCATCCATTCTTTCCTACATTATGCAACAGCCTCCTTTTGTATTCCTGGCTTCCAGTTTCTCCTCTCTCCAAGATCTCCCCTATTTCACCCAACTGCCAAAAAAAACCCCTTACTAAAGCACATATGGATAGCTAGGTGGCACAGTGGATAATGACAGGCCTAGATTCCTCTCCCTGGGTTCAAATGTGGCCTCAGACACTAACTAGCTGTGTGACCCTGGGCAAGTCACTTAACCCGGTTTGCCTCAGTTTCCCTAGCTGTAAAAATGATCTGGAAAAAGAAATGGCAAATCATTCTAATATCTTTGCCAAGCAACCCCAAATGGGGTCACAGTCAGACATGACTAAAAAACAACTCAACAACAACAAAAAGACACATATACTCATATCCTTCCTCTGTTCAAGAACCTTCACTGTTTGATTTTTTTTACTGTGCTTAGGATAAAGGTTCTTAACCTGACATCCATGAATCCATGGGGAGTAGGAGGGGGTGTCCTGTGAACAGATTTCCAGAAGTCCATGAAATTGCACAGAATACATGAGTATAAGTCTTTCTTTTCAATAAATAAAATTTAGCACTTTCTTCAAGTATCTAAAATGTTTTTCAGAGGAAGGGGTTCATAGGCTTCACCACACTGCCAAAGGGGTCCATTAGACAAAACAATGTTAAGAACACAGGGGTCTAATTCGCACTTTGTAAAGTGCAAACTTTACAGCTCAACATTTAACGGTCTTTACAGCATGGCTTCTGCCTACCTTCCCAGACAATGCACATTAAATAATCCCCTTCGTATAAAGCTGGTCAAGGATATATACTTGATTCCCTGAACTCAGCATTTCATCTCTGGTTTCAGTGCCTTTACCAGGTTTTCCCAGGTTTTGAAGTAATTGCTCCTCCACTTCTTAGAAACTCTGGCTTCCTTAATTAAGACTTAATTAAAAAACTTAATTAAGGAATCAGCTCCTATGGGAAGCCTTTCCTGATAATCCGGGGTATTAATATTCTCTACTTAGTCCCCAAATTTTCATGCCATACTTTGTTATAACACTAATTTTTATAATGTAAATTACATTATTATGCAATTTAATGTATTTGTATGTTATCCTACTTGAATATGAGCTCCTCGAGATTACCAGTTTGTCATTTTGCCTGTATCCCCAGTACCTAGCATTGAAGTCTTGCAGATACATAGTAAGCTATTGATAAATGCTTATTGGATTGGATTAACAGTTTCCTGCTGATAAATTCTTGAAGGTAAAAGAAAAATTGTAAAGTCCACAGAGCATTAAAAGGAATCAAGAGAGAATTTTACTTGGGGTCTACGAACTTGGTTTCTTTTTAAATACATTTTGGTAACTGTATTTCAATATAATTGATTTCTGTTGTAATCCTATGTATTTTATTGAAAACCATTACTTTAAGAAGGAGTCCATAGGCATCACAGATAACCAGAGGGGTCCAGGACACCAAAAATGGTAAAGAAACCTTATTAGAAGATGTAGAGCATCTTATAATGTTCAAACTTCACTCCAAAAATTTGGAGTTCCTTTAAAAGCACACCTTAAAGACAGTATCTGCATCAAAAGGGTGAAAAAAAATTTACATGATAATTTTGTTATATATTTAAGAGTAGATTTGAAGTTTCACGTACAATCATCATTTTATTGTCTTACGTTGTAAGGAAATGCATGTTTTATTCCCTAAATTAAAAATAAAATTCATTTTAAAAATATACCTTCATTCACTCACTCATTAGAACTAATAGCAAATTGAAATTCTGAACACACTGCTTAATGTCTCAAGATGCATAATTGATTCTTTGTAAGCAGCCTCTGGAGTTTGTTAATGTTATCAGACTTCCCACTTCCAAACTACTTCAATACTTCTGTGATAGGCACACTCTGCAAACCAAATAGTGTATGAGGAGGATGAAAGGAGGTGGTACACACAAGGAAATGCTTCACTTTTCACACTTAGCAACACTAGAAAACACATGTTCTTTACATGGAAAGATATAAAAACACACAAATGATTCACCTTCATCTAGATTTTTTATTGAATTTGGGCTTCTCTTCACCATTTATTCGCCCTCCTTGCCTACTGATGTTTGTTGTTGTTGTTGTTGGAACAGTCTTGGGCACAGGTGAGGAA
Source organism: Potorous gilbertii (assembly GCA_028658325.1). Lineage (NCBI taxonomy): Eukaryota > Metazoa > Chordata > Mammalia > Diprotodontia > Potoroidae > Potorous > Potorous gilbertii. The sequence continues at coordinate 537,634,155 of CM053770.1, forward strand.
GAAAAAGCATTTTTTAAATGTGTATTTATTTATTTTTAGTTTTGAATTTCAATTTCATTTCCACAAAATTTTGAGTTCCAAATTTTCCCCATCTCTCCCCTCCCTCACCTCAAAACACCATGCATTCTGATTACTCCTTCCCCCAGTTTGCCCTCCCTTCTATCACATCCCTCCCTTCCCTTATCCCCATCTTCTCTCTTTTCTTGTAGGGCAAGACAGATTTCTATACCACATTACCTGTATTCCTTATTTCCCAATTACATGCAGGAACAATTCGCAATATTCTTTTCTAAAACTTTGAGTTCTAACTTTTCTCCTTTCCTCCTTCCCTACCCATCCCCACTGAGAAGGGAAGCAATTCAATATAGGTTACATATGTATAGTTTTGCAAAAGACTTCCATAATAGTCATGTTGTGTAAGACTAACTATATTTCCCTCTATCCTATCCTGCCCCCCATTAATTCTATTCTCTCTTTTGACCTTGTCTCTCCCCAAAAGTATTTACTTCAAATTACTCCCTCCTCCCATTTGCCCTCCCTTCTATCATCTCTCCACACCTTTATCCCCTTTCTCCCTTACTTTCCTGTAGTGTAAGATAGATTTTCATACCAAATTGAGTGTGCATGTTATTCCCTCCTTAAGCCAAAGATGATGAGAGTAAGCTTCACTTTTTCCCTCTCATCTCTCCCTTTTCCCCTTCATTGAAAAAGCTTTTTCTTGCCTCTTTTATGGGACAGAGTTTGCCCCACTACATTTCCCTCTTTCTCCTCCCAATATGCCCCTCTCACCCTTTAATTTTATTTTTTTAGATATCATCCCTTCCTATTCAACTCACCCTGTGCCCTCTGTGTGTGTGTGTGTGTGTGTGTGTGTGTGTGTATGTGTAATCACTCCAACTATCCAAATACTGAGAAAAGTTTCAAGAGTTACAAATATGACCTTTCCATGTAGGATTGTAAACAGCTCAACTTTAGTGAGTCCCTTAGGATTTCTCTCTCCTGTTTGCCTTTTCATATTTTGGTCTTTTCATCAAGAATGCTTGAAAGCCCTCTATTTCATTGAATAATTCCTGAAATATTATACTCAGTTTTGCTGGGTAGGTGGTCTTGGTTTTAATCCTGTCTCCTTTGACTTCTGGAATATCATATTCTATGCTCTTTGATCCCTTAATGTAGAAGCTACTAGATCTTGTGTTATCCAGATTGTACTTCCATAATACTTGAATAGTTTCTTTCTAGCTGGTTGCATTATTTTCTCCTTGACCTGGGAAGTCTGAAATTTGGCTACAATATTCCTAGGAGGTTTTCTTTTCGGATCTCCTTCAGGGGGTGATTGGTGGACTCTTTCAATATTTATTTTACCCTCTAGAATATCAGGGCAATTTTCCTTGATAATGTCATGAAAGATAATATCTAGGTTCTTTTTTTGATCATGACTTTCAGGTAGTCCCATAATTTTTAAATTGTCTCTCCTGGATCTATTTTCTAGGTCAGTTGTCTTTCAATGAGATACTTCACATTATCTTCTATTTTTTCATTCTTTTAGTTTTGTTTTGTAATTTCTTGGTTTCTCATAAAGTCATTAGCTTCATCTGTTCCATTCTAATTTTTAAAGAACTATTTTCTTCCGTGAACCTTTGAACCTCCTTTTCCATTTGATTAACTCTGCTTTTGAAAGCATTCTTCTCCTCATTGGCTTTTTGGACCTCTTTTGTCATTTGACTTATTTTATTTTTAAGGGTGTTATTTTCTTCAACATTTTTTGAGTTTCCTTTAGCAATCTGTTGACTCACTTTTCATGATTTTCTAGCATCACTCTCATTTTTCTTTGCAATTTTTCCTCCACCTCTCTTACTTGATTTTCAAAATCCTTTTTGAACTCTTCCACAGCCTGAAACCATTGCATATTTATTTTGGAAGTTTTGGATGCAGAAGCCTTGACTTTTATGTCTTCCTCTAATGGTATGCATTGTTCTTCCTCATTGGAAAGGATGGAAGAAAATACCTGTTCACCTAGAAAGTAACATTCTATAGTCTTATTGTTTCCCCCTTTTGGGGCATTTTCCCAGTCAGTTACTTGACTTTTGAGTCCTTTGCCAAGAGGAGGGTATACTCTAGGGATCTGAAAGTTTTCAGTTCCTCCAAGGTAGCACAATCAAGGGAGAGGAGTTTACTTCTCTGCTGGCCTGTGCTCTGGTCTGGGAGCTACTGCAAACTTTTCTTCCCAGGATCAGCAAATAGGATTCCCTGTACAGAGCCTCTACCACCCCCACCACATCAGCATGCTTCCTCACCCCAAGACCATCACTAGGGCTGAGATTCCAATCAGCTGCTCAATTCCCCCAGGGTCTTTAGGTGGAGGGCTCCAAAAATGAATGCTGCTGCTGCTGCAGTGGCTGATGCTGGTGGGGTCAGACCGTGTTCCCTTCTCACTCAGGTGAAAGAGCTTTCTCACTGACCTTTGAAATTGTCTCTGGTGTTTGTGTGTTGAGCATTCTGGGAACGACAGTTGCTGTCTGGAGCAATAGACCTTTCCTGCCATCCTTTCAGGCTATCTTGGGCTGTAAATCTCTTTCGCTCTATAGTTTTGTGGTTTTTGCTGCTCTAGAATTTGTTTAGAGTCATTTTTTACAGGTATCTTATGGGCTATGGGGGAGAGTTTTTACAAGTCTGTCCTTCTACTCTGCTATCTTAGCTCTGCCACCCAAAAGCATTTTAACAAATAACAACAAGCCACAGACACTCCTCACTGTTTTCCAGTCACCCAATGACTATCATATAGCTTTTCTGAAGGAAAGAAAGAATACACATTAACTGTTTTCAGGTCTGTATTTGGGTAGACATAGTTTAGCAGCAGGAGAAAAGTGTAGACCAACTTTCTGCATTTCAGGTAGGTATCTGGTTCTGTAGTCTCCCTCAAGCAATGATAGACTCCATAGACTAAATCTAGATTAGCATCTTAAAGAATGGAACGTTCATTTAGAATGAAGAAAAAAAAAAGGTCCACTTACTCCAATTCTATTATCATTACAAACTTGCTTAGGTATACTTGACAAGAAAAGTCCCTGCAGATTCAGATCTGGTATCTTGATCAAACTGAAAATCACACTGGCTCTCAAGAATCTAAATTAAACCTAGAGGTGTGCTTAGATAAATTAAATCTGTTCTTTAGCTTCACCAAATATCATTTCACACCGTAGTGCTGGAATAATGCTAGAATTAGAGTTAGAAGAATTGTCTAGTCTCAATTCTGTCATCAAGTAATTTTTTGACCAGGTAGTGGATTATTTGAACCTCACTGAGCCTCAATTGCCACCTATATAAAATGAAAGGGTTAAACTAGATCTATGATTCTTCCTAGCTTAATAATCTTACAATTCTAAAAGTTGGTCAATATCTGAGGAGATCTCTGGGTCCTTCTGCCAACAGTATGAGGTTATGGGGATAAATGGGCTTCATCAAATGCTTTACTCTTTGATTAAGCTGTTACCTTTAAAAATGGGAAAACAATCTTCCCAGTTGAGATGTACCATAGATACATCTTTCTCAGGACATTTGCCATGCTTGGTGTTCAAATCTCCCCAAAACACTACACCAAATGAAAAATGTTTTGAAGATACTGCACTCAGATGGCTATAAGATTAATTATTTACCTCTGAGAGATCAGTATTTGGAGAGAATATAGCATCTTCCATGATTCTAGTGCCTTCACATATACCATTCTTTGAAATATGTGTGTGTATATTTGTGTGTGCATACATGCATATATATGTATATGTTTATATATATATATTCTATTTATATATTGCTTGTGCATATTTTTAAATACCTATTTTCTCCTAATAGAACATTAGTCAATAAGCATGTATTAAACACTTAATATATGCTAGGCACTGTGAAAAGCACTGGGAAAATGATAAAAAGCAAAAACATGCTTTCTCAAAGAGCTCACATTATAAAAGGGAAAAACATGCAAAAAACCATATAAACTAGATAGATATCATGTATGTGTGCACACACCCATATATAAAAATATGTGTATATGTGTGTGTATGTGTGTGTATATGTGTAGGTTATCTCAGAGGGAGGAAAAGCACTAGGGGTGAGTAGGAGAGAAGACTGAGACCAGTAAGTACCAATGACAACACGACAGTAATGTTTTTACTTGTGTGTGAATTGGTTTTATGTGAAGCATAGCCAAACAAAGTCATCAGCCTCACTCTCTCCTCCAGAATCATCAAGTTCAGTGGTAAAAGAAAATCAAGGAATGTCCCAGGATGCAGTGGGTGATCTTGCTATAGATTTAAAGTGGGCAGAGACCTCAAAGGTCATCTGGGAAAAAGAATCTTGAAGAAGGTGGGATTTGAATTGAGAAACCAAAGAAAGAAAGCAAGAGGAAATCAGAGAAACCAATAGGAAAAGTGAAAAGGGATAGCATCACAGAACTGGGTGACAGCCAGTGAAAGGAAGCAGACTCTGCAAATGAAGTGTTTGTGTAAGGAAGAACAAGAAACCAATGTCTCTGGATCATAGCATTCATGAAAGGAAATAAAACATAAGAAGACTGAAAAAGTAGAGTCAGGTAAGACTGTGATCAGCCTTCTCAGGACAAACTGTAATCAGCCAAAGGATTTTATATTTGATCCTGGAGGTAATAAGAAGCCACTGCAGTTTATTGAAAAGGATGGTCAGAACTACATTTTAGGAACATCACTTTGGCAGCTGAGTAGAGGATGACCTGGAGTAGGGAAAGATTTGAGGCAGGGAGCCCAGTCTTTCAAAGGCATTTCTCTTTACAAAAATGTTGTTATTTATAAATTGTTATTCAGTTCTGTACACTTTACCAATTCATGGAAAGTCTTCTCATGTTTCTGTGGTACTGTAATCTATCTTAAAATCAATCATATTCACGTACATTTATATTACGTAATTTGTTTAAATACCCAATTTATCACATCTCCTTACTTTCCACGTCTTTGTCTTTGCCAAAAAGACTACTGTAAAAAAGTTTGCACATATTACAGCTCCTTTTTCTCTTTCTCTTCCCTCTGGGGTATAGGGCCAGTAGTGGTATTTGCTTGGGTTTAGGCTGGTGGAGAGGGGTCAGCATCAGAGATTCTGCTCACCCAGAGTCTGTCCACCAAAAATTGTTGTGGTTTTATTACATATTGTGGTGGAACTAGCTCAAAGAAATGTCAAACCACCTCCAATCCAAGTACAGGTATTTATTGAAATTGATGCCTCTCATGAAGTGGGCTAAGTTCCAAGAGGAGCTAGCAACTTCAGAAAAAGCAAGATAGATTTTTGTATCATAAAGATGCAATTACATAACAGAAATTATGAATATTAAAAAAGCAGGAGGGGTTTGTTAAGGGATTTAGTAATAGGGGAGGGATCAGAGCCACAGTGGAATTGTGTATGTGATTATTCACAATATATACAGAAAAACTCATTTGGAGGGGTACGTATGATAATGATATTATAATAAACCTTTCTATGTCATAAGTTCACTCTAAGTCAGTTCTTTACTACTACTATACAGGTGCCTACTTAGGGAAACACTTTCCCTAAGTGTTGGGATCCACATCCTGGTTGGGCATCCTGGTGGTGCTGCTTTCTGATTGGATGACTATTGTGGTCCTGTCTGAGACTAGATGGATGTGGTTGCACTTGAGTACATGGACACACTGCTGTTTCTGTAGGAAATATGAGGAATGGGTCTAGGTGCAGTAGTTAGCTTGAGGCAGTGGGTGGGATCCTATCACATAGACATGTCTGCTGTTCTGTGAGAAGTGTGAGTTCATGGACACATCTGTTTTTCTAGTGATCAATGAGATCAAATATGAAGTAATTAGGGGATTGATGGGGCAGGGGGAAATGGCTAGGTAGGGAGAGTGAGACTGTTGTTCAGTGGGGCCTATAAAGAAGTCAAAATATTATGGTTGGGGACTATTTTATTAGGATTCCATCAGTATTGATGGATCAAAGGGTATATACATTTTAACAATTTGGGGAATATACTTCCAAATTGCTTTATAAAATTCATGAACCAACTCCAGCAACTGTACATCAATATGACTATTTTTCCCTCAGGCCTTTCAACATTTCCATTATCAGTTTTACCATCTGAAGGGTGTAAGGTGGAATTTCAGAGTTGCTTTAATTTATATTTGTTTAATTATTAGGTATTTGGATCATTATTTTATCTAACTATTGATACTTGCATTTCTTCTTGTGAAAACTACTTGGTATGTACTTTTGACTATTTGTCGAATGAGTAATAATAGTTCTTAATCTTATAAATTAAACCAATTACTTACACATCTTAGAAATTATACCTTTATCATAGAAAATTACCACAAAGATATTTTCTCCCAGTTAATAATTCTCCTAATTTTGACTTAATTAAGAATTTTAGACTTATTGATCAGAAATCAAGTAGCCCTATAATATGTATTTTTTCCCAATAAAGTCATAAAACTGTATCCACGGACATCAAATGATCTGTGTGATGTTTTGTTACACCTAGTTCTTTAACTTGAAAGCGACTTAATTCTATTCAGGAATGATAATGAGACTAGATAGAGCCATGACGAACTTAAGTTTTCTCCTGGAAAGATATTATTTTTCTATCAATTTTTCTTGATATTATTTTGCCGATAGTGAGTCTTAGAGACTTTCTACGTGGATCTCAAATACTCAACATTTTCACTCTGCTTGAAACTGTTTTGAAATTTGTAATTCATGACGAAACCATAATTTCAAAACTGAGTCAAAGTCTGTTAATCAATAAAGGTAAGGTAAATGTTTTGACACATTCAGATAGCTTGTTCAATAAGCACCTAACTGATAATGACATTTTGGCACCATCTTTTTGCTCCTCAACCAAAATTATTGTTTTCTCGTGTTTAGAAATTTCCTTGTAATTTTAGCATAGTGGATTGAACACAAAATTTGGAGTCACGAAGTCTTGAGTTCAGTTTCTATCTCAGATGCTTTGCTAGCTGTGTGACCCTGGGCAAGTTGCTTAACCTTTCTCAGCCTCAGTTTCCTCAGCTATAAAATGAGGATAATAGTAGCACTGTAGACATTTTAAGTTCAATATGTGTGAAATTGACCTCCAAAACCTTCCCTATTTCTAACTCCCTTCTTACTATGGAGAATGCCATCGTCTTTCTAATCACATAGGCTCATAACCTAGATGATAGTGATACCCCTGATTCCTCACTGTCTCTCACCCCCTATACCCAATCTATTGCCAAGTCCTATCATTTCCATCTTCCTAATATCTCTCAGAGAGAGAGAGAGAGAGAGAGAGAGAGGAAGGGAGGGAGGGTGGGAGAGAGACAGAGACAGACAGACAGACAGACAAAGAGAGAGAAAGAGAGAAAGAGTTCCCCTTCTCTCCTCTGACATAGTAAGCACTCTACAGGCTCCATCACTTCATGCCTGGAATACTGTAGTATCCTGATGGCTGATCTCCCTACCTCAAATCTTTACCTTCTCCAGTATATATTTCACTCAGCTATCAAATTAATCTTCTTAAAGTACAGATCTGATCATGTCACATCCCTGTTCAATCAATTCCAAGGGCTACCTATAAGTTCCAGGACCAAATATTAAATCCTCTGTTTGACATTTAAATCCCCTCTTAATCTCGCCCCTTCCTATTATTCCAACCTTATTATACCTAACTTTCTCCAATCTCTAGAAGCAAGGAGGTGGTACAGTGAATAAAGCACTAAGTTTGGCATCAGAAAGACTGACTGCAAATCCAGCCTCAGATACTTACTAGTTGTGTGACTATAGACAAGTCACTTAACCTTCATCTATCTCAGTTTCCTCAAATGTAAAATGGGGATAATTGCACCTATCTCTCATACAATGTTTGTGTAAGGATCAAATGAGATAATAAATATAAAACACTTAGCATAGCACTTGGCACATAGTAGGAATTTAACAAATGCTTATTTCTTTCCAGCCACACACTGTTGTGATCTAATGACACTGGCCTTTGCAGTTTCGTACATGTAACACTCCACCTCCAAGATTCCTAGCATTTTCATAGGCTGTTCCCATATCTGAAACTCTCTTCCTCCTCATCTCCATTTCCAAGCTTCCCTGGCTTTCCTTCAGTCAACCTCCAGCAAGAAGTCTTCCCTGATTCTAATTCTCTTTTAATCTTAAAGTCTTCTTTCTGCTGATTATCTCCAATTTATACTGTATGTAGCTTGTATGTATTTGTACATAGTAGTTTGCATGCTATGTCTTCTATTAGACTGTGACCTCCTTCAAAGCAGGAACCACCTTTCCACTTTCTTTGTATCTCTAGTGCTTAGCACAATGGATGGCACAGAAAAGGCACTTAATACCAGTTAACAGAAACTCACTTCACAAGGCTGTTATTAGAATCAAAGGAGATAACATTTGTAAAGTCATTGCATACCTCAAAGAGTTATATAAGTACTAATATGAATGCTTAGTATAAAGAATATAAACATGAAATTAACTTATTTTTTGAGAGGCAACTAATAGTCTTATTTTGATATTTATGCCTTCTGTAAAGAAAGATGGGATCAGGTTTTCATCAGAAAGAAATGTTGTAAAGTGTATTGCTACTTATTCATGTGCCACTATGAAGCATGTGAGCCGTTAATTATGGGTCTTATCTGGCCCCACCACTTTCCAGTTTTGTAGAGAAGCATTGATTACATTAACTATAGGCAAGCTTTATGTTTCACATTTAATTCTACCTGCATTTTTCATTGTATTGGAATTCTTTTGACCATATAGACAAACAGAAATTTCCCACATGCCCCCTTTTGTCAGTTCTCTCTCTCCCTTAATTACTTTGCTTCTCAAACCTCTAGCATATCTTTGATGATGAAGTGTTCATTTCATTCTTTAAACTGCCTATACACCTTGTATCATTTTAGCCATTTGGCATTCTTTTACAAAAGCTGACTAACAGTATCAAGAATTTCTGACATACTGCGATATATAGATATGTATGTATGTATGTATGTACGTGTGTGTATTGTGCATACGTACATACATACATACACACGTAGATGGTCATTGGTTTGGCTCATTGAGTATGCAGGCAACAGGAGTTCTATTGTTTTTCCCCCATGGAGATGTCATAGAAAGGGTCTTAGGGCAAGTCCTTATCCTGTTATACTTTCGTTTTCTGTCTTCCATCCCACAGGTATTTTTCCCCTTGCCTTTGAGAAGTTATCATTATGTTGAAGTTTTCTTCTTTGTGTGTACCTGCTAGATTTTGATGTATCTTCCAATGCCTTTCTACTGATATTCAATAGTTTTCTCAAGTCACTTCTGACAGTAGTATTTGATGTCTGTCCTTAGAAATCTTCTTAGTTTACAAAGGAAACTAAAGGTTAGTGAAAGTAAAACTCTATTCCTTTTCCCATTCCAGTTCACAGACTTCTTGAAATATATCCACAGAGATACTACCCAGAACTCCTGCTCTTTAGACTCACTGAAAGTATCACTGGTAAAACTATAGTGGTAGTACAAGAACAATATGTACTTCATCCTACTCCAATATGATTTAAATCTCCTCATTCAGGTCTCTATTTTTTTTTCCTCTCTAGTTTGGGGCTTAGGTATATTTGAAAATGAAGCAACTATGAAAAACACTAGATTCAGCCTGGGATAATGGGTGATAATGGTACCATTCCAGTACAGTCTATTGGTTAAGTTCCCCAGGATAGTATTTGAAGTAGGGGAATTTGTTATCCATCAAACCATTGCAGTCTTCTAAAGTATAACTCTTGCCCCTGGGTCATATTTGCTAGGCATTTAATTTTAAAAGCCTATAGTAAATGTGTTGTAGTTTCTACTGTTTCTTTGAAAAATCTACATGATAATTAAGTTCAGGCTTCTTAAGGATAACCCTATTGTAATTTCTGGTGTCAATGACCCAGTCCTAAATTGCCATTATAAACAAATATATTTCCACAAATAAATCTGCCTGACAGCCATTTACTGGTTCAGCACACTTTTTATCAATATATTATTATTTGAGTTCATGCAGATGTCAACTATGGAAAGTTTTTTTTTTAATTTCATTCTTGAATAGTAGATATTTTATAGACTTCATTTGGAGGTAAACTCACTTTTTGTTTCATCTGACAGATCCAGTGGCATGTACCTATTATTATACTTTATCATGACTCAAGGATGTGAAGTTTAATTACCCCAAAAGTATTTCTGAAGGCTTCTGACATTCTTATCATGTCTGAAAATGTCTACCAATCCTTTCCCCCCTTTTTAGTAAGAAAATATTGAATTTTCTCTAGTTGCTATAAGGTGATGAGCCCTGAGTTTCATTAATATAACATAGGTTTTACTGAGAATATTTTCCAAATCTGTTAAAGTTTATGTCACAGTTTTGAAAGTGTACAATAAGACTGATAATGTGTAAGGGTTTGCTGCCTTAAACATTTTCTTCCCATTTAGCTTTGATTTCAGAATGCCACTAAGTTTCGTAATATATTCAGTCAAAGACTTCTCTTTAACAATTTTCTGCTCAAAGTATTTGGCCTGAAGGAGCTCAAATAATTTTTGTGGGTATTAGCTTCATCCATTGGTTCATTATAACCTCTAAATTCAAGCTTGAAGTATTCAGGCTCTATCTTTTTTTGGCATACATTTAGCATTTTATAATTTATATTTTGAGTTCAACTGATGTTCTGACATCATTGGAGAAAGATTCCACAGGGTAAAGAAATTGTTTCATGTGTTTTTTAGTAAATCCATTCATCTATATTAGCTCATCTTCTATCTCTTCTACCTTTATGGGCTAAATTCCTTGAGAAAGGGATCTACAATTGGTGTTTTCCTTTTATCTCCTCTCATTCTCTTCTAAATTCTGTAGTCTGTCTTTCAACTCATCAATCTGCTAAAACTCTTCTATTCAAAGTTACCAATGATCTCTTCATGGACAAATTTGTTTCTTACTTTTCCTCTTTCTTGACCTCTTTGCAGTCTTTGATAATGTTGATCATCTTCTTCTATAAACTCTCTGCTTTAGCTTTTGTGACACTGCCCCCTCAAGATCTTCCTGTCTCTGTGACCACTCCGTATCAGTTTCCTTTGCTGCATCTTCCTACATTTTGTGTCCATTAAATGAAGGCATCTTACAAATCTCCCTCCTGAGCCCTCTTACCCTCTTGTTTTGCCATCAGTGCCATGGCTGCAAACATCATCACTGTGAAAATAATTCTCAGACCTATATATCCATCCACAACCTCTTTCTTGACCTTCAGTCCCACATTGTGATTGGATATCTAGAACTGGATACCCCAATGGTGTCCTAAACTCAACATATTCCAAACAGAACTCAATTATATTTTCTTTGTACTGTAGAGAGCCACACAATCCTCACAGTTACCTGAGCCCAAAACCTTGATATTACCTTCAATGACTAACTCTCATTCACCTTAGGTATCCAATAGTTTGCCAAGTCTTGCTGTTTCTACCCTCAAAAAATTACTCTTATACATCTCATTCTCTTTATCCATATAGCTGACACCCTGGTTTAGGTCCTCATCACGTCATGTCTGAATTACTGGAATAACCAGTCTCCTGGTTGGGCTTCCTGCCTCCAGTCTCTCACCACTGAATCTATCCTCCACCTAGCTGCCAAAGTGCTCTTCCTAAAGTACAAGTCTGACGATGTTAGTTTCCCCTGTAATGAGTAAGCTCCAGTGGCTACTCAGTGCCTATAGATTGAGGAAAGATTGAAAAAATTATATGGTGTATGGATGCAGTACAACTTGGTTGTGTAGTGAGAAATCACAAATGCAAGGAATTTAGAGAAATGTAGGAAGATTTGTATTAATTGTTACATGTGAAATAAGAATAATTCAAATGAACTCGTACTAAAAGGAAGTTAAATTCTACTTAAATGAAGAACCAATGATGACCTTAGAGAAGGGATAATGAAACATATCTCTCTTAACGTGGCCAAATTCTCCTGTAGTGTAAGGTGGTATTGGAATATCTAGAATACACAGTGAATAGAGTGCTCAGTCTTCCCGAGTTCAAATCTGGCTTCAGATGCTTAACTTGCTGTGTGACCCTGGGCAAGTAAATCAACCTTGTTTGTCTCAGTTTCCTCATTTGTAAAATAAGCTGGTAAAGGAAATGGCAAACCATTCCAGTATCTATGCCAAAAAAACCCCACATGAAGTCACAGAGAGTTCGACGTGACTGAAAACAATTGAACAACAGCAAAAGTCCCTGTATCTGGTATTTTTTTTTTCAGTCACAAGAGAGAGGGAGGAGAGATCATTCAACCTGGAAATGTATTGGGAGTTTATTTTCCCCTAGAAATGATTATAGGATACAAAGTGCCTCATAAAATATATTTAAGGGGTAGGGGAAAGAAAATCACCACAATCTTCTGTCCTGCTGTGAGAGCCAAAGAATAGGCTAGTCCCTACTTGGGCAGTCTGAGAATCAGTTGTCAGGATTTCATCCTACATTAGACTCAGTGGTTGACAGTGGACAAATCACTTGACCTCTATATGCCCTATTACTCCTAATCTCAGCAAAAGAGATTATCGGATTCCTTGGGAAGCACTTGGAGGCCCTTGGATAAATGAGACAGACACTAAGTACAAAGAGCTGTCATTATCATGGCCACAGAGTACTTTATCTTCCTTGGTTATAAAAGAGAAGTTACAGTCTTCATTGAGTTTCAGCTCATCCCCTTAGCAGTACCAGTGTGTTTTATCAAACATTTCCCATAATCTGAGCCTATCCTAGATTTGTTTTGTTAATGGTTTATTTATAGTTTTTAAAATCACACTTATTTCAGCAGAGCAAAACATTATTTTGAAGGCTGTCCTCAAACAAGACGTATCCTATGCTCAACTTAAAGTCATATAACATCCCCTGAAAGATGTAACTGAAATAACTTGTTTAATGATCCTATGGTTTTAATAATAAGGGAGGTTCAAACCATGACATATATTCCCTCACCAAAGGTGTTTACCACTTTATGGAGGATATCTACCAGAAAGTCCAAAAGCAAAGAATTATTCCCTATAGATGAAGAGGTGTTCCAGATATCCTATTTGTGGATGACGTGCTGACTGCATCAAACACCCGGATTAGTTTGAAAATATTTTACAGCAGATATTCATTGTGCATTCTGTTAAGTATGTTATATAGCCCATATGCCAATTACAGCCCTTCATTCAGATGGTTCATATTTGATCTTGAAAGTTTCTTAATAATTTGTGTAGCATGTGCCCCCAAATAAAATGAAGAAACTGTGGGATACAGTGACTAGAATTTGGGGCTTGGGATCAAGAAGTCATGAGTTCACATCTAGCCTTAGACACTTGCTAGCCATGTGACCTGGGGGAAATCCTTTAACTTCTTTTTGCCTCAGTTGAAAAAGGGGGAAAATAACAGCACCTATAGTCCCAAGTTGCTGTGAGGATCAAATGAGATAATATTTGTGAAGTGCTTAGCAAATAGTAGGTGCTCAATAAATAATTGTTTCCTTCCTTCCCTCCATGAGACCCCAGGAAGCTCAAAATCTAACTCATTTCTGGCTGTCTTTTAGGGATATTCAGTTTTTTTGCAAGAATAAAGCTAACAAGAAACCATAGAACAGTTTATTATACATGACAAAGAACAATAAAATGGACTTTTAAAATATTAACAAATAGCTCTTTTTAAGTATCCTATGATAAAAATAGCAGAAAAGGGCTCATGGAGAGTGCTTGGAAAAGCAGTTTGGAACACCAAGAATAGGCCATTGCTTTCAATAAGTTACACCATGGGAGTCCACTTCTAGGTAACCAGGACCGTGTCATGTAAATTACTATGAGGGTCAAAGAAGTCCTGGAAATGTGAAGAGGACATACAATCAAATAATAATCATCTAAAAGTAGCACCTATGATTGAATTGTATTAGTCAATTGCATATTGTCAATGACTACAGAACCTGAGACTATGAGGCTACAATGCACCTTGGTGTGCTGGATCCAGTTACAACCAACTCTCAACCCATTTGCTAAAATTTAAGATGTGAGCATTTAACTCTGAGAAATCAGCTGATACTATAGCTTGTTTCATTGTTTTGTTGTGAGAAAAATTACTATTTTACTACTATATTAATAACCAATTACTAAAATAGGATCCGGGCTTTTCTCCTCAGTTTTCTCATTAAGGCCCAGCTCCTGTAAAAAAATCAGTCTCTGAAGAACATGACTGTTTGAGAGAAATTACCCCTTGTCCCCAAGGAACATGCTCTTCAATCTTGGAAGAGACCCCAACCAACTAGGACAATTTACTGTGTAGATCATAAAAGAGTCCAATCTGGGTGAGTTCTTATCCTGGGGAAAGAAGCTCCTGTCCTTGTATCCTTCCACTAGAATTTAGGATGACTCAGCTTATGAAGGAGAAAATCAACCAGAGAGGTCTGCATGGAGATGGTGGAGATGGATTCCCCTGTCCAGATTGATGAAGATAGCCAAGTCTCATGATCAAGCCATGTTCTCAGCAGTAGGATTTGAAGACTTCTAGCCCACTTCCTCATTAAATGTCACCAATCTGGGTTGATTTTCACTTGTCAGGAGCATTTTATTTTGCAAGGGTATTTAAGGCATTCAGTGTCTCCACTGATTGTCTTTGGGTGACCACTAACCATCAATTTATTGATTGCCAGCTAGTCTGATTAATAAACTAGTGATTAATTACCCAGAAACTGTCAGAGCTTTTCATTCATAGCAGTTGATTGTCCAGACTTAAGAAAGTGATGGAAAAAATGTTAATAAACTAGACTAAGCTTAAAAGTATGTCATCCTTTTTTTTGGCAGAGATTGGGGGCTGAGCTTGTTACACATTTACCAGTTAAACATTTATTAGCCCAATCAATTCATTTTATGAGAGAGGAAACTGAGGTCCAGAGAATCAAAGGGACTTACCCTTCTGTGGATCTTTGTGGTACCTGTCTGTGCTAGCAAGGGAAAACTTAGCCCTGAGTTGACTCACTTGCTCTGTCCATAAGAAATGAGAATGTCTACTGAACTTTTCCCATTCTTGTTATGTAGAAATGTATGTGAAATAGTTAAGAGATGTATAGAAATGAAACTAAATCTCTCTTGGTTCAGAAACTGCAGATACAAAGACTACAGCTTACCTATGCATCATGGCAGCCACTTAAGGTATTTGGGCAATATGGAATATAGCAGCAGCCATTGATTTTGAAAATGAACATTTCATTTTCTTCTTTCCATGAAAAAGAACATTCTGCAGCCCTTTTAATTTAAAAGTCAACCCTTTTCACATACCCATGAAAGAGGGTTAGGAGAATAGATACATTTAGTTATAAGGAACATTAAGCAGTGTCTCATCTGCTTTCTCTTCTATGTATGCTCCTGAGGTAATAAGATTGCTACAAATTGTTATCTTCATTTCCTCTGGTACATGAATTCAGGAAGAGTTTTAGCTGCATAATTAACTCTAAACCCAGTTAAAATAACTTTGCCCTCCTTTTATTCATGCCCTTCTGGTCAGAGGTCAAAGTTGATATGACTGGAGAAGAGATGCTAAAATCCCATACCTGGCTCTGTGTAATTCAAGATGCCACCATTTAAGTGATATTTCTTTGTCATGTTAGCCTCCTCTTCCTCTTGGTTAATGAGCCCTTGAGACTAAATTCTGGTTAAATTTGACAATTTACCCTTCAAAGACCCCTTGTGTTCCCAATATAATTGTACTTAAAAGAACAAACATGTGTTAAACATCTAATATTTATCAATTCAGTCAAAAATATTTATTAAGCATCTACTATGTCCAAGACCTGGGCATGATATATCAGAAGTAAAACTGGTTTAACTCTGACATATACTTATTGTATGACACTGAACATGTCATTTAATATTTCAGTGGCCCTAAACAAGTCTCTCAGACTACAAATTGCAAAGAAAGTGTATTTACAGAAGGAGTTTCTTATGCTAATGAAATTACAGGTCTAGTCAGAGACAAAATAAAGTAATTTGATTGTTTGCTGGTTGTTGTCTTTCATTGTCAGAGGACCAAAATGACATCACTTTGTTAGAGTCAAGTTACAGTATGTCCAACTATGGCTGATAAGACCAATGAATGCTCAGAGTATTCTACCACATGTTGGGCACAGATTGTCCATGTGAACATTTGTGGTGGATTATCTAAATTTGCATATCTTGTGTTTCTTTTGAACCACTTCAATTCTGCTTTGCTCATAGAGCACAGTGCCTTCTCTGATATAGGCACACCATGCTGAATGGTCCTGTGCCAATGTCTCCCATGTCACATAATCAATTCCAAAGTTCTTAAGAGAGACGTTGAGAATGAGTAATTGCCCTGTATGAGTTTTCCATAAAATAGTCTTTTTGGCAAGTGTACAATATGACCAGGCTATCAGAGTTGTTCTCTCTGTAGTAAGTTTGGCATGCTTGGCAAAATGCTTGGCAGTTTAGTACAAGAAAGGACCCCAGGGTCTGGTAGTGGGAGACAAAGGCTGCCATCTGGCACCTATTTGGCAACCTGCTTGAGGTAACAGTGCCTCTGTCTGAGTGTGGAACCTCCTGTAGCCTTGGTGTACAATGTCTCTTAGGGTTTACGTGCTCTGCGTAACATAGGGCAAGCTCCTATCCAGACCTTATTCCACAGACCTTTCTGTCTATCTCCCTATACTGACCTAGGTGGGAAAAAAGAACTCTATGATTTTTTCATGGACTTCCCAATCAGAACTCAGTTTGGTACCTTTTCTAAATCTGCCTTTATGAAGGTTGATTTTGAGGGGGAAATCAGAGAAAAGGGAAGACTCTACTTCTTCCTGTAATTTTACTATCCATTTCACCCAGTTTCCAGAACACCTTGTTGCCAGAACTCCAAAATCTACCACAATATCTGGTACAACCCCACATCAGTGTTTCTTCCTCCACTCATAGTGGTTTCAGTCTAGTATTTAGTAGGAGATGGTAGCTGCCTAAGAGCACTGGCCTATAGTAGCAGTTGAGAGGAAAGGGAAGGGAATAAGCATTTATTAAGCACCTACTAGGTACCAGGTAATGCATTAAACACTTTACAAATATGATTTCATTTGAGCCTCGCAACAACTCTGGGAATTAGATGATATTATTATACTCAATTGCACAATTGAGGAAACCAAGGCAAATGGAGGTTTTTAGTCAGTCAATAAACATTTATCATATACTTACCATGTGAAAACTACTCTAAGTTAAGTATCTGAGGCCAGAGCAGCTTCCTGGTCTACCGCCCATACCATGTGAGAGTCCCTTCTTGGAAGGCTTCTAGCACTCACTCTAACTTCTTACAGCATCCCCCACAAATGACACTACAATCCTACCCAGAGTCAGGATTTTTACAGTTCCTTGCAAAATTAGCCATGGTCCACTTGACAGCTGTAATTATATATCAGTACCTCAAAATAAACATCCGCACTTAACAGAACAAGAATGATTAACCCAGCATCCTAGCTAATCATCTCCGAGTGCTATGCACCACAAATATACACCAACAATAAATCTAACATTGTAAATCATTGCTTGAAAAACTGCTACAGTAACTGCAAGTCTAAATTACATGCAAGATATATTACATGTACATGTCACAGAAGGAAAGGCATATAGAGAACACAAGCAAATACATCTACTAACAAAGCAAAAAATAAAGAAACAATGACATAATTAGATCTCTAGAATGATAAAAAGAGTGGAATGAGGAACAGTACATATACAAATAAACAAATAACAAACCATGTATCATTAACAGGCTAGTAAAATACATGCATGATATCAGCACAAAAGCAGTTGAACACAATTATAAAAATAAGAAAGCAGCAGCCAACTCAAAACCTGTAACAATTAACACATACATCAATGAACATATGGATATACATGCAAGGCACAAATTACATGGATAAATGTGAACAAATTTAACTACTTCTCCAGTTTCCACTGAACTTTAATCTTACATTTCTCAACTTGAACTTCTGGAAGGATTGGGTTACCTTGTGATCTTATTATTTCCAATTGGTTTATTAAAAACTCAGGGAGCCTCAAAGGCTGAAGTTCTAGATAAAAAAGGGATTGATTTCAGATTTAGGCTTCTTATCCCTACTTGAACTGGTTGCTCTGAGATCTGTCAAAACATGTTACTTACTGTAAGGTACCTTCAAGGGACCAGAACTTGAATCCTTCAGGATTACTATCTCACTTCTCTAAGTCCCTCATCAGCTCTTATCATCAATCATCCATAAGCATCTGAGGCAAGGAGGGTCAGTTCAATGGGGTTCACATAACCTGGTATGCGGTCTGATGAAAGTTCCATACTCTCATTTGCCTTGCTTAATTTGCCCATCAACCCAACCAAAAAAAAGTGTGTATGTGTATGTGTGTGTGTATACACATAATGTATACATGTGTGTGTTTATGCATATATAAATATGTGTGTATATGTATTATATATAGACATATACACACATATATACACACACATGCATACATATATACATACATGTTCACACACATCAATTAAAGTCACTTTACAGAAGTTAATTCCATATTATTTGATCTTAGGCAATTGACTGGAAAATTTCACAACAGAATTTGTGTTATTTTTGTGAGGTTTTAATGAATGTGTCAGAGATAGAATTATGAGATGACATAGGTTGGGGCAAGATTATATGAGGCGCATATGCACCTGAATTCCTTTAAGTGTGCCACTTTTTGACAAATTTTGTTCTAAGAGAGATCAGCTAGGTGGTGCAATGGATAGATTGCTGATCTCAGGAAGACTCCTCTTCATGAGTTCAAATCTGACGTCAGACACCTCCTAGCTGTGTGACCCTGAGCAAGTCATTTAGTCTTGTTTGCTTCACTTCCTCATCTGTAACAAACAAACAAAAAAATGAGCTGGCAAAGGAAATGGCAAACCACTTCATTATCTCTGCCAAGAAAGCCTCAAAAATGGGTCACAGAGAGTCAGACATGACTGAAAAACAACGAATTCTATAGGGCATCAAATGAGAGTGAGGTTCTCGTACTGTGGTAGTTATTTAATAAAGCCCAAAGCACTCCTGAGTTCTGTGTTTCAGTATCATCCACATGAGCTTGAATCTGAAAACTCCCTGAATGTTAATGAACTTAAATAATGCAAAGATTTCTTTTCAAAGGTAACATCACTTAGATGCTCTGTTGCCTTGCATGCCTTGCTGGGAGTGTTTTACCACCTCTTGGCATTTTCTCTACAGGCATCCCCTTGTGATGCCTAATTAGAAACAATAATTATATAAATACCTAAGTCTATTAACCATGTCCTGGATAAGAGGGTTTTGTGAGTGTGATCATTTCTAAACTATACTTTTGAAACTCCATTTCTAATGAATAGAACCAAGCTGAGATGTTACTCAGTTAATAGATTTTAGGTAACAATTTTTTTCAATAATTATATCAAAGAACCACCATTCATGCTTGGCTTGCGGTTGTGAAGATTTTTAATGGCTCATTAAAGGACAGAGCAAAAACCCAGCAAGGATCACAGGGTTATATATTCCTATGGTACTCAGGAATAGAGCAAGTTACAAAAAGACTTCAGGATTAATATATATGTGCATGTTTATACTCATAAAAAAGGCTTGGATTCTTTAAACAAAAAAGGTGAGAATGAAAAGTCTGCTCATTTAACTCACGCAATCGTTAAGCTTTTATTAATCACTTACTGTGTGCCAGTCCTTCAATAAAAAAGCTGCTAAATCTTGTGTTAGCCTGATTATGGCTTCACAATACTGGAATTATTTCCTTCTGGCTACTTGCAATATTTTCTACTTGACTTTGGAGTTCTGTAATTTGGCAATAATAGTCCTGGGAGTTTTCATTTGGGGATCTCTTTCAGGAGGTGATCAGTGGATTCTTTCAATTTCTATTTTATCCTCTAGTTCTAGAACATCAGAGTAGTTTTCTTTGATAATTTCTTGAAAGATGATGTCTAGGCTCTTTTTTGATCATAGCTTTCAGGCAGTCCAATAATTTTTAAATTCTTTCTTCTGGATCTATTTTCCAGGTCAGTTAATTTTTTCCAATGAGATATTTCACATTGTCCTCTATTTTTTCATTCTTTTGGCTTTGTTTGTTGTTTATTGATTTCTCATAAAGTCCTTAGCTTCCATTTGCTCAGTTCCAATTTTGAAGGAATTATTTTTTTCAGTGAGCTTTTGTACCTCCCCTTCCATTCGGCCAACTCGACTTTTTAAGGAGTTTTTTTTCCCTTTTAGTGAATTTTTCTGCCTCTTTTTACATTTTGCCAATTCCGCATTTTAAGATATTCTTCTACTCATTGACTTTTCATACTTCTTTTACCATTTGGTCTTGTCTTTTTTTTAAGGTATTATTTTCTTCAGTATTATTTTGTGTCTCCTTTGCCAAGCTGTTGATTCATTTTTCATGGTTTTCTTGCGTCACTCTCAATTTTATTCCCAATTTTTCCTCTACTTTTCTTACTTGATTATCAAAATCCTTTTTGAGTTTTTCCATGGCCTGTGACCAATTCATATTTTTCTTGGATATAGAAGTTTTAGTTTTGTTATCTTCTTATATGTGTTTTGAGCTTCCTTGTCACCACAGTAACTTTCTATGATCAGAATTTTTTCTGCTGTTTACTCATTTTCCCAGCCTATTTCTTGACTTTTAACTCTTTGATAAAGTAGGACTCTACTTCCAGGATAGAAGGTGCAAAGCTTTAAAGGTTTTGTGAAGCTTTTTTCAGAGATACTTCTAGAGACCTGTAAGTTTTCAGTTCTTCCAAACTGGTATGACCTAAGGAAAGGGGTGTTTACTATTCTCCTGGCCTTTGATCTGGTCTGTGAGTGACCACAGACACTCTTTTCTGCCATGGAACTTTGAAGAGGGTCCTTGCTCCACTGCAGTCACAAGCTCTGGTGTGCTAGTGCTCCTCCTTGCCCTGGGACTGCCACTCAGGTCTGTAACCTGGAACCAAGTATGGGCAAAGCAACAGAGTCTTGCTTCAGTGGTAGCACAGATGCCCTTGACCTCCTCCTGAACAGTTGTTTAACTCCCTTACCATCTGTGGACTGAGGGATCTAGAAGTAGCTGTGGCTGTTGCTGATTCAGTAGCTCTCAAGGTTTTCGAAGGCTATGTCTGTGCTGAGCATTGTGCTACTTCACTCTCACCCAGGTGAGATAGCCCTTTCCTGCTGATCTCCTAAGTTTTCTATGGTTGGAAAATTATTTACTCCATCCTTTCATGGGTTCGACTGCTCCAGGAATTGTTTTATGGCCTTATTTAAAAGAATTTGGGGGAAAGTTCAAGCAAGTTGTTGCTTTTCTCTGCCATCTTAGTTCCCAGACCTGTATTTTAGGAAGATCACTTTGATAAGTAGGTGCAAAGTATGGATTAGAGAGGAAAAAAAAGAAATTAGAGATGAGGAGCCCAGTTAACAGACCATTTCAATACTTCAGGTAAGAAATGAGAAAGGTCTGAACTTGTATGGCTATGTTAGTAAAGAAAAGGGCACAAATGTAATAGATGTAAAAAAATTGTGAACTTTGACAGTTAACTTGATACATAAGTGAGATCTGATAGAAAGCAACTATTTCTAAATTACTGTGATCTGATTCCTGAAGGAGGCAATGATATTTTTGTCTAAGCACAGCAAAGTACAAAATGGTCTCATGATTAAAAGGAGCAATGCACATTTGTTATTATGATGAAAAGTAGTCCCTTAAAGATTTTTTTCTTCCTAAATTAATAGAATGGGCAAACCTTGGGAACAAGAAGAAGCCAATTATATTTGGACTATTGAAGAAGACTCTTAACTGGCCCCTGTGTCTTGAATTTCTGTTCCCTCCAAATTATCTTACACATAAAATCAGAATGAACTTCATAACAAACGGGTCTGATCATACAGAAAGAATGCCTTTCTTTATCCTTTTGCCTCATCCAAATCATACCCATCCTTCAAGACCTAATAAAAGTGCCACCTCCTCTCAAATACTTTCCTTGGTGATTTCTATGCCTAATGTGTCCTTTTTTCCCCTCTAAAATCTTATATCATTTATAAGGGATTTTTCTAGGACTTTGGCCATAGTTTCTAAAATAAAAATGAAGTGGCATACTTCAAGACAACAACAACAACAAAAGAGGATACCAAAAATCATGTAAGAAATTATTTAAATATATGTACATAGTCAATTTGCCCAACATCTTTAACTTATTTTTTGTGTTTAAATCAATAGATTATTGGGAGACAGAGGAATAGCATAGTGGAAAGAGAAAAGATTTTGGAGTCAGCAAATGTGGATTCAAATGCTACAAATCACTTACTCTCCATGGGTCTCAGTTTCTTCATTTGTAAAATAAGGGGTGCGGGCAGAGTCAAGATGGCAGAGTAAAAGGAGGGACCTATAGAAGCTCTCCCACCACAGCCCATAAAATACCTGTAAAATGACTCTAAACAAATTTTAGAGCAGCAGAAGCCACAAAATGGCAGAGTGAAACAGATTTCCAGCCCAAAACATCCTGGAAGGCTGACAGGAAAGTTCTATCACACTGTGCTCAGAGCAGAACGCTGCCCAGTGTGAGCTGAGCCTCATAGACAGAACTAGAGCAGGCTTCAGGGAAAGAAATCACAGGCAGCTGCTGAGGGTTCCAAAATTTCTCAACCCACAAATGCCAAAGACAGCTTCAAAGGTCAGTGAGAAAGCTCTTTCACTTGGGTGAGAGGGGAGCATGGTCCAGTTCCAGTCCCAGTCTCAGTCCCAGGGTGGCTGCAGCAGCAGTATCTACTTTTGGAACCTTCAGCCTAAAGATCATGGGGAAGCAGAGCAGCTGATCTGAGTCTCAATCTTGAGAGGTGGTCCTGGGTTGAGGAGGAGCTCTAGCAGTGGAGCTGGTGGTGGATGTGGAGAAGGAACCCTACTCACAGTTCCAGGGCAGAAAAGAGTGTTTTTTGTTGCTCACAGACCACAGTGTAGTTCAGGAGAGGAGCAAACTCCTCTCCCTTGATTATGCCACCTTGGAAGAACTGAGAACTTACAGGTCCCTAGATATATCTTAGAGAATAGCAGCATAAAACCTCTGAAGACTAGGGCAGTTTACCCTCCACTTTTCAACAAAGGACTCAAAAGTCAAGTAACTGAGTGGGAAAATGCCCCAGAGGGAGAAAAATCAGACTATAGAAGTTAATTTTCTTGGTGAAAGGTATTTTCTTCCATCCTTTCAGATGAGAAAGAGCAAGGCATACCATCAGATGAAATCAGCAAGCTCAAGGCTTATGTATCCAGAGTCTCCAAAAAAAAATATGCAATGGTCTCAGGTCACAAAGGAGATCAAAAAGGATTTTGAAAATCAAGTAAGCGAGGTGGACGAAAAATTGGGAAGAAAAATGAGAGTGATGCAAGAAAATTATGAAAAATAGGTCAACAGCTTGCTAAAGGAGACCTAAAAACATGCTGAAGAAAATAACACCTTTAATAATAGACTAATCCGAATGGCAAAAGAGGTCCAAAAAGCCAATGAGGAAAAGAATACTTTAAAAAGCAGAATTGGCCAAATGGAAAAGGAGATTCAAAAGTTCACTGAAGAAAATAGTTCTTTAAAAAGTAGAATGAAGCAGATGGAAGCTAATTACTTTATGAGAAACTGAGAAATTATAAAAGAAAACCAAAAGAATAAGAAATATTTCATTGGAAAAGCAACTGACTTGGAAAATAGATCCAGGAGAGATAATTTAAAAATTATTGTTCTACCTGAAAACCATGACTAAAAAAAAATAACCTACACATTATCTCCCAATAAATTATCAAGGAAAACTGCCCTGATATTCAATAGAGGGCAAAGTGGAAATGGAAAGAATTCACTGATCACCTCCTGAAAGAAGGTGAAACCCCAGAAGAAAACTCTTAGGAATATCCTAACCAAATTTCAGAGTTCCCAAGTCAAGGAGAAAATATTATAAGCAGATAGAAAGGAACAATTCAAGTACTGTGGAAATACAATCAGGATAACACAAGATTTAGCAGCTTCTACACTACGGGGATCGAAGGGCTTGCAATATGATATTCCAGAGGTCAAAGGAGATAGGATTAAAATCAAGAATCACCTACCCAGCAAAACTGAGTATAATACTTCAGGGGAAAAAATGGAATTTCAATGAAATAGAGAACTTCAAATCATTCTTGTTGGAAAGACCAGAGCTGAAGAGAAAATTTGACTTTCACATACAGGAATCAAGAGAGACACGAAAAGGTAAACAGCAAAGAGAAACATTAAGGAACTTATTAAAGCTGAACAGCTTACATTCCTACACAGAAAGATGTTATTTGTAACTCATGAGATCTTTTTCAATATTAGGGTAGCTAGAGGGAATATATATATACACACACACACACACACACACACACAAACATATATATATGTATGTTTATGTATGTATATCTATGTATGTATGCGTGGGTATATCATACATGTGTGGGTATGTATATGTACATGGGTGTATGCATATATGTGCATATACACGTATGTATATATACACATAGACACAGGGCACAGGGTGTGTTGAATATAAAGGGAGAATATCTAAAAAAATAAAATTTACTATTGAGTGGAATGTAGTAGGAGTAAGGGAAAGGGAGAGGTAGAATGTAGCCAATTATCTTCCATAAAAGAGGCAAGAAAGAGCTTTTACAATGGAGGGAAGGAGGGGGAGAGATGAAAGGAAATAGGTGAACCATATTCTCATGATATTTGGCTTAAGGAGGGAGTAATATACACTCAATTAGATATGGAAATCTATTTAGTCCAGCAGGAAGGCAAGGTAGAAGGGGATAGGAGAGAAATGATAAAATAAGGGACAGCAAATTGGGGAAAGGGATAATCAGAAGCAAACATTATTGTAGGAGGACAGGTCAAAGGAGAGAATGGAATAAATGGAAGGCAGGATAGGACAGAGGGAAATGTGGTTAGTCTTTTACAATACAACTATTATGGATTGTTACACATATATGACCTATATTGAATTGTTTGTTTTCTCAATGTGACTGGGTGTGGAGGAAGGAAGGGAGTGAATATGGAACTTGAGGCTTTAATAATGAATGTTAAAAATTGTTTTAGCATGCAACTGGAATATAAGATATACAGACAATGGGATATAGAAATCTGTTTTGTCCTAAAAGAAAATAGAGAGCAGGGGAATGGAAGAAGAGGGAGTAATAGAAGGGAGGACAAACTGGAGGAAAGGGCAGATGACGTGCATGCTGTCCTGGAGTGGGAGGTAGGGATAGATGGGGAAAAAATTTGAAGTCATATTCTTGTGGAAGTGAATGTTGAGAACTGAAAAATAAATTTTATATATATATATATATATATATATATATATAATAAAACAAAAGATTTGGATTAGATAGCCTCTGAGGTGCCTTCAAACTCTAAATGTATGATTATATCTATTTGCAAAATATTTGTTCAATGTCTCACAGTGTCAACATTAAATCTGACAAAGCAATTACAAGCCTCTTGGCTCAAAACTGAATGGGAATAGATCTTCCTTTGCCATATCTGAGACCAAATTTGAACATGAGGTCTAAGGGAAATAGCCTTTCTGAACCTTGCCACTATTTGGCCAAGCAAGGAATTCTAAGGTAGTATATAGTTTGCAGTCACCCCAAGATAGGTTATATATACCACTATTACTTAGAAGATATGTTTGGTTTGGATAAAAAGCCTGTAGAATTAAAAACAGCTTTCTATAATATAAAATTTCTATAATACTAATTTATGATATACTAACACTATGTAAATATTATGCTAAATTTACTAAATATTAAACTTCTGTAATACTAACTCGCACCTACACTTGTAAACTTCTTCGGGCTGCAGATAGGTTACATTAGAGACAGACTGATAATGGCTGGTTGCCATAGGTCATGTGACAAACGGGAGAGTGTGCAGTGGCAACCCTACATTTTTCGTGGGCTGACCCAGTCTTTTGTGGGGGGGCACAAGTGATCCCCAGGCCATATGTTGTGCAGGCCTGTACTAAATAAAAATTTCTATAATACTAAAATTAAACTGTGCCAGAAACTTAATCAAAGTGTGAAATTTAAGTTGAAGACCACTGTTATGTAGACATATTTTTCACCTATTTACAAATATGTATACATTTGAACAAGGAAAGATGATTAGATTATAAATCAGGTGAAAAAATGCTGGATTCAGCTCTGTGTTAAATTTTCAGTGTAAGAATTTATACCTCAGAAATAGGCACCACAAATCCAGCTTTATATTTGTTGTTTTATTGATTATCTAGATTAAGAGTGTTAATAATCCAGATTAAACTTTAAAATATGTGTTCATACATTTTCCCCTTCCAAATGTTGTTGTTATTGGGACATTTGAGTCATGTCCAACATTTGTAGTTTTCTTGGCAAAGATACTGCCTGGAATGCTTTGCCATTTCCTTCTTCAGCTCATTTTACAGACAAGAAAACTGAGGCAAACAGGATTAAGTGACTTGCCCAAAGTCCCACAGCTAGTAAATACCTGAGATTGGATTGAAACTCAGGTCCTCTTGATTCCTACACCACCTAACTGCCCCCATCCTTTCCTGGCCCCTTAGTTAAACTGCTACCAACATGCTCCTTGTTCTGCTCCCTAAATATTGGCTGAGTTCAATACAAGGCTCCAGCAAAGAAGTCATCACCAGACTGGAGGCCTAGTGACTGCAAGATAATATGAATAAGAACAGCAGACCCATTGATAGAGTGCTTTAAGGTTTTCAAAGTACTTTATATTCATTATCTCATTAAACCTCCCAACAACTGTATATGAATTCAGCTTTCTGCCCTGCTTCTATTGAACATGTTTCATTGTGTTTCCTTGGGCAAAACCTTTGCATTATTTGAGCCTCAATTTTTTGGTATTAGAAACAGTGCTAGACATGAAGTCACAAGAGACCTGCATTCAAAACCTACCACCAAAATTTATTTAACCTTTTACTAGTCATGTGAAAATGAGTAAGTTCTTTGACTTTTGAGGTCTCTGTATTCTCATCTGTAAGTAAATTATAGTTAATAACTTGTGCTGTGATATCTAAGAAACAACATAATATAATAGAGAGCTAGGTTTAACTCTTACCTTTGACACATTCTGTCTTTGTGACACTGGGCAAGTCACTTAACCCTTTAGTGCCGATGCCAATCTACATTGATAAAGGATGTTTTCTCTATCAATGAAATCACAAGTCTGGTTCTCTTCCCCACTCCCACTCCCACCCCAACTCTCAACCATACCCCACTTCCCAAGAAAAAAAAAATTGTAATACATGTTACTCTATGTTATTGTGAGAATTGAATGAATGTACATAAAGTGCTTCGTAACCCTTGAATGTCAATCATTGTTAATAAAATGCAGTGTGGTTCAGTAGTTCTGGGGTCAGAAAACTTAAGTTTGAAATTCTGCTAATTACTTGCGTGACACTTGGGGAGTAACATGCCTTTATTTTCTCACTCATAATGTGAAGGAGCTGGACACAATGTCCTCTAAGATTCCTCCCACCTTGAAATCTATGGTCCTAATATCTGAATTTCCTTACCCACACAGGGTTACAGTAAAAAAAGCACTTTGTGTGCCTTAAAACAGAGTATAAATGTGACTTATTATTACTGTCTCTCATAGTGCTGCTTATCACAGTGCCAGGTACATAGCAGGCACTCAATACATACCTGACTGATTAATCTAATTAAGATTTGGTCAATAGCTACATGCTGTTGCCTCTGTTTTCACATTCAGGAACAGAAACGTTCAAAAAGTCCCTTTGGATGGAAATAGCCTTACTGAATCTCAGCCTGAAAATGTTCCTTCTAATGAAGTCGTTTGGCACCCACTTTATGAGCACAATTTTCAGAAGCAATTTGCTCATTGGCCACACCTTTGTTGGAATGTGAACTCCACAGTGGTATTGATTTGAAAATCAAACTGCTGATTGTATAATTCCATGGGGAAGTTGTTGATGCTATCAAGCTTTCTCAGAGCATGCTGTGATTTCGAGGTAACATGAAAGGTTAGTGGCAAAAGCAGAGGCATTCTGAAAGCTAGAGCTGTTTATTAGCTGATAAGATGCCAGGGGCAGTTTGCTGCTAAGTGGGATGATTATGGTTTAAAAGAACAATTACTAAGTAGCATGAAGGGCATAATAACTTGTAAAGTCACCTTGGTGTACCTACTATCCCAAAATGGCAAATAGCTACTTGTCCTTCTAATGGATTAATTTTCGCACTTACTTTGCCATTGGCATCATTATCATTGTATGGTGAAAGAAAAAGTTGTATCTGAATGGAGTCAGAGTATCTAGATACAAATCTTGGAAGTGCCATTTCTTACCTGTGAGACCTTGGACAAATCATTTAAATCTCAGAGCCTAACACTCTTTACCTATAAAATGAGTGAATTAGACTAGCTGACTTCTGAGGTTCTTTTCACTTCTAAATCAGTGATCCTAAAGCATTTGTTGGGTATCCATATGAACATGTACGCTCTTCCAAATTTCTTCAAAAATAAGTATGATTCCCTACCCTCAGAGGCCATCTTGACAATACATACATAAAATAAGTGAACTCTGATTTATCCTTTCCCATTTAATATAAGATCTAAGCCCAAATCAATCTGCCAAAGCTAGAGAGAGTCAAACTTACTTTCAGCTTTCACATTTTCTACGAAATTGAATGATGAAGAAAGGTCTGAAGGGTATGTATGTTTCCAAGCACAGAAAAATAATCAGTATGAGTACTGAGTTTTAAAGAAGCAAAGACCTGGGTTCAAAGCCTGCTTCTCCTTCATATTGTTTGTCCTTCATTTCAAAGAGTACCAGTGACATCATAGATGATGTCTTGCCTCTAGCATTAATTGGATTTAAGTGAGGCAGGATTGCAAAGACATCAGCCTCTCTTCTAGAGTCATCAAAGTCCAGTGGCAGGAAAAAGTCAAGAGTGATGAGCCAGGATACAATGAGTGACCTTGGCATTTCAATGTCTCCCCAAGCTCTAAGCACTCCATGGCACCTGCTACAGTCACCTTCATGATCATTAGAACAAATTGTTCCCATCCTCCATTCTTCACATATTTGGGCATTCCATAGACCTCACTGATGAGTTTGACCTACTTAAAATTACCACAAAATAACTTAAAAACTTGGGCTAGCAACATTACCCAAGTCACAGCCCAGGAACTAACCCTTTAATAATTCCATCTGGCAGGTATCAGACTACAAGCAAGTCACTTAATGATTTAGAATCTCAGAGGATTCCCTAGGACCTTATATGAGGGTACTGGTTTTGATGCCAATTCTGCCATGTGCTCCCTTTGAGTAGTAATATAATCTCTCTGGGTCTCAGCTCCTCACCTGTAAAATGAGAGGATCACACTAAATTACCTCTAAAATTCCTTCCAAACCTAGATCACTGATCCTAGGATATATTTAAATCACATGTGGGCCATGATATGCTTTTATGAAGGAAGTTTCCATACATGGAAGCAATGAAATCACAGATCACGTAATCATAGTTGCAATGAAACATGGCAGATGTCTTTTGGTTTGAAGTCTTCATAATTTATTTCATTTTGTTATTGAATCATAACAGTTATGACATTCATAACAAAAATGACAAGTATATTGGGCAATTTTTCAGCACTTTACAATTTATAAACCCCTTTCATGTGCATCGCCTCATTTAATCTTGACAACAATCTTGTGAAGTTGTTGGGGCATTGATAGGCAATAACTTTTTTTTAAATTCTCTGATGATTATGTTGGTAGGTCAAAAATGATATTTCCCCAAAAGTGGCTATGTTAACAAAACAATTTTTTTAAAATTAGAAACACTAGATTCATGTCAGAAGGCAATTATTTAGCCAAATTATCTTTTTAAATTATTAAGATTGATATTATAAACAATTATTAAAACCCTCGATAATTATTCAGAATACTCATAATAATACCTTAGATATAAATGATGCTTTTCCCCCATGAATTCAAAGTATGTTTATTAAATCTGATACTTGAGGGAATAAAATATTCATTAGCTACATTATTGGAAAAATACATCATGTTTTATTGAAGCTATTCTCTGTATCTCTGTACAAGATATTTCTAATATATATAATATAGTGTGTGTTAGACAAATACAAGCCTTAGCTCTTCTGTGAAGTGTCCTTCTCTCTAATTAGTTTGGAGGAGTTTTACATTGAAAGTGTATACTACATTGTTCTATTGGTCCAATGTACTGCACAGATTAGGTTTTCAATGTTTGTTATTTGTTTCTGATTCAAGAACAAGAAACTAATTGAACTCACAGAATAGTCTGCCATTCAGTTTCTAGAAGAACAAGTGATCCAAGGTAGTAAATGAAGGGATGGGTAATAAAAAGAAAAATGAACGCTCATCTTCTGCTGTATTGCTATACTGTATGCCTTCCTCCCTGGTACATTAAAATGCCATTGCATGCATGATAAAAACAAAATTTCTAAACGTAATTTAGTGATTACTCTAGCTGAAAAAACTAGGTGGGGTTCCAACAACAATTACAGAAAATAATATGATTGAGAGAAAGAGGAGGAGAGGAGAAAGATAGAGGGGGAAGGAAAGAGAAAGGGGGGAGAGAGGAAGGAAGGAAGGAAGGAAGGAAGGAGGGAGGGAGGGAGGAAGGAGAGAAAAGAAGAAAGGAAGAAAGGGTAGAAAAGGAAAGGAAGGGAAGAGGATGGAAGGGAAGGGAGAGAAAGGGGATGCAAAGGAGAGAGGGGGGAGAGAGAGAGAGAGAGAGAGAGAGAGAGAGAGAGAGAGAGAGAGAGAGAGAGAGAGAGAATGTATACTAAGTATCAATGTAAGCCCTACAACACCAGCTAAATATTATAATATCTACCACAGGGAGGAACAACTAAATTAGCACATGCATAAATTACTTATCTGTTCACCATTTTATTCCCAAACTTACAGACTACTTGTTTAAGTAGGAAGTTCTATTTTAATTACAGAACTTCAGTAATAAAAGTTGTTTGTAATTTATCTATAATTTGCAAATTTTACAGGGTTTCATTTCAGGAAGCCAGGCAAAGAAATGCCAACTTTCTTACAATAATATTCCATGCCTCACCACCACCCCCACCAAAACATCTGCAGCCAGGTAAAGCCATGTGATAATGAATATCCTGGATAGACTTGGAAGGGGAATAAAGACACGCCCCACGCCCCAAGTGTAGTACAAAATATGGAAAGGAGAAATGTAGAACTGCTTATTGTTTGTATGTAAGCATATATATGTATGTATGTGTTCATGTATCATTCAGTCAATAAGTATTTTAAGCACCTACTATGTGCCAGCCATTTTTTTAAGTGCTGGAATGTATTACTTTGTGTCACAGGGTCTTCAAATATCTGTCGTTACATCTTTCAAGGATTTTTATATGTATGAAGGTATCATGTTGGAGAAGAATCTTTAAGGTGATGTTTGACCCCACCAACTCCAATGAATTTTTACAGTCAACAAGCAATAAACAATAATTTCTTGAATTTGCTTGACTTTAAAATCAGTTGTCTGATGGTAAAGATGTTGGCTTGTATGGAATATCACTTGCAAAAACCCTCTTATTCCCTCTATGGGTCTGTAGAGTATTCCTATTTTTAAAAAAGCATAGAGGTAGTGTGTCAGTAGAGAGAAAGACCTTGCCTCAGAATTACAAACATATATTGAAGACCCAGCCCTGACACATTCTGCCATTTAACCTCTTACTACCCCATGAAAATTTTAAAGGCTATAAATTGTAGAATAGGTAAGAACATCATTAGCAAAAGTAATTTCCTCACAGAGAATCACCTAAATCAATGAAATTACAGGTCTGGACCTCCCCCCCAAAAAATATTTTTGCTACTGCTGCTGCTCTGCTGTTTTTTGCTTTGTTTATCTAGAAATTTTTTAGAGGTTGGTATATGGATCACTGGAAACTGATATTTTCTCTGTTGACTTAGTAATAATGAGGTGTGAAATGTCTTTCATGTCTTTGGCATCCTCTTTTATGTACCTTAGGAATAAATATCTTAATACCCTAAAAATTATGTTGCCTCCAGTGTGTTCTTGGTCTACTGCAGCTGCTTTTACTATCTTTATTTCTCCAGTGCTCTTTTCCTAACCTCTAATAATATTTAGGGCTTCAATGCTAGAATTCAAATGTGGGGTTTCCACTGTCTTTGATGGTGAAATGCTTCTAAATAAGTTTTTTATGGATATAACACCCCTTTGAGAGGTTATTCCCCCAACTTGCACCTATACTCCCAGATTATGTTCCCAGAGGATAATTGCCTACTACCTTGGGTACTGGAAGTAACCTTGTGGGTGTCTATTCTTAAAATTTTCATTCTTGAGCCCCCAACAGTGTACTTCCTGTTAATTATCAGCCACTAGACACAAGTAGCTTTTAACAAAGGCATTTACTGAAACAATAAGACCAATTGGTGCATTATTTTCAAGGGGCTCACTCTTCCAATAGGGTCCCCGGGAAGAATGGACTCAAACATATATAACAGTAATGAAGTAAACATGCAGAATACATAAGTGGTAAAATGGTCAACTCACAATTCTTTGTACTGCAGAGTATATCTGCCTTAGTAGCACCCTCATGGAACTTCCCTTAGGTGTAGCTCTCAGTTTGCTGGGCTGCTTTCATGAATCCATGACTGGGCCATCTCTCTACTACAAGTGGTCATATGCCCTGAAGATGCTGCTTTTATAAAATGTCTATCTTTTTTGAACCTGTTGCCCTTATTATGTCTCTCTGTTTCTGGTTATGTATATGGTTTATGTATGCAAGAGACTTCTTCCTCCACTTCTAATTTCATCTCTGAATTTAAGGAACTACAAAAGGGAAATTTCTCAGTGATAGACTGACATTGTTTGTTTTTATAATTTTTAAATTTATCTTAATTTTAGGTTATTTTTATTTTAATTAAATAATTGATTATTTTCCCATTTATTTAATTAATTTGTTTTAATCTGTTATTTATTTATTCATTTATTTTTAGTTCTCAACATTCATTTCCACAAGATTTTGATTTCCAAATTTTCTTCCAATCTCTCCCCTCCCCCACCCCAAAACACCATGCATTCTGATTATCCCTTCCCTCAATCTACCCTCCCTTCTATCACACCCCTCTCTTCCTTTATCCCCATCTTCTCTCTTCTTGTAGGCAAGATGGATTTCTATACCTGATTATCTGTATTTCTTATTTCCCAGTTAAACACAAAAGTGATTCTCAACATTCTATCCTAAAACATTGAGTTCAAACTTGTCTCCCTTCCTCCCTCCCCACCCATCCCCACTAAGAAGTCAAGCAATTCAATATAGGCTATATATGTGTAGTCTTGCAAAAGACTTCCATAACAGTCATGTTGTGAAAGACTAATTAAATTTCCCTCCATCCTATCCTGCCCCCTGTTTTTTCTATTCTCTCTTCTGACTTTGTACCTCCCCTAAAGTGATTACTTCTAAGGGTTCCTTCCTCCCAATTGCCCTCCCTTCTATCATGCCCCCACACCACTTAACTCCTTCCCCCTATTTTTCTGTAGTGTTAGATAGATTTTCATACCAAATTGAGTGTTCATGTTATTCCCTCCTTAAGCCAAATGTGATGAGTAAGTTTCACTGTTTCCCTCTCAACTCCCCATTTTCCCCTCCAATGAAAAAGCTTTTTCTTGCCTTTTATGAGAGATAATTTGCCCCATTCCATTTCTCCTTTTCTCTTCCCAATATATTCCTCTCTCATTTCTTATTATATATATATATATATCTTAGATATCAATCCTTCCTATTCAGCTCACCCTGTGCCGTCTGTCTATATGCATACAATCCCTCCAATTACCCAAATACTAATAAAAGTCTCAAGAGTTACAAATATTATCTTTCCATCAAACAGTTCAACTTTAGTAAGTCCCTTATGATTTCTCTTTCCTGTTTACCTTTTCATGCTTCTCTTGATTCTTGTGTCTGAAAAACAAATTTTCTATTCAGCTCTGATCTTTACATAAAAAATGCTTGAAAGTCCTTTATTTCACTGAATGACTCAGTTTTGGTGGGTAGGGGATTCTTGGTTTTAATCCTAGTTCCTTTGACTTCTGGAATATCTTATTCCAAACCCTTTGATCTCTTAACATAGAAGCTACCAAATCTTATGTTATCCTGATTGTATTTCCACAATGCTTTAACTGTTTCATTCTGGCTGCTTAAAGTATTTTCTCCTTGACCTGAGAACTCTGAAATTTGACTAAAATATTACCAGGAGGGTTTTTTTTTGGATCTCTTTCAGGAGGTGATGGTTGGATTCTTTCCATATTTATTTTACCCTCTGGTTCTAGAATATCAGGGCAGTTTTACTTGATAATTTCATAAAAGATGATGTCTAGGCTCTGTTTTTGATCATGGCTTTCAGGTAGTCCCATAATTTTTAAATTGTCTCTCCTGGATCTATTTTCCAGGTCAGTTGTTTTTCCAGTGAGATACTTCACATTATCTTCCATTTTTACATTCTTCTGGTTTTGTTTTTGTGTTTTCTCATAAAATCGTTAGCTTCCACCTGCTCCATTCTAATTTTTTTTTTATTTTTAATTTTTTTATTTTTTAAATAAATTTATTTAACTTTTTACATTCATTTTCACAAGATTTTGGGTTCCAAAATTTTCTCCCCATTTGTCCCCTCCCCCCTCCTCAATACACTGGACATTCTAATTACCCATATCACCAATCTGCCCTCTCTTCTATCATCCCTCCCTTCCCTTACCCCATCTTCTCTTTTGTCCTGTAGGGCCAGATAACTTTCTA
>CM053770.1:537669580-537756308 GCA_028658325.1 Potorous gilbertii
GACAAATGGAGGAATGATCTTCTCAAGGAAATAACCATCTATGGTCTTAGTTTTTTTCCCTTTTCTGGGCATTTTCCCAGCCAGTTACTTGACTTATGAGAGTCCTCTCCACCCCTGGCCTAGATCTGCTCAGCTAGTGCTTGGGGTCTGAGATTCATATGCTGCTCCCCAGCCTCAGGGCTTTTGGCGGCAGGTCTGACTGCTCTTCAATGGGGGCTTATCTGCTGGTTCTCAGGTGGGGGCAGGGCCGCCTCTCAGGCTCAGTTCCCTCAGGGGGTTTATACAGAGATCCTTTGTAGTGGAGCTCCAGCCCGTTCTGGGAGTCTCTGGCTGAGCTGCCTCTGCCTGAGGCCGAGCTGCCTCAGCCTCTGCTGCAGCGGCCACTTCCCAGGGGGTCCGAATCCCGGAGATCCCCCACTCCCCTCTCAGCCCGTCTCTCTCACTGACCTGTGGAGGGACCTTCGCGGCCGCCAGAGATTCAAGTCCCTGACGCCTGCTGGGCTCTGCTTGCTCCTCTCAGTGCCGCGTGGCCGGAGCGGGGGAGGGGAGCGCTTGGCAGGACATGACTCCGCTCCTGTCTGGGGTACCTTTGCGGTCAGTTTTTCAGGGCTCTCTGCAACGGAAATCTCCTTCACTGTGTTTCTGTGCAGCTTCCACTGTTCCAGAATTTGTCAGGAGTTCTTTGTACAGGAAATCTATGGGCTATGGATTCGGAGCTAGCAAATGTGAGTCTTTCTACTCTGCCATCTTGGCTCTGCCCCCTCTCCATTCTAATTTTTAAAGAACTATTTTCTTCAGTGAGCCCTTGAACCTCCTTTTCCTTTTGGCTAATTCTGCTCTTTAAAGCATTCTTCTCCCCATTGGCTTTCTAGGCCTCTTTTGTCATTTGAGTTAGTCTAGTTTTAAAGCTATTAATTTCTTCAGCATTTTTTGGTTCTCCTTTAGCAAGCTGTTGACTCACTTTTCATGATTTTCTTGTATCACTCTCATTTCTCTTCCCAATTTTTCCTCCACCTATCTTACTTGATTTTCAAAATCCTTTTTCAGTTCTTCCATGGCCTGAGACCATTGCATATGTATTTTGGAGGTTTTGAATGCAGAAACCTTGACTTTTAGGTCTACCTGCAATGGTTCCTCCTCATCTAAAGGGATGGAAGGAAATACCTGCTCACCAAGAAAGTGATCTTCTATTGTCTTTTTCTTTTTCCCTTTTTTGGGTATTTTCCCAGCCAGTTCCTTGACTTTTAAGTTCTTTATCAAGAGGAGGGTATACTCTGGGGACCTGTAAGTTCCTCCAAGGTACAACAATCAAGGGAGAGGAGATTACTCCTCTCCTGGCCTGTGTGTGGTCTGTCTGTGAGCAGGATTCCTTCTCCAGAGCCTCTACCAGCTCCACCATGCCAGCCAGCCTCCTCACCCCAGGGCCACCACTCAGGGCTGAGATCCAGATCAGCTGCTCAATTCTCCCAGGGTCTTTAGGCCAGGGCTCCAATAATGGAAGCTTCCACTGCCTGAGGCAGGGGCTAGACCTCTATATTCCTTTCTCATCCGAGTGAAAGAGCTTTCTCACTCACCTTTGAAGCTTCCTTTGGCATTTGTTAGTTGAGGAATCTGGGACCTGCAGCTGCTGCCTGTGGTACCTTGAAATCCACTCCAATCCTGCCCTTGCCACTGTGCGCCAAGGCTGGGCTGCACTCCACTCAGCACCAGATGTGATAGACCTTTCCTGTTGACCTTCCATTCTGCCTTGGGCTGGAAATCTCTTTCCCTCTGTCATTTTGCGGCTTCTGCTGCTCTAGAATTTGTTTGGAGTCATTTTTTACAGGTTTTTTGATGGGCTTTGGGGGGAGAACTTCTAGAGGTGAGTCCTTCTACTCAGCCATCTTGGGTCTACCCCCCAACATTGTTTTTAAACATAAACCAGGGATGGAGGTGGGCAAAAGGGATGGGGAGGTGATTATCTGAGTCCATATCATAGGATATGGACAATAGCAGCTATCTTTCCTCTGATGGTCAAACCTCTATAATCCTCTGAAGTTAATTGAGGTCTTAGATATACTTTGTGGGTTTGT
Source organism: Potorous gilbertii (assembly GCA_028658325.1). Lineage (NCBI taxonomy): Eukaryota > Metazoa > Chordata > Mammalia > Diprotodontia > Potoroidae > Potorous > Potorous gilbertii. Next base: position 537,671,653 of record CM053770.1, read on the forward strand.
AGGAAATATTGATTTTGTGATTGAATTTTTTACCTGATAAAGGGATCAGGGCTTAGATCAGTTTTATTTACACATTAACTTGGATGATAAATTCTGTGACTCCCTCCATTAAGATGTCTGAACCCTCTGTGTTTATACTGAAGTGGGGGAATGGATCCCCACTTCTTACACAAATCTTGGGTACAGAGCTTTGGTCTATTGGTATCCATGGGATGTCAAGAGAACTTGTCAGAAGGCCTCTAGCATGTTATGCAGTAGTAAAGTTTAGAAAGACATGGAAGAGTCATTCAAGACACACAAGTATGGAAGGTTAGTAAATTTGATCTTGGAAGGGAATATACAGATTCATTGGAATACTTGATCATTTTATATTTATTTACCTATGAACATATTCTCTCCTCCAGTAGAATGTAAACCCCTTAGGTGTAGTGACTGACTGGTTCATTTTATTTTTATATGCCCAGTATGTAAAGTGCCTAGTGCTTTGCACATAGTAGGTACTTAATAAAGGCTGTTGAATTGGCTCTCATAAGAAACCTTTGAGCTATAACAAGCATCCTAATTCCTATTGGAAAGATAAAGTAACAGAAACTGAAAAAAAGGATAAGTGATTTGCGTAGGATCATATAGCTAGAAAGTGTTAGGAACAAGATTCAAATCCAGCTTTCTGACTCCAACTCTAATCCACTGAGCATTGTTACCACAGACTTCTAGCACTTTCAGTTTCTTCTTGCTCAAATAAAGTCTTTTGGGGCACCTTGATATATTTAAGCAATTATTGTTGCTAAGTATGTTGGATGAAAATTTCTGTGCCCCCCCCATCTCTACTATTAAAGAGCTTTTTACCAAGGTTATCTTTCTTACTTCAAAACTCTGGTGATTCTTTTTGTTTCATTTGACCATGGTATAAACTAATTGGTAATTTTCTTCCTGGTCTAACTAACTCCAAGTGACACAAGAAATGTTCCTTTCCTTTTCTAATTGGCAGCATACCCTAGAATCTAGTGCTACTGAACAATTTCCTATTCTTTTTTCTGTATTTGTTCTTCTTTTCTTTTAAAGTCATAAAGTGGTGGGTTTTTAAAAGGCACTTCCCTCCAGAATTGGGATTCTTAACTTTTCTTTCATGGAACTCTTTCACAGTGTGGGAAAGTTTATGAACCCCTTCCTAAAATAAATTTTTGAAATGAATAAAAAATATGGGATGACAAAGGAAATAAATTATATTGAAACAGTTATCAAAAACTTTTTTTTAAAAAGTTCATGGCTAAAGTTAAGAATCCCTTCTCCAGAGATTTCTTTTTACTCCAAAGCAAGTGAATTAACTCTGGGAGTGAACAAACTATATTCTATTATCTGGAAAATAGTAATCAATAAATGTTTTTTCATTCATTCATACATACATACCTGTATTCTATAAGGTACCAAATGTTAAAATCCTCTAGTATGAGAAAAAAAATGAGTGTCAAATGGAAACCCTCACTCCTGGCTGCTCTCTCATTCATTCCCCCAACTCACTCATCAAGGTGGTAAAATTGGAATATTTCTTGTTCCTCATTGCAACTTCTAGGCTCTCCTTTGACTACCATCACTCAGTCCTTTGAAGATTCCTCCTTTGAGGTTCAGTCAATCCATACCTACCCAGTCAAATTCTGGTAGCTGTTATCGACTGACCCCTAAAACAATACCCTCCTTTTCTCGATGACTTCAGTGTCTGGCTTGTGGAATTTCTCTCCTTAACTCCTACCCTCATATCACAGAACTTTAATATACATATTATACTCCCTCAAACCCCCTATCCTCACAGTTTCTCTCCTTAATCATTTCACATGACCTATATATACCTTCATCTACTTCAGCCACACACATAAATGGTCATATCCTTGATCATCACCCACAAATGCAACACTTCCATGTTTACAAACTCTGAAATTCCCCTATGAGATCATTTCACTTTTCCTTCTGTCTTACAGTCCCACACCTTGTTCTTTGTCCACACCATGATCTCCAATTTCTCCATCTCTTACTTCTTTCCCTCATCATCACAACTGCACTAGCTACATTCTTCTCCCTTTCCCCTCTTAACCCACTTGGTGAACCAGTTCATCTCAAGTGTCCTCTTCTCTTGAATCTTTGGTCCCTTATTGTATCACCTATCTTGCCCTGCCAAGACTCAGCCTTGAATCACTCTCACCAGCCTTTTCCCCTACATATACTACTGAAATTAAGGAAAATGATGAAACTAAATTTACTGGGTACACTACAAATTTATATTATATAACCTCAACTGTACCCTCATTACTGTAAGACAATCCTTTTATATTTCCCTAGTTAACTTACTATTCCACTCAGCACATTGATTCTTCCAAATCTTTTCATCCTCCTCAAGCTTTCCATTGTCCCTCTTCCTCTCAGCTGAGAATCTTGCATCATATTTTACAGAAAAACAAGATTGAGGCCCTCTTTTCCTCTGCTCTTCATCTCATATCATCCAGATGCCTTCGGATACTATCTTCTCCTTCACAGCTGTCTCAAATAAGGTGACTTTTCTCCTTTCTAAGGCAAACTTCCCCATGTGCACAAGAATTCCCATTTCATCCTGTCTTCTCCAGCAAATTGTTACATCTATCATACCCATTCTCACCTTCAGACTTTCCCCGTCTACTGGCTGCTTCTCTGCTGCTTACAAATATGCTCATGCCTCCCCATCCTCAAACAACAAACTTCACTGTTGTCATCATATTTCTCTTCTTCCTTTGTGATTAAACTCCCTGAAAAGGCTAGTGACAGTAGGTATCTCCTCTTTCTCTGCTCTCACTCTCTTCTTTTACTCCAGTCTGCATTCTCTCTTTATCATTCAGCCAAACTTCTTTCTCCAAAGTTACCAGTGATCACTTCATTGCCAGATCCTGATCCTGCTTGACCTCTCAGAAGCTTTTAACACTGTCGATCAATCTTTCTTCATTGCTTCTCTCTTCTCTCTATATGTTCATGATACTACTCTCTTGGTTTTTCTTTTACTTATCCTTCAATCCTTCTTAGTCTCCCTCATAGATCTTCTTCTAGGACATGTCTACTAATCATGGATGTCCCACAGGGCTTTGTCCTAGGCCCTCTTCCCTTCTCTCTCTACTACTGTTTCACTTGATGGTCTCATCAGTTCCCACAGATTCAATTATCATCTCTCTGCCAATGATTCTTAAATTTACTTTTCAAGCCCCAATCTCTCAGCCAACTCTAGTCTCACCTCTCCAACTACCTATTGGACATCTTGAATTGGATTTCCCATAGATACCTTAAATTCAACACATGTCCAACTGAACTCATCTTCTTCCAAAACCCTCCCTGCTTCCTAATTACCTTTGAGAGTACCACCATCCTCATAGTCTCTAAGGCTTATAATCAAGGTGTCCTCTCTCTCTCTCTCTCTCCTCCTTCTCCTCCTCCTCCTCCTTTTCTATCCAATCTGTTTTAAGGCCTGTCAATTTTGCCTTTGAAACATATATTGTATATGCTTCTTTTCTCCTTTGCTATCACTCTGGTGGTGGCCCTCGTGTATCAGTAAGAACCCCAACATACACAGGGGGGCCTCCTATCCCAGGTTCTTAGATCTGCATTCATAAAAGGAAAGGCAACTTTTAACAGGTTAACAATCACTTTAGTCAAGGACATATATCATTTCTTTAATCAAGTACATACATCATTCAGTTAGTTCAGGGTAAAAAGTCAGCATCCTTGACTTCAGAGAAAATACAGAGAAATCAAAGATCAACAAACATGGCTTCTTCTGTCTGACCATATTCAATACATATATCACAAATCAACAGGAAGGTCCAACTGTCTGACCATAGTTACCAGAAAGGGAAACACCAACATCTGGGTTTTCCAAGCTGGGGGGCTTCTTAGCTGCTTCCCAGAGTCCCATCTGGCACAAAAACCTTCTTCTAAAAATTAAGTCCCTAAGTAAAACCTCATCTCAGTCTTTATACACTTTTTGGAGTCAGAGGGCATCATAACCCTTGAGAACAGGTGCCTCATTAACAAAAGGTATGGATCTTCCCACAAATCTTCCAAGGCCCAATGTTGGGTGGGAAAGATCTTTCTTAATCACATTATTCAGAGGCATTATACTTCTTGTTATAAACAAAAACAGCAAAAGATCCTATTTTTTTCCCTCACACTTCACTACAATAGCCTTCTAGCTGATGTCTCCACCATGTCTCCGAGTTCCAATCCATCTTGCATTCAGATGGCAAAGTGATCTTTCTAAAGTATGTATCTAAAGTATCTGACTAGGTCACCCCCTTTACTCAATAAATTCCAGTGGCTCCTTATCACCTCCAGGACCAAATAGAAAATTCTCTATTTGACATTTTAAGTCCTTTGTGACATGCCCCACCCCTACCTTTCCAGTGTTATTTATTACACCTTGTACTTCTCTTGTATATACTCTGTGATCCAGTGACATCGTCCTCTTTGATCTTCCTCAAACAAGACGCTCCATGAATTTCATTGACTGTACCCCAGGCCTGGAAAGCTCTCCCTAATTATCTTTGCCATCTCATTTCCTTAACTTTCTTCAAATCCCAGCCAAAATCCTACCTTCTACAGAAGACTTTCTCAATCCACCTCAATTCTATTTCCTGTCCTTGGTTGTGTATTTCCAATTTATATAGTTTGTTTGTACATAGTTGCTTGCATGTTGCCTACCTCTTTCATTGTGAAGTCCTTGAGATATAGGACTATCTTTTATTGTTCTTTGTAGCCCCAGTGCTTAGCCAAGTAAGTGCTTAAAAAATGTTTTTTGGCTTATTGACACTTTCTACCCTTCACTCCCAAGTAAATACTCCAGGTGAATTTCATGTAGTTCTAGGCAGCTAGATGATGTAATGAACAGAATTAGGGTCAAGAAAGAGTTGAATCTGAATCCTGCATCAGATCTTAGCTATGTGGCTGTGGGCAAGTCACTTAGCCTCTCTTGCCTCAGTTTCCTCATCTGTCAAATGAGGATAATATTAGCCCCTCCCTCCCACAGTTGTTGTGGAAATCAAATGAGATAATATTTCTAAAGCACTTTGAAAACCTTTAAGTTCCAAGTAAGTGCTAATAGTGATGGGGAACCTGAATCCAGTCAAAAAGGCTGCACTTAAGGATCTAGACGACCACATGTGGCCTCAAGGCTTGCAGGTTTCCTACCCCTATGTAAGCTATTAGTAACAGTAGGCAGAGGAGCAATATAAGGATTAGTAGGTTGCTAGAAGGACAGAGAGGTAGGTGTGGTGCTATAGTTCACACAGCACCAGGACTGGAATTAGGATGTCTCATCTTCCTGAGTTCAAATCTGGCCTCTGACAATTACTAGCTGTGTGACCCTGGGAAAGTCATCTAACACGATTTGTCTCAGTTTCCTCATCTGTAGGATGTGCTGATGAAGGAAATGGCCAGACCACTCCAGCATTTTGCCAAGAAAAACCCAAATAGGCCCACAATGAGTCAGATATGACTGAAATAGCAACAGATTCCTGGGAACTTATTCAGCACATGTTGCTATGGTGGGGGAAATAGAAAAGATAATATCAGAACTGGACAGAAACTTTAGGGCTTATGTAGCCCAATCTTCTCTTTTTTCAGGTGGGAAAATTGAGATACAGAACAATATTGGCTTTACAGCTAGAGATCTCTGATTTCATTTCATTTTATACTTCTTCCATTTTCTCCCCCCTCAAAAAAAATAGACTAATAACATTTAGGCAAAATGGATTTCATTCAAATTAACTGTGAAATAAATCAATTTCCATTCCTTTAGTTCCATGAAATGTTTTCCTAATTATGAAGAGGGGGATGCATAATAATTAACATATCTGTGTACAAGCAAAGAACAAAAATTAATTCTCTCTCTAAAGAAAGTTAACCAAGGTTGTACTGAAATAAATAAATGAAAGAAGGCTCTACACATTAAAGTCAACATTTGAGTTCAATTACCAGAAAGGCTTGAACAATGAACAAATAGACTGGCTAGTCACTTCTTCAGAGTCAAGAGAATGGATAACAGACACCCCTCTCCCCCCACATTTCTTCAAGTCTATGATTCTATAATGGAGTTTAATGTGCCTTTTGTGTAATAGCTTGATCTAGAGTCATGGAGCCCCAGGAGACCCACATTGATAGGACCTATTTAGATGGATATAATCTGTAATTTGGAAAGCTCCACACTACATCTCCTAAGGAGACTGAGATTTCCACCTTTGGCTATAGAACAATGGCTAAGCATTCACTCCACTCACCTATCTTCAAGAGGTTATTGGGACTACAATTATATCTGTTGCTCACATATTAAATACTGGCTGTCTAGGGATACTAATGCCTTTTAGGGAAATTTGGAATAAAAATAACTTCTCCTCCTCACTCTAGGTTGGAAGAATTCCTATGCCAGACTGGGAGGGTAATAGTTTAGCTCCCTCTAAACCAAGGCTTGTTAGGCAGATATTTATCACAGCAATCAGTGAAACAGAAATCAAGGAAATCATCCAGAGTAGTGTGAAGGATAGAATATGTGAGAGTAAATGGGTTATTCATTTTGGGATTGAGATAAAATTTCAGTTTTACTAGAAAGAGAATAATCTCACTGAAGAAATCTACTCTTAGAATTCCCTGGGGGTATAGACACTGGATATCGTGGGACAAAATGGGAATCTGGCTTTTTCTGCTTATCTGCAGTTCTGGGGCTCCTATTAGCCATTCTCTCTCAAACTCCACTTCTCTAGTTTCTCAAGTGTTTGTCCATCATGCCTGCCACAGGCAGAATAAAGTCTTAGAGGCATCAGTGTACTGCTAAATGTTTAAAAACAGACTCTCAAAAAAAAAGGGATATATGACACTCTTTTAAGCTTAATCTACATTATTAACATTTCCTCCACCACTTAAAATCTAACAATGAACAAAATAATAAATCCAGCCTTGATTTGAAGCTTGCTGATTTCTGAGCTATAAAAACACTGAATATTTAACAATTGACTCTCTCTTTCAGATCCCTGCATAGATATCTCCCGGACAACCTCGAGTCATGTATCCCTCCATGAAGCTGTCCTTCAAGGGACCACCAAAGTGACCTGAAGCAAGGAATGGGTCTATAATGCTATAGTTATTCTAGTTTATAAAATGTGGGAGTATAGAGAGTAATATGGGTGGGAAAAGGACTGGAAGTCATTCAATTCAAGGACCAATGGAAAGAAATTAGCATGTTTAGCAAGAAGAGAAGACTTAAGGGGAACAACTATATTTGAAGTCCAGCTTCAGACTTATATTGCTTTACACTAGAAGGAAAAACCAGGAGCAAGGGGTGAAAGATGTAGAGAGACAGGTTTAAGACTGTTGTCAGGAAAAGTTCTTAATAATTGTTGTTGTTCAGTCAAGTCCACTCTTTGTGACTCTGTGAACCACAGTATACCAACACTATCCATGGAGGTTTTGGGGTTTTTTTTGGCCATTTTCTTCCCTGTGGATTAAGGCAAACAGAGCTTAAATGATTTATCCACGGTGACACAGCTCGGAAGTGTCTAAAAGCTGGATGTAAACCCAAGTATTCCTGATTCAAGGCCCAGCACTCTATCCACTGAGTCATGTAACTGACTCTCTTTATACTTAGAGACACCTAAAAGTGAAAAGTTCATGTCTCCTCATTGAAAATTTCCCAATAGAAACCTAGACAACCATTTATTGGGGATGTTGTCACTTGCATTCCAGTTCAGGCACAGACTGGACAAGATTACTTTCCAATTTAAAAGTCTGTGGTTTTATAAAGTGAATTCATTAAATGACTCTAGCCCCTAAAACCTATGGATGGAAAAAAAAATGGATTTGTGATCTAAATTAACCTAGACTGTTGTCATCTACCCAGATATTAAACAATTATTATTGGAACTCTTTAGTCCAGTTTGCCTCTGTTGAGCTTCTGAATAAGGAAAATAATTTTCATTTTTTTAAAGAATCTCTAAATCCGTGAGCATGGTGTTTCAAACACATTATGCCCAACTCCACACAAACCCCTAGAGCTTGTTGAAAGTGTTTTTTTCTTTATATTTTAAAGCATAATCAGGCTTATTCTTATGGTTATGTTTATTATTGCAGACCAGTTTTGCAAGTGTAAGAAAGGATTGTAAATAGCTCCTTTGAACATAAGCTGGAATTTGTTGGAAGGCAACAAGAGACACTGAACCAATTCAACCACAGTTCCTTTGTCTGTATTAATTGCAGATGTGCAAAACATTAAATTTCTTCTTTGAAAAGGTAATATAACCAGGATTTGAACACAGCTATTATTTGCTGTATAAGAGTGCACTCTGCAGGATTTCATTTCTAAGTGCAAGGTATAATCACAATCTGCTTGAGAGACAGACAGAGAGACAGAAACAGAGAGACAGAGAGAGAGAAAGAGAAACAGAGAGAGAAACAGAGACACAGAAAGAATAGTATCATAGATCTAGAATTGTAAAGGATATCATAGTTCAATTCCCATCATTTTACAAATAAGGAAACTGAGGCTGAGGGATGTTACCTGACTTGCCCAAGGCAACCACAGGTAGTAAGTGTCAGAGGAAGAATTTGAAACCAGGTTCTCTGATTCCAAAGTCATGTACCCCATTGTCTCCCCATATTAGAAGGGATCTTGGATACTATCTGGCTGTACCTGAATAAGAATCTCTTGTACAATATTCCCAACAAGATCTTCTGCTGGCCAGAAGGTCCTGAAGACCTCAAGTTAGGAGAATTGCAATATATCCAGAGAAATGTCGTTCTACTTTTAAATGACTTTGTTGATTAAAAGTTTGTTCCTCCTGATGACAATCTTAAATGCAATCAGTTAATGCTGGCTATGTCAAAGTGGAAAAAAGCTAACCCCTCTTTCCTACAGCAATGTTTGCAAATATTTGAAGACAACTTCCCACTTGCTCCAAATCTTTAGGCTAGATATTCTCCATTTCATTCACATCTGTAGAGCTCCCCCTTACCATCCTAGTAGTTTTCACAGCATCCAGCACCAAACACAAAATTTCAGATGTAGTCAATAAAATACAAAAGGACTATGGATCTGGAGGGCTTGAAGCAAGAAGAGGCAGTGGGGGCCAAAGGCAAAGGGGCTCAGAGGACATTGCCCTCTAGTCACACTGAGTAACCTTTGGGAGGAGGTGAAGATGGAGGAATGACAGATAGAGGCAATGTGGAGAGCCAGTACCCTCATGGTGGAAGAGAGGATCCTGGAGATAATTACGAATTTCGTGGGTCACTCACAACAGGAAACCCCCAGAAGAATCAACAGGAAGGATGATGGACCTCAGAAAAGATTTCTCCTCCCTAGGAAGGGCTGCCCTCAGAGGACAATCAGGTGAAATATATATTAGACAGCTCCCAAGGAGACAAAGGATGTAACAATAGGGAGGAAAACGGGAAGGATCCTTGGAACAAAAGAGAGACTCCGAGAGAGGTGGGACTCTCTAGCTCTTTGAAATACTCAATCAAAAAAATTAGAAGCACTGAAATGGCATTAGGGATGGATGAAGCACATCCCCTTGAGCAGTTGATACCCTGGGGAAAAAACCTTAATAACTCTATCCGAGTTTCAGCAAACCATCTACACCAGCATCAGAGTGAGTGATAAAAAACTATTGTAGAGCAGAGTGAGAAAGACAAATTCCTGGACACTCCACTAGAAAGAAACTGAGAGAATGAAGAGAAAAAAGGAAAAATATATATATACCTCTTGTGTTGCTGAGACATTCACTCAACACTGATTAAGTCCCCACTCTATACTTCACTAGTGATTCAAATTTTTAAAAGGACTCAGTCTCCAAAGTTATACGTTCTACTAGAGAGGGCTTCAATATTTATACAAATAAGTTTAGTATAAGATAGAAAGCAATAAGGGACAGAGGAAGGGAGAAAACTATCAAATGCAAAATAACTGAGCCATTCTATTCTATTCTGAACAGACTATATCCCAGATTTTAACTAGAGATAGGAAAACTCGTTTGTCCTTAACCAGATTCTCCTAGCAGTTTAATAGAGCTTAGACCTAGTGGTATATGAATAAGCTATCATTTTGTTATTTTCCATGGTAATTCAAATTCTAAGGGCCAGAAGCTCTGAAAAGTCTACATAGTCACTCAGAAGCCTAAAGATTTGCATGGCAGGTCTGGTTAAGGAGGTATCATCATACTTCGCCTTTAGCTTTTATCATTTTTTTTCAACATTTTCTTCTTTATATTTGAAATTGATTCTGTCAAACCCTGTGTGGTTCCTGTGAAACTTCAGGGATGGAGTTGGAGCTTCAAATGATGCAAGTGGAAAATTTTCAATTTCTATTGAAATTTTCACTTCTTACTGATATTTTGTTCAAGGATAGTCTTCTTAGACCATATTTACTGAGTATCCACAAGTCAGAAGTCACTGTCGCCTACTAAATTGTAAGCACTATGACATCAGGGATCATTTGCTTTTAGCTTTTGTGTCTTCTGCAAGAGGCAATATGGTGTACTTAGTGTTGTTATTTGTCCTGTAAGGGGACCAATGATATCACAGGTGATGTTTTGATGTGTACCTGAATTGGATTTAAGTGAAGCAGAGCTGCACAAAGTTGTCATCCTCACTCTCTTTTCTAGAGAGAATGGTTAGCCTAAGTCTTCTTCTTCAAAATCCAGTGGCAAGACAAAAAGTCAAGAGCAACAGACCAGGATGCAATGAATGACCTTGGCATCTTTGATGCCTGACCATGCTCTAAGCCCTCCATAGCATCTGCTTCAGTTGCCTCCATGGCCTTTGGAAAAAACTGTGGTTCTCATCTTCCCATTCCATCAGAGAAAGTTCACATCTATGACAAATACTTGTCCCTGGTGACCAACATCAAGTCATTTAACTTCTCAGTGCCTAGTCAACTCTGTAAATTACTGATTACTTTCAGAACTACATTGGTAGAAGTCAATGCCATTGTTTTATCCAACCTCAGCATCTCTCCTAGGACTGGAACATACATGTATAATACACTCAGAAGGTGCTTTGTAAAAATGTTTGTTGAATTGAATTTATTTGCAATTGTAAAGGCACTTGGGAAAGTTAATATGATCTGAATTTAAAAGTGGCATAGAACTAGATGGGAATTAACACAAGCTGACAAATATAAACCTTGGACTAGGACAAAATAATATCATTGTTTATGGCCAATGTATGAGATCTAAGGAGCCCTGATTTTTCAAATGTTAGCTCCCCACAAAAAACAAATAGAACATTTAAGGTCATCAGTCACTGAGAATATTACTAGAAAGCTATTTACAGCTGCTTAGGAAGAAAGCAGTGACCCCATTGAAAAAAAGATAAGAAATTCTGGAAAGTTGTGGGGAACAGGATAAGTTGCTTTCTTTTCTCTCAGGAGAAAAATCAGAAGACACTGGCACAATGGCATTTCAATGAGCATACCTAGAGAGCTCTAGTTCATGTTGAGTTGTTAGAAATAGCCAGAATCCTAGAAATTTAACTGGCAAAATTCAATATTCCTGATAGTAAGCCAGAAAGGATAGTCATTTCATTGAGATAGAGAACTCTTGGATTAGGAAATACCCTCTACCATTGAAGGATATCACCTCTGCAATTAGAGTCTTCAGAGAGTTGTTTAGAAAACTCAGAAATCAAGCAATTTGCCCAGGATCATATAGCCTGCATGTGCCTGAGGCAGGATTTTAACTCACATCTCCCTGGTTTTGAGATCTGTTTTTTAATCCCCTACATCTCTAACAGTAGGAATCTAAGTAAAAATCATGAATCTACAACATTGTCAAAAGTCAAAATAGCTTCAATTATTGTTAGATTGTTCAAATAGTGAGTCTGTTATATATTTATCTCAAGGATATAATATTATCACAAAGAAACTAAAAATCCATTATTCATGGGACCGGGTTAGTGCCTGGAAGTTCCTATTTATATTGTACTAAATAACTAGAATATTTGAAACGTAACTGCGCAAAACAAATATACCTGGAAGGACCAGATAGACATCTTAATAGTAAGTACAGAGATATATATAGCAGCAAGTCCACCTTGAAAAGTCCTATGCATGTTGACTGGTGACAAGTAGCTAGAATCTCGAAAACCTAGATAAAGGAAAAAAGAATTATTTCTATAAATATAGATGTGTATTGGTAAATACTGGTAAATGCTTAACAACTGGGATTTCTGGTAAAAATGTCCACAGGACATACTTTTAAGTCTCATTGTTATTAATACTTTCTTTAGTCTATCTTAACAGCAAAACAATAAATCAAGACCTGATTTGTAGTGATTGCTGATAATTGAGGTATAAATAAACTAAAATTTAACAATCAACTCTCATAATGAGCTGGTTCAAGCTACCTCTAAAACAAGCTTGGGTTATATATCTGCAACATGTAAACCTCTCTATAGTACAAGTACAAGTCTAATTAGAAGGACATGCTCCCAGAGGCTCTCTCCTGGCCCTTTTCTCTTCTCTCTATGGTTTTTCCTGGCAACCTCATCAGCTTTCATGGGTTTAATGATCACTTCTACACAGATGACTCCAAGATATTTAAATCTAGCTGAAGTGTCTCTCCTTAGCTACAGTCCCATGACCTGAACTGTCTATTGGACTTCTCAGGATTAATAAATAGAATGCATTGTTATTCATTTATTTTAGCCATGTCCAACTCTTTGTGACCCCTTTTGGGGTTTTCTTGGCAAAGATACTAGAGGATTTTGCCATTTCCTTCTCCAGCATTTTACAGAGAGGAACTGAGGTCAACAGGGTCACACAGCTAGTAAGTGTGGGAGGCTGGATTTGAACTCAGTAATATGATTTGTTATTGAAAAGGGGGAAGATAAACCCAAAGAAGGAAAGGATATTTGCCAGCTCAGGCTAGGTGGGGGTAAAGATCCTACTAGCAAGAGAATTGTCAGGTCAAATAATGAAACTGAAACTTAAATACTTTAGCTATATAATGGGGAAATGAGACTCACTGGAAAAGATTTGATGTTGGGAAATATTGAAGGCAAAAGAAAAAGGAAAGAGGATAAGATGGATAGATATTGTCATGGAAACAACAAACATGAACTTGGACAGACTTTGAGAGATAGCGGAGGATAGAAGGGCCTGGCGTGCTATGGCCCATGGGGTCACGAAGAGTCAGACATGACTGAATGACTGAACAACATCCACAAAAATAGCTAAGCTGAGGACAATGCAGATTCAATATGGCTAAAATAGAACCGATTATTCCAAATCCAAAACTCACCCCTTGATTTCTAGATGGGAAAATAGTCTCAGAAAAGGTTAAGTGACTTGCTCAAGATCACAGAAGTAATAAATAGTCTGGATTTGAACTAAGCTACTCGACATACAAATCTAGGTTCTTTCTACCACACTACACCTCCTCAACTATAATAAGGTGATAAATTATGTAGTCCAGGCTGTAGGTGTTAAAGAAGGACCCTAAAGGAGAGAAAGATCAGCAAAGCTAACCAGCAGCAAGGTCTGGAGTAGTTGTCAGAGACTCCATGGAGCAAGTAGAATGTGACCTGGACCTTGAACGATGGGTAGAATCTGGGTGAAATGGAAAGAAAGGGGAGAAGCATGGGGAAGAATAACTTGAGTGAAGGCAAAATGATGGGATGGAGCATGACCCAGTAGTGGATCATTAGTAGAGTAGAGTGGATCATCAGTAGGAGAGATCAGGCTGCTAGAGCACAGGGTGTATTGGGAAGGCGTGAGAATAATAAAGGTAAAGAAGGTGGGGAAAACAAGGGGAAAGACATTCACTCATTTCTCTTCTTTAGGGTCTTTAGGTGATTATAATAATTACATAGCATTGAGTTTGAATTGTTTTGTTGGCTGGTCATCTGAGCCAGGTTATGAATCATTTTACAAGTCAAGGAATGAGTTTGATGAAGCAGAAAAAAATGATTTATTGGAAGTATTGACATTGGAGAAAGGAAAGAGGCCGTCACTAAAGTAGTATTTTAGGAAGCTATAGAGGGGCAAAGGATGGGGTTGGAGTAGGGACAGTGAGAAGTCTGAGAGAAGAGTTAAGATCATTAATTTAGAGATAAAAGAGAGGTCATCTAACTCAATCTTTCCTTTATAGCTAATGAAAACGAAGTCCAGAGGTGTTAAAGTCTGGACATATTAAGTGAGGTGGGCAGGTACCAGATACTAAATAGGAAAGCCAGAATTTGAAACAGTTCTTCCAACTACAGATCCAACCTTCTATCCATTGCATCACATTGTCTGATGTAGCAGTCCATGAATGAAGAAGTAAGAGCCCACGCCAGGATGATGTCAATGACTCTGGGACATTGCTCTTCTATTGCTCCTACAGAGTCTCCAGAACTTAGTAAATAACATAAACTTTCCACACATACCTTAACTGAAATCAGTTTTCATTTAATTAATTACTGACACCTTTTTAAAATATCCTTTACATTTCTTAATATATCCTTTGTATTAAAGCCAAGCTCAGCTCTCTTCTGGAAGAAATGCCTACTCCTCATTTAGTTTGTATTCTCTGGGGTCCTGATGCTATCTTTTTCAGGCATTGAATGTTGTGGTCTTCAAGGATGTTAGGGGTAACTAAAGTAGGGGGTCTGCAACCTTTCACTGCACTCATTGTTATCTGTTCTAAGGTGAAGTCTGAATGTTGCCCATCTGATTGAAGCTTTGCAAGTTACTAATTCCTTTCTGGGGCTGAGAGACATGACCATAAACTAGTCCTTAATTGGAACTCCAGTAAACTGCTGCTGGTCTCACTGCCCCCTCTCTCACGCCAGCAAACTCCTCCGTCCCTATTTTCAGTTAGCCAGATGGCTCTATAAGTCCATGGAGACAGAATTGCAGGATTCCTCCCTGATTACTCAGTTGCAAATTAGGATCAGACTTGACTCAGATCAGAAGAGGGGTTGAATGGCTTTTCATAATCTGGCTAGGCCCATTACAGTGCCCAGACACCTCTGCCTGTCTCCTTTGTTCACCTGAGGTGGAGTCAAGGGGGTGGGAGTAGGGTAGGAGAAGGAAAGTCCCCTAGGATTTTCCCTTGGATTTCCCTGTCATTGTTCTTTCTAAATCTTTGTTGGAGTTGTTATGGGGAGAGCTAGGCTGTATGGCTTCTTCCTTCCCCACCATTCATGCTGGTTTCATGCTAATTTCACGTAGCAGCAACTCATGTAAGTCTTTCATATTTCTCTGCATTCATCACATTCACCATTTATTACAATATAGTAACATCCTTTTACTTCCATCATACCACAACTTGTTTAGTCATTCTCTACCTTTCCATTTCTTTGCTTCTTAAAGAATTGCTACTATAAATACTGTGGTGTATATGAGGCTTTACTTTTATCTTTGATCTCCTTGGGGAACATGACCATCAATGGGATTTGAGGGATCAAAGGTTATATCAGTTTTAGTTTTAGTCACTTTCTTAACATTATTCCTAATTGTTTTCCAAAAAGGTTGGATCAGTTCACAAATTCCACCAACAAGGTGTCACTGTTCTATGACCTTTATGTAAAGGCCATAAGCCTTCTTTATTTCTGAACACAATTTAAGGCTAAATAGAATGAATCAAATAGATTTATAGGTGCTCAGCAAATATGTGCATTTTGAATGGTAACAGTTATATTTCTTTGACACAATGAAGAGACTTCATTGCAAAAGCTCCAATTTATATATATAATTACCCTCCTGCCCTCCCCACCCACACACACTCACAAAGCAAAAAAAAAAAAAGGCCTCTTTAACTAACCACTGGAAGGAGGGGAAAGAACAGACTTCATAAAGGAGAAGGCACTAAATTGAGAGTTGAAAGAAACTAGGGATTTTAAGAACATGAAACAAGACAGGCCATGAGACATCAGAACCAGAAATGAAGCCAATAGGACAGAGCAATTAATCACTCTGAGTCCTGAAAGGGAAAGCTGAAGTCAGATTTCAGGATGCTAAACCAGACTAAGAACAAGGTTCATAATCCAAGTGGGTTAACCAGGGTCAACATTCACACTTCTAAGCCTGACAGAAGGCCAGAGCCAAGCGTATAAGACAAAACTGAGAAAAGTGTCTGGGAGCAGAATTTGCACTGGGATACTGAGAGCAACGCCTTAAGATATGAAATTATTAAACTGGTCCTCACAACAGAATAAACTCCACACTGCTAATCCCAAGATGGGATCTATCTGTCTTCATCCCTGGTTTTATGTATGATTAGTTTTTAGCATAGGCAAGTAAGGGTTAGTAAAAAAAAAAATTAAATTCTGTTCCAGAGCTAGAAAGTATTTCACAGGGCTAAGGATAATAGTGCATCTGGGAAACCCTCAAACTCTCAAAATTCTAAAGAGGTATCCAGTGTGAACCCTTGACAATTCAGAAAAAAAGCTGAGGTAAGGAGAAAGGAAAGGAAGGAATCAGGATTCTTCCATGTATCAGGTATTCTACGTATTTCACAAATATTATTTCATTTAGGAAAAAAAGCAATTCAGAGATTTGTCTTGAGTCCCATGAAGGACTAGAAGGGCCAGGGTTGGAAGCATTTTTTTTCCTGTAAGATATCGGCTTCACTTGAAGTTGCAGCTCTTTTTGCCCAACTGACAGAATGGGAACTGTCTGAAAATGGACAGAACATTCAAAAGCTATCAATAAATTTCTAACAGATCTCCAAATTCCAAAACCAGAATCCCCTTCATTCCAGAGAAAGAGGTGAAAAGTACCTAAGTGACTGTCACATATCAAATAATTTTTATCATTTTCTTTTTCAAAAAGAGCTATTTGGGGATAGCTAGGTGGTACAGTGCACAGAGCACCAGCTGTGGAGTCAAGAGCACCTGAGTTCAAATTCAGCCTCAGACACTTACTAGCTGTGTGACCCAAGGCAAATCACTTAGCCCTAATTGCCTCCAAAAAAAAAGAGAGAGAGAGATCTATTTCATTACCAAGTTATGAAGAATTAGAGATCAGGAAATACATCAAAAGCTATATTTGCCTTCCAAATGAAATTTTAAGGCTAGGGACTGGACTTGTGATTCTTATTTATTTAGAGAACTCCCTAATAAGGAAACTCTGTCTACAGATGTAGGTCATCTTATTCTTAGAAATATATAGTCTCAGACAATTGCTGACTTCCTGACTCACTATATGACTGGCTCAGAGTCACACCACTAGTATGTGTAAGAGAGTGAACTGGAATAGAGGAACCAAGGAATTATGTAATATTTTAATACTGTCAGTACAAACCACTCTGTACTTTGATTCACCAACAAAGTACCCTTTTGTGGTTACCCTTTATTCCTCTTTTCACTCTACATGAAAATTTTTCAGGACAAAAGCTGCTAAAAGTCACATTCTGATGTCCTAAGGATATTCAGTCTTATTGCTGAGAGTAAGAACCCAACCAGAGCTGGGCAGACATTTCAGTAATATTCTCTTCAATTAAGTCAGAGGTGACTCTAGCCTGAAGCAGAAGCTGCTTCAGAGGAGAGAAAAGTGTGTTCCTTTGGGATGCTACTCAGGGGTGAATTTTTTGCGTCTTAGAAATCATAAAGTCATATATTTAATATTGAGGAGGATCTCAGAGGTTACTGCATCCAACGTTCCCTTGCCTCAAATTTTATGCTGTTATTATTCAGTCATTTCAGTTGTATCTGACTCTTTGTAACACCATTTGGGGTTTTTATGGAAAAGATACTGGAGTGGTTTGCCATTTCCTTCTCCAGCTCCTTTTACAGATGAGGAAACTGAGGTAAACAAGATTAAGTGACTTGCCCACGGTCATACAACTAATAAAGTATCTGAGGCAGGATTTGAACTCAAGAAGATAAGTCTTCCTGGCTCCAGCCCTGGAACTCTATCCACTGTATTACCTAGCTGCCCATTTTATAGATGAGACTACATGAGTTGCCCAGGATCCTATAGATAGTAAATGCCAAAGCAGAAAATCAGAGGAGTCAGTGAATCTAGGTTCAAATACCACCTCTGCCATTTACTACTTGTATGATCTTCCACTATGTCACTTAACATTCCAGAGCTTTAGTTTCTTCATCTATGAAATGACTGTATGAGCTTATGAGCTTATAATGTTCTAACTCAAACTGATTGATGCTCTGACTCTGTACCATGTACGGCTGAGCTATAAATATAGTGGAGAAGTTTGTGACCTTTGATTGATTGACCTTTGACCTGTTATCTGAGACTTTCCATTGATACTACTAATATACAGAGTACTAAGGAAGATCAGCTATGGATGGTCTGAAAGGCTTAAAGCTAGGAAATAACATCTCTAAAGTCCCTTCCAATTCTAGATCTTTGAGCTAAAGGAAATTATTTGGCTGCATAAATTTTCTAATAAGCTCATATTTTTTAAGTGAACATACAAAAATAGGAAGGGCAATACAATGGAGTAGCATGAGCTCTATAAGAATACTGTTGGAAGGCTAAAGCTCAGGATAGAGTAAACAGACCATGCCAAATGATGAGAAGGACCATTGAATCAGATCACCGTGGAATCTCAGAGAAGGAATGTACCTGGTAGGTCATCATTTCCAACCTCTACTTGACGTAAGTCCCCATTGCAGCATTGTTAAAGTAGCGGTAAGAAGTTCATCATCTCCTCAAAGTGTTCATTTAACTTGTATTTGCTATCTAACTTTATTTTAAATATTGCTATTTAACATTTAACTTTTAATTGCTATGAATTTCCTCCTTATACTGAGACAAAATCTGGGTAAGTCACTTAATCCTGTTGGCCTCAGTTCCCTCTCATGTAAAATGAGCTGGAGAAGGAAATGGCAAGCCACTCCAATCTCTTTGCCAAGAAAACCCCAAATGGAGTCACAAAGAGTTGGCCTATCTGAGATGAGTGAACACAACATAAAATGGGGCTTGGGAATGGACAGTGGATGAGGTAACCTCTGAGGTCCTCTCCAGTCTTAGGACAATGTCAGTTGAGGTGAGTGGAACTTAAGAGGAATGGTAGACTTTCAGAAACAAAATTTCGATAATATCGTTCCAAGGGATCATGGTAATGAAAACAAGAATGATGCAATATAGTGCAAAGAGTACTAAATTTGATGACAGAAAATCTAGATTAAAATCCTTGATGTGCTATTTATTATCTGTGTGACTGTCAGCAAGTCTCCTCTCTGGAATCTGGTTTCCTCATTTGTAAATGGGGAAGTTGGATAGCATTGTTCCTAAGGTTCCTTCTAATTCTAGACCCTTTGAACTAAAGAAAATTTTTTGGCTTCATTAGTAGCTTTCCTATAGTTCATATTTTAAAAATAGGCTTACAAAGGTGGATGAACAAATGCAAAATTGTAGTAAGAAACCCATAACAACAGTGTCAGGAGGCTAAAACCCAGAATAAGCCAAGTCTTTGGGAAAGAAAATGCTAATGATATGTTTGGAATAAGAAAAAAAGTAGGTTCATTGCAGGTGTCAGATGGTTCAATGGCAACAGATAAAGAAATAGTTCCTAATTTACTTCCATTTTATCATTTAAGGAAAATGAAACATCATCTCCTCCATGAACTCTTCCTTGATTTCCCCTTCTAAACGTTCCCTGATTACTTTGTGTTTCTCTAGTTGAGCTTCTTCAGAAACATAAGTTGAAGTGATAGTTTCTGTTTATTACTTATTAGCACCTGTTAGTAACCAGTTATCTTTCCTCCTTGTGCTGAAAGAAAATTTAGAAATGTTTAGTCCTTACTCTGACTAGCATCAAGTTAATTTATCAATTATATCACCAACTTTGTGCCAGACACTGGACTAGGTGCTGGGGATACAAAGAATGAAACATATGTGTATGTACATATGCATATTAATATGTGTGTATGTTTGTGTATATATGTATGCAAACATGTGTGTGTATTTAGGGTTACACATATATGCAGCATAACTATAAAATTAATAAATTCAATTATATAAAATATAGAAGGTAGTGTGGAAGGAAGGGTACTCACAGCTAGGAAGGTTTCATACAGAAGATAGTACCCAAACTGCATATAAAAGGAAGAGGGAGACACCATGAGGTTAAGATAAGGAGGGCATTCTAAAAATGGGGGACAGCCAATATGATAGTGTGGAGAGAAGAAGAAAAATTTGACTGGATCATCAAGTGTGGAGCAGGAAGTAATATCTAATGAGGCTGGAAAGGTAGCTGAAGGCCAGGTTATATAGAGATTTAAAAGCTAAGGAGAGGAGTTTACGTTTTACCCCAGAAACCTACTAAAGTTGCTTGACTAGGTTAGTGTTCTGATTAGATCTGTGCTTAAAAACTGCTGTGGCAGTGATGTGAAGGTGAACTGAAAAGGGAAGGTTATGAAGCATGGTGGTCATTTAGGAGGCTGTTTCAGTAATCCAGGTGAGAAATGATAAGGTCTTGTCAGATATGAGAGATGCTGTAAAGGTAGAAATGATAAACTTAGCAGTTGATTGGATATGTGCAATGAATGAGAGTAAGAAATTCAGGAAAAGGACAAGATTAAGAACCTGGATAAAGGGAAGGGCAGTGATGCTTTTGAGAGAGATGGGAAGTTTTAGAAGAAGAAAAGGTTTAGGGGAAGAAATAATGGATTCAGTATTATATAGGTTGAGTTTCAAATGTCTTTGGGTCATTCAGGTTGAAATGTCTACTAGGCAATTGATAATGTAGAAAGTTAAGGAAAAAGGAAGCATCTACGTGGAGATAGAAGATAAAGGCAGAAATTGGGAAGGAGAGGAACATGGGGAGTCAAATGCACTTTGAGAAAGGAGGGAGATGGACCTGGGAGATTGCATACTACAGTTGCCATAGTTTTGAGTAGAAAATTTTGATTGCGTGAGTTTTAAAGGAGGAAAGGTTACTGAGAGATGCAGGCAAAGGAAGTCTGGAATTGGCCATAGAGAGTGAGAAGTATTCTGATCCCCCTGGCTCCAGGACTTACATGATTGGTATTAAAGGAGGTGTGGCCAATGCTAAAGATTACCCGGGATGTAGTTCCATCAGAACAGAATCAGGACTCAGTTAATGGAGGGAAAGAGAATGAAAAAAGTAGATCCTGGATGAAAGGGACTTTGTTTATCATGGAACTGGAATAGGAGAAAGCAATAGGAGAAGGAAAACAATATAAATCATAGCGGAAGGAATAGGAAGGGTTAGTTTGGGACATAGGTGGAGTAGAATTGAGAGAAACAAGGATGAGAGAACAGGAGGTGGAGGTCGGGAACAATATTCTCCTAAAATGCCAGTGATTAGTTATTATAGAGAGGAGAGAAAAGGGTCGTGGTAGTAGGTGGTAGATGAAGGTTAAAGCTTATATTCTCCAAACTATACTATTGCTTCACTTGAGGGGCAGGCAGTGAGGAGACTGAGGAAGGGACCAGCTGTGGCTCCCCCAAGGTATCAGAGGGTCACTGGGCCTGGTCTGGTTCTGGCCTCAAGCACATATGGTCCAATCCAATTTACTTATCAGGCAGAGTATAAATAATATCTTTATGATGGAAAAAAATCATTCTAGGTTAGTGGTGAAATGCCATAGGATCTAGGGGTTATTTTTTTCCTGTTCCTTAAAAAATAGTCTGACTGATGGGCCCAGATGGAAGCAGTATGAATGGACTGAACGCCTAATCAAACAACTGCTGTACAGTTGTAATTGAAGTCACTTTAATAACATACCATATGGAAGGCATGAGGGAGCTGAAATTTTTACTTTCCTTTCTTCCTCAAAGCTTCATTTTAAAATCTCTTTCAAGGGCACAATGGGATTGACTTTCTGGATATAGAATGTCTAGAGAAGTCAAAAGAAAACTTGCTAATATTGAAGGGAATCTTTGACAGAGCCATGTGAGGAAAAAGCATTTTGATGAAATTCTAGTTCCTCCCTTGACTTTCTGAGTCACACACACACACACACACACTCACACATACATACACACACACTCACACATAGACACACACATATACACATACATACACTCACACACATACATACTCACATACATATACACATACACACACACATACACTCACACATACACATATACACACATACACACTCACATACATGTACACATACACACACATACATACACTCACACACATACATCACATATACACATACACACACATACAAACATCACACACACATATACACATACACACACACACATACTGTCTACCTCTTCTGAGTCTATCACAACTAGAGGTTAAAAAATTAAAAAAACTGAATCAAATGATTCAATTTCTTTGTTAAGGTTAACTTGGAGGAACACAGTATAAAGGACTTCTCTCCCCATACCATTTTGTCCTTTTTTGACTTTATTTTTGTTCCTATTATAAAAACCTTCTTTAAAGTAGGTAGAGTGGAGGTTATTAGGGTACTGAAAATTCTCCCTGGATATTCTCACTCAATAGCAGAGACAGAAAAGGCCTCAGAATCACACGTTCAGAACATGAATGTACTGTTCACACAAACACCACCTTGTTGCAGGTCCACATCACCTCACACCTGGACTCTAGAAATTGCCTTCTGTTTGGTCTCCCTGCATCAAGCCTCTTCCCGCTCCAGTAAATCCCCTCTTCAGTTTCCAAAGCAATTTTCCTAAAGTATAAGTCTGACTGTGTCGGTGGTCAGATTTAATAAATTCCACTGGTTTCCTATATAACCTCCAGAATCAAATATAAAATCCTCTGTTTGGCATTTAAACCCCTTCCCAATCGGATTCCTTCCTACCTTTTCAGTCTTCTTGTACTTCCTGCCCTCCACATAGTCTATGATGCAGCAACATCTACCCTCTTGCTGTCCCTTACACAAGAAATTCTGTCCCCCAATTCATTGATTTTTCAATGTTTCTATACCTGTAATGTTCTCTTTCCCCATCACCTCCTCTCAGTTTCTCTGAATTTCTTTAAAAGTCAGCTCAAATCTGACCATCTGCAGGAGGCCTTTCTGAGTCCAGTCCCTTCTCCAGATCTCTAGTGGAGTTCCTCTGAGATTACCTTCCATTTATATATCTTATTTTCTAAGTGTATATCTTGTTTTTACATGATCATTGGTCTAATGTGTCCCCTATTAAAGTATGAACTTCTTGAGAGGAGGGATTGTGTTTTAACCCTTTTTGTATCCCCACTGCTTAGCATAGTGACAAGGAGATAGTAAGTACTTAGTAATTGCTTGTTGGCTGACTAGACAAAAATGGGGTCAGTTCTCATCTTAATCTCCTACCCCCTATAACGTAGCCACCTTTAACCTACACGCACACGCGCGCACACACACACATACACACACACACCAACACAAATAATCATTTATCCCCATTTCCCTGGACACATGTAAACAGATATGCTGCCTCTTCTGAAACAGTGTATAAGACTCTGACCCAGAAGAAAACACACAAAACACCATGATAGCCCTGGGTCATTGCCAGACACTCTGGGTGAGAGAGGAAATCAGGATGTTTCTCTCAACATGTCAGATCCTGCCCAAGTTCCCTCACTCTATACACACACCAAGTAGATATCTTGCTACTAGGAAAGTTAGGCAGAATCATCATAATCACCGATCCAAGGAACCCCCTTGAATGTGGTTACATGTATTCCCTATTGTGAGAAGCTGCAGCTCATTTACTCGTGTGCCCTCAGCTGGGAAGCAAGGGTTATTGTTACCATCTTCTGAAGATTCATATCAGAGCCCCAGGGCCTGCCTACTGAGGAATTCTAGTCACTTGGCCTCTGGGAAAGCTATAAGCAGGGACAGATGCTAACCTTGTCTCCTAACAGGCATACACAGCTCCCTCAGAGATGACCCTTTGGAAAAAGGTAGGTTGGGATCTACTGTCTCCTTTTAGGAATAACCCAGGGAGTGTTTACTGAAAGATAAAGAATTCCCTCCAGACCTTCACCCTTGTATCAGGTTTACTCCTGGGGCTCAACAGTGTTTAATCCTTTCTTCTGCAGACTTGAATGCTATTTAAATATTTCATCCTTATCCCACTTGCTTAAAAGAGGAAGGTTTGGGTGCCTTGCACAAAAGTCTACCCTAGCCTATGTACGTGACACTTTCCTTACCATTTGTTGCTGTTTAGTCATTTTCCAGTCATGTCCAACTCTATGTGACCCGTTTTTGGAGTTTTCTTGGCAAAGGTACTAAAGTAGTTTGCCATTTTCTACTTCAGCTCATTTTAATTTAATATTTTATTTTTCCCAATTACATGGAAAAGCAATTTTAACATTCTTTCTTCAAATTTTAAGTTCCAAATTCTCTCCCTTCATTAAGAAAGCAAGCAATTTGACATAGGTTATACATGTGTAGTCATGCAAAACACATTTCCAAGTAAGTCATTCCAGCTCATTTTACAAATTTTACTTTACAAAGTTAAGTGACTTGCCCAGGGTCACACTACTAGTAAGGATCTGACCCCTAGCGGCTCTTTTCTTCACCCAGGATCACAAATTGGATACTGAGACAGTGGAATGAACCAAAAAAATTTTTTTGAAACTGGGACCCTGTATTTAGCACCCATCATAAGATCAGAAATTAAAAGATGGGAAGAACTTTAGAGATACTATCTCCCCTTTTTAGAGATGAAGAATCAGAGGCCCAGAGAAGGTGATTTGCTGGAGGTCTCATAGGTAAAACTTTGTTATGGAAATGCTTGTTCTATCTCACAAATTAATTTTTAAAAAACTGATGAAATCAAGATTCAAACCCAGGTCCTATGACTCCAGATTTATATTCTTTCCGCTATGCCACTTGTTAGCTCAGTGATGCAGAAATATTATCTATTCTGATTTCCCTGTTTTTGATCATTCTTTTGACATAAGAGGAGCTCTCCATGGCTCCCTGGTTCTGCAAACTATTCCCATCCCTTACAAAGCCCTTTTTTATTCACCAGTCAGCTGAACACTAATTCGTTTGATTAGGCATATTCAGGCATTCTGTTTCATTTCTTTTCCACATAAGCAAGAGAGGTGATTGCATAAAGGGCTATTGTAGGGTAACATGCATCTATTTAAGGAGCATGATTTACTGTGGAAAGGAGAGAATACATTGCATGCACACTCCGAGTTGGATTCTGACAGACTGTAAAATACTTGAAAAGTACAGTGACCTTATGTAATCTGGCTGGACTAAGTATCTCTTTTTCTATCCTGGAGTAAAAGTTTGTTGCAATATTTCTAGTTCACAGAGACTGCCCATCCTTTCCCTGTGCATAAAGGTATAATGGT
The DNA here is from genome assembly GCA_028658325.1 of Potorous gilbertii. Taxonomy (NCBI): domain Eukaryota; kingdom Metazoa; phylum Chordata; class Mammalia; order Diprotodontia; family Potoroidae; genus Potorous; species Potorous gilbertii. The sequence goes on from CM053770.1 coordinate 537,696,900, forward strand.
TAGCAGTTGTATTTGTTCATTTGTTTTTTGGGGGGTGGGGGAATGGTAGTCATTTTATTTTTACCTTATGGAATAAAACAAACAGTTCTATAACATAGTGTAATAAAAAGATGATTGCACATGAAATTTCAAATCTACTGTGTACAATTTGCTATTTCTTTTAAATATATAATAAAGTTATCATGTAAATATGTTTTCTTTCTTCCCTCCATGTCCTGCCCTATCATGGGGCAGGGGGTAAGATTCATGATGCTAAATACTTGGACTGATTTTTTTTCACTTCACTGGTTATTTGATAGAATTCATCAAAATAGGTTGTTTCTTTACCTGGTTGTTTCCTAGAAATCACAGGTCTAGTCCTTATCTCTATCTATTTATCTATCTATCTATCTACCTAGCTCCTACATATAGATAGGTGAACATATATATGCATATGTTCAGTCATTTTTCAGTTGTGTCCAACTCTTCATGACCCCAGTTAGGATTTTCTTGATGAAAATACTAAACTGGTTTAGCAATTCCTTCTCTAGCTTGTTTTAAAGATGAGGAGACTGAGGCAAACAGGGTTAAGTGTCTTGCCCAGGATCACATGGCTAGGAAGTGTCTGAGGCCACATTTGAACCAGGCACTCTACTGTGCTATATGTCTATTGTGTGCATATGTGTGATACACCTAGGGAGGGTACAAATAGACAAAGAATTCTGTATTAATAATGAGGTACTCTCAGTGCTTCTGTCTATGGATGACTGCACTGACCCCATCAAGCCCAGAACACCACATATCTCCTCAATAAGATCCATGGCTATGTGAAAAAGTTAAGCCCAGTTATCCACACTGAGAATATATACTGGATGAAAAATACTCCCTCTGCCATTATAAGTCAGTGCCTTCTTTTTGCAACTTATTACATTGGAAAGTTTGTTAGAACATTGAGAGATCAAATGACTCATCCAGGATCACAATGCCACTATGTCATGAAAGTGGGACATGAATTCACATCTTCCTGGCTCCAAAGCCAATTCTTTATCTACTATTTCATGCTGTCTGTACATAATCATCATCTATGTTTATTATCAGCAATATTGGTAGCAATATTTGTCATTAAATATTAAAAGAACCAGAAGAAGGTTACCAACTTGTTGGACAGATTCTCTATGAAAGATTTATGGCAAAAAAATGGATGTATATTATAGCAGATGAGAATTCAGGAGGGATTGTGATGGAGAAGATAGTAGTCACACTAAAGACACCAGATGTCTATAGTAACAGAAAAATACATAGAAATATGCTGTTAAAATATAAGAAATGAAGATGACTTTTTTTTCCTGCCAGGTGCAGAAAAATACCTAAATCATCCCTAAAGGTTTTCCCCAGATGTAAGGGGTCTGGTAATTGGAGCCTTCGAATTTTCTCAAACTCTTTTGGAAAAAAACAGTGACCTGTGGCTTTCTGTCCTTTTCTCTCTCTTTCAAGCTAGAAAGCCAAAGACAGTCCCTCTGGACTTCTGCATCTTTAGTTTCCTTTCTGTGGGAGACATGAATCCCCCTGAGCTACAAAAGGAAATAAAAGGAGAAAGAAATATGTGATTTGAAAGGACACCATCAGGGTACTTCTGAAAAGTAATTTTACAATAATTTCCTCTCATAAGCACCAGGAAGTCGTAAAAATGTGGCCTAGACCAGCATATGGAGGGACAAGGGGTGGGGGGAGTAGGTGAGGGAACTAAATATGCCCTTAAAACTTAGAAAATAAAGTTTAAAATAGTGAATTTTGTCCAGAATCCATCCACTGCTGTCACTCAAAGGTCCCTCACAGTATGTCCTAATTCATTTTACAACATCATGTCCAGAAGTTAAGCCAATCAAACGGATCCCTACATCCAATATCCCTGCTGCTTCTCCAGTGTTTCTAAGAACATTTTTGTTTTCATATAAAAGGCTTGGTTTTCCTCTATTATGAATAGATGGGAAAATATTTGACCTCCTAAATGAATATTTTATCCACTCTGCTATTGTCTTCTTTTTTCATTTAAATTTAATTTTTTGAATGAGTAAACTTTTATTTTCTTGCTGTCCCATCTCCTCCCTACCCACATTGAGGAAGCAAAAAAAAAGAAGGATGTGCATACATAGTCCAGACAAAATTAATTTTTGAATTGTTCATGTCCAAAAATATGTGCCTCATTCTAGGCCTTTAATCCACTACTTCTCTGTAAGGAGGTGGGTAGTATATTTCATCATTAGTCCTTTGGAATCATGAATTGTTAGTCACTGAATTGATTGGAGGTAAGAAACTCCTATTGATGTAACCTGCTATTATAGTATGACCCACGGTAGTTTTTTGCCCATTGGACACTATTGATGAATTCAGTGAAGAAAATGAAAAAAAATCATATGAACTGTTGTTAATCCCACAGGCCAAGTAACTGATTGATTCATTTGTATGCTTTTCAAATAGGTGTTCCCTGTCAGTCAAATAAAGGTTTGGGTAAGGTTAATACTCTTTCATCTCTTTTTACAAATTCTAGCCATTTCTTACAGTGCTCCCAGCTCTGTGGTACTAATCATTTCTTATGCATGAAAAAGGTCAAGTCTCATCTTCTTGTGCCATCTCTTTCTTGAAAAGTTTACGGCAATCATTTATTAGGCAATAGCAAAGCAAATATTGGCACACGAATGTGATCAAATATTATTACTGTGGCATAGGAAACAATGGACATGAAGAATGAAGGGCTATGTAGGAAGTATTGTGCACGTATTGGTGCAAAACGAAGTCAGAAGAATAAGAAAACAATATACACAAGGCATATAGAAAAGAGTGGCTACAAAAACAACCCCAAATTCAAATTCTATTCTGAACATGACAAAATGGTTATTACCAAATTTGACCTGAAAGAAGAAATATAAATAACGCACCTTCCTGCTTTCTTTGTAGCACTGGGGCACCATGCATGTAGAACACTTTATATTTTATGAGGCTTGAATAATATGTTGGCTAGTTTTGCTGGACTGTTTTTTGCCCAGTTTTTTTTCTTTTTGTTATGAGGATGATTCTCCAGGTAGGGGAGGAGGAAAGGGAAGGCAATACACTGGGAAATTGTGGTGTGAAAAACAAAATAAGGGAGAGAGACTGGAACTGTTACTTCTTTTGTATAGACAAGTCCTAGACAAGAAAAATCCCTCTCCCAATGTGGTTTGGCCTTTTCTCTGGTAACCTATATTCTTAGATAATTGCCTAAAGCACCAAGAGGTTAAGTGCCATGGCCGTGCAGACAGTATGTGTCAGGGATGAGACTTAACCCCATAGCTTTCTGTTCTCAAGGCCAACTCCCCATTTTCTTTATCAATATTTTTTAAAGATGAGACAAAAGTCCTACAGAAAGCTTCTGTCCTTCCTATTCATCATCACTCTCCTCCTACCAGCAGGTCTTTTCCTTCCTTCCTCTTCAGTCTTTTCCAGGTACCAATCTTACCCATCACCATGCAAACCTGGGGATGGACACTATTTTCCCCAATGACTCAACTGGAGGTGAAGAAGTTAGAGTCCCATTATCTGCTACATACAAACTAAAAGGAGTAAGTACATGGTGCTATAAGAACAGATGAAATCCAGAGCATTTCAATTGTATCTGGAGGAATTTGAGGAAGTTTTCACAGTGAAAGTGATATGTGAGATAGATTTTTGTCAATAGTCAATGATTGGCAGGTGATATTCAATATTCAATGCCTAAGGAAAATCATGAGTAAAACCAAGAAAAAATCCAAAATTTTTGGACAAAATCATCTTTCTATGTGGCTTTTAATGGCTATTCTATTTCTTAAAACTCTGGGGCTGCCATTAACTTATTAATATCATGAGTTAAGAAGTTTCTAATTCTATTTCCAGTATCTCAAGTACTAAAAATGTACTTTTTGTCAAATTCTTTTCTGCCAGGCCTCATATACATCCTCTGTTGGGAAATCTTATTAAGATTACTCTACCTACTCAGTGAATGACATACTGTGCTAAAGTTTTGACAAAGTAAGCATTAAGCCTGTCACTCGTTCATTCTGCCAGTTTGAATGCATACCTCTTGTTTCACTGTCTGGAACTTGCTTTGACAGATCAAGCATATTGAATAACGTCAATATCTAGCCTCTTAAACTTGACAATGTATGTACAGAATGTGTCAAAATGAAACAGAAGACAGGTTTTATCTTGACCAAGGTTGTTTAAGCTCGAGTATGGGAAATTGGGCATATCTAAAATGAAGGTGTCATGCGTAGACAATATAATACAGTATTTCTCTTTTCAAGCCACATGTCTACATATTCTTCCAGTTCCTTACAGTTTCTTTGTGTTACTAAAGGCTTTGTAAATTTAATATAATTAAGCCAAACAACTCTGTGAGGGAACAGGTTTATGGCTCCCACACCCAATTACTCTATTTTTATTCTGCAGCACTCAACAAAGAACTCCCTAAAGGCTGTCCAAAAGAGAAATCCTTCCTTTTGTCAATTGTGTTAAGGTACAAAAAAAATGACAAATTATTTTTTACCCAGCAGACCAAATGAAGGTAACCCCAATACACCAGCTTATAATATCCTATCCTTCAATCAAATACTCAAAATCATATGAATTTGTGTTTTTATAAATTTGAGCCTTATTGGAGTTCTTTCCAATAATGCAGCCCATCAATGCCTTCTCATTCCATGTAATTCTCACCCAGGTCCTCCCCAAGGTTAGTCACAGGGGCCTCATCCAATATGATGAAGACCTCCCTTGCTTTCTCCCAACATCATATGAATAACAGTGCTGTACTCTGACTATCTACCTGTTGCCACTCTGTCACCAGGTAAACAGCCCTCCTCTTTATATCAGGAAGTTCTTTAATAATAATTTTTATTTACTCTTGTTCTTCAGAGTTCCTCATTTGTGATGCTTACCCCCTATAATACAACTTTTCTTTGGGCAAACATGATGCTCATGTTGTTGCTGTTTTAATGCAGTGGTATTCCAGATCTCTCAGCTATACATCAACACCAATAAAATGTTCATGTTAAAAAGATGGCCCTTTGTTGGTATGAGAAACTTGGATTCAGTAAAAGTGAATTCCTGAAAGCAATAAAATCCATTTTTCTCCATCATTTTACCTCTAAGTTGAGTTCACTGTTCATCTATATTGTCTGTCTTTTCTATATACACTGTTGGAGAGTCTGGATAAGGTACCTGTCTAGAATGTTGAAATCTGGACAAATAGTTTTCATCTACTTGGTCTTTCCTCTGTAGATGAGCAGGTCAAATTATTTTGAGAGTGTATAAGTCTCCTCAAGGAGGATCTATAATATATTGGAGCTTAACTCATGCAATACAATGTCAGCTACAAAAAGAACAGGCCGTTGGTATTATCTTGGTAACCCTTTTTTAATCAACAAGGTGTGAAATTTTATTTATGCCTTGGGTATCTTCTCCTTTAGATGCCTTTAGATAATTCCCAATAATTTCCATTTTTCTTTGGTTTGTTAGCCTTCTTTCCATTTGCATCCTTGGGATGACTTTGTTTAGTTAAATATCTTTTAAAATTTTCTTTAGACTGTTATTCTTTACTACTTCTCTCTGATTTATGAGGGGAAAACCTATCCAGAATAGTACTTCTTCATTAGATTTTATAAATGAATTAATAATATTCTAATCCAGTGTTACCTTTCATAGCCATCTCTCCATTTAGCAAATAAGATAATTATTTGTCGACTATGGTAATTCTTGGACTCTTTTGGTTTCCTTGATGTAACAATTAGTTTGATATAGTTTTTGGATGAGATTATCATAGTTGGTACTGATGTCATCTCTATTGTCCATTCCTCTACCTTTTTTAAAACAAATTCAATAGCTTGTTTAAATACTGCAGATTTGAATCTCAATTGCATATGGTATCTTTTTCTCATTGCTCTCACACTAAGAGTACCGATGGTCAGATTAAAGTTGGCAGTCTAAATGCTGTGATTCTTAGCACCCTTTTCCACCTTTTCTGTGACCATCATTGTAGAAGCAGAAGGGGTTCACACTGGACTACAGCACATTTCCTTCCTGTTTCATGGCTTAACATGGCCAAAAATGTTTCATTCCCTGGTGGCCGACCTACTGGTGATATGTTTCTCTGTGATCATCTAGTCTGGTCCCCCCAAAACAGTCTATTTCCAGGGCCATATTCAAAGATTTACTGTCTTGGGAGGACTTGTTAGACATTCTCCACTGGTGTAGACATCACAAAACAGGGGTCACTTCAATACCACAAAGAAATAGTTAAGGGAAGATTTTCAATCATAGTTCCAAGAATCAAAACTCATACTAGGAGTGAATATCTGGACAAGAAGGAATAATAAACAGTAATGGGAACACAAGTCAAGCATCTAGGTCATCACTGGATATTAAAATCTAGCTGTGCCTATAGGGAAACTTGACATTTGTTTATGTGTGTTTGTAGAATATGCTTTTAAAGCATGCTTCTAGTCTCTGATACCTAACCAAATGGATACAATGAGGATGAGCATGAGGATGAAGAGGGAGGAGAAGGAGGAGAAGAGGAAGAGGAGGAAGAGGAAGAGAAATAAGAAGAAGGAGGAGGAGGAGGAGGAGGAGGAGGAGGAGGAGGAGGGAAAGAGGATGAGGAAGAGAAAGAAGAGGAGGAGGAGGGAAAGAAGAAGAAGGAGAAGGAGGAGGGGAAGGGGGAGGAGGAGAAGGAGAAAGTAGCTCACATTTAATCAGTACATTAAGGTTTACAAAGCATTTTCCAAATGTCATTTCATTTGATCCTTATAACCGTAGGTAGGTGCTATTACATATTCCCATTTTACAGATGGAAAAACTGAAATTGACGGAGGTTGACTTACTCAGGGTCACACATCTAATAAGGGTGTGAGGAACAATATGAACTTAGACCTTGTTGAACCCAGGTCTAACACTCTCTCCATCATGCCATTCCTCCACCAAAAATGACAAAAGTAGTACGTCTGTCAGTACATACATTATAATGTGGCATAGGGAAAAGAGTTCTAGAGGTGTATTCAGATCACATAGCTTTAAAATCTCAGCTCAGTCATTTTCAGCCTGGGTGACTTTGAGTAAGTCACTTAACCTCACTAGGCCTCAGTTTCTTCATCTATAAAATGAGAAAGTTGAACTAGTGGACCCCTCCTTTTAGGTCCCTTCCAAATCTAAACTGTGGTCCTATGGTCCTATGAACCTATAGCCTAAAGGCAAGGATACATCAGGCAATGAACACATATTAACAAGTCTAGAAACAAATACTCTTCCCTTTGACCTTATTATAAAATGTCTCACATCCTTCTCCATGACTAATTGCTTTTTAAAAGTGAGAAGGCACAAAGCAGCAAACACTTCATCAGATTGTCCAGTCACTGCAGCAGGAAAGGACCTGGATGTTAAGTTCATCTGATAAAATCCATATAAGCAGTACTGGATTAGATCTGATATTACCAGTATTAGCATGACTTGTTCCATGAATTGACTGTGTATGTATGGGTGTGGTGGCAACATATGAAACACAACCCAAACCAACTCCAGTTCTGTGATATACCATTACTGCCCCCAATAGAGGACAATAACCACTCAAGGAGAGGAGACCAAAAGCCATACCACTAGGTCATTGACTCCAATCTTCCCCAATTTCTTTTCCACAAGTATATGTCTCATCCTTCATATCATCTTCTCAGGCCACATAATGTACTATCCTCATCACACATCCACTGTCTTTTCTCCAGTGTTCATTCTATCACTTTTCTCTCATTTTTCTTCACTGAGGTCAACTTCTTTTAGCCACAAACATCTGCCAACTTCATTGCCAATTTCATCTACCAATGGCACTCCTTAGCATCCTACTTAACTGCAATCAATTGCTCCCCTTCTCAGATGCTCCTGCAATGGTAAGGACAGTGAAGGGAACTTTTCTCCCAAATTGTAAATAGTTCTATCACTATTTGCTTCCGCCTTCCAGAGTCCCAATATCCTGGCACAGTTTGAGTTGAGTGTAATGATGGGTTCTGTATTGTATATTTTAAGTTTGTTTTTGAATTATGTACATAGGTGTAATTATAAAATAGCACATTTTATTGCGTCTTCCTCAGCTACTATAACTCATTGTAACTCAAAGTGTCTCCATCATGTTCCAAGAGGACTTGATAGTGAAGGTGGTGAGAACAGTTTGACATGATCAGCAGATGCTGCGTCTTGTCTCTCTTGCAGGTGCTTCACTACTGCTATTAGATCCCACTTCATTTGTCCTCTAAATGGCAATTGGCTGGCATTTGGCAGAGACGGCTGGCCCCTTTTCCACAGGAGTGGCTTCCCTAGATGATGGCTATGAGGAATAATCTGAAAGCATTCTACTACTCATTCTACTGCTTAACTGCCTCTCAGGAATTCAGTTTCTACTGGGAGGAAAGAGCAAGAATGTAGGCAAATTAATACAAAGTATTAAGGTCAGGGTAGTGACCAACCACTGACAACTGGGGAATTCAGCATTCTCAACTGGTAGGTAGGAGAGGTTAATGAAACATTTTCTTGTTCTTGAAAATAATTGCTGTTTCCATATGGATGGGTGCTAATATTAGGTGCTACTTACTGCTTGAAAATGTATATCTTTTTTCCCCTCTTAAAACATGTTTGCAGGTAGTCTGATTTTTTAAAGAATGAAAAATATCAGGGCTTTTGAGAATACTGGAAAGGCTAAGAAATAAGTTAGAAATGCTTAACTTTAACAGTTAGATGCATAAGGTTAAATACTATATTTCAATTTAATTCAGGAAACATTTATTCTATGCCAACAATGTGCCATATATTACATTGGGCTCCAGAGATAAAAAAAAGACAAAAACAAAATCAGTCCCTACACTCAGGAAGTTATTATAAAATTACCTTATATTAAATGTAAAAGGGATAATTTTGATTACGCTAAATTGAAAAGGTTTTGCACAAACAAACCCAATGCCACTAAGATTGGGAGGGCAGAAGAAAACTCGGAAAGAATTTTTGCAACTAGTGTCTGTGATAAAAGCCTCATTTCTAAAATATATAGAGAACTGAGTCAAATTACAAGAATTCAAGTCATTCCCCAATTGATAAATGGTCAAAGGAGATAAACAGGCAGTTTTCAGAGGAAGAAATTAAAGTTATCTATAGTCATATGAAAAAAAAATGCTCTAAATCACTACTGATTAGAGATGCAATTCAAAAAAAACTCTGAGATACCACATCACACCTATCAGTTTGGCTGATGTGACAAAACAGAAAGATGATAAATGTGGGAAAAGATGTGGGGGAGTTGGAAGACTAATTCAGTGTTGATGGAGCTGTGAGCTGATCCAACCATTCTGGAGAGTAGTTTGGAACTGTGCCAAATGGGTTACAAAAATGTGCATACCCTTTGATCCAGCAATATCACTTCTAGGACCATATCTCGAAGAGATCATAAAAATGGGAAAAGGTCCCACATGTACAAAAATATTTATAGCAGCTCTCTTTGTGGTGGCCAACAACTGGAAATCGAGGGGATACCCATCAATCGGGGAATGACTGAACAAGTTGTGGTATATGAATATAATGAAATACTATTGTGTTATAAGAAATGATGAACAGGAGCACTTCAGAGAGGCCAGGAAGGACTTATATGAATTGATACCTAGTAAAAGGGAGCAGAACCAGGAGAACGCTGTACACAATAACAGCCACAATGTGCGAGGATTGTTTCTGATAGATTTAGCCCTTCACAGCAATGCAAGGACCTAAAACATTCCCAAAGGATTCTTAAGGCAAAATGGCATCCATACCCAAAGAAAGAACTATGGAATTGGAATGAAGCAGGCTATTTTGTTCTGTGTTATGTTTTGTTTTGACTTTTCTCATGGTTTCTCCCATTCATTTTAATTCTCCTATGCAACATGATTAATGTGAAAATGTGTTTAATAAGAATGTATGTGTAGAACCCATATAAGATTGCATGCTGTCTTGGGAGGGAGGTGGGATAGAGAAGGAGAAAATTTAAGAATTAAGAAACTGATTGTTGCAAACAAAAAACAAATAATTAATTTAAAAAATAAAATTAAAAAAATCTAAAAAAATTACATTATACTTATAAATGTATATGTGTATGCATGTGCATACATACATATGCATGTGCATGTATGTAGGTATGAGTAGAAGGTTAAATTTAGAACACTTGCAATGAAAGTAGGCATGTGCTTGGGCCATATCCAATGAAATGTATCTCTGACTCCTTGGTAAAGGACATTTTCAAACATAAGCTTCTGATTGGTCCCTTAGTTCTTGTGATGAAGGATTATAGCTAAAATTATTGGAATCTGAGCCAAGAAGAATCACTGAGTTGGTAGGCTGTAAGAGAATCTGAGAAGAGAATTCTTCTTTTCTCTTCCTCTTCTATGGAGCATGTCAGTTGGCCTTCAGGCAACAGTTTCTCCCTTGGACTTATAGCAAGGAGGGGCAGGGATGGATGGGATTTCTTTTCCCCTCCCCCAAGCTCAGCAGTTATGGCAGCTTTATACCTGTGGTAGTAAGGATATATGCTTGCTAAGGCTCCCTGGCTGCCTCTTCTGTCTTGTGTTTCGTTCTCTGATCACAGTTGCCCAAAAAGTAATTCTGACATAGGTATTCCAAGCTCTGGCAACCACTTTGTGATCTGTGTAGAAAATAAATTAAAGGAAGCAAGGGGAAAAATAGAAGGCTAATGCTGCAAAGACATTTGCAGAAGGATGAGAATTGAGAAAAGGCTATTAGCTGGCATTTTGGTGATTATTGGTGATTGGAAAGAGAAGTTTTGTTTGAGTAATAAGGTCAGAAGCTAGATTGCTGAGTTTAGGACACAGTGAAAGAAAGGAAGCAGGATGACTGCTTCTACCAAGCCTTTGGCTGAGAAAGGAAGTAGAAATGTTTCAAAATGATTAATGACATTGATGAGGTGTCCTGAACTTTGCCATTTTTGTAGGCAACAGGGAAGGAACAAATAGGATAGTATTGAAGATTGAACAAAAGGGTCATTGTTGTGATGACAAATTTCTGAAGAAGGAAGGAGGGCATGAGATCAAGGGCGAAGGGGTTGATCTTGGTGAGAAGAGCTATCTCTTTATCGGAGACTGGAGTGCATGAGGAAATAGTTGGGGATGAGGTCAGGATGTTAAGAAATGAAGACAAAAGGAGGGGGAGCAAAGCTCCAAAAAGAGCTTCAATTTTCTCCATAAACTATGAGGTAAGGTTGCAACCCTAGAGAGTAAAGGTGATATAGGAAGCTTAAGGACAAAAGAGACAATTTGGTACTGTGAAGAATGGGACACAGCATCAATGAAAGAGTGAGACCTTGCTCCAATGAAGACCCAGCTGAGATTGGATGACATACTTTGTAGTAGGTCCAGTCACTTCTGCCAGCTCTGTCCAGTAACAAATGAACACTGGAAGAGAATGTATGGCCAAAGCCAACCCACTACGAACTATGTATGAGAAGGGCATTACATTCAGCTGAGGCACTTGAGACCCATAGATTTTGAGTTATTTCCTCCATAATCATATTCAGGTTCTGTAACTTAGCAGGACTTAAATCCAGGTTCTCTAACTCCTACTCCAGCATTCTTACCACTGTACTATGACTAGAAAATGCTCTGTCTCCAGGGACAATATTTGGAACTTCTTAACAATCACTGAGTCAAGTGAATTCATTTGTTTTCCACCTCCAAAAAGCTTGGGGCTATCACACAAGTATAGCCTAATTGCCTCCTGTGTGCTATAATGAAAACTATTCAAATTCATATCATTCCAAAGGACATTAAAAATAACAAAGAAACAACACAATTATGGAACTCGGAGCTGGAAGAAACATTCAAAATCAGCCATTCCAAATATCTCATTTTATACTAGGGAAACAAAATCAAAAAGGTCAAATAATTTGCACAAAGGTCACACAGAGAAAATAGCAAAGGCATAATTTGAACCCTTATCCTGTGACACCAAATCCAGCGGTCTTTCTACTGTAACTTTTAATTTTTTTTTCTAATGAAGCTAAAAAAGTTCCTGAGTTATTGTTCTAAGACAAATGGAAAATTTTCCAGCAAGTGATACAGAATCAGGCAGCAGAGAAAAAGTCCCCAGCACTAACCAGGCTTTCATAGTCAGAAGCTGAAACAGTTTAAAAATTGATTCTATCTTGAATTTTATGAGCTTGGGGTGATTTTCCTTCCCGTTTTTTCCCCATGAAATCAGACCTTTCCAAAGCAGCTCCTGCACATACCTTTTAAATATTCAACATCATCACTCTCCAAACTTTCAAGCCTGCAGGGCCTGTTATGAAAAAGTCAAGACAAGAGAGGAGGAAAAAAATGTCCTGGAAGCAGGAGCTTTAAGGTGCAGGAAAGCTTGAAAAAGGATATAGAAGCAAAGAAAAGGGAGCTAAGAGAATAGAGAACAGAGGGCCCAGGCTGAAACTACCCTGCAAATCAGAGGGACTGAAAGGAAGGTATTCTCAAACCACAGACATTCAAGGTAGAGAGAGAGTAGGTACTAAAGGCAGATGTGTGAAGGTATGGTCCATATGTGTGCTGTGTGCATGTGCTGTGTGTGTGTGTGGGTGTGTGTGTGTGTGTGTGTGTGTTAGAGACAGAGACAGAGGGAGAGAGAAAAAGAGAGAAAAAGATAGGGCAGGACAAGAGAAAGCAGAAAAGTAGAAATAAAATAGGTATATGTCTAAAAAGCTATACCTAGAGTGAATTCTTCCAGTGAAAAATGCCATAGATTTAAGTTTCTTTATTTTTTAATTTTGGGTTTTTTTTAATGAAACTCAAGATAATTTAAAATGTTCAGACTTTAAATTTAACTTAACCTTTGCAATGCAGCTGGGGGAAAATACTTTCATTGCTTTCTGGTGGCTCAATGAAGTAAGTGCCAGGTGGATTACCCCCGGGATCTCTGTTTGACCCTTTGCAGGTGACTTGTATAGATGACATGCCTGTCAAATTTGGAGATTACATTGAGTTGGAAGGGATAAGTAATGTGATGAGTGACAGAACCAAAATGCAGAGCGATCTCAACAAATTAGAACACTGAATCACATCTATTAACACAAAATTTAATTGGGATATATGTATATGATTTCTTATGCTGTAGATCTACCAAATCAACTTCATTAATTGGTCTGGCTGCAGAACAATTTGCCTGGAAAAGCCCTAGGCTTTTTAGTAGAATGTGAGTTCAATGTGAGTCAATAGTGTGATATGACAAACCAAAAAACTAATAAAATCTTACACATTAAAAGAAGTACAGCAAGCAAGAATAAGAAAGTGGTCAGTTTGATGTACTCTGCTTTGGCAGAAGGAGATAGGTGGCACAGTGGATAGAGGATTGGACTTGGGGTCAGAAAGACCTGCCTCAGACACTTACTGTGTGACTCCAGGCAATTCACTTGACCTCTTTCTGTCTCAGTTTCCTCAGCTATAAAATGGCTGTTGGATTAGGAGTTAGAGAACCTGGGTTCAAATTCAGGTATGTTAGAGAACCTGAATATGATTATGGAGGAAATAATTCAAAATCTATGGGTCTCAAATTCCTCAGCTGAACGTCATGCCCTTCTCACACATAGTTCATAGTGGACTGACTTTGGGTATACATTCTCTTCCACTATTCATTTGCCACTGGACAGAGCTGGTAGAAGTGACTGGACCTCCTACAATGCATGTCATCTAATCTCGACTGGATCTTCACTGGAGCAAGGCAGTCCATTTACTCTTTAATTGAATAGCATCTACCACTTAGAGTTGTTATGAGGATAAAATTAAATGATTTTTATAGAGCACTAACTTAATAAATGTTTGTTTGCTTCCTCATTAGTAAGATCACATCTGAAATAGTGTGTTTAGTTCAGGACATCACATTTTTAGGAAGGACTGGAGAGTACTCACAGGAGGGAAAGCAAGATGGTGAAGCACTTCTATAACATTCCATAGAAGGATTACTTAAAGGAAATGAGTTTATTCAACCTGGAGAACAGAAGAGTTAGGGGAAAATGGCATCTGTCTTCAAATATTTATGAAGAGCCATATATGGAGGATGAATTCTGTTTATTTTGCTTGATTCCAGAGGGCAGAACTGGAAGCAATGGAAAGTAGCAGGGGTGTTCAAGTAAATGTTTTGCAAGCTTCCCTCCTTTTCAAAATGCATTCATGATGCTTTCTTTTAAAAAAAATGCACTCATGAAGCTTTTAAGTTTAATGACCTGCATTATTAAAATTTTCTCCATCATTTTCTTAAGTTCAGACAATCCACAGAACAACTAATTCAGCCCTGATTTGTAGCATTGCTGATTTCTGAAATGTGAATGAAAACAGGAAAAAATTAACAATCGACTCTCCTGAGCCATTTCGAATCAGCTCCAGTTCAGTCCTAAATGGAAGTTTCACAGAGGTCAGGCTTGAAGTTAGAAAAATCTTCCTAAAAATGAGAGCCATGGTGATACGTGGAATTTTTGCACCTGAGAAAGGGAAAGGGTGATTTGGCTTCAGAAAGCATTTCACCTGGGATGGAGGCACCAGGAAAGAAATGCACCTTGAAACACAATGTTGCTGGGAGGCCTTCAAGGCCAGTAATAGGATGTGGCTGCTCTGAAGGAAAAGTTCTGATCATTGAGGGTGGAACTAGGTGGGAAGGAACCCCTCAGAGGCAGGCATCTAAAGCAGAGAGGAAATGTTCTTCAGCGTAGACTTTTGGTGCCTCCTCAATCTTAGCATCCTGGAACAAAGTTCTATTGCTACAACCTGCTTATGGTTCTCATGAGAGCTACCCAAAAGTAGCCCAAACTACCCTAGAGGTGGAGGGTTCACTCTCAGTGGGTTCTTCAAACAAAGTTTGAATCCTTGTTCTTTTTCTGTTGGTTTGTTTGTTACATTTTCATTTATTGTTTATTACTAACATTCTTTTCTTTTTAAATTTTTAGTTTCAAATTCTCTCTTTTCCTCCCACCCCCTGCCATGCCCACTGAGAAGGCAAGCAGTGTGATATTAATTAAACATGTGAAATCATGCAAAACATATTTACATATTTTTTAAAAAGCAAGAGAGAGAGTGAAAAAACTGATGCTTCAGTTTGCACTCAGAATTCATCAGTTCTTTCTCTGGAGATGAATAGCATTTTTTCATCATGAGTTCTTGTCTTGAATCATCCTATTGATCAGAGAAGCCAAATCCTTCATAGTTAATCAGCATTACAACATTACTGTTACTATGCATAACGTTCTCCCTACTTCTCACTTCACTTTGTATCAGTTCATATAAATCTTGTCTCTTATATAGTACATTAATGCTACATCACAATCATATGTCAACTTGTTCAGCCGTTCCCCAGCTGATGAGCATCCCATCAATTTCCATTTCTTTATCACCGCACAAAGAGTTGCTATAAATATTTTTGTATATGCAAGTTTCTTTTCCTTTTTTCTTTTATCTCTTTGGTACAGACCCAGTAGTGGTATTGCTGAGTCAAAGGGTCTGCACAGTTTTATAGCCCTTTGGGTATAGTTCCAAATTGTTCTCCAGTATTTATGGACGTGTTCATTACTCTACCAGTAGTTCATTAGTGTAACTATTTTTCCCTCATTCTCTCCAGCATTTGTCATTTCTGATGAGGTGGTACTTCAAAGTCATTTTAATTTGCCTTTCTCTAATCAATAGTCACTTTGAGCATTTGATCATATGACTATAGATAACTGATTTCTTCTTCTGAAAACTGTCTATATCCTCTGATCATTTATCAGTTGGGGAATGTCTCATTCTATAAACTTGACTCAGTTCTATACTCAGTATATATTTGAGAAATGAGGCCCTTATCAAGAAACTTGCTGTAAAATTTTTTGATATTACCTTATTGTCTATGTTATCTTTTAGCATAAAGTAGTTTCCCTGATTATCTCTTTTAATTAACTCAATTTTTGCTTCAGAGATCACTATCACTACCCTGCCATTTTTTTTTTACTTCAGCTGAAGCATATTAAGTTCTGTTCCACTCCTTTATTTTAACTCTGTGTGTATGTCTTTCTGTTTCAGGTGTCTCTTGTAAAAAAATTAAAAAGCATACAGTTGGATTCTGAATTCTAATCCATTCTGCTATCTGCTTCCATTGTGTGGGAACTCGTCCCCTTTACATTCACAGTTATGATTACTAACTGTATATTTTCCCTCCCTCCTATTTTCTTCTTTTTCTCCCTCTCTCTCTTTCTATCCTGTCTCTCCTCAAAAATCTATGTTGCTTCTAACCACTACCTCCCTTAATCTGCCTGCCCTTTCATCATCTCTCCCTTTCTCTTACCCCCTTCCCCTCCTAGTTCTTTTTGTATATGTTACATTTCTATACACAATTGAATGTGTATATACATTTCCCTTCTTTCAAAAAATTCTGAGGAGTGTGAGGTTCAAGCATTGCCTCCCCATTTTCCCCTCCATTGTAAAAACTCTTTTTTGTATACCTCTTTATGGGATAGAATTTTCTTATTTTATCTCTCTTTTCCTTCCTCTCTCAGTGCATCCCTCTTTCTCACCCTTTTATTTATCTATTTATTTTTTTGGGGAGCATCCCAACATAATCAACTCATACTCATGCCTTCTAGCCATGTAAATTCCCTTTAACTGTCTTAATAATGATAAAGTTCTTAGGATTTACATGTATCATCTTCCCATATAGGAATGCAAATAGTTTAACTTTTTAGTCCCTTGTGATTACATTTTCATGTTTACGTTCTTATTCTTTTCTTGAGTCTTGTGTTGAATGCCAAATTTTCTATTCAGCTCTGTTCTTTTTATCAAGAATGTTTGAAATTCCTCTATTTCATTAAATGTCCATTTTTTCCTCTGATGAATTCGACCCAATTTTGCTGAGTAGGTGATTCTTAGTTGTAATCCTAGCTCTTTGCCTTCCAGAATATCATATTTCAAGTCTTCTAACTCCTTTAACATGGAAGTCACTAAGTTTTATATGATCCTGACTATGGCGCCACAGTATTTGAATTGGTTCTTTCTGGTTGCTTATTGTATTTTCTCTTTGACCTGGGATCTCTGGAATTTGGCTTTAATATTATTGGGAGTTTTCATTTTGGGATGTCTTTCAGGAGGTGATTGATGGATTCTTCAATTCATATTTTATTCTCTGGATCAAAGATATTAAGGTAGTTTTCCTTGATAATTTCTTGAAATATGATGTTCAGGCTCTTTCTTTGATCATGAATTTCAAGTAGTCCAATGATTCTTGAATTATCTCTCCTTAATATATTTTCTATGTCAGTTGTTTTTCTGATTATCTGAATATTTTTCACATTTTCTTTTTTCATTTTTTGACTTTGTTTTATTGCTTTTTGATATCTCATAGAGTCATTCGCTTCTAATTGCTTAACTCTAATTTTTAAGGAATTATTTTCTTCAGTGAGACTTTGTACCTCCTTCTCTATTTGGCCAATTCTCCTTTTAAAGTAATTCTTCTCTCCAGTAGATTTTTGTGCCTCTTTTACCAAGCTGTTTTTCTCTTTTCAAATTTTCTTGCATCACTCTCATTTCTTTCCCAATTTTTCCTTTACCACTCTTATCTCTTTTTATTTTTACCACTTTCAAGAATTCTTGTTGGTTGGGGTCCCGATTTGAGACTTTTTTTGTTAGTTGTTTACACATTGTTGTCTTCTTTTGAATTTATATCTTGTCCTTCTCTGTCACTGTAGCTTCATAGAGTCAAATTGTTTTGTTGTCTGCCCATTTTCCAGTCCATTTTTAAATTATGAACTTCATGTTAAAGTTGAGCTCTGCTCAACTGGGAGTGGGACAGCACTCTTTCAAACTTCAGGCTTTTTCTTTGTGCTTTTTTCATGGCTAGTTCTGAGGGTCTGTAAGTTTTGGTTACGTCCAAGGTAGTATGATTCTAAGAGATGTGTAGTCACTGCTCTTCTAGTCTGCACTCTGATCTTTACCCAGGAAGGACCTCTGGTCCCCTGCAGCTAAAAGCACTAGCTTTCTTCTTTGATTTGGAACTGTGACTAGGGCCTCTGCTCCCTTGTGACCAACCACCAATGCTTCTCTCCTCCTAGAATTGTGACTTAGAGTTGTGTATGGGCAATTGATTTGCAATCAGCACCAGCTGGACCAAGGGTCAGAAAAGGGTCCCTTATTATCTCTTTCTGACCTGTTATCTAATTCCCTTACCAAATATGGGCTGAGAGGGCCTAAAGCTACTGATGCTGCCCCATGTTTGGGCTTTGGACAGACCTCTTACCCTGGTACCACAGAATTCCCCTGGTAACTTAAGTTTTCTTAGACCAGAAAAAGTGTCTCACTCCAATTTTTTGTTGGATCAGCTGCTCCATAATCTGATTTGAGGTATTATTTTGAAGTTGTTTGGAGGGTAATGTTGGAGAATTCATCTGGGTGGCTGCCCCTAATCCTCCATCTTGGTTCTTCTGGTCACTTCTTAAAGATGTTGTATAGAAGAGATGTGTAGTGAGATATAGGATGGACTGAAAAACCAATGAGGTGCCTTCTAACTAAAAATCTATGACTCTAGGTGAGTAGTTTTATTGACAATGTTTTATTGTTATTATTTCAGGTTTGTTTGTTTGTTTTACATTTAACAGAAGGAAATTTGCTGTGAAGTACTGCTTGTAGAATTAAAGCTAGGAGGGACCCTTATTCCTCATCTAGTTTAAATCCTTCATTTTATAGATGAGAAAACTTAGACCTAGAGAAGCTAAATGATTTGCCCAAGGACACACAGCCATTCAGCAATTACTGTATCTGAGTGAGATTCAAACCTGTGTCTAAAAGCAGCATTTCTATGTTCAAATGCTTATAGGTAGGCACAAGAGAAATAGATAGAGCTCTATAGATAAAACCTTTTGAGCAAGCAAGTAAATTATGACTTTAAGACTAATGGGATAAACCCTGAATAAAGGAAAAGGTGAATGTTTTCATTTGTGCAATGAAAGAGCTTGGATGAAGAGAGGAACTGAGGGAGGAAAGATGGAACTTTCTTTCAGGGGCTCATTAATTCCTCTTGTCAGACTCCCTCCCCCTCTCCCCTAAGAGGCATTGTATTTCTGGAAAGATGGTGTTTTTTTTTCTCTTACATATGCATGGTTGCACATACTTCAAGCAACTTTAAAACAACAACTACACACTCACACACTGAGGGGAAAACAATGTGCTTGTCTGTAGAAACTGAAGGCTGCTTCAGAATACGTTCCCTGAGAGAACTGTTGTGCTTTCTCCATTTCTGTTGTCTGGGTTAATGCCAGCCCTGCCAGAAGCTGAGTTGGTGCCTGACATTCTGGAGCAAGGAATGCCAGAGGTTTGAATCTGATGGTGATAATGCCAGTGTCAACCTTGTAAGGCACTAACACTGCACAGAAAAATGTACCAGGTTCTAATGGGGGTCACAGAGTAATTTTCTCATTGCTTTTGACAAGCACAAAAATAATTTCCTTAATCCCCAGGAAGCTGCTTGGGTTCTGCATTTACAAATTACCCTCCCCACATCCCCCTTATTCCCCCAAGGAATCTCAGATGAAGCTTTCTTATTTTATTTTTTCACTAAACAAAACAATGTTATAATTCCTTACTCTATCTCTTTTTCTCATCTCCAGCAGAAGATAGCTCTGCCTTTGATTTAGCATCCCAGTGTAGTCAGACCTGCCCTACTGAAGGGAAGGATGATCAAATGGTTAGCCCTCCCATGGTAGAGTCAGGAAGTCTTGTGACCCTCTTCAACTTTGTTGAGTCATCTATAAGATGAGAATAATGCTAATAATTACCTAACAGAATTATTATGAGAATTACAAGACAGTATATAGAAAGTGTTTTCCAAATTTTTAAAACTCCAGAAATTCTAGTTGTTATCATTCTGATAATGGAGCTATCCACCCCCCAACTGTCTTGCCTCTATTTCTAAACCTTGCTTCGGAAATGCTTAGTTGATTTCTGGGGGTAAGACCAATGTGTTTTCCCCAAATTACAAAAGACAGAAAACAAGTATGTAGGATTTAATTAACAAATAAGCATTACTTTAGCACCTGGTGTGTTCCCTGGGTAGCTAAATGGCATGTTGGATAGACTTACCTTCCTGAATTCAAACCTAACCTTAGACATTTACTAGCTCCGTGACCCTGAGCAAGTCATGTAACCCTGTTTGCCTCAGTTTCCTCATCGGCAAAATGAACTGGAGAAAGAAAGACAGTATCCAAATATGAATTGATATTAACAAGCACAATATAAAATTTCAAATTTGGAAAACTGATCAGATGACAAAGTAATAATATTGAAAAATAATAAGACTTCTTTATAATAGCAAGATTCTTTAATTGCTATAAAATATTTGATTTGATTAACAATTCAGTTTATACACACTTTTAATATGTATATTTATTGTACACCTTAAAACTAGCACACCTGTACTGAACCAGATCAGTCTGTTTCCCCTCACTAAGAAACAAAGGATAACCAATAAGAAAGTTATGGAATATATTCATATTGGATTTAGAACTGGAGTAAAACCTTTATTTTTCTCATGATTTTTCCCACTACTACTTTATCCCCTTAGATTCTTTTGTCCACTTATACTCTGCTTACTTTTTCAGTGTCATTCAGACAATAGGCAAGTTGTGTTTTTAGGAAAATGAAACAAGATACTCACCATATTAATGTGCTTATTTAATTCTAACCTCATGAAAATAAACATTTAATTTCTTAGTCTTTCGTTACTGTAAGAAGGTACTTGACTTCCTGCTATTTGGTGTGATTCTACATTGAATACCCTGCTCCTTTCTGAGTATTGTGAAGAAATGATACTAATTTGTCTCATACCTAAAGTTCCAGTTACTTTCTTTGAAGCTCAAGCTCAGTTTTGTAGGATATGTTATTTATGGGTGCCAACCTCCTTTGCTTTTCAGAATATCATATTCCAATATTTCATTTGATTTTTCTTTTTGTAACAGTATAGTACTCCTAAGCTACTCTTATTAGTTCTTGAAATATGAGGTTTTCTTTTTTCTTTATGCCTCCAATAATTTGTACTTTTATGTTAAAGTTATTAAACATGATAATAATGTTTCTTGATGATTTAAACTTGGAGTTTCCATGGACGTTCTGTGGATTTTCTCAATCTTTGTTTTGTTGTGTGCTTCCAATATTCAGCAACTTCTCTGAATGATTTCTTGGAGTATGGTTCTTTATTGGCATTTTTCTGAAAGGCCTATAATCCTTCAATTATTTCTTCATATCCTACTTTCAAATTTAGTATTCTTGTTAAATAGATTTCTTATCTATTCTCTTAATCTTCTTTAACATTTTTATTCCTTTATTTTTCCTTCTGCCTCTGCATTTTTGCATTGCATTTCTATTTTCTTTTTAAGAGGATCCATTGTTATTGAAAATGTCTTGCTGGGCTTTTTTTCCTAACTTTTCTTGTCTCTGTTTAGAATCATTAATTTCCTTTTTGGAGACCTCTAATTTTATATCCTTATGTCTTTGACATTTTGACTTAATTCTCTGAACTATTCCAGGTATTCTTGAAGTCACTTTATTGTTCTTTCAAGTAGACCTTGCTGACTTTGCTGTACTATCTTCACTCATCTCAGATTTTGACTCACTTTCCTGTGTTGCAAAGTACTTTGCCACTAAATTGGATGTCTTCTTCAAATGCTTATTTATTTTTCCCCCTCAATCCCCATTTGCCTATATCGATTAATCACTCTTCCAACTTTTCTTTGGTGCCCAGCGAAAATATGAACTTGCCACCAATCCTTTCCTTTCAGAAGGTTGAGAAATGTTTTAAATGCCATCTATCTCCTGCCAGATTCCCAGCTCATGATGTCTCATCTCTGGTCTTTCAGACCCGCAGGGAATGATGGTAACCAGTTGGAACACTATTACAAGGAAAGTCTGAGTAGTCACTAAAATTGGAGCCATATCCTGACTTTAACAGTTCTACTTTCAAGTATTCTTAGAAAACTGAAGGAAGGAATATTCCTAGAAGCCTCTGCAGGGGAGTCACTTTTCTACATTTCTCTCGCTCTTTCTACTAGCTGTTTGGTTCCTCCTGGGCTGTGTTAATTAATTTTATTTGTCATTTTGTTTCTGTTCTCCTCACTCTTCCAGTTGCTTGTCCCCCAGACTTCAGACTCATCCAAAGCCACCCCTTCTGTCTTCTTTTCAGGCCTCAGAGTTGGTTTGATTCATGAACCACAAGTCATTCTGGTAATTTGACCCTCCCTGAGAAGCTGCAAAGGGATTGATTCCAAAAGGCCAGTGCCTAAAATTACAAGAACATCTAGGACCCCAGAGAGCCCTAGCCCAAATACAAGGGGATCCAGGGATAGGAGCTCCTAGCAAGATGGACCTCCATCTACCTTAGAAGAAGTGATTCTACCTGCCTCCTCCCAAAAACCTTTAAAGTGGAAAAGTTGGGTACCTAAAATTTTGGCAACCACCAAGGCCTCGGCATCACCCAGAACCAGGGCAAAAGCTGTGGAAACTAGAAGACATCCTCATTAATGGAAGCACCTAATGTAATGAATTAGTGAGTTAAGCTTTTCTGTAAGAATTATATCATGTTTTTCCTTGTGGTTGCTGAGTTTCTGAATCTTGGCACTGTTGAGTCCTATTATTTGGTGTTATGGTGAGAGCTAGAAGGGAGATGTGCCCCTTGCACACCTCTGACTCACTTTCTCACCTTCATGTTCATGTAGTATGTGGATTGAAAAGGCAGCATCAAAATATTATGGTTTTCAAAATATCATAATGATAGCATCTTGAATCTTTCTCTTCTTTGCTCTGTGACTCTGTCTTTGTCTTTCTTTTAATCTCCTTAATGTACTATAATTATGTCTCCAGTATGGGTCAATTATCTCAGAACAGGGAAACAAATTACCATCATTATCCCAGATTATTCTTCCCTTTTCTTTGATCCAATTTTGTTAGGCTATCCAAAAACATGGTTTTCATCTCAGCCCTTCTCTCCACTGTTTGCCTTGTTGGCTGAGCAGAGATGCAGAAGAAAATGATTCACCTGTCATTTGCAGAATTATTCCTTCCTTTCCTTCTATTCCCCAGCCTAGTTTGGCATTAAGCCAATTACCTCCGTATGTTCAAATGATCTTATTACCAACTAGCTCTCAGCCAACACCTGCTTTCTAGTTGGGGTGCCCCTTTAATCTTTTTTTTTCCTACTGAACTAAATTTGCTAAATTCAAATTAGCACACAAAGCCATTCAATTGGCATTAGTGTCTAAAGGAGCTACTGCCTCCTGGTGTCAATAACCCTAAGATTATTGGGTCCCCAAAGTCTAGGACAGGGAGAATTAAAAAGGTGGGCCCTCTCGAGGGCTATACCATGACCTCCTCCACTTTTAGTAGAAATAAAGAAATTAACACTTCCTTTATATATCTCTTTATGCATAATTGAGGGGTGAGGAGGAAGGGAACATCAAAGAAATAACTTTACGGGAGTGAAAACACTCAAAACTTCAGGGCTAGACTCCCCTCAGCTCAATGGGGCATGTGTGTGTGTTTCATTTTTTATTGGGGTGGGGTAGGGTAGGTATAATTGCTAAAAAAAAAAAAACTACCAAGAGCCAGGAAGATATGAGTTCAAGTCCTATTTCTTATATGATCTGGCTGTTTGACCCAGGGAAAGTCACTTAACCTTTCTCAATCTTAGACGCCTCATCATGTTAAAATGGGGATAATGATAGGCAAGTTAATACACATTTATTACGTGCTTCATATGCACCAGGAACTGTTTGAATAATACTTGCCATACAGGGTTGTGGTTGGGATCAAATGAGATTGAGTATAATGTACAAATGAGCATATATACAAGTGTATATACTTAATATGTATGTACTTACACATATGGGTATATAATCTCTTATAGACATGTGTACATATGCATACATATAAAGTATTTTGCAAACCTTAAAGCACTATATAAATACTGGCAATCACATCTAAAGTGCTTTGCAAATTGTAAAGTGTTATTTAAATGTGAGTTTATAATTTTCGGTTTGCAAAACTAAATGTTATCTCATTTGATCCCAACAACAAGCCAATGAGGTAGCTGTTACTATTGTTATATCATTAGTATTAAAATTATAGTATATTTTTCCATGATGTCCAAAGGAGAACTCATTTATCTTTCCCCAAACCTTTCTCTTCTCCTACCTTTCTTATTACTGTAGAGGGTAACACCATCTTCCCAGCCCTACAAGCTTGAAATCTACAAGTTATCCCTGACCTGTCACTATCTCTCCCCACTCCCATCTCCTATCTGTTGTCAAGGCCTATTGATTTTACCTCTACAACTTCTCTCCAATATACCCCTCTTTCTGACACTGCTACACTCTAATGAAGGTCATCATCACCTCTGGATTAGATAATTGCAATAGCCTGTTGCTGGGTCCGCCTGACTCAAGGCTCTCCCAGTCACTGCCTCCAGTCCATCCTCTAGTCTGCCACCAAAGTGATTTTCCCAAAGTTCAGATATGACCATGTCACTCCCCTACTCAGTAAATTCCAGTGACTTCCTGTCACCTCCAGGGTCAAATACTAAATGTTCTCTTTATCATTCAAAGGCCCTCATAAATGAGCCCCCTCCTATCCTATCACACTTTCCTCCTCAACATATTCTTTGATCCAATGACACTGGTTTCCTGCCCATTCCCTCTCTCAGTTCTAGAAATTTTCTCTGGCTCTCCTCCATGCCTGGAATGATATTTGTCTTTCATTCAACTATTGACCTCCCTCGCTTCCTTTAAGTCACAACTAAAATCCAATATTCTACAGGAATTCTTTTCCAACCCCTCTTAATTCCAGTACCTTCCTTGTGTCAATTATTTTCTAGTTGTTCTATACATAGCTTGTTTTGTATATATTTGTTTGCACACTGACTTTCCCATTAGATTGTAAGCAAATTGAGGGTAGGAACTATTTATTGCCTCTTTTTACATACCCAGGACTTAGCCTGGCTCATAGCAGGTACTGAATAAATAAGTGTTGCTTGTTTGATGAGAAACTTGAAGCTGAGAAAGGTTAAATTACTTGCCCAGGGTGACACAGCTAGTAAGTACATGAGGTAAAATTCAAAATAATATCTTCCTGACTCCAAGTTCAAAGCTCTAGCCACCATACCACCTAGCTACTCCTTTTCCTCCCATTCTTTCTCCTTCCCCTCTAATCCTCCTTCTCCAATTCTTCATTGTAAGAAAGAATAGTAATTGAATTACTTAATATTAATTGACTGACCTTGGGATGAAAATAATACTATATCCTTTGCCTACATATTTACATAGGATAGCAAGGATTGAATGACAAAATCTGTCAATACTTCCTAGGACTTCTATGACACTATCAGGTACTCAAAGCACTTTCATCACATCAGACCCAGTGGGAAGGTAACAAGTATGAAACTATGAATTTTCATTTCTCAGGGTAATTGCTACAAACCAAGCTCAGATCACATAGCATGAGGCACATTAACAGTTGGGACAGGGGGGATTAAAGGGGTATGTCACCCAATGGAGAGAAAAAAGAGACAGTGCTATACTGAAATAAGGTCACCGCTAGGGGAGCAGAGAAAGTCAAGAAAGATATTCATCTCAGCCCATCATTTGGTAGAATTCTATTTTAGCAAACTATTGTAAACATCTTCTAAATTAGACACCCAGGGACAAAGTCCCATTTGTTCCACCTCAGTTATGGTTCTGGTAGGTAGTACTGTATGCAAAGCCCATAGTAAAACATAAAGGGCTACATAAATTCCAAGTAATATATTTTTCTCAAATGTTCAAATGAATCTGTGATTTCATTGATATGGAAGTGTGCTTCAGTGATACAGACCTTAACAACTTATCTGTATCTGCCTATCCTATGTGACCCTTGTCAATTTCCTCCAAAAATTTTACTACAAAAGGCCAACCTGACATACCACAGGCTTTCCTTGCTTTATCCTGACAATATGAGGGTACCCTGGAGCATTCAGTATTCTTAGTTGAAATTTTGCCCCCTCCAGTGTTACAGGCTTCCCACAGATATTTGCAATCTACCTGGCTCATGTGTAGAATTCTATAAAAGAATATTCTTAATGCACACTGTGTTGAGGAACAGTCTCTAATCACATTTAGATGATTCCCCATCTGTTCAGATGTGCTCTACAATGGAGAAACAGGGACCAAGTTTTAACAACAGTAATTTCCTCAAAATTATGTTGGCCACATCATCATATAAGTAAATTGAAATCTTCTCATCACAATACACTTCTTTTCAAAAGGTTTTGACCCCCTTGGTGATTACTCTCCAATTTTCATTGACTCAGTTCTATAATAGGGTATGGAAAGTAAGAAGAACTAATATGTATATAACTGTTTAAGGTTAGCAAAACACTTTACTTTCATTAACTTGCTTGAAATACAGCTGTGCTCAAAGATAGAAAATACATATATTAATACCCCCTCTTTATAAGTGGACCAACTAAGTCTCAGAAAAATTAAGATACTTGCCCATAGGCACACTGTTTCTAAGTATCATAGAGACAGGTGTTTAATAGGGCTATTTGGAAGAGAAAAATTTATTTTCAGTGTAAAATTTTCAAATGTTGGGGGCAGAGCCAAGATGGTGGAGTAGAAAGATGCATATACTCTAGCTCTTCCCCCACAGCCCATAAAATATCTGTAAAAAATGACTCTCAACAAATTCTAGAGCAGCAGAAGTCACAGAATGACAGAATGAAAGAGATTTCCAGCCAACAGTAACCTGGAAGGCCAACAGTAAAGGTCTATCCCACAGAATGCTGAGTGGAGTGAAGTCCAGCCCTGGCTATGCAGCACCAGGAGGAACAGGACCAGAACAGGCCTCTGGGACAGAATCCCCAACAGGGAGGGTCTCAAATCCCTCAACCCACAAGAGCCAAAGAAAACTTCAAAGGTCAGTGGAGGGCTTTCCCAACTAGGTAGGAGGGGAGCAGGGTCTCCCCCAGGACTGTCCTCAGGCAGCAGTGGCAGCAGGAGCAGTGGTGGCAGCAGCAGTGGTGGCAGCTGCAGGATCCATCTATGAAGCACTCCAACTAAAGCCCCTGGGGGAGTTGAGCAGCTGATCTGAACCTCAGCCCTGAGGATGGTGCTGGGGTGAGGAGGAGTACTAGGATTCCCCCCTCTTGACAAAGGATTTAGAAGTCAAGTAACTGGCTGGAAAAATGCTCAAAAAAGGGGAAAAAATAAGACCACAGAAAGTTACTTTCTTGGTGAACAGGTATTTCCTTCCATCTTTTTGGATAAGGAAGGACAATGCATACTGTCAGAGGAAGTCAAGGCTTCTGCATCCAGTATCTCCAAAATGAATATGCAATGGGCTCAGGCCATGGAAGAGCTTGAAAAGCAAGTCAGCAGCTTGCTAAAGGAGACCCAAAAAATACTGAAGAAAATAACACTATTAAAAATAGACTAACTCAATTGGAAAAAGAGGTCCAAAATGCCAATGGGGAGAAGAAGGCTTTTAAAAGCAGAATTAGCCAAATAGAAAAGGAGGTTCAAAAGTTCACTGAAGAAAATAGTTCTTTAAAAACAAGAGTGGAGCTGAGGAAAACTAATAACTTTATGAGAAACCAAGAAATTACAAAACAAAACCAAAAGATGAAAAAA
The DNA here is from genome assembly GCA_028658325.1 of Potorous gilbertii. NCBI lineage: Eukaryota > Metazoa > Chordata > Mammalia > Diprotodontia > Potoroidae > Potorous > Potorous gilbertii. The sequence goes on from CM053770.1 coordinate 537,724,603, forward strand.
TAGAAGATAATGTGAAATATCTCACTGGAAAAACAACTGACTTGGAAAATATATCTAGGAGAGATAATTTAAAAATTATGGGACTACCTGAAAGTAATGATAAAAAAAAGAGCCTAGACATTATCTTTCATGAAATTATCAAGGAAAACTGCCTTGATATTCTAGAACCAGAGGGCAAAATAAATATTGAAAGAAGCCACCAGTCATCTCCTGAAAGAAACCCCAAAAGAGAACCTTCTAGGAATATTGTGGCCAAATTTCAGAGTTCCCAGATTAAGAAGAAAATATTGCAAGCAACTAGAAAGAAATAATTTGAATATTATGGAAAGACAATCAGGACAACACAGGATCTGGCAGCTTCTACATTAAGGGATTGAAGGGCTTGGAATAAGATATTCCAGAAGTCAAAGGAACTGAGATTAAAATTAAGAATCACCTACCCAGAAAAACTGAGTATAATATTTCAAGGGGAAAAAATGGTCATTCAATGACATAGAGGACTTTCAAGCATTTTTGATGAAAAGACCAGAACTGAAGAGAAAATTTAATTTTCAAACACAAGAATTGAGAGAAGCATGAAAAGGTAAATAGGAAAGAGAAATCATAAAGGACTTCCTAAAGGTAAACTATTTACATTCCTACATGGAAAGATAATATTTGTAACTCTTGAGACTTTTCTCAGTATTTGGGTAGGTGGAAGGATTACACACACACACACACACACACACACACACACACACACACACACACAGTACAGGTTGACTTGAATCAGAAGGGATGATATCTATAAAAAATAAAATTAAGGAGTGAAAGAGGAATATATTGGGAGGAGAAAGGGAGAAATGGAATGGGGCAAATTATCACTCATAAAAGAGATAAGGAGAATCTTTTTCAATAGAGGAGAAAAGGGAGGAGGTGAGAGGGAAAAAGTGGAGGTTACTCTCTTCATATATGGATTAAGGAGGGAATAAGATGCTCACTAAATTTGGTATGAAAATCTATCTTACATTACAGGAAAGTAGGGGGGAAGGGGACAAGTGGGGTGAGGGGAATGATAGAAGGGAGCACAAATGGGAGAAGGGAGTAACTAGAAGTAAACACTTTTGGGAAGCGACAAGGTCAAATGAGAGAAAAGAATAAAGGGGGATAGAGTAGAATGGAGGGAAATATAGCTAGTCTTACACAACATGACTATTATGGAAGTCTTTTGCAAAATGACACACATATAGCCTGTATTGAATTGCTTGCCTTCTCAGTGGGGATGGATGGGGAGGGAAGAAGGGAGAGAAGTTGGAATTCAAAGTATTAGAAATGAATATTGAGAATTGTTATTGCATATAACTGGGAAATAAGAAATGGGGTATAGAAATCTATCTTACCCTACAAGAAAAGAGAGAAGATGGGAATAAAGGAAGGGTGGGGTGTGATAGAAGGGAGGACACATTGAGGGAAGGGGTAATCAGAATGCAAGGTGTTATGGGGTGGGGGGAAGGGAGACATGGGGAGAGAAATTGGAAATCAAAATTTTGTGGAAATGAATGTCATGGTCTAAAAAGAAAGAAAGAAAGAAAAAAGAAAGGAAAAAAATTTTCAAATGTTTTGGAATGGGGGTAGCAGAATGGGTCAATAAAAAGCAATTATTTGTTTTCACATAATGGACTAAAATGAATTCCACCTTTTTAGTAATGGCACCTAAATTAACTGGGTGTTTGCATGGACAGAGTGTTGAATTTGGAAGGTTAGAAAGCCCTGAGTTCAAATTTTGCCTTAGACACTCACTGTCTGTATGACTCTGGCCAAGCGAACCTTTCTTAGCCTCAGTTTCTTTATTTGTAAAATGGAGATCATAATAACCCTTACTTCCCAGACTTGTAGGAATAAATGAGTTAACAACTGGCAGACTTTAAAGTTCCATGTAAATGCCAACTATCATTGTTGTCATTATTTGAATTTTCCAGGTCAGAAAATAAAAATTAAAGTTAAAAAACTTAGGATCCAAAAAAGAAAATCAGCAGCTTATCTGTCTTAGGGAATCCAAATATTCATGTTGAGATATGGCCCAAGAGAGGTTGTTATGCTGGACAATGTTATGTTTGGACCAATTGTGGCTCATACTATCTTAAAATCACCAATCTCGATCATGATAAGTTCAGCACAGTCAGTAAGATTATAGTTTGGCCAGCAAATTTGGTTTCATAACCATAAAATGTAGGTGACTGGATAAGGACAAAGAAGATTTTTGACTATTTTAGGGAGTATAAAATGGTAACAGGGAGCTTACCATATCATGAAATAATTGGCTCCATTTTGGATCAGCTGTTAGGAATTTTTTCCTTACATTAAATTAATGTTTTCTTTTAATTTTGAACCATTGGTTCTCTAAACCTCTTAAAAGGTATAGAAATATGTGCCATTTTTAAAAGAGTTTTAGAAATGGTTTTTGGATGACTTGGGTTCAAATCATCTCTCTGTTGTCGCAGTTGTTTTCCAGTCATTTCAGTCATGTCCAACTTTTCATGACCTCATTTGGGGTTTTCTTGGCAAAGCTACTAGAGTGATTTGCCATTTCCTTCTCCAGTTCATGTTACAGATGGAGAAACTGAGGCAAACAGGGTTAAGTGACTTCCCAGGCGCACACAAGTAATAAGCGTCTGAGGCCAGTTTTGAACTCATAAAGATGTCTTCCTGATCCCAGGCTCAGCACTCTATCTACTGTGTCACATAAATGCCTCTGTCATTGCCTAACCTTGAGGGAATCATTTAACCATTTAGGTCTCAGTTTTCTCCTCTATAAAATGAGGGAATTAGAATAGAAGAACTCAAAGATCCTGTCCATCTTTGATTTTTCTTATTTCATTGGACAGCTATCTAAATATTTGAATCTTTCCTAACCTTAACATTTTCTTCTCTAGTCTAAATATCTTGAATATCTCCCACTGATACTGTGTTATTCACCAACAGTTCCCAGGAAAGTGTCCATGGAAGCATTTTCAAGAGTGACAAGTAGCCTTTAGAAGTCATCATCAGTTTGATAAGAATACACTCTAAAGGAAAAAATATTGAGTTTAGACTGAGTTCAGATCCCAGTTTGACTACGTACTATACAGATGGACTCAGACAAATCCTTATAAGTTATTAATCTCTCTGGGCCTAGTTCCCTTATTTTTACAATGAAGGGATTGGACTAGATCCTTCAACAAGCTCTGCCTCAAGGACCAAATCTGGCACACAGCTTGTTTATGCATGGCCACATGAGCTCCATGTAAAAACCATTCTTACTTGCTCCCTATGGAAAAATAGATAACAGAATTTGGCCCTCTGATCATAGCTTGCTGACCCACGGACCAGATGATCTTTAAGGCCTTTCCCAGCTCTAAATTCTATTTTATTCTGTTTCCAGGTGACTTTCCCCCTACGTCTGTATTGTAGTTCCCCTGTGTCATGTATTTCCAGGGAAGTCTTGTGTGCTGAGCTATGCTGCAACCTTCATGAGGTTTTGTGCACAACACAATAAATTGAGAAATGATCACTCTGTAATCCTTGATTAAAATCTTCTGAATCTTTAATATCCTGGAATGCTGGTACCACAGGCCATGGCAACCTGGAAGTGAAACTCTTCACATGAAGCTTGCAGAGACAAGTAGATGGAATTGAACAGAAGAGAATAAGCGTTTGTAAGTGTCTACTATATACCAGGATCTGTGCTAAGCATTTTACAAATATTTTCACATTTAATTAGGTGTTTAAAGTCATCAACATTTATCCAATACCGATCTTCATATATATTATAAAATGTACCATAACATCATATGGAAAGTATCTTAATAATAACTTGTACAAAATCAACAAAGTGCAAATCTTTGAGCCAGCTATATAAAAAGTGTCAGTTCCTTACCAAAAAAGAAGGAGGAGGATTAATAAAAATTCTGAGAGCATAAAAGAAACAGGACTAAAAACTGAAGGCACATTTATGGAACAAATAGATATCACTTAGCTGAGAAACAGAAATGACTGCTAAGAGGCAAAATTACTAAATTTGTCAAATATAACCAAAAGCACTTTATCTCAGGATGGTGTCAATGAAACAGCCAAGATCCAAGAGTTGAATCGAAAAGCTCTCCATGGACAACATCCATGTGAACTCAGCCAACAATAAGTCTATGGAGACATATCAAACAAATGGCTGGCATGCAAATTTGTTTACGGAAACAGTATAGCAATCCAGGATTAGTTCATCATGATCAGAAATAAGAGAAGCATCCTTAAAGAGTCCAGATTTAGTATCAATGCAGATTATGCAAAAAAAAACACCAGAAACAATGCAGCACATCACTGAATTATCACCTCCTGAATACCTCAACAAGACATGTGAGTAGAATGATACATCTGAAGCTTTGCTGTGTTTCATGGACTGAGAGAATAATGTTCAAACTATAATTATAGACCACAAAATAACTTTGAGAACTCAGCCTATAAACTGTATTGGGACTAAAGTATTACCATAGACCAAACTGTTGCCCACAGTTTTCTGGACATAACACTGATCTATTAAAACTTAAGAACGATGTTTTAAATAGATGTTGTGATACCAAACAGTAATAAGCACCACAATGCATGGTTTAAAAGGCTATCAGAGTTCACCTGGTAAACATCCCTCCTTGTTAATTAGCTCCTCCAAAGCCTCTTTACCAACCACTTCACCACCCATACCAAAAGTCATGCTCCAGAGAAACTTCTGCCCTGAGACCCAACTAACCCTGACCCTAAACCTCACTGGTTACTGCCTCTCCTAAAACACTATTTCAGAAAAGCCCTAAACAAACTCCCCTTCATTTCCTCTCTTTGGCCATCTATTCCACCACCTCCTTGACAACCACCTCTTCTCTGAACCTTTCACATATACATATACACACACATATATTGTCTCTCATTAGAATATAAGCTCCATAAAGATGATGACTGTCTTTTTGTATTAATATCTCTATTACTTGGCACAGTCTTGACACATAATAACTGCTTAACAAATGCTTTTTTTATTCATTCTTTCCGAGGAGGAAGAAGAAATCAAAATAAAGTGGAGTCTAGATGGGATACATATCACCCTAACTGCTCTTGAAGTTGTCCTGAGGATGCTGTTATTGAATTATAGAAGACGAGCTAGCTACAGAAGACAGGTATTACATACACCCAATAGAATATACAAGGTAAAATAATATCAAGATAGGGATTCATCCCAGGACTTTTAGTATTTTAAGTTCATTAAAAAAGACGAAGAGTGGTTTTATGAAAACAATAAAAATACCAAAAATAAAAACAACTCACATTCCTTCATACTCAGATTTGTTCAGCTCTTTTCAATTTATAAGACACTTTCCTCACAACATGCCTTTCAGGGAAGTAGTGCAAATATTGTTATCCCTATATTTTAGATCAGGCCAAGAAATAAAATGAATTGTCTAAAGTCACAAAACTAGCAAATGCTTAGAATGGACGTGTAACCCACATCTCCTGATTCTAACTCTAATATCCCTGACATAGTATGAATGGTATGTACTTAAGGGAAAACTGGCTGTAGAACAATGTTATCTGGTCCACAAAGGGAAACTGAGGTCAAATGAATGAGTTTCTAGTCCTGTACTGGAAGCAGTGTAATGTAGTAGAAAGAAAATACTGAATTTTCAGAGGACCTAGGTTCCAATGCTGGTGCTATTAGATGCTATTAGATATTATATGATTAAGGCCTAGTCATTTTACCTCTAATGGCCTCAGTTTCCTCATCTGTAAAACATGAGTTTAAAATCCATGTCCTATAAGGTTATTTGATCACCTTGTAGCATCCCCTCTGGACTACTTCCCCAACTTCTTCTCATACTTGCAGGCAGAGTTCACAGAGCGTCAATAGACTAATATTCTGATGGAACTTTATATATCCTGAATGAACAGGGCAAATACCTGCACTTATAAACTCCAGAGTACTTGTTTACCTAAACACAAAGAGACAGTGGTAGCCACGTACTTACAACCATCATTGCCTGGAGGTAGAGCCACTGAGCAAGCTACTCTTCCCCTTACCCAGTTCAGTCTAACCTCCTTGTAGCCAAAATGGGTAGGATGAACCTGCACTCTCAATTCTGACTCATCAGCGTCTGAGTCATCAGTTCTTCTGGATTTGCAGTCAATTCATTATTATACACACAGCACAAAACGTTCTCATTCATGTCCAGAAGCTAGCTCCCATGTGGTTAGAGAATATCTGTATATGATCTAAAGACTGAAACCAGACAGAAATTATATGTGAATGCATCAAGAACTAGTCTATAAAGCCAGTTTGCCCTTGATCTCCTATGATCCTAACTGGCCATGAGAAAATTAGAACATTTCAGTCTTTGCTCTGTTAATGCAACCTGGAAATCAATAGATCAGACTTGGGGCTTGAATGCTCAATGAATGAATGCTCTGCACAAACCCTGAGCAACCTCCTGTTTATCAGAAACACATCCATCAAATCATCTTCTCTTTAATTTAAAGTAAAAATTGATGCTATCTTGGCTCTTGGTATAATCATGTTAATTTATTGGGAAATATATAAGTGACTCTGGAAAGAAGAGATGATCCAATTATAGGTTTAAATGAGTTTATGGTACCTTGTTTTTGTCACTCTGATTCATGAACTATTATCATTCCCAAATAACCAGATGAAATTTATGTATGTTTGGGGCTTACTAATGTAGCTTTAAAATTCCCTGAGGTAGAACTCCCTGAAAAACAGTGAAACTGATAAACCCCAAATCAAATTTTGAAACATTAACACCTGAATCATGAAGACTTTTAATAAGTAACAAAAAAGTGAATCACTAGGGAGAAGAGAGTTCAGGGGATGGTTGCTTCCATATGGAGACTTCCTCTAATATATCACTGGCTCAATTTTATTAGACTCTGTCAGGATAATAAGTTAGTACCATCTGATGGTTGTACAATGATATGTTTTATAGTTTGTGAGCTGACATTGACAGGCTGGGTTTCTGAAGATCATCTACTTCTTCCTTCTGGAAGTCCACTGAACTTTGGGTTTAGACTTTTGTATTCCATTGTAGTGGAGTGCCCACCACCACTTCTACAGACATAGTAAATAAGTTTATGGCTTTTCTCCTGCCCCTCCCATTAAGCTATTCATAATTTAGCATCCTGATTTGTTGGTTCAGCCAGAGGACCACAACCTGAACAGGAATTTCTGTTTTTTAAAATTCTGTTTTCTCATCTTTCCAGAGAGAGATGAAATTAATAGAAAAGAGAGTGTCAGGGGTTGACAGATAGAGAAAGGGAGAAGAGAGTGAGTGCCCTGTGGCATTTTAACCTCTCTGATCTCTGGGTATAGAAAGGACTATAGGTTCTATACCCTGATAATTCAGCACCTTTCTCTGAGTGGTAAAATTTCTTTTCAAATCTCCCTCAAACAGAAACAAGAGAGGTAAATAAGCACAACCTTCATGAAGGTGAAGAATGTTAAATAAGTTGCCTTCATTTGTGTGTTCATGTGTGTGTTTCAGATGAAGGACCCAGAGAAATCAAGTTATTGTGGGATTGCCATAGAACTGGCAAACCATCTAGCACTCTAGCCTAAAGAAAGGAGACTTTGTGGAAAAGAATTAAGATTCTATTTAGATCCCAAACTTATGAAGATAAGGCATGGGTCAGCAGTACTTGGCAGTGTTGCAAGGTAGGTTTGACATCTCTGTTCTAAGACTATACATTGCTGAACTGCATTGGTAAACAGAGTTTATTCCCCTGAGAATTCCCTATACTAATGAAATGAAAAGTTCAGTCCTTATCTGTACTGTAGAGATATAATTGATAGGATTTGAACATTAGATTGTGCAATGATCTGTCCATTGAACAAACATTTAAGTTCCTGGTACATGACAATTGTCTTGCTGTACTAAACATAGAGGCTACAAAGACAGACATGAAACAATCTCAACTTTAAAAGAAATTACATTCCACTGTGATGATGATGGGGAGGAGGAAGGAGTAAGAAGGATACAAAATATTCACAGATAAGCAAAAAATAAACACCAAGACTAATGAAAACAACAATCCCAACCAAATGGAAATAGAAAATATAATGCTCAAGCTTGACCCTGAAGAACAAATTTAAGAATATACCTCCTTCTCATTGCAGAAATAGGGAAGGAAGAATTCATGGATGTGGAACAATATATACTATGTTAGACTTGGTTGATTTCCTAGTTTTATTGAACCATCCTCCCCCACAAACACACACACACACACACACACATATTCCTTTCTATTTTATTATTTCTTATGGATGATGGCCCCTCTGGAAGGGGAGAAAAGTATATTGGGAAATGAGGGTAACCTAAAAACAAAATATAATTAAGTTCTGATGATAGACAACATGAACACAGTAGACAGATCTCTAATAAACCTCTAGCTAAACCAGCAAAAAAGTCAGATCCTACCAAGGCACTTTAGAAAGCTTAATGAAAGACTTAGCTTCACGTTATGATGGAGATCAATTTTTTTATTATAAACAACATCGATTGGTTGTCCTCCATGTTTATTTTTACTAAGAGAAGTAGGAAATCAGGGACAGCCATTAAAGGATATCTTCTAAGTATCTCAAAAATTTGCATTTATCCAGCAAGGCACTGGTTTTTATCCTACAATCTAGCTTTCCAGATAGGCACAAGATTGCTTTCTCTACTACCATTTATGGCCAGAATAAAATGTACTAAGAAAGGTGATTTGTTTTCACAATCAGGACCCCAATCTGTGGGAATTCAGTTAATGGTAGTGATGCTGTGATGTCAGACATAATATTAGACATTATTTAATTCATTTATTCATTCACTCAAATATGTAACACATATTTCTTAAGCTTTTATTGGATGCATCACTACATAGAACCAAGGTAGTAATAAAGAATGGAATGACATGGGTCCTGCCTTTTAAAATGCTTTTAATATTTTTATTGTTGTTATTCTTATTATTAAAATTAATAATAAATCACATTTATATATGAGGTGTCCTAAAAATCTTAGTGCAGTTTTAAGCTATTAAAGCAGAAAATTGCACTAAGACATTTGGGACATATATAGAGCTTAAAGGTTTTTCAAAGCACTTTGCATACATCATCTCATTGGATCTTCACAACCACCTTAAGAATGAGGTTCTATTTTATCCCCATTTTACCAAGGAAGTAAGTTTCAGAAGGGCTAGGGTTTGTATTATATGAGATCATAATATAATATCATGTATTCCAATGAGTTAGGCCTGTGGTCTAATGTGGCAGGCTGAAATGCATAGGTTTGTAGTAATTCTGCCCTTAGAAGTATATTTATGAAACAGGAAATTTTCTTGATTTCCCTCCTCCCCCAGTTAGGGAAAGAAAACTCTGTAACAATAGATTGGGGAGGGGTTGAGGTCCCAGTTCTGAACTAGGAAAAGTCATTCTTTCCGGTGTGACTCCCAGAGCTTCTCCCAACCCTCAAACTACAAACAAAGGACAGGGTCAACCAAATGTGTTTATAAGGAATAAGGCTAGACCACTCAGGTGCAGCCTTTTACGGAATGAATAGACATTCTTAGAAGCAGGCACCAGGCATGTCTTGCTAACAAGAGTCAGGGCAAAAATTAAGGATCACCAGTAGCTTTGAGCTCTTCAATCTCAACTGTCCAAAGTACACATGGAGGAGTAGAGAGGAAAGGAGAGAAAGCCTCTCCACCCCTTCTCCCAATATTTTCTCTCAACATTTTTTAAAACAATCATTCTAATGGAAGATTCTGTCTCCCATTCCAATCTCGAGATCCTGATAACTTCTTTTTTCCCAGGGTAGGAAGAAATACCACTCCTAGTGAATAGAGTACAGGGCCTGGAGTCAGGTAGACTCCAGGTAGACTCATCTTACGGAGTTCAAATCCAGCTGTAGATACTTACTAGCTGTGTGACCTTATGCAAGTCACTTAATCCTGTTTGCTTCAGTTTCCTCATTTGTAAAATGAGCTAGGGAAGGAAATGACAAACAATGGCAAACCACTCCAGTATCTTTGCCAAGAAAACCTCAAATGGGATCACAAAGAATCAGACAAGACTAAAATGATTCAACAAACACAAAACTCTTGAGTAACTTGAAGTTCCCTCAAGTAAGTCAGCCCAAATCCTTCCACAAGAAAATTACAATGGGATTATAGATTAAAATCTGGAAGAGACATTGGAGGCCACTGAGTCCAACTCCTTTATTTTTACCAACTGAGACCCAGAGACCCTGGTGGTTGAACTTGCTGAGGGTCACAATTCTGGCAAGTGCCTGAAGCAGGACTTAACCTAATTCTTCTTGACTTCAGAACACTGTCCTCTATATTCTACTGCCTGGATGTGAGCCAATGAAATAGATATATTAAGGTCCAAATGTAGAAACCAAAAACTATGTGGAGAAATAGTCCAATCCATATGCAATATAGCAGTAGGAACCTCGATGTTGGGGAAAGTCTGAGTTTAGCTTCTGGCAGCTCTACTACAAAATCAAAGAATAAGATGTAAAAGGGGGTCTGGCCAACATGAGCCCACTCACTGGAAATGAGTTTATGCCAGAGTTCAGACTGAGGCAACAATCTGTCAATCAGTAAGAAGCTTTGCTTTCTATTGGATCTGTTTTCCTTGGCTTTCTTGACTAACAGTTTTAGCTCACTTTAACACTCTGCAATTTGATTTATTCAGTTCTTTACCAACTCTGTATTAGGCCCACATTTTGCTATCCAACTTCACCTCCTTCTACTCTTACTAGTATGATGTCCTAGTCCCTCCAGGTCTCTGGATTTTTACCCCTGGACTTCTACATAGACAATTTATTTCCAGTCCTGGTTCCTGATGGCCAGCATCCTCCCCCAGATAGCAGGGCTACTCTTGGTTAGTCACTGATCACTGCCCAGTCATTGTTACCTGTCTGACTATTATTGAATATTGCCTGAATTATTGAGGATTAAGAAATAATGAAATGATTTTAAATATATTCATTGAATAGGAAAACTAGAAGTTCAAATATGATTAAAGTAATTAACCCAAAAGAAAAAGAATCTTTAATATCAATGAATGAAAAGTGATAAAATTAGTATTTTAAAACTTTTACTACTTTAGTTTTATGTCAACATTTTATTAATATAACTGACTCTGAACTCAATAAAAAGTATTTTAGTGTTACTTTCTTTTCATTTGGTCAATAATCAAAGAATGTATTGATTGAATGTCTGTCTAAATACACATCCTTTGTAAGGGATGGTTTCTGCTGAGCTGACGCTGCAGTACCGTACTTTCAATTCAGCTTCATCTCAGTTACATGTTTCTTTGACCATGGTCTCTATAGGGAAGAAAATGGTTTTAGCTCAATAAAAAAGTTTTAAATTATTAATGGCATTGTATTTTAAGTCCTGATTCAAGCTTTTAAAAAAGTTTTCACGTAAGTTGGTCCCAACTGCCTATTTACAAATAAAAGCTTGACCAAATTAAAAATGAGAAAGTTTTTTTAATATAAGCTTTAACAGGAATATATGACAAATTACAATAATCAAACAGAAAAAAAGGAAAAGGTAAAGGAAACTTGAGAAATAAAGAAAGTAGGGGGCAGAAATGAACAACAACAAAAAAAGGGAAATTAAGTTAGGACTAGAAATGTGATATTTAATAGTGATAATGACTGATAAAAGGTACCATAGACAGATTTGTAAAAATGTAAGACATGCCCCAAATGATAAATGGTCAAAGGACATAAACAGGCAGTTTTCAGACAAAGTAATCAAAGTTTTCTAGACCTATATTAAAAAATGTTCTAAATTGATTAGAGAAAGGCAAATTAAAAGAACTCTGAGTTACCGCCTCACATCTAATCAGATTCAGAAATCAGAAAAGGAAAATAAATTGATTGAAGTCAGATGGAAAGACCCAGCAGTTCTTACAGTACAATGGCAAATTACATGAAAATGCACCCCTTTAGAGTCATTTCTATAGATAAAACCACTTGTTATATACTCCTTTCTGTCTCTCTTTTTGGGACCATGAATACTTCAGCTGTGCTAGCCTGGCTGATCATCAATAGGTGCTATCTTTTATATACAACAATTTTTTGAGTTGACATTCCATCAATGCCTATAGGTTTTGCTGTGAGCAATAGTATATATTTCTAAGATATCTAGACAAAGTCAGCAGCGTAGTCTGTAGCTACATCCCTATAAAAAGAATGAAGTCAGTTGAGTCTTTTAATCTTTTGTGATGAGGGAATATTTTCTTTTCTCCCACACACTCGCACTTCTTCCCAACCCGGTGGGTGTAGTCATAGAACATAATTATCAGTGATGATATATTATGGTAACAAAGAGTTAATACACAGTCATTCCTTTACAAAATGAGAAGACCTTTCTCTGATGGAATTTTCTGATGGATTTTAGCCACTGGAGGATTAAAATCACACCCCTGGGGCCTTTAAATAATTAAGTCCTGTAGAAGTTAACGGGTAGTTGGAGATGATGAAATTCAACCAAGAGCTTAAGAACCAGGGAAGAATCCAACTCTCTGCCTCTTAAGGTAGAAGAGGTGATTTTTAATTCAGAAATGGGAAGCTAGGACTCCAGCAGCTAGTTAGTCTCTCTGTTCTTCACCCTAGCAGAGAGCTGATATTGCATATGACTCCATCAATGGATGGATGGATGAATGGATGGATGGATGGATGGATGGATGGATGGCACTTATTTAGTACTCACTATGTCCTATTAGGTGATAGGGATAAAACAAAGTAAGATAAATCCTGCCCTTAAGGAGCTTATATAAACAAAGTAAGATAAATCCTGCCCTTAACGAGCTTATATTCTAGCAACACACACATTGGGGAGGGGTAGCCAGGAAAAAGAGTTTTGACCTGGGAAATCATGGGGAAGATCCATAGAGCATCTAGTCAACATGCCTTTTTTTCTAGAAGCAATGGTAGCATTAATTTGATTACAGTGCTCAGAGGAGAAGTTGAACGTAGTGGAAGGAGAAAAGGTACCCATAGTAGCAGGGCAGACAGCAAGATGGCTAAAGTAGATGACCCATTAACTCACCAAACAAGACAGTTCAACACCAGTATAAGAGTTCCAACTTTGAGTATATTAACTGCTGCAGGAACTATGAAAGAAATGATTCATTGAAGACCTCGACTCAAATTCTAACCAGCACTCGTTTATTATGATTTTATAAGGAGTAAAGATTATTAGTAATTATTTAATGTATTCTTCTAGTGATCTAGTAATATCTGGTCAATCACCAAATAATAATCATATATCATATAATAATAATAAGTAATATAATAATGCATTAATCCGTACTTTGTATAAGTTACATAGGAATATAGATTTTAATAGGTGGGCCCTATAATAGACCTCGGACTTTAATGTAATGTTCATTACTTGGTTACTAGCTATGGCACTCACTTATGCAACCGTAGGAATGCTGACAAAGGTATCTCTATCCTGTTTTGCTCAAATTCCATGAGCAAACCAAGAGTAGATGGTGGCATGGTAGGGAAATCGCCCTCCACCTCATATGTTCTTGGAGCATATGTATAGCTTGTACCATCTCCTTCTACCTAACCTAAGGAGGAAACCATCCATCTTATAACCACCTATTCAGTGGAGATATTCCTTGATTCACCCAATTCGTGATCCTGCTGACAGATCATTTTTGTTTATTGTAACTTATATGTCCTATGTTAACGGATGGAATCCTATGTTTTACTATGCCTTTTGTTGCATATTTTGGTATCAAACTATATAAATATAAGGTCTCAGATGAAGGAGACATGTCAGATTGTGAGGAAGATCTGAGATCTACTTCATTAAAGGGGACCAAGGACCCTTTAATAAAGTTCCATTGGCTCAGAGCTCAGTCTCAGTCTCTTTTACTGTAGGTTAGGACAATTTTAATCCTCATAGCTAGGGGCCTTGCTCTGAAGATCTTATTTGGTTAATACTATACAAGGTGAAATAAGACAGCCACAGGGCAGATGACATAATAGCTCACATAGATGGATAGCTAGGATATCAAACATGACCTGGTCTGAGGCCAACTAGTAGGTTAGGTGAATTTGTACCCACTCCCTATGGACTCATGACATTCTTCTTTTTTTCTTAGAAAGGAATATTTCAGAGGGTCATTCTTGAGCTCAAGGCTTACTATTCCACCCCTCTTGCTTTTCCTACAGAAGCTACCACTAAAGAAATATGTAGCTGGGTAGAATTTTGGTGCATTGAGAATGGAAAATGTTTCAACACTGGCTTAGCAGAAGAGTCCTCTGAAAAGGAAAGTCATTTAGTAGAACCCTCATCACAGAGTTCTTTGATTACCAAATGACAGAGCATAAAACAATTGTTCGGTGAAATGCAGAAGCAGAGAGCTTTGAGGATATTTTGAGACGATCAGAGAGATTAAGCAGCAAGTAATTCATTATCTGACTCCTGACATCAACAATAATCGATGCCAAAGAAAATATCTCCCACAGGATCTCTGATCAATTGGAAGTTCATCTTCGGTAGCTGACTTACAAGGATTGTGGAATATACTTTGAGAACTGTAAGACATACTCTCAAGGTCTCGAATTCAATTAAAGACTCTATGGGCACCCCAAACAACTTCCCTCTGATGAATTATGGCATAATCATCATTCCCCTAGATTGTGAATTCCTTGAGGGCAGGGAAAGTCTTTTTCCTTTTTCTTCCATTCTCAGTGCTTAGCACAGTGCCTGGTGCATTAACAAATCTTTGTGCCTGACTTACTGACTTTCTGATCTATTCTCCACACAGATACCGGAGTGATATTCCTAAAGCACAGGTCATTCTAGAAGATAGGAATTGTTTTGGTTTTGGTGTATTCTCAAGGCCTAGTACATAGCAATCACTTTAATACCAAATGTTTGGTGAAAAAGTGAAGCAACGTTAAGGTAAGGGAAACAGTAAAAACTGGTTCCCTATGTTCTCTGACCTCCTGGCCTTTTAACCCTTCTCTGAAGGAGATACAATCCTAGTTCATCTGACATCTCTCAAAACCTACATCATCCCTATACAACCCTGATTTTGCCCTGGAGAAGATGAAGATGGGTGTAGAGTGCTTAGCATAGTGCCTGGAACACTGTTAACACTTAATAAATATTTATCATATCATATTGTATCACATTGTATCACATAGTAACGTAGTTAATGCTACCCACCAAAGTCAACATGGCACAGTGTTGAATTTGTAGTCAGGAAAGACCAGATTCAAATCTTGCCTCTATAATTACTCACTATGTGAACATGGGTAAGCCCTTTAAAGGCTCTGAACCCCAGGACTCTTAAGTTAGCAGTACATCGTGATGTGTTCAAGGGAAGAATTTCTTCTTCCATGAATGAGAAAGAATGTGATGTGGAGATGTGATTCATCTGTAAGAATGAAGAGACTGGATTAGATGACTTCTAAAGAGCCTTTTGTCTCTAAATCTATGACCTATCACCTGAGGCTTAAGTCCTGAGGTTTGCCATGGACTGTGACTTTGGTCAAATACACTGTGCTTAGTTGGGTCTCAATTTCCTCATCTCTAAGATAAGGGGTTGAACTATATGATCTCTAAGCCCTCTTATAGCTCTAGCAATGTATTCTGTGATGGGTGAGAGGTGGGGATAACGAAAGATTCTGACAAAGGAATATGCTAAAATATGACAGGATAAGACTAGAATTCTAAATTGGTTGAAAGAGAGACAAGAGAGAAAGGAGAGAGAGGTAAGGAGAAAAAGATAGAGGAGAAAGAATAAGAGAGGGAAGACAGAGAAAGAGAGGGAAGAATAGATAGAAGAAAGAGAAGAGGGAGAAGGAAAGAGGAGAGAGAGAGAGAGAGAGAGAGAGAGAGAGAGAGAGAGAGAGAGAAAGAGAGAGAGAGAGAGAGAGACTGTGTGTGTTCAGGATCTCTTCTCAAGCCCAGAAAAGAGGAAGAATAAACCCCTATCATTTCAGTAACAACATCCAAGGTACTTCTCCATGCTAACCTCATGTTTGGTGAGTAAATGTCTGTGTTAGGAATGAAGACAGAGTACAGAGACTGAGCTGAAGTGATTAGAGAAAAATTTACAAGAAGATAAAAAGAAACTCCAAGATCTAGAGTGCTAAAGATTTTACAAACACACACACACACACACACACACACACACACACACACACACACACACACAGAAAGAGGCAACATTCAAAGAGAACTAGCTGGTGAGTTACTGTGGTTGATAGCAGCCTCATGTGCTTCTCTTGAAAAATAACTCAGCACTAAAGCTGGAAGGGATTCTTCTGTGGGTGTGGTGAGCAGTTTCCTGGTTACTAGGAAAACCTATAAGCATAGATTTAAAAGTGGAAAGGACCTCAATTCAATCCTATCATTTTACAAAGAAGAAAATTAACCCCAGAGAGGTTAGTTAAATAGCTTAACATGGGTTATGAATAATTAAAAAAAAAACAAAACAGGATTAAAGCCCAGTACCTCTGATTTCAAGAGGCAACTAGGTGACTCAGTGAATAGAGTGCTGGACCTGGATTCAGGAAGATCTGAGTTCAAATCCAGCCTTCGGCATTCACTAGTTATGTGACTTTGGGCGACTGACTTAACTTCTGTTTGCCTTAATCCACTGGAGGAGGAAATAGTAAAATACTCCACTATCTTTGACAAGAAGAACCCACATAGAGTCCAGAAGAGTCAGACATGACTGAACAACCTCTGAATTCAAACTCAGCACTTGCCAAAAAAAAAAATCTATGAATTCTCTTTAAAAAAAAAAAGATTGCGAACCCCTAGGGTAATTTAATATACTACTTGATGGGGTGCTTGGGTGCATGTGCTTGGGCTCCAATTATAAAAATCACATTTCTTTTTAAAAATCACATTTCTCCCCAGCCCAAGGACACAGCCTGCCCCAGCAACAACTGTTATCTCCTTTCCTGCTACAGCAGTCAATTCACCTATAGAATTTATTAGTCTGAACCAGCTGTGTACTGATTGAACAGTCTATGCACTGTGTCATAATGACATTTACTACTCACTGACCAATCATATATATCCTAAAGTTAGACATATGTATACTCCCTTACATTTATCTTGTCTAACAAGACATTGATGAGAGCAACCTGGTGTTTCTGAGCCAGCCCTGACCGTTAATTGACTTAGTGACATTTCAGACCTAAAACCATACCTCCAGGTAGCCCCACCATTTCCCAGTGAATTCTGGGTAAAATACCAAAAGTGCATGTTCCTTTGAGGACTAACCATTAGTTAGTCTATGTGGTACATGCTTTACTATGGAATATCCTATATAAACTTTACCTATACTCTTCTAAGGTTGTAAGATTTTAGAATCAGGGCCCAAGCACATGCACCCAAGCACCCCATCACTACTCACAATATTCTGTAATTATTTCCTGGACAAAGTACCATTAAATAATTTTCAGCATAAACCTCTTAGACCATCATCTCAAAAGGTCATGAGCTACTAAATGAGAGTCAATGCACTATCATGATACTTCCTTGGACCTTTTATTCATTATAGTATCATAGAATTTCAGACCTGTAAGGAAATTTAGATCATCTATTCCCTGGGTTTAACAGATGGAAAGGATCTTAGAAGTAACCTAATCCAATGCTTTCATTTAATAGATGAATAAAATAAAGATCAGAAAGGTTAAGGTAATAAGAATTTAGGTCCTTTGGCTCCAAATCTAGCACTCTTTCCAGTATATCATGGTTTGTTTTTTTTGAATGATATCCCAGCATGCTGTCCAGTAGTCTACACTCTCCCTTTATGCTAAAATTAGGGACTGGACCAGTGATTTTCAGGGAACTCCAGACTGAGGAAACTCCTACCAATGTTGATCAGTACCTTTTCAGCAAATTGCATAACAAACTGAGAGGTTATAACACACAATGTCATGTACAAGAGATGAAACTGGAACCCTGCTTTTCCTGGTTGGCTCTCTGTTCCGTACTCCACATTGCCTCACCTTTCATGATAAATTTTTATTTTCCCCTAATGATTAAATAGAGAAAAGGGTGACTGGATGGTCAACTGCAGGTAAGAGTCATTCCCTCCCAACAAAGACAACGTAGGTGACACGGATATCTGTGTTGAATCCAGAAAAGCAGCATAACTCTGGGACAACAATCTAATGACCGTGCTGAGCAGCCATTCATGATATCCTCCCTTGTGACATTACTCTTATCATTCATCAAATAGATTCACGTAATAGCATCCACCCAACCTCAGTGGATAGAATTACCAGCTTCCGCTTCTCCAGTTCATGCGCTTTTCACTATTTTATGAAAACAAAATGCAGAGGTCAAGCTAAGACCTGGGGTTAGAGGCAAGACTAGAGAAGTGGGTGTTCAGGTAGAACAGATGGGCCATCAAGGGACTGGGGAGTTCCTTGCCTGATAACATTACTCAGCTTCAGATGCTTTCAACAAGCAGCAGTGAATTAAGCTGTTCGCTAGAGAATTCAGCTTAATTCAGGAAAGCAAGCCCTTTCCCTTTATTAGCTTCTCTCACTCCCCTGTCCCCACTTCCACTCCCACTCCCATCATCACTTGGACAGGCTAGAGAAAAAGGTCCCAGAGCTGCCAATCCAGCAGAAAATTTCAATTGGTTTCAAACATGGAGCCAGCTGAGCTGCTAAAACAACACCTTGCATTTGGAGGGAGATCACAGGGAAGCCAGGCTCTTTGTAATTTCTTTATTTTATCATGTCTAGCATCAGGCCTGGAGCAAAGGGCACTATCATCCTAAAAGGGAGGTGGGGGGAAGCAGCAGGATAAAGAGCTTGCTTTTCTTCTAAGCACTGACACCCCATTCTCTTTTCGACCCTCCCTCCCTCATCTTCCTACAAGCACATACAAAATTGTTTGATTTTTGCTTCTCGGAATATCATAGTTGAGAAAAGTAAATGTAGGGTTGGCCTACTTATATATTTGAAGAATGAACTCATCAGTTCCTTCCATATGTAGCATTTCTTTTTTCTGGGGTTAGTTCAATATTCTCTAAAGGGGGATGTTTTAATTTTTCTTTCTGTCTTATCAAAGGAACCTCTGTTCCTCAGTTTCTTCATCTGTGAAATGGACTCAATGACCCCATAAAGCTTCTTTCATTTCTAAATCTATGGTCCAATGAATAAATATCCTTTTAAGTACAGCTATCTCCCTCATTTCACCTCTATTTTTCATCTCAGCAGAGAGGAGCAGTAGGACAACTGAGGAAGACTGTCAATCAATGCTGTGTTTATTTTTTATATCCCTATTTATTTACATGTCATCTCCCTTACTAGAATATAAGCAACATGAGGGCAGGGATATTTCTTATTTTTCCTTGTATCTACTGCACTTAGTAGAGTGCCTGGCATATAGTAAGTACTTCATAAGTGTTTGTTTATTGATTACTATTCCTTAAGTGCCCACCAATTGTTCAAGTTAAATCTAATGTGAAATGGTTTTATTTATAATATTTAAAAAATATTTTTTTAAATTTTATAGCACAAAAACCACTTTTTGACCTCACTAATATATTTTTTAGTGAGAGCAGTGGGATTGAACATGCTTCATTATTTTCTGAAATTCTTGGTTTAATGCTTTGTGATACAGTGACCTGAAGGTCTCGTTCAAAGTTCAGTTTAATAGTTGGTTTTAATGACTGCAATAGCTGAAAAAGATATATCACTAAGATCTGTAGATCAAATTGAAGAAATATAGCATTCATTTTATTTCATATAGATCATGATGCTCAGTTTTCAATCCCTCTAACGTGCAGTGTTTTCACAGAAATTTGCTCAGCAAAATTCCATCTTTCTTGATGAAGGTGCCAGAAGACAGAGATTCCAGATGCAGAGGGTAACTGTTTCAGAGGAGGAAAAGTGAGCAACGACAGGACAAATGACACTATGTCCAAGTAGTCATGGTTCCCTGGTGGTGGGCAGCCTTATTCATTGACTTCCATGCTGTTCAGGGGATTTGGGAAGGAAGGGTCCTGGGAGCAGGCATTCAAATCTGAGAGAGTTCTTTGTGTTTCCTAATATTTCCAAGTGCTTCCTTCCTTCTCTACTATGTAAGAGGCAGGTAGGTGGTGCAGTGGATAGAGCACCAGTGCAAGAGTCAGGAAGACCTAAGTTCAAATCTCACCTCAGACACTTGAAACTCACTAGCTGTGGGACCTTGGACAAATCACTTAACCCCAATTGCCTCATCTCCAGTCATCCTGATAAATATCTGGTCGTTGGTTTCAGATAGCTCTGGAGGAGAAGTGAGGTTGGTGACCTGCACAGCCCTCCCTCACTGAAAACAAAGTCAAGTGCAAATCGTGTCATCATTTCTCTGATGGCATGGTCTTCTTCAGCAATGAAGGACAAACACACACTATGAATGTAAACTTTGTGTTCATTTTGCATTTATTCTGTATTAAATTATATGTCCTCTAAGTTGTAAGGGATTAGTGGGAAGTACATGTAATAGAGGGGGTGATGTTTGTAGGATGGTGAGAAGGATTTGCCCAAATAATTGGAGAAATATTCATTGCTATTTGGTAGGCCAAGCCAACATATTAAAAATGAAGATGCTACCTAAAGTTGATGTTTATTCAGTGCTATAGCAATCAATGTACCAAAGAATTACTTTATAGAGATAGAAAAACAGCATCAAACTTTGTCTAGAGGAACAAAATATCAAGATTCTTAAGGAAAATAACAAAAACAGTTAGAAAGGAAATGGGTATAGGACATTAGATCTCAAACTATACTTGAAAGCAGTAATTACTAAATGATTTGGTACAATTTGAGAAATAGGTCAATCAGTGGTGCAGATATTTGATAAACTCAAAGACTCTAGCTCCATGCGTTGGACTTCTAAACCTATTGAACTCACAAGATAATCTCCAACACTGGACACTGCTACCTTGAGAACAATGCTTGATCACCAACTTAGAAAAAGAAACACAATGTAGAGAAGGCAACAGAGGCAAAGATGTAAGCTTGTCTAGTTTAATTTATGTTTCTTGGGAAAGAGGGAGAATAACCATATCCCCACACTCCTTACAAGGAGTTCGGATACACTATTTGCTGCATGAGGGAGTAAAATCAAAAGAGCAAACCATAACCTTTTTCTTCTTTTAAATGACCCACCATCCCACCCCATCTCACCTCCCTGTAACTGTCATGGGGTGGAGGAGGATCAAGGGACAGCTCAAAGATTCCCATGTCATGCCAAGACTTTAGTTCTTTTTGGTACTGGGACATCATATGGCTGGAAGTAGTCAAGGAGTTTGTCATCTTACAACACCCAAAACGTTGAGTCACTCATGAGGTTGGTCAGAAGTAGTCAGGATATATCTGTAAACTTTCTAGATAATCCATGAGATACAGTTGTCATCATGTTGACAATAAAAATATAAGAAGAAACACAAATATTTTTTAAAAATTAAAGTATGTGCCAGAAGTGTTGGAGTAAGAGTTCTCTAACCAAAATGCAATCATAAGAATGGAACGAAAGGGGAGAAAATAAAGCACTGAAAATGGGAAGATGAAGGATGGCTAGTAAGAATTCTCAATAATTTCTGATGCCAGATTTCCAGCATATTGGTTACATAAGGTGCTTGTTAATGGGATACATTACTCCAGTGGTGAGGACTTTTTCAATAGAGCTATGGAATTTCATGACAATCACAATGAAAGATGACAAAGAAGAAAGAAGGAAACACTAGATGTAATACATGCTGGATTGTTTTACAATTTAATTATTTGAGCTTCTATTAATGAGAAGGAAGATGATAAAAACTGAAAGTAATTTCAAGTTCCACTTGCCTATGTTGAACGCCTATCAGAAGAAATAATTCCACTGAGAAGGGCCAACATGAAATTGAAAGAGAAAGACAAAAAAGACATAAAAACAGATTAAAGAAGAGAGGCTGAAAAGCTGAAAAGGAAAAGTATTTTTAAAAAAGAAATAAGTGATCAACAAATATTTGGTAATCAGATCTGACTCCACAAATAGAAATTGATCAATTAGAGGATGATAAAGTCTTTAAGAGAACCCTAAAATAAAAATGGCTCCCATTTCTATAACTCAACAATTTATAAATCATTTTTCTCACTACAATCTTATAAGGTAGGTAGTGAATATATGATTGTTTTTCCCATTTTATGGATGAGGAAACTGAGGCCTAGAGAAATGAAGCAATTTGCCCATCCACACAGCTCATAAATAGCCGAACCAAAATCCAATTCCATGTCTTTGACTACATTCAGTATTCTTTCCCCTCTACTAGGCTGGGATAATGAATGTAAAGCAGAGGTATTATGGGGATCATTTTACATACCAAGCTGCCACTGACAGCTAATATAAAGTTTAAGTGAAAAAGAGATGACATCTGCCCCCAGAGAAGTCTTTGAATGAGTCACAGAAAAATTGGGCCAAGATTATTAGAAAGAGTAGGTAAGCCGTGCCAACAAAGGAAGATTTTTGTGGTGCCTCATCAAAAGAAAAGAGGAAAGGGAAAGGAAAACGAATTATGATCTTGGTTTTAAAGATTTTGATTCAGCAGAAATGCTAAAGTTTATGAGTATGAAAGAGATAAGACAATAACTCCTAACAAGAGGCAGCCCAGAGTAGTAGAAAGAAAAATTGATTTGGAGTCAGATGACTTGCATTCAAGTCTTATTCCTCCTTTGGCAGGGTGGATGGGGGTGAAGGGAAAGAAGGTGGGAACAAATATTAATTTTTTGCTGTTTGTTTTGTTTTTTTGCCAGGCACTGTGCTAAGCCTTTTATAAATATTCTCTCAGTTGATCCTCAGAACAACCATGGAAAGTGGATGCTATTGTTATCCCCTTTTCATGGTTGAGGAAACTAAGGCAGACAAGTTTAAGTGACTTTCCCAGGGTTATGTAACTAGTATTTGTGGCCGGATTTGAACAAAAGTCTTCCTAACTCAGAGGCCAGTATTCCATCCACTGAGCACCAGCTGCCTCTGAGAAAGTCATATTCCCTCCCTAGGGAAGCTAGGTGGTGCAATGGATAGAGCACCACTGCAGGAGTCAGGAGGACCTGAGCTCAAATCTCACCTCAGACCCTTGACACTCACTAGCTGTGTGACCTTGTCACACACACAGCAAGTCACTTAACCCCAATTGCCTCATCCTGGATCATCTCCAGTCATCCTGATGAATATCTGGTCACCAGATTCAGATGGCTCTGGGGAAGAGTGAGAGAGTGGGAGAGGAGTGAGGGAGTGGGGGAGGAGTGAGGCTGGTGACTTGCATAGCCCTCCCTCACTCAAAACAAAGTCAAGTGCAAGTGATGTCATCATTTCTCTGATAGCATGGCCTGGTCTTCTTCAGCAACACAGGACAAACACACACACATTCCCTCCCTAACCTTCAGCCACCTGTAAAGCAAGGGATGTTTAATCCTTTCCAGTTCTATATCCTATATTCCTGTAAGAAGCATGAAGTAGAAAAGGGAGTTGAGGTGGGAAAAGAATAACATTAACAATATTTATAGAGTATTTGAAAGATTTAAAAAGAGTTTCATATGTTATCTTATTTAACTCAACAGCTCTCTGAGGTAGGTGTAATTATTGCCTGTCAGAGCAGTTAGGTGATATAGTAGAGAGTCTAGAAATCCTAAATTCAAATCCAGCCTCAGACACTTACTACCTGTATGACCCTGGGCAAGTCACTCAACCCTGTTTGCCTCAGTCCGTCATCTATAAAATGAACTGGAGAAGGAAATGGCAAACAACTCCAGCATCTTGGTCATGAAAACTCCAAATGGAGTCATGAAAAGTCAAACACAACTGATTGACTAAACAAAATTATTGACTAAACAAAATTGACTGAACAAATTATTACTAAAACAAAATCCCATTTTACGGATGAGGAAACTGAGACTGGAAGAGGTTAAATGCCTTGCCCAGAGTCATACCGTCAGTGCTTGAAGCCATATGCAAACTCAGTCTTTCTGACTCCAAGTCCGAGCCTCCACCCAATGTGTCACCTAGTTGTAGGAAAAGAAAGAAAAAGCATGAAAATGGAGCTCTGTCTATAAGAAATTATAATGTGGCTAATAGGATTATAATGGAAATGTGGATTTTGTGTGGTGTAGAAAGAGCATTATGTATATGTATGTTTTTGTAAGAAAAGCAGGTCTATGATGTTTTAGTGCCTTCAGGTCTTCAATAGGGGAAAAGATAATTATCTGTTCTCTGCATTTTAGACTTCAGCTGCCTAGAGGCAGGGGACTAGACCAAATGATATTTTAAAATCCCTTCCAGCTCTGTGATTTTTATGATTCTTGTGAGATATTGTCAGCTTTAGTGTTATCAGACATTAAGTTCCCACACGCAGACTCTTTATCAAGGAAAAAGAAAAGGAGGGTAGAAAGGTCACCTGCCACAAATGTCCTTAGCTAATGAAAGCCTTTGTTAACTATATTCAGGATTCAGGCATCAAGGAAAAAAGATTTTTTTCTCACCTTCCTTGTAACCGTTTAGGAGCTAATCCAAGATTTGGTCTATATGGTGAGATTATAGAGTTATCTATATGATATAGGGTGTTCCAAGAAGTCCTCGAGTTCCCTGCAGATATCCCTTATTAATCTGCACCACACCTTCATTTCCCACCATTTTAGTATTTATCTCTAAAGGAGTCACTTTTAAATGTACATACCAAGTTAAGGTACTACATTATCCATTAAAGCTCAATCTTCACTGCTACATTATTGTTCGCTTAATTTAAAAAGAAGAGAGTTAGGCTTCAAGTTAAAGTTCAACCAAAAGAAAATGGAGAAGGGAAGATAAAGACTACGGTCATGGGGTCCATCCTGGGGAAGGCCAGAGTACAAATTGATACCCTAACTAAGGCATCCTCAACATCTAAAGGGCAGTGGGAAGGTATAGGGAAACAGGGACACACACAGATTCTCCAACTAACTAGTTTGTAGCTTTGAGGAAAATATTTTTCCTTACTAGTTTTTTTACTCATCTATTATTCTGAGTTGGTACTGATTCAGACCTATCCCCTAGTGTAAGTTTAACATTAGAACAAAATGAGATACCTGCCAATCATTCAAAAATTGACAAATTCCTTAAACATATCAGGAAAAGGCTAACATAGAAAGGCATAGAGAACTCCTTGAGTTGATTTAGCTGAGTTAAGTTCCCACTGACATCCACCAGCTAACTTTTTATGGCTGATTTGTATGCAGGAAAAGAGGAAGTAGCATCACCAGCCTAAGTCTTTGGTTCTCTAAGGCAACCAATTCTAGAGGAATTTCTCAATGCCTTTTCAGGAAAAACCAGCCTAACTTGCATGGGGGTGGAGGTTAGGATATTACTTTTATCATGCCCGTCAAATGAGGTTAGATGATTTCTCACATCTCTCCTAACTTGAAAGTTCTATAGTTCCATACAATCATAAACAGTAAGAATCGGTCTCTCCAGTCCTACCCCATGTGCTTCTTTTATTTGTTTCCTAGCAGCAGCACTGAAAGTATGTTGTATTTAGTAAGATAGAAATAAAATTAGAAATACCCTTAAGTGTCCCCTTTACTTACCAGGAAAGTAAATAAATACATTGAAAAAAAAAACTATTATCAATTCTGCTGCTTGTTAACTAATTGTCTTTAAAAGCCCCTGCATTTTTTCTACTAGAGGATGTCTCTGCTGTTTGCTTCTCTCCAAAAATAATTAGGACAGTGGGGAGCCACTTGTCTGTGGCTCCTCTCCTGTTACAATAAGTTTATACTCAATTAAAGATTATTTTTCTGCATATGGCACTTCTAATATGTCTCAGCATGGAGATTTTTCACCTCTAATTTTGACCAAGCTGAAGAACGGCAGTGATTTGAATATTCCTGAAATCTATGTTTGCCTTTTTTATCTTACAGGTAATTTGCTGAAACTTATTGCTTATAATTTTGGGGGGGGGGGCAAATTAAGCATTCCTCAGGTTCTACTTTGCATTTCTGAGGCTCCACTGTCCTCTAGTGGCACTTAATTTTGAAGCATCAGTTCAAGTAACTACTGAGCTTCCAACTTTATCCATATAAAAGGCTGGAGGTCTGGACCTATTCAGAGATGCCAGTGGATGGTGCTACCAAAACCACCTCAGATAAAGACCAGTCCAGAGATAGCACCTTTAAGCCTTTTCTGTTCTGTTGATTTTGGATAATAGATTCACAATTGCCTGATGATAAGGAGGTCTACTGGGATTACAAAGTGCTTGGAATTTGAGGAAGGACTGCTATTCACTGGGAATGGAAAAAATAGGTTCCATACTTTTTCAGTTCTTAGTAAATATAAAAACCAGAGAATTTACTTGTGGAATAGATCTTCAGATTTATCTCATTCAGTGATTCTTGGGATCAGTAGGTCTATGGATAGATTTCAAAGGATTCATGAATTTACATGGGAAAAAATTACATCTTTATTTTCACTAACCTTTAGTGTCCTTTTTCATGTATCTTACCCATTTTTAAAAAAAGCTTTATTCTGAGAGGGTTCCATAGGGTTTAGCAGACTGCCAAAATGGTCTATGACACAAAGGCATAGTTTAAGTTCATGATTTTACTAATGAAGCAATAGTGAAGAACTTACAGGTTCAAGGCTATACATGGAGGAGAATCAGAATTTCCTAGGCTTCGAACTCCAAACCTCACAGGCTTTCCATGAAACTGCTCCACAAAATAGTGAGGAGACATCTGTTGGTGAGGAAGCTGATAAATAAAGGGGAACATAGAGTTTAATTGTGAGGATGTTTGGGTTGTCTGAAAGACTATATAACAGAAGATTCATCAGTTGAAATGTCCCAGCCAAGCACTGACTGCCATCCTCTCCACCTATCGAAAACAACCTGAGGAAAAAAATCATCTGTGAGGAGCTAGGACATCAGCTACAAAGATAATTCATCACATTCTCTTAAGTACACATCCAGGAGAAAAAAGAATTGGGAATATAACAAGGTTATTTATTCTCTTGCAGAGTCACTGGGAAATAAACCTACAGAATTATTCACTCTTTATAGAACCTGTCAATTTCTATGTGTGTATTAAATGAAGGCCTGAAAAAGTCATTGTCCACTAAAGGTTTTTTCCATTGCACTAGAGAATCCTTTAAGAAAAATTAAATCTTTAACTCCAACAAGAAGACCTGACATGTTATGCCTTTATTTTCCAATGGCAATGTTTATGGGATCAAAATAAAATTGTGTGTGTGTGTGTGTATGCACTGCAAGAGTAGATATTCGAGCAGGCAAGACACAAGGTCAGGGGAGTTTGGGAATCTAACAATATTTGTTGTTGCTCATTCTTTGTTTGAAGAAGACCAATGGCAATAAACAGAAGCTTAAGGGAGGGAAAAGGAGGCAGGACTCTTGGTAGACTAAGAAGATAAATGGAAACAGGGAAATCAGGCACATGTGAATAAGCAGAGGCCCATCTTGGAACTGATCATGACCTGGGGTCCTTAATCACCATGGACAAGCTAAGAGTCTACTTCCCAGAAGCAGACTCTTTCCCACCATTTCTAAATCATCCCACTGACATCCTTGTCCCTTGTGCTACCAACCAGTTTTCCAGCCCCACTCTATCTATCATCTTTCCTAAATGAGAATGTAGGCCCTTTAAGCAGAGACCATCTTGCTTGTTTGTATTTATTTGTCTTTGTATCCTCAGCACTTAGTACAATGCCTAGCACATCAGTACCTTGAATGCTTTCTCTATCAGAGCAGAATGAGTCAAAATTAACTTGGGAATGAGCTATTTGATCGATGGATGTATGAATTATCATATTTCTTCTTATTTAAATAGTATTAGAATTATGTTTAAAGTATTTTTGTTCAGAAGCAGACTAAGAAATTGCTCTCAAATTAAAGGATAGGACATGAAGGAATGGAATAAGAAAGATATATCTTTCTTAAGAAAGGCATATCTTTCTTAGCACTCCTTTGCATTGTTGATACATATTGAACACATGGTCAACTAATATCTCCAAAGTCATTCCCACATAACCTTTGTCACATCAGGTCTTCTCCATCCTGTATTTGTAAAAAATTCCCAACTTAAATGGAAGATGTTCTAATCATTTTTTTTATCTACTATAAATTTCACATCATCCAGATTTTCTTCTATGGATGTTAAAAAAAAACATCATCCAAAGCATTGATAAAAATGTTGAATGGGATTGGTCAAGAACAAGGATTGTGACATACCACTGGAGATTACTGTTGAAAGTTGTGTTGACTCAGCATGTCATTATTCAAAATCTTCCTTATCAATCAGATCAGTACTGAGGGAGGTTCTGGTGGGATTCAAGGGCCCAGCCTCTTTTGCTGAAGTGAATCTATCTGGATTGTCTTAAAGTTACCTATAAAACTGTCCCCATCTTGAAGCCACTTCTGATCTTCAGAGAATTACAGAAAGACTTAAATGAACCTAACCAATGTGAAGCAAGCAGAATCAGAGAAACAATATATATAATGTCTACTTTCTTGGTAGAAATGGGTGTCTATGGGTGTGAAATTTTGCATATATTATCAACTATGAATTCAGTAAGGGTCTGATTTCCCTGAAATTGAGGGGATGAAATCCCAGAAGAGGCAGGTAATCAAGCTAACAAGATTTTAATGTCTTAAAAGAATTATAAAGAAAAACTATGTTGTGGTCTCCTTTACAAGCAAAGATGAAATGAGTGGGCAGTTAGCTGGTCAAAGATCTTCCAGACTTGTAGACTGCAAAAAGAAAGAAAACAGGCCCAAAATAACCCAAGAAAAATAAAGTAAAAAAAAAAGCATGCTTTGATTTGCATTCAGACTCCAGCAGTTCTTTCTCTGGAGGTGGATAGCCATTTTTTCTCATAAGTCCTTCACAATTATCTTGGATCATTTTATTGCTGAGAATAGCTAAGTCATTCACAGTTGGCCATCATATAATATTGCTATTGCTGTGTACAGTTTTCCTGGTTCTGCTCATTTCACTTTACATTAGTTCATATGAATCTTTCCAGGTTTTTTTGAAAACATTCTAGTCATCATTTTTCATAGTACAACAATATTCCATCATAATCATACATCACAATTTTTTCAGTGATTCCCCAATTGATGGACATCTAAAAAAACAATTTTTTAGGAAAAAAAATCTATAGTTTGGTATTACAAAATGATAATGAACAAACTTGGCCTGAAAGTGGAGTTGTAAGAGGACACTTTTTCCCAGCCCCAACCTGCTCCTTTGAAGCACACAGGGTCCCTGGATATGGAATACTACATATAGCATCAGATTTTGAAAATAAATATTGATCAGTTTTTCTGAAATAATTTTTCTTTTCTTCATTTAAAAAATTTTGTTATAAGAGGCAGCATTATGGAAGCCACAGAGAGATATATGAAGAAATCTAGACACTATAAAATTAAAATTATCAGTAATTTTATCAGTAAACAATCTCTTTTTTGATATATGGTTCTCCCATGAATCAGAAACCCAGGTCAAGTAGTTACACTCTTCCCAAAAATAACCCAGAGAGGCTTATAAAATATTACCTTCATGATGATTAGGTACACATGTGTAGTTCCCATAACCCAGGAAATCTATGAAGTACCTAAATTGGATGATTATAGGAAAGACTAGAAATTAGCAGTATATTCTGACCAAAGGACCATTTGGGGCTATGAAGATTTCCTGGAAATGGCAGTCCTCCTCTTCAATTACACTGAGAGCTGAAATCATTCTAGAGTTGAGAAATGTGCAAAAGCTTTTTCGGAGACGTGGTCCAAGGACCAGAGAGTGAGCTGCTGCTTTAACCGACAAGAAAGATTGCAGCCTAAGTTTTACATGAAAGCAAAAAGATAAAGGGGTATTCTACAGCCAGCCTCTTCTACCACTTCCATACCTAAGTATCTTTAATAACAATGACACAGGTTCCAAGTCAAGTGGCTTCAACCATGATGGTGATCCGAGATTGAGGATATAAGCTCCTCCCTTGCCTGGGTGGTTCAGCTAGGTCTAGAGTTAGGAAGACCTGCATTAAAATCTAGCCTCAGATGCTTACTAACTGAGTGATCCTGAATAAGTCACTGAACCTCAGTCCGCCTCAGTTTCCTCAATTATAAAATGGGACAATAATAGCACCTACCTCCCAGGATTTTTGTGAGGATCTTATTGGATAATATTTGTAAAGCACTTAACATAGTAAATACTTCTCTCCCCTCTTCCTTCCTTGACATCACTGAGAAAAAGATGGAAGAAAGAATAACATGGTTATTACTGGCATCATGACTGTTATGATGTCTTCCCCGATGAGGAATGAGATTCTGAGGAGAGGAGTGTAGCCAGATGATGATAGATTACAAGGGGGTAATACAGAATTTTAGTGGCTGTTTTGTTTGCTAAAAATAACCATGGTGACCATTCTTTTCTCTCCTTTCCTTTCCCTTCTTCCTCCCAGGAGAGCATGAAGCCTTTCCAAAACTTATCTCTGTTTCTCTAAAGTAAAGTTGGCATTTCTGTCTAGCTAGTCTCTAAGTCTTAAGATAAAACTGTGATTAACCCAATGCATTAGTGGTCTGTACATATTTCTTTTGTTCAAGAGAAGCTAAAAGGGACATTATCTATGGTCAACTACAAAAAGAAAGAAAATAATATTACCCTTCTAATTTGCTGGGAACACCAGGTTGGGGATCAAGACAAACCAAAGAGATTTTAATTGATACATACTATTGTAGCTTTCCCCATCCACCAAGTAGTGTGCCATTTTCAGTTGTGTCCAACTCTTCATGACCCCATTTGGGGTTTTCTTGGCAAAGACACTGCAGTGGTTTGCCATTTCCTCATCAGCTCATTTCACAGATCAGGAAACTGAGGCAAACAAAGTTAAACAGCTTGTCCAAAGTCATAGCTAGTAAGTGTCTGAGACCAGATTTGAACTTAGGAAGATGAGTCTTGCTGATTCCAGGACTGACTACCCACTATGCCACCTAGTTTCCCAACCTGCAAAGTAGGATAAATATTAAATGCACTCACACCATTTTGGATACACATAAGTCAGAGATGTTCTGGTGTCTCAGGCAATGTCTGTACTATTAAAAGTTATAGTTACATAAAATATGATCTCACTGTTTCATCCCTGAGCAGCTAAATAGGAGTTGGTGACCAGGGAAGAGGCTTACCTGTGGGGTTTCTGAAGAAAAGATCTGGGAAAGAGTAGCTTTGGGAAGATGGGGCCAGGAAGTATGAATAGCCCATGCTCCTCCCCTTTAGCCAAAGAGATCCATATTACCACCAACATAACACACTTATTGTCATCTTAATGGTCTCATTTTCCCTACATACAAAACACTAGGAATTTTTAGTTTGTTCAACCAAGAACCTAGATCCACAGTTTTCTTTCAGTCCCATCTTTTACCCTTCTGCTTATTTCTAAAACAAAAACATTCTATATATTCTCTATATTTCTGTCTTTATGTGTATATATATATGTCAGGGGTCCGGGGGTCGGCATAGGCTGCCTGAGCGGATAGGAGCCGCCCTAGGGGTCAGTACCCGCCCAGGGAGAACTGCCACGTTGGCAGAGACCAGTCTGCCTAGTGAGGTGGCTTCTCCTGATTGGGTGCTGGGAGGGCTCCA
>CM053770.1:537756808-537824245 GCA_028658325.1 Potorous gilbertii
ACACCCATATATGTGTATATATGTATTATACATATATATTACGCATATATGTATATATACATATATATTGTTTCTATATAAAAATTTAGACAAGAGGCAGAGTGATGCATACAATGTCATGTGGGATAACATGAGATCATGTGTGTCATTTGATTTTGCTTATTTTTTTGTTATATAATTGAGAGTTAAATGCTGGGAGTATAGAGGAGTTGGTGGAAATAGCGGTAAAATTTCTCTTGGGAAATGAGTTCAAGGTTAAAAAAAGGACATCAAAAAAGTTTTCTTTTTTTCTGTCTTTTGGTTGACTATTTTAATTCTAATTTATTTACTTGTTTTTAGTTTTCAACATTCATTTCCATAAGAGTTCCAAATTTTCTACCCATCTCTCCCCACTACCCACCCCAAGACAGCATACATTCTGATTACCCCTTCCCCTAATCTTCTCTTCCTTCTATCTTACCCCTCCCTCCTCTTATCCTCATCCCTTCTATTCTCTTGGAGGACAAGATAGATTTTATATCCCATTACCTATATATCTTATATCCTAGTTGCATCTGAAAACAATTTTTAACATTCATTTTAAAACTTTGAGTTCCAACTTTTCTCCCTTCCTCCCTCCCCACACATCCCCACTGAGAAGGCAAGCAATTCAATATACATTTATATATGTATAGTTCTGCAAAAGACTTCCATAAAAGTCATGTTATGGAAGACTAACTATATTTCCCTCCATCCTATTCTGCCCCCCATTTATTCTATTCTCTCTTTTGACCCTCTCCCTCCTAAAAAGTACTAATTTCTAGTTACCCCCTCCTTCCATTTGTCCTCCCTTCTATCATCCCATTTCCCCACTCTTAGTCCCTTCTCCCCTACTTCCCTGTAGTGTAAGATAGAGTTTCATAGCAAATTGAGTATGCATGTTATTCCCTCCTTAAGCCAAATGTGATGAGAGTAAGATTCACTTTTTCCCTCTCACTTCCCTTCCATTGAACAAGCTTTTTCTTGCCTCTTTTATGCGAGAGATAATTTGCCCCATTCTATTTTTCCCTTTCTCCTCCCAATATATTCCTTTCTCACTCCTTAATTTTATTTTTTTAGATATCATCCCTTCCTATTCAACTCACCCTGTGCCCTCTGTCTATATGTATATAATTCCTCCAACTACCCTAATACTGTGAAAAATCTCAAGAGTTACAAATATTATCTTTCCATGTAATGTAAACAGTTCAACTTTAGTAAG
This sequence comes from Potorous gilbertii, assembly GCA_028658325.1. Classification (NCBI taxonomy): domain Eukaryota; kingdom Metazoa; phylum Chordata; class Mammalia; order Diprotodontia; family Potoroidae; genus Potorous; species Potorous gilbertii. Next base: position 537,758,049 of record CM053770.1, read on the forward strand.
TCCCTTATGATTTATCTTTCCTGTTTACCTTTTCATGTTTCTCTTGATTCTTGTGTTTAAAAGTCAAATTTTCTATTCAGCTCTGGTCTTTTCATCAAGAATGCTTGAGAGTCCTCTATTTCACTGAATCACCATTTTTCCCCCTGAAGTATTGTACTCAGTTTTTATGGGTAAGCAATTCTTGGTTTTAATCCTAGTTCCTTTGACTTCTGGAATATCATATGTCAAGTTCTATGATCCCTTAATGTAGATGCTGCTAAATCTTGTGTTATCTTGATTGTATTTCCACAATACTCAAATTGTTTCTTTCTGGCTGCTTGCACTATTTTCTCCTTGACCTGGGAGCTCTGGAATTTGGCTACAATATTCCTATAAGTTTTCTTTTTGGGTTCTCTTTCAGGAGGCAATTGATGTATTCTTTCAATATTTATTTTACCCTCTGGTTCTAGAATATTATGGCAGTTTTCCTTGATACATTCTTGAAAATGTGATGTCTAAGCTCCTTTTTTGATCATGGCTTTCAGGTATTCTAATTTTGAAACTGTCTCTCCCAGATCTATTTTCCAGGTCAGTTCTTTTTCAGTGAGATATTTCATATTGTCTGTTATTTTTTCATTCCTCTGGTTTTGTTTTATAATTACTTAATTTTTCATAAAGTCATTAGCTTCTATCTGTTTCATCCCAATCTTTAAAGAATTATTTTCTTCAGTGAACTCTTGGACCTTCTTTTCCATTTGGCCAATTCTGCTTTTTACAGCATTATTCTCTTCATTAGCTTTTTGTTTATCTTTTTTCACTTTGGTTAGTCTATTTTTTACAGTGTTATTTTCTTCAGCATTTTTTGGAAGTCTGCTTTAACAAGCAGTTGATTCATTTTTCATAATTTTCTTGCATCACTCTTATTTCTCTTCCCAATTTTTAGCTTTACTTCTCTTACTTGATTTTAAAAATCCTTTTTGAGCTCTTCCATGGCCTGAGATTAATTCATATTTTTCTTGGAGGCTTTAGATGGAGGAGCTTTGATTTTGTTGTCTTCTGTTTGTATATTTGGTCTTCCTTGTCACCAAAGTAAGATTCTACAGTCTGATTCTTTTTCTGATTTTTGCTCATTTCCCCAGCCATTTACTTGACCTTTGAGATCTTTGTTAAGGTAGATCTCTGCTTCCTGTGGGGGTGGGGGGAGTGTACTGTGAGCCATCCAATTCCTCCACAATCTGTGGGCCTAGAGCTCCAAAAACAGTCTCTGTCTCTGTCCTTGCTGCTGCTGTGACTATTGCAGGTTTCTCTGTTCCCTTCCCCCTCTGCTGCTTTGGGGTGGGGGCCTACCACTCCACTCTCCCACACCAGTTCCACAAGCTTTTTCCACTGACTTTTCAATTTGTCCTCAGTGTTTTGGGGTTCTTAAGTCTCAAAACTGCCACAGGTGTAAGAGATTCAGTCTCCCCAAGGCCTGCTCAGGTCTTGTCTGCCAGCACAGTCCACACTAGACTGCATCTTGCCCACTGTGTGGTATGATAGACACTTCTTGGTGACCTTCCAGGCTGCCTTGGGCTGGAGTTTTGGTTCACCCCATCATTCTGTGGGTTCTGAAGCTCCAGAATTTGTTTAGAGCCTTTTTTTACAGGTATTTGGCTGGGTTTGGGGGCAGTGTTTCAGAAAGTTGTGTGCTGTTACTCTGCCATCTTGGCTCTGCCCCTCAATAAAATTTACTTTCCAAAAAATAATAAGAAATAAAAAAAACATTATTTGTTATTTTGAGATATCCCATGTTATTTTTATCTTGTTTTGATTGACTCTGGAAACAACCTCTGTATGCTTCCATTCTCCTTTCCTTAAAATGGAAAGAATAGTTTCTTTCTTATTCCCATAGAAGAATGTAGAAGGGGTATAATAGAGCAGTGTTAAAGTCAAAAATGACTTTAGAGACCATCTAGTCTCTACACATGAGTAAACTGAGACTCAGAGAAGTTAAATGACTTGTCCCAAATCACACAGTTTTTTTGGAGATAAATTACAATTCAAGTCTCTTAAAACACATTTGCCATTGGGCAAAATGAAGTTCGTACATATAGATTGGTTTCAAATGTTTAAAAAACTTCATAAATTCAAATTCTTTTAAAAATAGGTCAAATCTTTTTTGTGTTTCTGATATTTTCTGAAGTAATATAAAGATTAAAAAATTTTGAAGAAGCATTCTGGGTCTAAGATAGTAAAACAGCACAAAATAATCTGGAAATAATGTCTTCCACAATTTTTATTTGCATTGATTAAATATTATGGTTATCTGAGAGAAAAAGGTTTCAGTGTCATATGCAAAACTGTTGCACACAAAAAAAGTATAGCTTAAAATTTTTCTCAGGTTCCCAAATAGGTAAACTTTCTCCATTTGAATACTGATTTTAATTCCTTCATCCCTCCCAATAGAACAAAAACTCCTTGAAGGTAATTACTGTTTGTTTGTTTTTTTAACATTTGGCAAGATATCTGACACATTAAATTCAATTCTACAAACATTTGTTATTCTTCCAATATATACTAAATGCTGAGAATACAAAGGAGAAAAAGTGGTCCCTTTTTTTTAGGAATCATGCATTCTATTACAGAGAAATAAAATGTGTATAGTTTGGTCAATACAAGTGTAGATTGAATTGACCTGAAGAAGTCACCTGTAGGTAACTAGACAGGTACCTTCCCTAGATGCTTCCAAGGATTCCAGGGACATGGTGACACATCATTTGAATATCTTAATATTAGAAACAAAGTATATGCAAAGTATACATAAATGATGGAATGTAATTTCAAAAAGTAAAGATCACTAGAAACTGGGGGATCATGATAGAACTGCCTCATTTAGGAACAGGTGATATACACTTTTAATAAGTAGAATTTTAATTTAACTAAAGTGAAACTTTCAGTCAAATTTCACAAAATCAGAGCCATCAGTCTACACTTGTTTTTTCTTCCAATTCTGGGGCCCCCAAGTAGAAATATAGAATAGATTGAGTCAATAGTTATTAACAACAACACTCGTAATATTATTCATGTTTTTGGTTCACAAACCAAGCACTTCATATTGAAAAACTGGCAAATAAGAGGGCCAAAGTCTTAATTAATATATATTCTCAATATGAACATTGTTATTAATCTGTGGGATTCATCATCAACTTTTTCTTTTACAAATTTTCCATAATGGGAATTTTCCACAGGTTACTTAGAACTCCCCGATTTTGTTGAAATATTGACAAGGGAAATAAATGACCCGTACTTGTTTTTCTCCTCTCAGGTTGCCCACCTGTAAAGGCTTCAGTTTTAAGGAAATTCAAGGAGATATTTGCTTTTAACTTCCTTGCTTCTTACAGAAAAAGATACAGAGTGAGATGTAAATTGGAGTCTTTAAATACCTCTCCCATAAGATCAGCAGCCATTTTCCCCTTAGAATTACAAAGGAGGACATTCATTGTGGCTCAGGTCTGGACAGTGACAGAAGTCAAGACTTCCTAAGTCTGAGATATAAAATATTTCAACAAGCTTTGATGAATTTGTAAATTAATTTCTCAAACCCAAAATGGGGTTGCAGAAAGATTAAGTCAAATGCTTCTGGTCTGTTTATGCTTAATTCAACAATATTTAGAAGGTACTATTTGGAGACAAATTAAGTCAATTTAAAAAACAAATTGAGGCACCATTTTCCATACTACTAAGGGTTTATTTTCTTTATAACAATAAGGCAAGAAATCTTTCCTCTTAATAAATCATATTGGATCTCTTTCAATATTTTAATGGTGGAAACAAAGCTAGAAACAGCTACATTATTCACTCAGTTTTACAGTCCGTTCTATCCTTACCCTACCCTTTCCCCAACCCAGCCCCATGAAAAAGTCATTGCCCAAAATAAGGACTCCAGTATCTTCTTTGACCACATATGGGGAACCTGCCAGGTGTGTCCACGGGGGATTCTACTGAGAGTTACCACATATTGTATTGTTTTTACCTGTAGGGATCTGCCAGAGTTTTGGTGTGTTTAACAAAATCTCCTTGAAAACGTGTGTTCCCTTCTTATTTCGCGATCAAGGACTCTCTATATACCTATAGACAGCATCAGTTGACCAGTAAGATAGCAAAGTAGCCACTTCTTCCAAACTATGTCAACTTTCCAACCCTCCAAAAGGGGAATTGTGAATCAGACGTAAAATAATTGCACCTAAATCCATAGAAGAAAGTAAATAGAACCATGACAAGGTAAAACCCTGAGGAATTAATAGTGGACAACTTAATCCTTAAAGTGCTCAGTTATCACCCCTACCCCCAAGATCCTTCTCACTAGCTCTTAGCAGCAGAAGGATAGGATGGGTGGCAGACTTATGCCTAGAGTTTGGTTAGGAATCACTGTTATTGCAGAGATTGGCTGTAATACTGTTTCGAGAGGAGGTAGACAATGATTCACTCATAGAGTTTATAGTTGAAAGAACAGACAAAGGCAAGAGGAGCTGATAGCATATTGCCTTTTAATTAGGGCCTAGCCTTAAACTACAGAGATTTTACCCAGAATAATTCACTAACCAACTGCTACTACCACCAAAAAAATAGTTTCTAATTCAGCACAGCCAAAAAGGGAGGAAAGCAAAGGGTAAAGAATTGGAGAAATTAGAGGTGGGAGGGGGAGTGGGAAGAAGAAAGCATGGGGCCTGTGCTAGGCTTAAAAGAAGGAGAACTAAGACCAGCTGGGCATAAGTTACCTTCAGGGTAATCAGGATGGGGACATATGCCTACAAACTCTAGGTCCTGTAGCACAAGGGGGTTGCAGCCTTAGCAGGGAGGGGATGAAATCACTAACAGAGAGAGAGGGGTCAAAAAGTGAACGACAAGGGAATATTTTTTTAAAGGTTGAAACGACAAAAATTTCAAGAGAAAAACTTTAATAAAAACCTAGGACACAGGGAGATAAATCAATAGAGAGATTCCTAAAAAACAGATAGAATGAGTAGTAAGTCCTCAAAGAGAATATCAAATTTCTTCAAAAAATGTAAGACAAAAGAGAATGAACCAATGCCTGATGAAATAGAAAATGTTGTGGATTCACAAGAAAGCATAAAATAAGAAAGTATAGAATATTTCAAAAAAAAGTGAAATCCACTGAAGAAAGAAATTAAAATGAACATACATCAGAACTTAGCTTTCAATTCAGAATTTTAAAATATGTTATTAGCAGGAAAATGGCAGGGAAAAGGTAGGGACTTGCCTGAAGTCTCTCAAATTCCCCTTCAAACAGCTTTGCCATAATGCCTGAAAATGAATGTTGAAGTGACAGATGTCACAACAGGATTAAGTGAAACAATTTTCCAGACAATAACAAATTAAAAGGTAGGCAGAAAATGTCTGTCACATTGGGGTAGGAGTAGAGCACAACTTCAACAAAACAGCAGCAATCCTTGAGGACAATTGAATCAGCACCAATGGTTTCTGCAGTTCTCAGCCCAAAGAGAGTAAAGGGGTCAGACAGCTGGTCAGAAGGAGATTATGGGGTCCATTGCTAATAGTGGATGTGTTGCATTGCACATACTCAGATCTGGATTGCAGTTATGAGTCCCAGTCTCAGAGCAAGGAGGAAAGGTAGCATATCAGAGCATGCAACCACAGGTGAAATGAGTAGAAGCAGGAGAACATTATTCACAAAAACAGCAATAGTGTACAATGATCATTTCTGACTGACGTAGCTTCTCCCAGCAATACAGTGATCCAAGACAGTTCCAAAGGACTCATGCGTAAAAATGCTAATTCACCTCCAGAGAAAAAACTGATGCAGTCTGAAGGCAGATCAAAGCATCACCTTTAAACTTGTTTTATTTTTCTTGTTTGTGGTTTTTGACCTGTGTTTTCTTTCACATGACTAATATGAAGATATGTTTTGTATGACTGCACATGTATAAGCTATATCAAATTGCTTGCCTTCTCAATGAAAGGAAAGAGGAAGGAGGAAGGGAAAGAATTTGGAATTCAAAATTTAAAAAAAATGAATGTTAAAAATTGTTTTACATGAAATTGGGATAAAAAGAAAATGCTTGAAATACTAAAAAACTTAACTAGCAGATTAGGAAAAATTGAATCCACCTGTCTAAAAACGTAGAAGAGAGATTTCCTGAATTGTATTTTTTTTCAGAAATCTAAATAAAGGAAAACCTGGCAGAAAAGAAGCAAAAAGAAACTTTCAAAAGGATAAAAGTCAAAGTGACAGACCTTGAGGAAAAATATGCTCAAACGACTTAAGGGTCATAGGTCTCCCTGTAGACATAAGAAAGTAGGATCATGGTCCGATACCTGCTCAAGTCTTCTGAATGATTTTTTTTTCTCATAAAAGCTCCATCTGTGATTTTTTTCCTTTTACGTTTTTGGACTTTCCCCCTCTTTGAGACAGAATTAGAAGAGGTCTCCAGGTATGCCCCTCCAACTTGGAATTCTTTTAAATATTGGGCTAGGTCATCTGTCCAACTTCTTTGTAATCACCATTTCTATTTTCTAACAGCACAATACTGAAATGGTGGAGTCCAAGTACATTTCCATCAGTTCAACAATGAGTATAAAATGTCTGCAAATCTGTTTCATTTCAATGTTATCCTCTTCTGAGTGCCAATATAAATGCTCTCAGAATGATTTTGTTTACCTCAGTATCAAATAAGGCTCTCCGTAGACTTGTTTTCTCTTGAACCTGTTTTTGAGCTTTTGTGAAACAATTATTTTTGTATTCTTTTGCCATCTCCTCTCTCAATATGAAAAATTGTCTTGCACTCTGCACCACTGATTGCTAGCTTTTCCTACTTGGAAAGGATATTATATTGGTTTCTGGGCTCTTTTGAATCCCTAATTAATAGCTACATTGCACAAATTAAATTCCTCTGGGAAATCACTAGGTCAAATAAAATCAACTCTATATGAATGCTTATTAAGTGTCCACTTTAAAATGTAATAAATATTTAATAATGAAATGACTAAATCAACTAAAATCAACTCAATATGAATGCTTATTGTTTATTTTAAGATGTAAAAATTATTTAATAATGGATATAAAATATATATAGTTTTAATATACTCAACTTGTTGTTCAGTCATATTCCAGTCATGTCTCACTCCTTGTGACCTCATTTACAGTTTTCTTGGCAAAGATACTGGGGTAGTTTGTCATTTCCTTCTTCCAGATTATTTTACAGATGAGGAAACTGGGGCAAATAGGGTGAAGTGAATTGCCTAGAGTCACACAGCTAGTAAGTGTCTGAAACTAGATTTGAATTCAGGAAGAAAAATCTTCCTGATTCCAGACCTGGAATTCTATCCATTGTACCACCTAGCTGCCCCTATTCATCAAGTACTTATTTAATAAAAAGTGTTTAAGTCACTGTGATAGGCAATGGGAATATAACAACAAAAAGGAAAATCATTACCCTCAAGTAGCTTAAATTCTTACCAGAAGTTTATATCTTGTTTATAGGTAAGTGATTCAAGTAATAGTAAGTAATATTAAATAAGTAATGAAATTTAAGACTAAAGAATCTTTAGTCTCAATCAGATGAAAGTTCAGGAATCAAAAAAGGATTTATCTGAGGGGTTCCCACCTGAGTTGAGTCTTGAAGGGGATAAATGTTTACTGAGTTGAATTTAGTTGATTTCAATGTCTATGTCATTACCTTTGTCTTTTTCCTGTGGTACAAGGGAAAAGCAATAGATTTAGCGTTAGGGGATTTAGGTTCCCATCCTGGATCTCCTATTTTCTACATTTGTAACATTGGGCATGTAACCTCTCAGGCCCTCAGTTTCTTCTATAACACAACAGCATAGAAATGGATGGCTGTGAAGGTCACTTCCAGCTATAAATATGTGGTCATTTTCCAACATCAACAGATGATTTGTTTGTTAATTAATTTTCTTTTTTCAGTCAAGAAAAGTCTGCCTTCTCTCCCTCCCACTTTCCTCTTCCTACTGTAAAAGAAAGAAAAACAAAAAATCTTTTACAAATATGCATAGTCAGGCAAAGTAAAATCCCTCTTTGGTCATTTCTAAAACACAATCTATCCTCTGAGTCCATCACCTCTCTGTTAGAAGTGGGGTAGCATGTTTCAGCATGAATACTCTGGAATCATGGTTGCTTGTTCCATTGACCAGAGTTCCTAAGTTTTCAAAGTTGTTTGACTATACAATATTGTTGCTGTTGTATAAACTGTTCTCTTAGTCTTACTCTCTTCGCTCGGTGTTAAAGTCTTCTAGTTTTCTCTGAAACTATCCCCTTCATCATTCCTCCATCACATTCATAGAACATAATTTGCTCAACCATTCCCCAACTGATAGATATTCTCCTCAGTTTCCAGTTCTTTGAAACAAGAAAAAGACCTGCAACAAATGCTTTGTACATACTAGTTCTTTCCTCTTTCATTGATCTCTTTAGGGTACAGACATAGTAGAACTATCACCAGACCAAATGGCATGCACAGACAGATTAGTAGCTTTAGGAGCATAGTTCCAGTTGCTTTCCAGAATGGCTGAACTAGCTTATAATTTCACCAATAGTGTGTTGATATACCTATTTTCCCTTCTTTTCTAGCTTTTGTCATTTTTTATTTTTTTTCACTTTTGCTAATCTGATGATTACAAGGTAGAACATCAGAGTCTCTTTGATTTGCGTTAGTGATTTAAAGCATTTTTTTTCCCACTTGGCTACAGATAGCTTGAATTTCTTCTGAATTCTGCTTGACCAACAGTTTATTTAAACAAGTACAATTGGAGTTGCTAAGATTAAATGTAGTATTTTTATGTTTACCTTTACTCTAACTAGTCAACGGTCTGAGTGCATATAGGCAAGATGATGTTAAAAAGACTGCTTTATCTATACAAATTTTCTGTTTCTGTTAAGATTTGGTCAATTGCATTTTTTAAAATGATACTGGTCAATGGTTACAACATCCAGTTCTATAATAATTTAATAACAATGGTATAGTTAACAGTTACATAGAGAATATTATGTGCCAGGTACTGTGCTAAGTGCTTTACAAATGTTATCTCATTTAATCACCACAACAACTCTGAGAGATAGGAGATATTACCCCCATTTTACAGATGAAAATATTGAGGCAAACAGAAGTTAAATGACTTGCCTAGAGGATAAGTGACTTGCTGGTGACTGGGGCTGGATTCAAACTGAGGTCTTCTTGACTCCAGACCTAGCACTCTATCTACTGCATCACCTAGCCACCCAAAATTATTTATATAGTGTCTGGCAGTACTTTACAAATATTCTCTTATTTGATCCTTGCAACAACCTGGCAAGTTAGGTGCTATTGTCATTAACACAGCTATTATCAATCTGTGAGCAGGTCATGAGGGGTTGAGTGTGTGATGGAAACGAGAGACTGAGAATGTAACCTATGGCATCTGAGTTATTGTAAATAGTAAAAATAGCTCCCATGAGAAAATATACATTTGACCATGGGCCAACTTTTGGCACTAAGCCTCCTTTGTTCTACTTCTATATAATATCTAGCCTGGCCTAAGTGTGGTATGGAGATCTACCACTGTCCTAAGACCATCCAGAACTGGCCTTGTGAGAAAACTCCTCTAATAAGCCTATATATTACTGTGCTGATATGGACTGCTCCTTTCTTTGGTATCTCAGAACCTTCTCATTATGATGGAACCATCCTTCTAGATGGTCTGCTCCCTTACAAGTTTGGATTAGAATAAAGAGTTCTTAACTCAAGGTCCATGAACTTTGTTTTTGTGAATATTTTGATAACTTTGTAAATATAGTTGGTTTCCTTTGTAATCCTATATATTTTATGCATTTAAAAATATTGTTATGTGAAAGGATCCCTAGGTTTCCCCAGTTTTCCAAAGGGATCCATGACAAAACAAAAGGTTAAGAGCTCCAGGCCTAGATGATCTCCAACGTCTCTCCTTCAGACTCTATAATTGTATGTATTAAGAAAAAGTAACAGAGAAAAAATACCTCTTTCCACTTCTTTGCAGAAGTGAAGAACTAGGGTATGGAATACTACATATCATATCAGAGACTTTTGATACATTGTTTAGTCTTTCTTAACTTTTTTCTCTTTTTTCTTTCTTTGTTATAAAGAATACTACTCTAGGAAAGGAAAGAGGATGAATATTCTGATGAATGTAAGTGATAAATAACCAAAGGAATAGAGACTGGACCTGTGGTTTCATTAGTATAGGGAACTCCTCGGTAAGGAAACTCCTATCAATGCAGATCAATTGCCTAGAATACTGAAAGGTTAATTGACTTACTCAGGGTCGAGCAATCAGTATATTTCAGAGAAAGTGGTGGAATTCAACTCAAGGCCAACTCTCCTTTTGCTAATCCACACTGACCAAAACCCAAAATACCAATTAAAGAATTTTAATGAAACTATTAAAGAGAATAAAGTTTTACTTTCTGCAAGAAACCCTCTCCAATCTCTCTGAATGTTAGTACCTTCACTTGTGACCATCTCTAACTTATCATGTATATGTCTTGTATATGTCATTTATGTGTTTTCTTCCCCATGAGATTGTGAATTTCTTGAAGACAGTAACTGTCACGTACCTTTCTTTGCATGCTCAGACTATAATATAGTGCTTGGCCCATAGTAAGCACTTAATTTTTTTTTGATTGATTGAAAGAGTCTGTGATTATTTCATATGTATATATACATATATATGTACATAGATACACATATGTGTGCACATATATATATATATATTTATATACACACACAAATACACATACATATAGCCAATGAAAACTCATGATTTTAGTGATTCACTCATAGAAAACACCCATCCAACAACATGCTTGGACTCATTGACAGTAGTTAACAAGCACTTAGCATCTATCCCGAGGCACTTTGCTCTCTCATGTCTAGTATATTTTCTTATCAGCAGTGAAAGTTCCACTTTCCACTACTGTTTGAGGTGTTCACTTCATTTGATTCCATTTGATGAAGTTAAGTTTAATGCAATAAACACTTTTTAAGCATCTATCCTTTGCCAAGCACCATGCTAGGAGCGGAAGGTACAAAGATGACTGAGATGGACAGGCCCTGAATTTTAGGAACTTGCCATTTAGTTGGTGGGGGGAGGAAAGATAAGACATGTATCCAAATAAAAATGATAATGAATATGAAAAAAACTATCATTTTGGGTACTAGGGGGTAAATCTTGTATTGTTTATTTGGTAGTTGTTTTTGTAGTTTAGTAAAGGTTACACTGTAGGAGGATTTAGAAGAGGGAGAAGAAGGTTATAGGTAAATTGCTTCCCACTGCCATGGTAGAAGTCAGTAAATCCTGGCACTGCTAGTACTGACAGCAGCAAGCAGCCAGCAACATAATTTCCCTCATGGCAGCTGCCAACGTTAGTCACAACAATGAAAGCAGCACAAGCAGAGCAGCAGTCATTTTAAAAGAGGACCCCAGAAGGTTTGAAAAAAGTAGTCAAAGAAAAAATGCTTGGGATGGGAGCAACGTACCAGGGCCCTACCCTGTGCCGGCAGTCTGTGCTTCTGTTTTTTGTTGTTTTAGTTTTCCTTAGCAGGTATTATAACCATACTTGAGTCTTAATTGGCTCACAGGACTAAAGGCTTACATCATTGATGTTGCTGGTGGCCTAGGTAGGAAAAAAAAGCCAGAGTACTAAGGAGTCATCTGGATCCTCTCTCAAGCCTATGACTGGCTGACCATCACAGGCAACAAAGATGTCAAGAAGCTGCCCTTAACTGAACCAGTGCTGTGTCCTCGCTGAATATCCTTTCCCTGTTATGGCTAAGTAAGTCTCCTTTCGTTAACTGTCAGATGTTCTATGAGTGTTTTATTTTGTTCTAGTCTCAAATTTGAACTACTGCATTGAGGCTAAAGCCATGTAGAGCAAGTGATATGAAGAGAAAATGTGCGTGTGTGTGTGTGTGTGTGTGTGTGTGTATGTATGTATGTATGTATGTACTAGGGTTGGGGAGAAAGAGAAGAAATGCAAAAGGAAAAAAAAATATTTGGATAAGCACAGGTGTCAGAACAGACCTAGAGATCACTGGATTTTCTTTAACAAAACATTAATCATAAAAGCTTTCTCCATAGTAATATGTGATGGACAAACTTCCTTTAATTTTTTTCCTTAAGATAGATTTCTTCTATTTCAGTAAATCTAGAAATACAATAGGCCACTTACATTCTGATCAGCACATTTGACCTGCTCCATTTCTGACCTGGTCCAGTTTGCCCATCTTTAAACATCCTGATGGCCTCCCTTTCCCTCACTAATGACTTGCCATTTGGTACTGAACCATGTGCTAATACTTAATTGGTTTTAGGTCTCTGCAACTCAGAATTCCCAAACTTGTCATGGGAAAATTAATCACACTGCCATGGGAAAAAGAAAAACATTCTAAGATTATAGAATCATGAAGCTAGAGGTTAGAAAAACTTTCAATCAATTAGAGCCATCCAAAAATCAAATGAATTGACTTAATAATTAGTGGATTTGTCCTTACTTTAAGCAATCGGTAGATGACCATTTATTAAGTTGACTGTAGAGATGATTTTGATTCAAGTATATCAATTTCATTCTAATTCTGAAGTTCCAATATTCTGAGGATAGTGGGAATTAATTTTGGAAGTCACACATTTGAATATAAATACAGCATGAACCAGAAATGCTTGTCAACTCCTGTAAAGTTACTACTCTATCTTCTTTATCTTTTCTATCACACCATTTCCCTTTTCTAAGGTGCTCTCCTCCTCCCATCACCACCATTTGTATTAATGGAAATTCTTCCTTTCAAGTACTAGCTCCATTATTTCCAGAAACTTTCTCAATGAATCTAGCTCTCATTGGTTATCTCCTCATTTAAATTCCTTTATTTTTTACTGTCTCTTTTCCTCCCTCACTCGGGCCACAGTACAAAAGAGTGAAATATCTTGAAATTCTACACAATGGACTATTCTTTCCTTCAAAGTCTCAGGATAGCAACTCTCAGTGTGCAGGTAGTAGGAATTGGAGAGAATAAGAGAAAGGTCTGAAGGACTAGGATGTAGGGGGAAATAGGAAGGAGGAGATAAAAACATATATGTTTGTGTGTGTATACTTACATAATATATAAATACTTATATTTATACATATATTTATATTAATATAGGTATACAGATAAATAAATATTTGAAGAAGTAAAATCCTTTATTTTTTTAAATTAACAAATATTTGTTGAATATCAGCACCTGAGCACAAATAAATGATTAAGAAAGTAGGAGACAATGTATTCTACATTACAACTCACACATGAGGTTAGGTTGCATAATCATTACATAAGGTGAAAATTGTATAGCCAAAATTACTCCTTCAAATTCCTTAAATTATCATTAAGTACTATAGTATAGTATAGTATCTTTAAACAGTTGCTACTAGAAGGTGCCAGGGTCTCTTTAAAAGATGGCAATCTGTATCAGAGAGCAGATGGATCTAAAATGGTTGTTATGGAAAAATATGAATGTAAAGTTTATTTTTCATATCACTCAACTAAGCTAGTGATCAGAGGAAAAAGGACAACTAGTACTTATTCTCAAATAAAAGGAAATAAAAATAGGTGAAGATTTGGCAGGCAGTAGGGAAAAATTCTCTTAAAAAGGCTTCACACACACGTTTGATTCTATTAAAAAGTGATCAAATCCCCATACAACTTTCTTCTTCGTATTTCACAAGAAACACATAGCAGGCCACTTCTAGAATGGCCAGAGCTGCTCAGAAGGTAACTAACACTGTCCCTCCTTGTTAGTTTCACCAATCTAAGCAGAATGAATAAATTCTTTGTGAGTATGATGAAGAAGAGATATCAAAACTGTACTCAATCCAGTAAAATGGATAAAAGGTACATGGTTGCTGAGAATGACAGCAGAAATAACAAATTCATGTCTTCCATCTCACAAATACTTTAAGGCAGTGGGGTCAAACACGAATAGAAATGAGTGCCACTCAATAGTACTAAAGGAGCCCTACTTTAACAAAGAGTTAAAAGACAAGGAAGAGGCTGGGGAAATAAGCAAACAACAGAAATAAATTCTGACCATAGAAAGTTAACTATGGTAACAAGGAAGATCAAAATGCACATTCAGAAAAGGATAAAAAAGCCAAAGCTCTTACATCCAAAGCCTCCAAGAAAAATATGAATTGATCCCAGGCCATGGAAGAGCTCAAAAAGGATTTTGAAAATCAAGTAAGAAAGGTAAATAAAAATTGGGAAACGAAAGTAATGCAAGAAAATTAGTATCTTGGTAAAGGAGACACATATGAAAAATACTGAAGAAAATAACAACTTAAAAATAGACTATGCCAAATGATGAGAAGTACAAAAAGCCAATGAGTAGAAGAATGCTTTAAAAAACAAAATTGATTAAATGGAAAAAGAGGTACAAAAATTCACTAAAGGACAAAACACCTTAAAAAGTAGGATTGACCAAATGGAAAAGGAGTGTACAAAGGCTCAGTGGAAAAAAATTCCTTTAAAATTAGAATTGAGCAAGTGAAAGCTAAAGGCTTTATCAGAAATTAAGAAACAATAAAACAAAACAAAAAAATTTAAAAAGTAGAAAATAATTTGAAATATCTCATTAGAAAAACAACTAATCTAGAAAATAGATCCAGGTGAGATAATTTTAAAATTATTGAACTACCTGACAGCCATGATGAAAAAGGAGTTCAGACATTATCTTTCAAGAAATTATCAAGGAAAACTGCCCTGATATTCTAGAACCAGGGGATAAAGTAGAAATTGAAAGAACCCACTGATTACCACCTGAAAGAGGTCTCAAAATAAAAACTCCCAGGAATATTACAGCCAAATTACAGAGCTCCTAGGTTAAGGAGAAAATATTGCAAGAAACTAGAAAGAAACAATTCAAGTATTGTGGAGCTACATTTAAGATAATACAAGATTTAGCAACTTCTATATTAAACGATCAGAGAGCTCGGAATATAATATTCCAGAGTGCAAAGGAGCTAGAATTACAACAAGACTCACCTACCAAGAAAAATTGAGTATAATCCTTCAGGGGAAAAAAATGAATATTCAATGAAATGGAGGACTTTCAAGCATTCTTGATGAAAAGATCAGAGCTGAATAGAAAATTTGACTTTCAAATACAAGACTCAAGAGAAGCTTACAAAAAGGAAAACAGGAAAGGTAAATTTTAGGGAACTTAATAAGGTTATACTGTTTACAACCCTACATGGGAAGATGATACTTGTAACTCATGAGAATTTTGTCATTATTGAGAAAATTACTTATTCATAAGATGTATATATAAGAGGGCACAGGTATGAACTGAATATGAAGGGATAATGTCTAAAAAAATAAAATTAAGGTGAGGTGTGAGAGAGGAATGTAGAGGGAGAAAGGGAAAAGGAGAGGTAGAATGGGGTAAATTATCACATAAAAGAAGCAAGAAAAACGTTTTACAATGGAGGTGAAGGGGGGAGGTAAAGGGGAGTGAATGAACCTTACTCTCATCATAACTGGCTCAAAGATGGAATAACATACACATTCAATTGAGTATACAAATCTATCTTCCTCTAGAGGAAAGTAGGAGGGTAATGGGCATAAAAGAAGAAGGGGTGGTGATAGAAGGGAAGACAAATTGGAGGAGGGGGTAATCAGAAGCAAAACACTTTTGAGGAGGGACAGGATGAAAGGAGAGACAGAATAGAGTAAACGGGGAGGTGGGGAATAGGATGGAGGGAAATATAGTTAGAGATCATAACCTTGTAAAAAATTTTGAAGTAAGATTCTCTGATAAAGGCCTCTTTTCTCAAAGATATAGAGAACTGAGTAAAATTTAGAAAAGTAAAAGACATTCCTCAATTGATAAATGATCAAAAGATATGACGTTTTCAGATAAAATAATCGAAGTTATCTATAGCCATATGAAAAAACGCTCTAATTCACTATTGATTGGAGAAATGCAAATGAAAACAATTCTGAGGTATCGCCAGCCTCTTGGACAGCATTCACTGGTCACAACTCAGGTAAACTGAGGGGAGATGGGTGAGGCATGAACAAGATGGCTCTGGGAGGAAGGGTTCCGCCCCTGTTTTGCTCAAGGCTATTTTCCCGGGCTTTTCAGAGAACAAAGAAGGCCAAAAATGTTTTTCTTTCTAGGGGCTACATGTCTGCCCTGGGCAGTCCTGGTTAAAGGTAAATTACTTCCTTATAAGGGCAAACTAATTGCTGATATGTTCACTTAGGGCTCTAGTGTCAGAAAAGAGATAAAAGCACCACTCACAGCTTGAATAAACAGAGTTCTTACTATCTTGTCTCCTGAGAGAGCAATTAGAAGTAAAACGCTCTTCCTATTTTAGTTTTACTAAATGTATGTGTTTTTTAATATCATGTTGTTTAGTTTTGTTAGTTTAGTTCTATTGGGCAGTGATGGGAAAGCAACAATCTCACTGCCTGGACGGTCTTAGGCAACACCAAGAGCTTACTCTTCCAAGTAATGATCTCAATAATGAAATTGATTCAGAAAGTTGTCTCATGTTCATGTCCTAACACCAGCTTCGGTCATTCCCAACCATGGATTGTAGTCACGGACTTAGCCAATGGAGCACATGTTCTTGTAACGAATGAAGACTAGATTCAAGTAAACTATGAAATTATATAATTTTTAAACTTTGGACAAACATACAGAGGAAAAAAGTCATTGATGTATGTGGTTGAAAATTACCTATGACATTTAACACTTATCAGTTGTGTACCAGGCAAGACTTATACACCACAATAAACATAACTAGCGTAGAACTATTCTTATCTAATCACCTTTAATCATTCAGTTTACCAAATGCTATTATTTAATCAGTATGTTACTTTGTTTACACATAAAGACCTTTAATTGGCACTTAATTACTATTCAATTCTTTTTTCTTTGCAATGAACTAATTAAATGTTTTACTAAGTAAAAACAATTCTGAGCAAATGAGCTAATTAGTGCCCAATTATTGGTTAGGAAAGATTACTTCAAATGACTTACAAATGGCTACCTTTTTTTATACTGACTACTGAGAATTTTAATTGCTAACCTTAAGTAATTGCATACAATTTATTTCTCCGGGTATATACATAAAGTTAACATAAGTAACTTTCATCATTGCTTACAAAAGAATGATTTTCACCAGGCACAGAGTAATCGTCTTCTTTCCACTTAGGTCCATAAGCCCTTATTAAGAGACAGAGCGTGGGTAAGGGAAGAGAAAAGTCAGGGAAAAGGAGGCACCAGAAATGAAAACATCGAGCATTGTGTTTAGTTGTTTTTCAGTTGTGTCCAATTCTTTGTGACCCCATCTGGGGTTTTCTTGGCAGAGGTATTGAAGTTGGCCATTTCCTTCTCCAGGGCTGGGACTCTATTCAGAGCACCACCTACATGCATTGTACCACCATACAATCAGTCTAGGATAGTAGACAGGGTCAGAAGTAAGATAGGAAATTAGCTACATTAAATCTTCCAAGGGGTATTAAAAATCTGAAGCCAGGGGAAGAGATGTGAGAGCTGAATAATAATAGCTGACATTTATGTAGCTTTAAAGCTTGCTAAACAAACCCCAATTGAGTGTCTGGACAATCTTCAGAAAAGTAATAGAGATGGTATGATAAATAAAGCAGCGTAGTTAGAGTAGTGGATTGAACTGGGGCTCAGAGGCTCAAAGGCCCCATTCAAGTCTTACCTTTGACACAAACTCACTGTGTCTCTGGGCAAATTATTCAACCTCTCAGTGTGTGTGTGTGTGTGTGTGTGTGTGTGTGTGTGTGTGTGTGTGTGTGTGTGTGTGTGTTTGTCTTTCGTTTTGCCGCAAAACACCATGCCATCAGAGAAATGATGACTTGACTTGCACTTGACTTTGTTTTGAGTGAGGGAGGGCTGTGCAGGTCACCAGCCTCACTTCTCTCCAGAGCCATCTGAATCCAATGACCAGATATTCATCAGGATGACTGGAGATGACCCAGGATGAAGCAGTTGGGGTTAAGTGACTTGCCCAAGGTCACACAACTAGTGAGTATCAAGTGGCTGAGGAGATATTTGAACTCAGGTCCTCCTGACTCTTGCACTGGTGCTCTATCCACTGCACCACCTAGGTGCTCCTAACCTCTCAGTATCCAAAAAGAAACTCCCTAAGTTAACTTCGTTGCAAGAGGGAATTTACTATACCAATGAAATTAGTGGTTCATTCCTGATTCCTAATTTATAAATAAGTAGACCAATCAATCCTAAAGAGGTGAAGTTTATAAGCATTAGAAGCAGAATTTGAAGTAGGTCTTCCTAATTTGACAGACACACCTGAACCACTCTGTTAAGGGTCAAACAAATTTTGTCTTGGAATTTCAGCACAGGAAGACTATTTGAACCAAAGGGTTCAGATTCTAAGGATAGGATAATCTATCTTTTTCTTTCTTTGTTCCCCATCAGCCCCTTGAGAGAGTTTTTCTCTCTACATTGCTTCTGAATTTTAATACTTATAGACCTATAAGGGGAGAATCAAATTAATTTATTTTTATTGACATCTTTTGATTTTATACTGCCTATTCATCCTTATTTACTGGAAGTCAGGGGTCTTCTTTACTCATATCAGTCCTACCTTCGATGGTCACAGTGAGATAGAGATTAAGTGATTTAAATTCCCAAATGTGGCATATTACAAAGTCTGCTTCCCATTTTTATAACATCGTCCGCTACTATATTTCACTAAGAGAGGATGGAATAAATTTATTCTTAATCTCTTTCATTTCTCTGAATTAATTCACGCACTTTTAAAATATGTATCTTAAATTACCAACAATTTGGAGTCCTGCCGTTCCATGAAATGTGCTGATAATGAGTTATTCAATTTCCCTGTTTCAGGGGAGAGACTAATTCATCAAGACCAGCTGAGCCCATTTAGTGTCCCTCTACAAGTACAGGTGAATATAACTTGAGAGCAATTGCATAGTTAATACATGGGACTAAATTTGTTGGCAAAATTTCTTTTATCTTCATTATAAATTATTTCTAGTGATGTCATCAAGGTCAAACTTAATAGAGTCCTTATGAGTTTATTTCTTCATAAAAATTAAGGAGGTCACATACCTGTTGATATATAGCTCCAATCTGATCCAACAAGTATTCATTAAGCTCTTACTATGTGAAAAGCATTGTGCCACACTCTGGCAATACAGTGACCAAATAGAAAACAGTTCCTGCTCTCAAAGAGCCTGAAATCTAATATAAAGAGAGAACATTTAAAGAGAAATATGCAGGGCTGATCATTTAAGGAGGAAAGAGAGAGCATTAGGGAAAGAAGCAAAAACTTTCTAAAAGACATGGCACATGATGAGCTAAGCCTAGAAAGCAGCCAAGGATTCTAAAAGAGAAATGCATTAAAAAGATCAGAGAAATTCAAAGTTTAGGACACAGGAAGTAGATTATTTTGGCTGAAATGGAAAGTATGTATAAAGGAATAATATGAAATAAGCCTGGACTTAAAATATGGAACTTTCCTGAGCAGGAGAATAGCATGGTCAGACTTGCATTTTATGAAGTTTGCATGAATAATGTATCAGGGCAGGTAGGTGGTGCGCTGATAAGAGTTCAGGGCCTATAGTCAGGAAGATCTGAGTTCAAATCCAGCTTTAGACACTGGGTGACCCTGGGCAAGTCACTTACTCTTTCTTGCCTCAATTTCCTCATTTGTAAAATGACTGGAGAAGGAATATAGCAAACCACTCCAGTAACTTTGCCAAGAAAATATCAAATGGAGTCACCAAGGGTCAGACACAACTGAAAAACTCAATAACTGCAAAAAATGTATCAAAAAGGGTGAGACGCCAGCCTTGGGCTCAAAGTCACAATGACCTAAATTGTGATGTGTAGTTGCTTAAGCACGATTCCCATTGCTATGTAAGTATACTCATCAAAATTCTATTTGTAGACTGGAAAAATCAGAATCTCCAGGATTATCAGGTTAGAATAGATTCTAAGAAATTATCTCACTTATAGATGACGAGAAGTGAAATGACATGAAAAATTCTAGACAGGTTCAAATAATTCATTAATTTCTCTGAGTCTTGGCTTCTTCATCTATAAAACATGGATTATAATATACTACCTAAGTTATAGGACTGTTAGGAGGAAAAGACTTTTTAAATGGCAATTAAACTTCAGATGACCTTTCTTTGCTACTAGTTTGTTACTAGTACTCAAAGTGAGTCTAACCCTAAACCAGAGGTGTCAAATATGCCTCCCCAACCCAGGTAGCCCACAACATTCCTATACCAAATTAAATAGCTATTATGCTGACTGGTAAGGTGAGAGGAAGGGGAACAGGAGCAGATCTGCTTTCTGCACAGACTCAGGCAGGAGATGGGAGCGACTGGCTCCTGCTGGAGGAGAAACCAGGAGCTCAGAGTTCAGCCCTGGGGCAAGATTGGAACTGCATAGCAAGGCACTGAGTATGCATTTTTACAGCATTCTCCTGGGGACAGTTTGGGATCCAGGGGGTGGAGTTGCCTATGATGGTGGGGGTAAGTGCCGGTACCCCCAAGGACCCCATCCTGATGGCTTTGTTGTCCAGCCACCCCTCAGGACTTGGAATCAGGGCTTATTAGAGCCTACCCTGAGAGTGCAGGATGGGGAGGACACACCCCTAAGAGGACTTTGTTTGGACATTTCTGTTTGGGATTGAGGAAGGAGGAGCTGGTTGCTGTCTCCTCAAAGAATGATGTTATGTTACGTTTATATTGTTGTGTTTGTTTAAAGTCATTTGGCCACCTGGTAATAAGTTGCTATGTTATGTATTCAACAAATATGAACTACGTTGTATTTACTAAAGAAATGTTAATGCCCATTCAGATATAAATTGCCCATGTAACCTGTTTAAATCACCTGGATTTGGGATTGCAAAGTAAAATGCCTATTTGTTCCAGGATCCATGGCCACCTAGATTTGTAAGGCCAAGGATGCTGTAAGGGTAGAGTGCAATGGCAATCAAATTAGGATCTTTTGCTGTTTTTGTTTTACTAAAAGTACCTATTATTGAATAATGTGATTGGAGATATTTCCCACCCATTGATGGGCCTACCCATTGTGGGAAGCTTGATTAGGGGAGCTGTTTTGTAGGAGGGTCTCAAGTACGTTTTGTTTTCTTCTATTGAGGCATTCGATAGGGTTATGCTCTCTGGCTCTAAAAAAAGGTAAAAATATTCTGAGTTGAGATTTTACTTTGTTGCTTAGTTTTTGTAAAAGTGTTGGTTTGACCAGAAGAGGACTCTGGGAAGCCACCAAGGAGTCCCCTGGCTTTGAAAATCCAGATGTCCTGCTTCCCTCTCTAGTAATTATGGTCAGACAGTTGGAACTATCTGTTGAATTCAGGCAGAGGGAACCATGTCTGTTGATTTTTAATTTCTCTGTATTTTCTTTGAAATTCAGGGTGTTGACTCCCCTGAACTAGGTGAATGATATATGTGCTTGGTTAAAGGATTCATACATGTCCTTGATTAAAGTGATTGTTAACTCCTCAAAAAAAAAGAAAACTATGACTCAAAATGTCTCATAGGTTCATGTGGCCATAGACTTAGAACTGGGATAGCCCATAGAAATGCAGTCCAGTCCTCTCAACCAACTAGTCAACAAATAGCTAGTAAACCCTATTATGTGATAGGTGCTATACTAAATGTAAGATATATCAAGACTAAAATGAAATAGTTCCTGTCACAGAACCTATATTCCATTAAAGAAGAAAGTATGTATATGGAAAAAGTGATACCAAACAGATATGAAAAATTTTCAAGATAAGGAAAGCATCAAAAATAACTTCATTTTGATCCAAGAAAGAAGAAAAAGGATCCATAAGAACAAAAGGTTCTTGTGGCTATAAATAGGAATGATAAGTAGCAAAAAACTGGAAACTAACGGGATGCCCATCAAGTAGGAAACAGCTGATTACATCATAGAATATTATTGTGCTGAAAGAAATGATGAAAAGAGATTATCCCAAAATCCAAAATAATCGGAGACAAGTTTTGATATTTATTACTAAGATTGCAACCTCTTTTTCATTAACTAATTACTTAGCTCTCAGAACCATTAGGCTACCAACTCTCATTTCTTTAAAAACTTGGAATCAGTCTTTCAGTAAATATTATTAAGCCTACTATGTATTAGGCACCAGGGTAAGTGCTGCTCATACAAAGAAAACAAAACAAAAATTGGCAAAACACACTCTGTTTCCAAAGGGCTGACAATTTAACGAGAGAGACAACAAGCAAAGAGATATGTACAAACAATCTATATAAAGGATAAAGAGAAAAAAATTAAGAGTGAGGGCACTAGAATTAAGAGAAATTAGGAAAGGCTTCCAATGGAAGATGGGACTTTGGAGCTTAAAAGGAAGCCAAGGAAACTAATTAAGTAGAGAGAGAACATTTCAGGCCTGGGGGTGGGTCAGCCAGAGAAAATGCCTAGATCAAAGAGGTGGAGTAGAACAGCTAAGAGACCAGTATCACTACTGAATTGAAGAGTAGATGGCAGGAGTAAGGTGTAAGAAAACTGGAGAGGTGGAAATGGACTAGGTTAATGAAGAGTTTTGAATGCCAAAAAGAGGATTTTGGATTTAATCCTTTATACAATTGGGAGAAACTCCCAAATGGAAGAGAGTGACATGATCTGATTTGTGCTATAAGAAAATCACTTTAATGGCTGAATGGAGGGTGGACTGTGGTGGAGGGATACAAGGGGCAGCAGACTAACCAGCAGATTATTGCAATAATCTAGGCATAAGGAAATGAGGAACGTACCCAAGGAGTGGCAATATCAAAAGACAGAAGGGATCATATTCAAGGAAAGTTGCAAAAGTGAGATCAACAGGTCTTGACAACAAATTAGATATGAGGGGTGATAAATAGTGAGGAGTCAAGAGTGACACCAAGTGACAAACCTGATAGACTAGGATAATGATACAGTAATAGGGAAGGTAGGAAGTGGAGAGGACTTTGGGGAAAAGGGAATGAGTTTGGTTTTAGACATGTTGAGTACAAGATGTCTACTGGACATGTTAACTTGAAACATCTTTTCCCTGAAGTGACAGCTCGTTTCTATAGAAATCAAAACACCTAATCTTGTAATTTATCCACAGTCAAACAATCATGATGTGTCAGATGTAGGACTTAAACCTATGTTTCTAGCCCATATTGGGCAGTTAAGTGGTAAAGTGGAGCAAATATCAGGCTTGGAGTCAGGAAGAATTATTTTCCTGAATTCAAATCTGGCCTCAGACACTTAGTAGCTCTGTGACCTTGAACTAGTCACTTAGCCCTGTTTGCCTCAGTTTCCTCATCTGTAAAGTGAGCTGACGAAGGAAAAGACAAACTGCTCCAGTAACTTTGCCAAGAAAACCCCAAATGGGGTCACAAAGAGTCAGACATAACTGAAAAACAACTGAACAACACTAACTAGTTATTATGCTATATTGTCTCTCTGGTTTCTGTGCCTTTAAAAATTCACAATCCATTCATGTGGGCAAAAAGAGTTTGCTAATATACACATGTGTTGTCATTTATTAAATTACCACCTTAATCAAGGTAATAAATCAGTCTCCAGCTGTGTCCTGGCAACATGATCAACTAGCTAAAATGAGACCTAACTGCTCCTTACTTTTTAGGTTTCCTTGAAAATGAACTGAATTTTCCTTTCTTCTCCAGAGAATCAAAGATACCATAGGCAGAAAGTTCCTGGCAAATCAGTTTGTCTATCTCTTGAAATATACCACCATGTCCTGACTGAATAGCTGCAGGTCCTTTGTTCTCCCTGTAAGGAAATTTCGATGATTACCCCTACCTGAATTTTGGAAGAACCTAACCCATTTCTACATTTGATCTTTAAACTAAAAAACATCTCCCATCAGCCTAAAGATATTTCGTATTTTCAAATTATTTGTTATATTGCATCTCATTAACATAATTCTGGTAGTAACGATTCTTTTAATTGGGAAGGGGACATCTTAATATGTACTTTCCAGAAACATCTAGTAAGAATTCCTAGGAAAAAGAATAGATTTCTTCCTCCCACTTCTTGCCAGAAATAAAGTCAACAGTGACCTTAGGAGATTCACAATTAAAACTCAATCTGTTTATGACTAACTCATTCTCCTTAAATATAGCAGTTAAAATTAATATTCTTACAAATTCCTCATTTGGAGGGATTCACTTATGAAGGGAAGTGACTATTCCTACCTCTGATCTTCCGTTTCTTAATTTACACAATGAACAAGTAGGACTAGATGTCCTCTAATGTCTCTTCTAACTGACATTCTAAGACTTTTCTCAGAGCACTTTCTCAGAGCTCTAACCATTTTCTACAATCATACTACTATAGTAGAGTTTCATGGAGAGAGGATTCCTATTGATGTGCATGTGTTGGGGGTGAAGGTAGGGGAAGCTGGACCAGACTTATGATTTCATTGTTAGTGGGAATTTGCAGTGAAGAAATTCCCTCTACCTGTGCAGGTCGATGTCTATTTTGAAACTTCTGGTCTTAGAGATTTCCTGACGCTCTGACTTGTCCAGGATCACATAGCTTATACAGATGAGAAGTAGGGCTTGAAACAGGTCTTCCTGACTCCTAGACTGATTCTCTTCCCACTCATCCCAAATGATTCTCATGTTATATAAGGAAGCCTCTTCTGGGATCTCCTATCTTAAAATTGTAAGGTAAGTATTAAGAGCAGAACTGCTATAGTCATGTGCTAGCCCAGGGAAACAGCTACCCTCTCCTTACCCTCAGGTAAAGCCAGGCAACAGTTTCTGAAAATGTTGCAGCCTTGTAACACCAATGTGATATTCACTTCCAGCATTCAATGTGATATTCGTTTGTTTTGTCTTTTTACACCTAGTGCTAGTACAGTAGCTTGAGTAGAGTATATAATTAATATTTTCTTGTTGAATTAAAACCAAGAGCACAGATTCATCACATAAAGTCAAAACCCTTTTTTCCACTTCAGTTCTGTCTTCTGAAATCAAGTATAAAAAGGATTGTCCCTATGAATATGCTGGCACAGGTCTGAATCTCAAAATATAACAGACTCTCCACCTGGAAGACAGAACCAAAACATTTTTTCAGACACCAGAAAGCCAAATCTCAACATCAGAAAGCCAAATCCATCATAGCAACAAAGAAATCCATCATAGTAACCAAGAAGTCTATACATATTACCAGACTTCCCACAGGCTCCCCTAAGCAAAATGCCCATCTCTCACTCACAGCCACCTACCTGCTTTCTCTGTCCTTCCCAGCTCTGACTACTCTGACCAACTTCCTCTCAGTTCTGCTCCAGATCTACCTCTTTCTATTTCACTTTTCCTGCTCCCCTTTTTCCTATTCCACCTTTTCAGCAAGCCCCTCCCACAACAGGCTTCATGTGACTCAAATTCATGTGACTTAGGTTTCCATGTTACTTAAGTAGGTCACATAGGTCTATAAATGGATAGGAAAGATCTTCCCATTCATTAAAATACATTAATTCCATTAAAAATATATTCACAAGGTAAGCCCCAATGATAGAAGATACAGAAAGGAAATTTCTTACCACTGAAATTCTCAGTACTATCATATGCTTCTTATATTATTTTATCAATGGAAATGACATTAAAGATATGTAGTACTGTGGATAGAGTGGCAGGTCTGGAGTCAGGAAGACTTATCTTCCAGAGTTCAAATCTGGTCTCAGATACTTATTGTCTGTGTGATGCTGGTCAAGTCATTTAACCCTGTTTGTCTCAATTCCCTCATCTATAAAATGAGCTGGAGAAGAAAATGGCAAACCACTCTAATACTTTGCCAAGAAAACCCCAAATAACAGACTCTCCACATGGAAGACAGAACCAAAACATTTTTTCCAAATGGGGTTATGAAGTGTTGGACACTACTGGAATAAATTACCACCTGCTTTTGCCACAACACACAAAAGACCACTGGGCCTTTCCATCTGACTTGCAACTAAAATTCTGTGTGTGTATGTGTGCACATACATGCATTCATACACACATATATATGTGTGTTTCTATATTTACATATATATGTATATATACATATGAAATCTATTTTGTTTACGTCATTAGAATTAGGTCCTTGAAAGCAAGGACTATCTAAATGATAAGAGCAAACATTTATATAATATTTTAAGGTTTTGCAAAACACTATTTGATCCCCTCTGACCACTTCACAAAGGGCTGCTCTCCCTGGCCATTTTTTTCCACTGGGGATAAGCTGAAGCTATCACAGAATCTTAGAATTGGAAGTGACCTCACAGACCACAATGTCTAACCCAGACCTGACCAAGAATTCCTTCTCTAACATTGTCAACAAATACTCACCTAGTTTATTCACAAAGACCTTCAGTAAGAAGAAAACTATTGCTTCCCATACCAATTTTGGATTAGCTTTAATTTTCCAATAGAATTTAATCTTCCTGAAGGCAGAAACTGATGTTTTGTTTGTTTTGTCTTTTTACATCTAGCACTAGTACACTAGCTTGCACAGCGTATGTAATTAATATTTTCTTGTTAAATTAAAACCAGTAGGACAGATTTTCATCACATAAAGCCAAAACCTTTCTCTCCCCTTCAGTTCTGTCTTCTGAAATCAAGTAGAAAAAGGCTTGTCCCTCTAACATGATAGTCCTTCAAATCCTTAAACACAACTGTCATAGCCCCTTAAGTGTTTTTTCTAAAAGCTAAACACTTCAGTCTCTGCAACTATAATAATAAAAATAGATGAGATAATATAAGCAAAGTATTGTAAACCTTACAAGCCAACTAAATACTAGCTATAGTACTTATTCTTATAATTTAGATAGTTCCTTAAGGTTTTCAATGTACTTATATTATCTCATTTAACCCTTACATAGCATATTTTCCAGTTTTCCCACCCTCCTGATAACCCTCTTCTTGGAACTTGCTAATTGCAAAGAGTTAAAGTTAGGAAATGATAAAAGATGCCTGCATTATTCCAGTTTGGGTTGTCATAAAGCACAATGATCATACCTCTAATCACACTACTGGGTTTATTGATAGCACTCAAACCACAAATCAGTATGGCAACATTCAAAAAAAAAGAAAAAATATAGGAGAAAACATTTGCTTCTGCCTCACTACTACCTTTGGGTCTCAATTTTGGTCTAGATCTGGAAAATGAATCCACACATGTAACTGAAATCAAGGAAATTGATTTAATCCATGCTAGAGGACAAACCCAAATGGTATGAAGGGGATTAAGTCTGTGTAGGTTTTATGTTGGAGCAGGTAAAGAGAGCTACAGTTTTATACAAATGCATGGCCCTAGGTATAGCCGGCCTCTGGTGCTTTAGAATGCACCAATCCTGACTAGATCAAGATAAAAATAAACATAGAGGTTGGTAGAATTCATTTACCTTTGGTACCAGGGGCTACACTCCCAGATTCATCAGTCATCCAACTGTTTCTTTTCTCTAGAGAAAGAGTTCAGTCTAATGGGCCTTTATCAACCTCACATTAAAACTGTATTAAACAAAATTTGATCTTTATTAATGATTCAGAAAATACTAGAGGAGTTTGTGGGACCTCAGGGTCATGATTAACATCCAATCCAACAGAACAGGAGGTCACAGTGAAAATAAAAAATAAATTTAGGAATCATAAAGCAGAGGGAAAGATAGAATGAGTCAAATAAAGGGATTATTAATGCAGAGTTATATTGATTTGGAAAATAAGAGCTTTGGACAAGAAACTCTAACATCCCTTTCTCCTTCAGTAATCAGTGTTCTGTTGGTTTATCTTATTACCTCCAGGATCAAATTCAAAATCTGTTCAGCTTTTCGAACACTTCACCTCCTTTTGCCCCTTCTTACCTTTCCAGCCTTCTTCCATTTTATTGCCCTCTACCTTCTCTAAGGGGCAGCTAGGTGGCACAGTGGACAGCGCACCCACCTAGAGTCAGAAAGACTCGTCTTCCTGAGTTCTAATTTGGCCTCCGACATTTATTAGCTATGTGACCCTGGGCAAGTCACTTATTCCTGTTTACCTTAATTTCCTCATCTGTAAAACGAACTGGAGAAGGAAATGCCAAATCACTCCACTACATTTGCCAAGAAAACCCCAAAAGGGGTCACAGAGAATCAGACACAACTGAAACAATTGACCAATAACATACTCTAGGATCCAGCAACATTGGTTGACTTACAGTTGTTCAAACAAGAGACTTTATCTCCTGACTCTTCCTTTTCTCTTGCCATCCCTCATGGCTTCAATGCTCACCTTCCTCATCTCAACCTCCTGGGTTTCCTTGGCTTCAGAGTCAAGGCTCAGCTCAAATCCATCTTTCTGTCGACCTTTTTTGCTCTATTATTGGTGCCTTCCTTCTGAGATTACCCTCTATTTACACTGTATACCTAGTATTTCACATGTGGTCTCTTCAATTAGAATGTGAGCTGTGTAAGGACCAGGACCATGCTTTTACCTTTCTCTGTTTCAGAAATGCTTAGCATATCATAAACATTTTATAAATGTTTATTTTTTGACTATGCAGACATAGGAGATATAAGAGATTGGGGTGAATTTGTACTTATCCTTCAACATAGCTCAGAGAATAAATTTCCTGAATAAATACCTGTAATAACACAGTGCTTGTCCTGGAGTCAGAAAGCCTTGGGTTCATATCCTGTCTCAGACCCTTACTGGCTGTGTGATTCTGGGCAAGTCACTTGGTCTGTTTGCCTTAGGTAAAATTAGGATCACAACAGCTCAGAGAAGTATGCCTCAGTTTACCTTTTTGTTAAATTTCAATCATGACAGTAAAGTTGAAATAGCTGTACTGGATGACTTTTGAGGTCCTTTCTAGCTTCAAATTTAGAATTCTGTAATCCTTGTTGTGCAGATGAAAAAAATAAAATAAAAGAAGCTCTTAGATGCTCTCATTTGTCTGAGGTCACACAGTCAGTAAATCACAGAGCAGGATGCAATCTCAGGTTTTCCAACTATGCTCACAATGCATTTCCTGTGACATTGTTCTGTCTCACTAGTTATTTGACTCTTTTGCATAATAGTGGAGCTGGGTTGATTTAGGGTTGAATTCTTGCTGATAAGTCTGAGAGCCATGGGTATGGTATTTTATGGAATCAAAGGAAGCAGACTGGCATTTGTTTCCCTTTCTGATGGCAAATGGTACCCTGCAAGTACAATTAAAGATGTGATTTGAATATTCTTTTTTTTAAAAGGATTTTGTCAACAAGAAATTCACCAAATATGTCATACTTTTGCCTAGATTTACATGATCTGTCTCTTTTTTTTTTCTGAGAACAGGATTGTCTTTTACATAAAAAAAACTTAAATTGCATTTTTCCATTGCATTGCAATCAGAATTACATTCAAATGATGCTTAAGGGGAAATTCAAAGTGATTTAAAAATACCCCATTAAGATATTCCCTACAGGAAAGGAAAGAAGGAAGGAAGGAAGGAAGGAAGGATGATAGGAAGGTAGGAAGAAGAAAGGGGAGGAGGGAGGGAGGAACCTTCTGGAGTACAAATTTGCTGCTGTGTCTCTCAGGGTCAGGACAAAACTGAGAGGGGATAGAGGAGGACCCAAAAGGCACGTCTCCTTGATATATGCTTTTATATCAAGGTTACTTTTTATATAAAAATGAGGGGGGCTCACTGATTGTGAACTATGTTTCCTTTCCTTGAGATCCAAAATCAAACTATTACCCTACAAGGTATGCTTCTACATGATATCTGTGTGTTGTATGCAAGGGAAATTATGAAACCAAGTTCTATGTGAATCTGAGAGAAAACCTGTTGCCAAATAAGGGATCAGAGAAGGCTTCCTCAAAAAAAAAGGTTGAATTAAAACAAATTTCTAGGAATGAGTTGAAATTTAGCACACCACCAGGAAAATGAGGGTATTCTAAGAATAAGGGATGAAGTGAACCAAATTACAGAGGTGGAAGGGCACAGAGCATGCTCAGTAAGAAAGAATTAGCCCAGTACTTAATGTATTGTTGGCTGTGGTTAGGCAGAATATCATATTTTCATATGAGTTTACTATATCCTGTCTTACTTCAAGTAAGTGTCCTTCTGTACTGGTTCTCTATTTCATCATGAGTATTTTTCTCTGCATTGTTCTTTGCATTCTTCTGATTATTTTATAACTTCATTATGAACTTTTCACAAAAACATATAGCTCACTCTCAGTTCCAAATAACTTCTTGTCAGAGGTTGAAATGAATATCTTTTTTATACGGATTCTCCTAATCTTTCTAACTAGCTCCAGCAAAGCAAAAAAATTAAAAATTAAAAATTAAAAAAAAAGAATATGGTGCCATGTTATATGTGTAGGTAGTAGGTATTTTACATTGTCATGGTCCCTCATTGCCATCCACTGGTGATCAATCAATCAATAAACATTTATTAAGCACCTACTATATGCCAGGCGCTGTGCTAAACACTGGGGTTAAAAAGAAAAAGAGGCAAAAGATACTCCCTATTCTCAAGGAGTTTACAATCTAACAGTGAGGTCTTTCTGTTCTGAAATAGAATGTCTCTTTGTATAAATGAAACACTTTAAATGAAACACTTGTGTCTTTACCTCCACCGCCTTAATTTGACATTTAAAGGGGAATGCAGATAAAGATCTAATATTCATACAGAAAAAGAGATGGTTGAGTCATGTCTGACTCTTAGTTACTCCATTTGGGATTTTGTTAGCAAAGATACTGAATTTTGCCTTTTCCCTCTCTGGCCCACATTACGATGATGAAAATGACCCAAACAGGGTTAAGTGACTTGCCCAGGGTCACATAGCTAGTAAATATCTAAAGCTGGATTTAAACTCAGGTCTTCCTGACTCCAGGCCCGCTGTTCTATTCCCTGTGCCATCTAGCTACCCAAAAGAGATGAAGCTAGGACTAGAGCTACAGAAGTTCAGTCAGGGGAAGCCTGAGCATCTGGAGTTGGTGGAGGTGGGGAGAAAGGCAGGAGGAAATGAAGAGGGAAGAGAATTCCTAAGGAGAATTTATGCATCTCCAGGAGAAGAGAAAGCCACAGTGTCGGCACTCAGAGGCAGGAAGAGAGCAGCAAGAATTCCCAGGTCAGGTTGGGAGCTGGAGCAGTTAAAGAGCAGATGCTGTGCTGTGTGAGATTAAGGAAATCCCGATAAGAACCTCTAACACAGAATAGGAGCTTCTAGAGAACACTGAGCTGCTAGACCAGGCTTCCTGGATGAAAGTGGAATTTCAAGAAAACTTAAAAATGTCTGGACAAGCAGGCAAAATGCCTAGGACAAAGTCCGAACAGAACCAGGGGGCAGTAAGTGAGCAAGTAAACTCAGGCATCACCCTCCACAGACACCGAACTGTGCAGATTGCAAAGTCAGCTCTGGGTGGAAAGGAATCAATGCTAGTGACTCCAAGTGATGTCTCCCTTGGAGGGGGTTTGTAAATATCCCTACTGGACTGGGACTCAGAGTCTTAGGGATGGTTTAGATTGGGGGTGGGGGAAAAGCAGGGGCTCACTGGAGGCCTGGGTTACTTCACTCCCTAGCAACCC
Source organism: Potorous gilbertii (assembly GCA_028658325.1). Classification (NCBI taxonomy): domain Eukaryota; kingdom Metazoa; phylum Chordata; class Mammalia; order Diprotodontia; family Potoroidae; genus Potorous; species Potorous gilbertii. Next base: position 537,789,663 of record CM053770.1, read on the forward strand.
TGAGGTTTTTCTCCTTGCAGGGAGGCCTACAGCCATTTCCAAGCTTATTGGGTCTACCACCCCCTTTTCAAAAAAAAAAAAGAAAAATAGCAACTTCAAAAGACCCATGATGGAAAATGATGTCCACATCCAGAGAAAGAACTTTGGAGTCTGACTGCAAATAGAAGCATACTATTTGCTAGCCTTTTCTTTTGTTGTGTGGTTTTGTTGCTTCCCTCTCATGATTCCTCCCATTAGTTCTAATTCTTTTTTACATCATGACTAATATGAAAATGGGTTTAATATGAATGCATAAGCAGAGCCTGTAAAATATTGCACACTGACTTGGAGAGGGGAAGAAAATTGAAAATCAAAATCTTATGGAAGTGAATGTTGAAAACTAAAAAGAAATTAATTAATTAAAAAAAGATTACTTTGTGCCCCTCCTGGAAATCTACTTTCTTTAATCCTCTAATTTTTAAAAAAAATTTGCATCATTTTAAAAAATATCCAATCTTTTCGACAATTCCAGGGCCCCCAGGGGATGGTAGTAGATTATATAGTTCTCTGGAAGACTGGGAGTTAATTTAGAAGAAATTAGTTTTTTTAATGTTTATGTAATGAGATTCAAGTTCTTTTCTATAGAGTAAAACAAAACTTTTCCTATATATTTGAAATATTGTTAGGCTGAGTACTAGCACAGGAAGTAAGTCCTTTCCCCACCCCCCACCTCCACCTTTTCCATAGAGACCTAAAAATTAGCAAAATTCTGTTGTTGCCAGGGAAGACTCTGGGTGGGTGTATGAGACCAAAGAGAGATCTCTGTCTGATGTTCCCAAGACTACATCCTGTCCATGTGGACCCAGATCTATGTTACACTAAACACTTGTGGGGTGAATGAAAGAAGTGAATGCCTATTAATGGTGATTAAGGTTGTGTAAGAAATAAGACTTGGAACATTCTATTTGGAAGAAATTCCTAGAGGAAAGAAAAGAGTTAACTGTGACCTGGCAAATTTCACAGTCCCAAGGAAATGCCAATGGGAGATAAGAATTATTTCTCTTTGTGAAATAAATGCAATGAATACTGATCATTCCTAGGCATTATGGGATAGAGAGGGGAGGTAAATTTTTTCTATCTGGCCAAGTTCTGTATGCATATAGTTGACCTTCACCTTTCCAAAACACTTATTTTTTTCCCCTCTCAAAACATGATGAGACAAGCATTTTTATGGGGGTGTGGGGTGGAGATATTATTTCCATCAACTGAATATTAAGTATGCTGTGCAGGTCACTTCAAGGACAGGATTAACCACCAGCAAATTTCACTAAATGTCTTGTCTGCAAAGACTTTTTTTTAATATGCCTACTTTTAAGATAACTTCTCACAAAAAATATATAGCTCACTTACAGATCCAAAGAGCTCTTTGTCAGAGGCTGAAATTAATATCCTTTTTAACACATACTCTCCTAATCTTTCTAACTGGATCCAGCAAAGCCAAAAAAAAAAAGATTATTCCATGATATATATGTGCCACAACTTAATCATTTTTTGTAATTATATACAGAGTATTAAATTAATTGGGATTTATTACTAAATAAATATAAAATATTATGTTAAATAATACTAAATGTTACTGTAAAGAGAAAGGTCCCCCCCATCACTTGATAGACTCATAATATGTGTTAATGGACAATGATGTTTTACTATTAATAAGATGTTAACCTTCTGTTATCCCTTTATGATATGGGACCATGACCACTAACAGCAGAAAAGACATCTTGCTATGGACTTAAGAGAGTGCTTAACTTCAAGAATTAACTTGAAAATAGGACAGCAGGAGGAGAGAAAGGACTCTGAGGCCTAGCATTACCAAAGGAATCTTGGCCATATATATTCACCACATGTGTGCCTCACTAGGATTGTACTCTACATCTGTGCCAATTCTTCTCACAGACACTACATACATTTTGTTGAAGAGTATCTCCCAGATTTCTGGAAGGTAACCTTTTATAGCTACCATTCTTATTATATACCATTTTGATAAATGCCTTTGCTAAGAACTAATTGTACCTACTAAATGACTATTAATGGGAAGCCTACCAGTGGGGCAAAGGTTGGAGCTACTATTAACTCTAAACTAATTATAAACTCCAAGTAGTACAAGACTTAGAAAAATCATATCCTTCAGAGGATCCAGTATGTAAACCCAAGGAACCATGTATGTCAGAGGGGTTCTATATTACCATACTACGTGTCACTAAAGTTTAGTTTTTGTTTTCTTTTTTCATGACTAGTTTGTAAGAAAATATTGTGTGCCAGATATTAAGTACTTAAGTACTTAATATTAAGTACTTAATTAAATTAAGTATTTAATTTTATTAAGTACTTAATTAAATTAAGTATTTAATTTAATTAAGTACTTAATTAAATTAAGTATTTAATTTTATTAAGTACTTAATAAATGTTTGTTGAACGTTTATAAGGAAGAATAATGAGTAGAGTACCAACTGAGGAAGGAACACTAACCAAGGGCTGCAGAGCTCCCATCCTCCCTCATTTGTGGGACTTTTTCCTTCTTTGTATATACTGGTTGTGGAATCTTCCCCATAAACATGACCCTTGCTTCATTCTCTACTTCTTGGCCCTCTGATCAGAAGAAAGTACTCTAGAGGTTTTAACCCTTTCTTCTGCCTTGGGGTTATGCTTTGCTAATTAGGGAATTCCTTACCTGACCAGATATTCAGGCCCCATCCTTGTTTTACTTCACTCTCTACTTTTTGCATATAACAATCCCTTGTCCTCTCTTATCCTGGAACCATAATCAAATCCATTTTGCCATTATTCCTGTGTGAGATGTGCCAGTGTAATTCCTTATGGTCACATTAAGTAGAACTAGGCAGTACAGTGGATAGAGCACTGGACCTAAAGTCAGGAAGACCTGGTTCAAATCCAGCCTCACATACTTACTAGCTGGATTAGTCACTGAACCTTTCTCTGACTCAATTTGAACATATGTAAAATGGGCATAATAACAGTACCTACCTCTCTGGTTGTTGTGATGATCAATGAGAGAATACTTGTAAATCACTTAGCACAATGCCTGAAACTTAGCAGGTACTTAATAAATTCCCTCCTTTCCTTCCTTCCTTCCCCCCTGTAAACCTCTATGATGCCCACTCTCCTATAAATGTTTTCTTCTTAGAGTATAAATGCCTTCGGGGCAAGGACTCTCTGCTTTTGTCTTTTTATCCCTGAGCTTAACTCTGGGGTCAAACATAAACCAGGAAAACTTTGTGCACAGCAATGACCACAGTGTGCAAGAATTTTTTCTGGTAGACTTGGAACTTTGTAATAACACAAGAACTTACTGAAAAAAAAACCCAATGTCGATTTTCTAAGGCAAAATGCCTTCTACACTCAGAGAAAGAAATATGGAAGTCATTCGCAGAATGTAGCAGATCATGTTTGTGTGTGGGGGGGGTTTTAGTGTATTATGTTTTGATTTGTTATATGATTTCTTCCACTTATGTCAGTGTGACTACATAACATCACTATCGTGAAAATATGCTCAATAGGAAAGTATATGTTGAACCTATATAGAATTGTATGCTGTCATGGGGAGGGAGGGGGGTAGGGGGGAAAGATGTGGGGGGATAAAATCTTAGTTTTAAGGACATGATTGTAGAACATTTATAAATAAATAAAATATAAAAAAAAAAGAAAACTAATCTCTCTGCCATGTGCTAGTTCTTCAAGTACTTGAAGACGGCTATCATGTCTCCCTACAGGCCTTCTCTTTTCCAGACAAAATATCATAAATTCTTTCAATTAATTCTTATATGATATGGTCTAAAGGCCTTTTACCATCCCAGTGGTGCACCTCTGCAGATTTTTCAGCTAATCAATGTCTTTCTTAAACTGTACCACCCAGAACTGAAAACAAACAAACAAACCAATCAACCTCCAGACATCATTTATTTGTCCAGGGAGATAAGAGAGTTTCTGTACTCTCCTTTGGTCAGATCTCCTATTCAGTATTGTGTTCAGTTCTTTCCATGTATACCAGAGGGGGTTCTATATTACCAATACTATGTGTCACTACAGTTCAGTTTTCATTTTTTTTAATGACAAGTTGGTAAGAAACATTTTAAGAATGGCATTGAGAATTTAAGATAATTTGAGAATTGACATTGATGAGTTTGTAAGAAATATTTTTAAAATGACATTGATAAACCAGGGAATATCCAGTTGTTTAATGACCTCTACAGTATACCAGATGAAGGAAGAGATCACCCAGAAGAGGTTTTCAATTAAAAATTGGATGACCACTCTTTAGTTATCTTGTAGAGGAGTTCCTTATTAAAGTATAAATTGGGCTATATGGCCTCTGAGATCCATTCAAGCTCTTGATTCCAACTCAGCATTATCTTCTAGCACAAATTTTCTTACATTTATATTCATGGTATAATGATAACTTCTTTTCTCTAATGAATTACTGGAAGCTAATGTATACTTTGGCAGGTTTTACAATTCTGGAAAGACTTCAAGGACAGGCCCAGCTCCAGACTGAAGATCTTTAGTTTGAAAACCAGTCTAAGTAAGTTCAAAGAGGTTCATCATTAGAGAGTTGACTAGGAAGTAATAAATATTTTTAGACACAGTCACTCACTAAACTATCTTCTAAGTCCTTAGACGGGTTATGTTTTGCATGTAAAGTTACTCACAATGATGAGATTACAGGTTTTGAAATACTGAATCATAAGCTAATTTTTTCATCAAATACCACTTGAGAGACTGGCATCACAATCTAAGCAATAGTATAGTTCTTTTCAGAATAGGGTGCAGTGAGCAAAGTGATATATTCTCTATATGGATCTGCTTTACTTTTAAGGAAACCTAATGTGTAAAAGTGAATTTACATAACAATTAAGGTGCTATTGTTTCTATTACAAAAGATTTCTTCAATTCATAAAATAATTCACATCTGGGTGCATTTTTCTTTCTTTTTATTTGACCCATGATTTCAGTGGAATAGAGGACCTCCCAGCAAGGAGATTCCATCTGTTAATATAGACCCAACAAATGTTCTGCAGATTACAGGCATAAAGAATTGCCTGAAGATTTGAAAAGTGACATAATTTGCTTAAGATCACAGAGGCTACATATGTCAGGGATAGGACTTGACCCCAAGTCTTCCTGAAATGAGGCTGTCTATTTACTATGTCATGTTCCTTTTAGGGTATTTGAAATATGGTATAGTTCATACACAAATATGTGCATTGTTTGGAGAGAATATATTTTATAGGCAACAATTCCTAAACTTTTTTGTTCATGACAAGGTATTTTTTTGATATGAGGAACAGCAGCACATTGAAAGTAACAAAAAACCACCCAGAACTGAACAAGTAGTTCAGTAACTTAGTAACAAAGGAAGTTTATCAGGCATATGGGTCCCCAGACCTGAAACAGAAACAGAGAGGAAACTCAATATCATGGGGAAAGTCTTAGACTTAAGAGTCAGAAGACTTTTAAGTTTCAGCTCAGATATCAACTAATTGTGTAACCTTAGGTAAGTCATTTATCCTTCTAAGGCTCAGTTTCTTCATCTGTAAGTGGGAATGGTAACTACCCAGCTCCCAAGAATGTTGTGAAGAAAGTACTTTTTCAACCTAAAGACACTATGGAAATGTAAGTTACTGTTATTTTTATAGAATAGTCTATCAAATATAAAGTAGACATAAGGAAAATTTTATCTGAATTACCGCAAAATAAAACAGTGGAATTTCAAACTATCATAAACTTAACCATTTCCAATCCTGTCCAATATTCTTCAACCCAGCAACAAGAAAACCCAACAGTAATCCAAATAATGGCTGATGTTTATATTGGCTTTAACATTTGTAAAGTATTTCACTTGCATTATCTCCTTTGATCCTCCCAATAACTATTTGAACTCAGGTGTTCCTGATTCTAAGCATTCTATACACTGTGCACCTAGCTGCCCACCTGACCCATAATAAATACTTCATAAATGTTTGTCTGGTTGAGTTAAATTGAAAGAGACAAAGTGAATTGCATGTGACCACAGGACTAGCAAGTGTTAGAAGAAAGATTTGAATTTAGGTTTTTTCCTCACTCTGATTGCAATTTTCTTTCTACTACGTTTCCTGTTTTACACACACATTCATATATTGGCCCTGAAAGTAATTGGGTTTTAATCAGGCACATTTTCTTGAGAGGCAAAGATTTGATTCACAAGTAATCTGCCCTTTGTGCCACAGAGAAGGGGTATAAAGGAGAAGAGTTATGACTATGAGCTTGGCTGGCATTTGTAAATTAACAAGAGACTATTCTTAGAGACTCAACTTTGAGCAAAATCCCTCAGTCCCTGAATGGTAAAAATGTTTAATTAAATCTATATTTTTGGCACTCTAATTTTTAAAATTTTCATGATTGTCCATTTAAAAACAAATCATATATTATCCTACTTTGGCAAAAAACAAATGTGTGTATGTGTGTATGTGTGTGTGTGTGTGTGTGTGTGTGTGAGAGAGAGAGAGAGAGAGAGAGAGAGAGAGAGAGAGAGAGAAAGAGAGAGAAGAGAGAGTGTTGATTTTAGCAACCAATCTGCACTTGGGTGCTCTGAGGTCTGAAAATGACTTCTCTATAAATTAGGCAGCCATATATTTTATCTGCAATTTAGCTGACATGTGGTATTTGAGGAAATAGCTTCATTACTTCCTCCCCTACATTCTCCCTTCCTTCCCTCATCCTCCCTCCTGCCCCCAATAGCCCACAGCTCACCAACTGACAAACAGCACAGGCCTCAGTGTTTTGTTTTCTCTCCGTCCACTGAAGCCTCTTCAGATTATTCAGATTATTTACCAAGGACCAACACAAGTTTAGTTTTTAGTTTGTGTTAAAATAGGAAGCCCCATAGAAAAAAAAAATAGTCACATCAGTGACCTGTTGGTCGTGAAGCTGAAAACTGTTCTGACCATCCTTGAAAGCAATTGAAAATTACACTAAGAAACTGACTAAAGTGTTTATACTCTTTGATCTCACTGCTAAGCATATATACCAAGGAAGTAAAAGATGAGCCCCCCAAAATATAGTCCTTTATACACCAATATATTCATAACAGCACTTTGGAGGTGAGGTAGGAAAGACCTGGAAACAAAGCTGATGCCAACAGTTTGGGGGACTATTAAATAAATGATAATTATATAGAAATATAATGGAATTTTACTGTACCCTAAAGAAAAGCAAAATTGAACGATTCAGGGAAACATGAGAAGACTTATATGAATTAGAGTGAAGTAAGCAGAAAAGGAAAACTAATATGTTCATGTTAGTTAATGACATGTAATATAATTAATATTATATTATTCAATATGTAATAGATATAATTCTATGATATATAATAATATAACATATAATTATGTATAATATAATTAATAATATATTAATAATACTACAAAATGTAAATGTAAAGAAACAAAGCAACACTGAGTGCTGTGTAATTCTAATGAATAAGCTTGGCCTACAGAAGAAATTGGGAAAAAACATCTCCTTCCTTTCTTTGCAGATGTAAAAATCTATGAGTGTAGATTGTAGCGTATCCTGTCACATTTAGTTGATATGTTGGGTAGTTTGACTAAGCTGTTTTATCCTCTTCATCTTTTATTTTTTTATTATGAAAGATTTTTAAAACTTTATTATACTAGAGAGGAAAGAAGTTGGAGAGGGAGTATATTTGGAAATATAAGTGAGGTAGGGCAGGGCCAAGATGGCAGAGGTGAGGAAGCACTGTCTATGGCTTAGTTCTGCCAACATTCCCCTCCATACAACTTTAAAATAATGCCTCAAATTGAATTCTGGAGTAGAAGCAAAAAAAAAAAGGTTGGAGTGAGACATATTTCCAGTCCAGGACAACTAGGATGTTGGAAGAAGTCTATGACACTAGTATGAGGGCTAGTCTAGACCACATGTGGCAGAAGCACTGGATATGGGTCTTGGAGGCAGTAACAATAGCAGCAGAAACCTCAGGAGTTTTCAAGTCAAAGAAAGCAATGAGAGATTGTAGGAGACTCCTGTTCTAGCTCTCGGCATGTTGTTTGACAACTCCATGGACTATACATATTTCCAGGGCACAGTTCCAGGGCAGAGAGATGCTCTTTCAGTCACAGGAGAGCAGAGGCCCTGAGGAGCAGTATCATTTGTGGTTGCAAGGGTAAAGGATTAGCTGCCCTTCTTGTGTAAGAACCAGAGCACACACCAGGAGGGCAGTGACCACATCTCTCCCCAAATCATACCACTTTGGAAGCACTAAAAATTTCCAAACCAAAAATAGTTCTAAAAACAACTGCATGAAAAAGCCTGAAGCTTGGGGCAGTGTCCCTTACCCCAACTCCTACCCTTATCCTGAAAATAGAGCCCAACTTTGACAAAAATTCGAAATCAAGAAATAGGCAGTATAAGCAAAATAACAACAAAAAAAGGAGCTAACCATATAAATCTACTGTGGTGTCAGGGAAGATCAGGATACAAATTCAGAAGAAGTCAACAAAGTCACAATAGCTATAAGCAAAACTTCAAAGGGAAAAAAAATGTTAGTTGAACAAAAGTCCAATAAGAATTCCTGGAAGAGTTGAAAAAGAATTTTAATTTTAAAGTCAAACTACTAGTAGAGGAAAAATTTGGAAACAAAATGTGATTGAAAATAGGGAAAGGGAAAAGAAAGCTTGGTAAAAAGAGGCACAAAAAATACTAAAAAACAAAACAAAACAAAATACCTTAAAAACAGAATTGGCAAAATGCTAAAAGAGGTAATAAATGTCACCAATGAAAATAAGTCCTTAAAAAGAAGAATTAGTCAAATGGGGAAAGAGGTACAAAAAGTCTCTGAATAAAATAATTCCTTAAAAATTAGAATTGGGCTAGTAGAAAGTAATGACTCCATAAGACATCAAGAAACAATGAAACAGAGTAAAAGCATGGAAAAAAATAAAAGAAATGTGAAATATCAGAAAAAACAACTGACCTAGAAAATAGATAAAGGAGTGATTATTTGAAAATTATTAGACTACCTGAAGCCATCATCAAAGACATTACATTTCAAGAAATTATAAAAGAAAATTATTCTAATATCCTAGAAGCAGAGGGCAAAATAGAAATAAAAAAAATTACAGCTTACCTCTTGAAAGAGATTCAAAAAATGAAAACTCCCAAGAATATTACATATAAATTCCAGAGCTTCCAGGTCAATGAGAAAATATTGAAAGCAGCCAGAAACAATTCAAATATCCTGGAGCTACAGTCAGGATCACACAAGATTTAGCAACTTCCATGTTAAAGGCGCAGAGAACTTAGAATGTGATATTCCAGAAGGAACAACCTACTCAGAAAAACTAAGTATGATCCTTCAGCAGAAAAAAGACGTGGATATTCAATGAAATAAATAACTTTCAAGCATTCCTGATGAAAAGAACAGAACTGAATAAAAAATTTGACTTTCAAATACAAAACTCAAGAGAAGCATAAAAAAAAACCAGGAAAGAGAAATCATAAGGGAATCAATAAGGTTAAATTGTTTACTTTCCTAAATGGGAAAATGACACATGTAACTTTTAAGATCTTTATCAGTATTAGGGTAGTCAGAAGGACATAATCAGAGGACATGACAATGAGTTTATTATGTTGGCATTATCATGGAAACAAAAAAGAATGGACAAGAAAGGGATATAGAAGGAGAAAAAGAATGGGGAAATTTATCTCACCCAAACAGAGGCATTCAAGGAAGAACTTTTATGGAGGAAGGAGAAATGGGAAGGCAGATAATGCTTGAATCTCCCTCTCATCTGAATTCATTCAAAAAAAGAAGAAAATAAATAACATTAAATTGCATATAGAAATCTATCTTATCCATCAGGGAAGTAGAAGGGAAAGGCAATAAAAAAAAGGTGGGGGAGAGCGAGTGATAAAAGGAAGGACAGATTAAAGAAGGAAGTGGTCAAAAATAAAACAAGGTTGTGAGGAGGATCAAGGGAAAAAGAAAGAGAAAATGAAGAAAATAGGAAAGAGAGAAATGAATAGTTAGCAGGATGAACTCATTCATAAAATAAAAGTGTATAACAGGATGGATTAAGACATCCAAATCCAACAATATATTGTTTGCAAGAAACACCCTTGAGACCAGTTCATATTCCCTTTTGCAGTTTCAGATGTAAGTACAGTTTCAATGCTGTCCTCTTCTGTATTCATATTTTGGTCTTCTCTGTCTCTATAATGAGATTCTATATTCTTTGCTTTTCTGATTTGATTCTTGCTCACGGTGGTTGCCTTTTTCCTGACTTTTAAAGTGGATTACTGCTTCTAGGGCACAAGGGGCTCTGTGTTGCAAACTTGTGTTGAAAACTGGAAGTTTTATGTGTTGTGTTCTTTCAGCTAGAAGCTAGAATGCTACAGCTTACCTAGTGCTGAGCTGACTAGTGTGGGACAAGACTGAGGCCAGATGAAATCTTTCTGAGTTTCCTCAGGGTTACCCTGAGGCTCACTGTGTGAGATGTGGGGAAGGGGTGGTCTGGCTATTGGAGTTCTTCTCCTCCCCTGAGCTAGAGCACAGGCAGGTTAGGGAACCCCCATCTGTGCTGGTGCCTGCTCAGTTTCCCTGGTTGTGCTAAGGCATGCCTGGGGTCCTGGTTTTGGTGCTTATGGGATCCACCCCCCTGGGGCTCAGGATATCCTCTTGGTTTGCTGAGGTGGGGCTGTCTGGGACACCTGCAGTCCTGCACTGGCCCCCTTCAGTCACAGCAAGGAGGACTTTTCTCCTTGATCGCCCCAGCCTCCTGAGCTAAGAGACTGCTGTGCCCCTTCTACTGAGCTGCCTATTCTATAATTTTTCCTGGGGAAATATTCTTTGGGTTTTTGAGGTCAACAAGGGGAGGGTGTGAGCACATACAGTTTATTCCAACATTCTCGCTCCCAGAAATTCAAGTAGGTGACTTTCAAACATTGAATCTGGGCTGATAGTCTCAGGAGTGGCTGCTGCTGTTGCCTGTGGCCCTGAGCTTCTGTCTCACTCAGTTCTGCTGTACTCCCATGTACAGCTGATATGCTGGACTGATATGCTTGAGAATCTGCACTACATCTTCTGCTGCAGTCCACCCTGGGAGTTCCTGCTCCACTCTGCTATCACAGAATCACCACTGGTGCAACCTGTGTGCTCTGTAGTCTCCCAGCCCTATATAACAGATCTTTCTTGTTGACCATCCAGGATGACCTGTGCTGGAAATCTGCCACACTCTGTTTCCTAGTGGATTCCACCACTCTAAAATTTGTTTAGAATCTCTTTTTAGAGGTATCTGAAGGAATCTGTGGTAGGGCTCAGGTGAGCCCATGCTCTCACTCTGCCATCTTAACTCTGCCAAGAAAGACACTTGAAAGAGAAAGATACACACAGAGTTAAAATAAGATAGTCCATTATAGTTCAACTTAAGAAAAAAAAGATGGAAACCCATCATGATCTCAGATAAAACAAAAAGGAAAATGGACATAATTGAAAAGACAAGTGAAGAAACTACATCTTGCTAAAAAGCATGGTAGACAATGAAGTAGGTCAGTACTAAACATATATGCACCAAATTTCTTAAAGGAAAAGTTAATGATTTATAATAGGTAATAGAAAGTAAAGCTATACTAGTGGTGGGCCACAATGCTCCCCTTTCAGAGCTAAATAAATCTAAGCATAAAATAAATAAGAAAAATATTCAGAAGATGAATAGTGTTTTACAAAAGTTAGATATGATAGACTGTTAGATAAAATTGAATGAGAATAGGAAATAGTGGGCTTTTTTTTCTCAGCTGGACATAGCACCTTCACAAAAATTGACCATGTATTAGGTAATAAAAATGTCACAAACAAATTCAGAAAAACAGAAATGTAAAATGCATCTTTTTTCAGACCATAATGCAATAAAAAATACATTAAATAAAGGGCCATGGAAGCATAGATCAAAAATTTATTGGAAATAAATAATCTAATCCTAAAGAATGAGTAGGCCAAAGCACAAATCACAGAAGTTATATAGTTTGAGGTTGCTAGGAACCCCAAAATGTCAGGGTACAGCTTAGCATCTGCCTGGAAAGAATTCAGGCACTCAAACCATCTTCCAGTCAAAATGGCAAGATTTATTGTATTGCTAATAGTGCAGTGAGATTCTTAGGGAATCAGCTATTTAATGTGGGTGAGACTGATGCATATATACAAAAGGGACAGTGAAAGGATATAAATGGGATTAAAGAGTGGTCTGTATATGCAAGTAATCTGGGGTAAAACAAAAGCTTCAGTGAAAGCAATTTTAAATGAATATCAAAATAAATATTTTCCAAGTTGTATGGTACAAATAGAATTAAAAATTATCAATAGAAAGTCTCTTATTTTTCACTGTAATTTCCCAATTATTATGGCTATATGAATTTTAAATGCTATTTCTTTCCCTTTCTCAGATTCCAACTATATACTTACCTGAAGAATTTCCTAAAATAGAGATTCTTAACCTTTTTTTGTCATGGACTTTTTTGGTAGTCTTTGTGTCTTTTGAACTCCTCAAAATAATGTTTTTAATGCAAAAAAATAAAATGCAAAAGAAATATGGATGATTACAAAGAAAACCAATTCTATTCTATTCTAGTTACAAATTGCTTTTTTTAAAAATCAAGTTCATGAATCCAAAGTTGAGATCTTTCATACTAAAAAAAAAATCAACCCCTAATTTGGTCTCCACAGGGCACTTATACCTATTTGTTTAGTTTTAATTTTAAATGACACATCCATTTACTTGATTCATGTTCATAATTCTGTCTTTCCTAAGAACCACAACTTCTACTCAGGCGTTCAAGAGGAGCTTGGGAATATATACAGTATCACCGTAATATTCCCCAGAAAGATGTGTCAATGATGAAATTTAAAACAATGTTTGCCACGACAATAACAGTGTGTCCTCTTCATTGTTCATCTCACTTGGGATGTGCCTGTCCCCTCTGATAACATGCTCTCAAAAGATTCCTAAATCAAGTTCTGACTATGTGACTCCTACAAACCAAACACATAGGCAAGAAAAAGATAAAGGAACTAGAGTGCTATTTTAAAAAATAATGGACAGACAGACGCAATATAAAATGTAGTTGTATACATTGAAGTGGGAGCTCCAATTACCAACAAATCTTCAAAACCATCAACTGTGATCTTGAATGATTCCCCAAGATTTCCTTTTGCCTCAGTTGGCATTGTATACTCTGACTACTTTGCCACTTACTAGCTGTGTGATTACGGGCAGGTCACTTAACCTATTTTTACTTCAATTTCCTTTTCTGAAACATAGGGGAAATAATATTTGTAATGTCTATCTCAAAAGGTCATAACTTTTTGTTATTCAGTCATTTCAGTCACATCTGACATTTTGGAAGTTTGTCATTTCCTTCTCCAGCTCATTTTTATAGATGAAGAACTGAGGCAAATAAAGTTAAGTGACTTGGCCAGGGTCATACAACTTGTATGTATCTGAGGCCAGATTTGAACTCATGAAGGTGAGTCTTCCTGACTCCAAGCCCAGTACTCTATATACTGTGCCACCTAGGTACCCAGTAAATTATTTTGTAAATGGCAAAACACTAAATAATTGTGCATTATCATTAGTATACCCATTTGGGACCTGTTCATGTGTCAACTCTCAATTATTTATAATACTGAAAAAGAACTACAGTGTAGTAATCCAAAACAGAAAAAATATTCAAATTTTGTTTCTTGTTAGTTTTAGAATGTATTATAGACAGGTAAAAACAGAAGAGAACTTAAACAGGAAAAAAAATCTTTTATCAACAGTTCTAACAAAAGTCTGATATCTAAACTGTATGAGGAGTTGATACAAATATATAAGACAAAGTCTAAAACTTAAATGGTTAAAGAATATGAACAAATTTCAAAGGAAAAACTGCCGACTATAAATGACCATTTAAAAAGCTTCATATCAATAAATAATAAGATAAATGGAAATTTAAAACAATTCTGAAGCTTTCCCTCACGCTGAGCAAATTGGCAAAGATAATGAAAGATGGGAAGTAGTCATACATTTTTAGTGGAGGAACTATTATTAATTCCACTATTTTAGAAAATAATCTTAAATCATTTGAGAAAACTAACTAAACTATTCGTATCTTTTGTCCCAGTGATCCCTCTGTTAGGCATATTCTCATAGAGAATATAGACAGAAAGATCTATCTATATTACAATATTTTAGTAGAAATTTTGTGGTAGTAAAGAACTAGGGGAGGGGGCAGGGTATCAACTGAATGGGAATTAGCTGAATTAATTGTGCTATACTTGTGCTTTGAGGAGTTCAGAGAATGAGAAGACTGGTATGAACTGATATAAAGCAAAATAAGCAGAATCAGAAGGATAATACAATGATGATAAGAACATAAATAAAAAGAACATTATGATCATAGATTAAAATCTGGAAGTGACCTGAGGGGCAATCTAATTCAAATCCCTCATTTTAACAATTAAGCTGTTCCCAGATTCGTCCAAGGTCATACAAGTCATAAGTGTCAGAGCTAGGATTTGAATCCATTTCCGTTGATTCCAAATCCAACACTCCACTGTCCCATAGAATTGTAACTAATTATAATAACCAGTCTTTGTCTTGAAAACCAAGATCATGCAACATATCTTCCTCATCTGAGTAGGGAGGTGGTAGATTATGGAGGCACAATGTTGGTTATTCTGAAGGACGTGGCCGCTGCACCTACAGGTTTTGTTTCTGTTTGTTTTGGGTTTTGGGTTTTAGTTCTTAAAAGGGAGACTTGGAGTAGGGAACACTATCTCTGGAAAGTGTTTAGTGTTTATAGGCATCCAAAAATTTATTTTAAAAAAATGCATTAGATGAGAGGAAAAGGTAATGAACAAATTGGTCTTGAATTTATGTCCTTAATTATATCTTCTTTTTTTGCTAATATTTAAATAAGTTTGCTTATTCTGACAACGTTAGAGGGTGGTCCTCGTACAAATACATGCTTAGTGGCCAAGAGAAGTCAGCCTCAGGTTACAAGTTTGCCTCAACTGATCCACAAAGTGGATAATTGCTCCACAGATAATCAAGAATTGTCTACAACTCAGCAAGAACACAAGGTGATACCTTGCACAGCAGTTGTCCATATGGAGGAGAAATGGAGGTGGTGTGTGCCAAACGCAGATCCAATTAAAATTTGGAAAGGTTGCTCCTTTATCACATTTGCAACCATAATTAAATTTGCTAACTCTGAAGAGCTGCCAAGCTTGCCTTTTTTTTCCTCTTTCTTCCTTTTGGAAGGTGGGACATCTGTTAGCCTTAGTATGGACACAGAATGTGGTGGAAGGACACAAATAGCCAAACTTTTAAAAAATCTGTATGGTGGTATACAGTGCTATGTAGGCGCTCAAAATGTTCGTTTTTTGTATGCTTCTTGTTGTTTAGTTGGGATTGTTTTATTACAAATGATCCTTTCCCCCATAGTTGTACCTCATTCACAACTGGAATTGCCATGGGACTTCAGTTTCACTCTAGCTAGTCTATGATTAGGAGTGAGAAACTACAAGGAGAAATCCTGTTATTGCACTAAGCTCATAGTTCTTCTCAATGATTTATCAATGTCAGAAATATAAAAGTCAACTGATTTATTCGGCCACCATATAAAAAGACAGTTAAGGACCTCCAATACTAAATGGTGACATTCAAGTCAACACAGCATTTGAAATATATGTATTCAAGACAGAAGAACTAGATTAGAATTTGTGCTAGATCAGAATTTCTTAACATAGAGACTGCAAACTTTAAAAATAATATTAAAAATATAATTTAAAAATATTTTGATAACTGTATTTCAATATAATTGGTTTTCTCTGTAGTCCTATGCATTTTATGCATTTAAAAACATTATTCATAGCACTCCATTGGTTTCACCAGCCGGCCAAAGGGGTCCATGACATAATTCAAGTCAACAAGCATTTACTAAGCACCTACTATGTTCCAGGCACTGGTCTAAGCACTGCTCATGTACACACTCACAAACAGACACACACACACACACACACACACACAGAGGCACATACACAATGGCTAAGAATCCATGTACAAATGATCTCTAAGTTCCATTCTAGCTCTGATAGTCTATAATTCTATGACGTATTCTAAGAACCTAAAGAGAATTAAAAGTCTAAAGATCAAGAATAAAAACTTGGAAGGAATTATAAACCTAAAAATACGGGCAAAAAAAGGAATATTCTGATGAAAATTGCTATAATGACTAGGAAAAGACAATTGGAAGAGTTTTAACTAATTAAAACTGCTCTAACACTAAAACAAAGAATATGGATATAATTAAATCAGTTTTAGTTTCAAGTCTGCCACTAATTTTTTTTTTGACTTTGGCAATTCCTCTCTCAATCAATCCACAAGTATTAAGTCTTATGGGCCAGGCATTGAAAATTAAAAAACAAAAATGATTTCCACCCTCAAAGAGAAGAGATAATATATGAGAATATATATATGTATATATAATATATATGTATATATATGTATGTATAGGTTTGTATCTATATGTGTATATAGAAAGACAGAAAGAAAGAGAGAAAGGAAGGAAGAAAGGAAAGAAGGAAAGAAAGAAACAAAGAAGGAAGGAAGGAAGGAAAGAAAGAAAGAAAGAAGGAAGGAAAGAAAGAAAGAAAGAAAGAAACTGTGCAGCCAACTGTCCAATTGCAATGAGGCCGCTTCAACTACTACTCACAGAGGCTGTTGTTTGTCCTGTTTTCTGGTAGAGGACCATGACATCAGGGAGGTGATGCTATGACATGCAAATGAATTGGATTTAAGTGAGGGAGGGCTGTGCAAAGTCATCAGTCTCACTTTGGAGCCACCTGGGTTCAGTGGCCAGATACAGATCAGGATGACTAGAGATGGTCCTGGAAACAGTGGGAGACTGTTGTTTTTTGGGGTTTTTTTAAGCTAAGGTCTTTAACAAGTCAGTCTGACTGAGGCAACACCCATTCAGTGCTCAAGACTAGGTAAGAGATGAAAAGAGAATGACCTCTCTTACCTACACATACACAAAAAATTCAATATGGGTGGGGAAGACCCTCAAGGGTTTCTGGTCAGAACAGAAACAATTGGTATTTACCTTCCCTGAGAACAAATCCAGACTCAAGTTAAAACCCTGAGGGCCTTCCTCTCCCAGACTGACATTTTTTTTGTCTAGGTAAAAGAGGTCATTCTCTGTCTCATCTCTTACCTAGCCTTTATCACTGAATAAGCATTGACTCAGTCAAACCGAGACCTATTAATAACCTTAGCTTAAAAAGACCAAGGTCTCCCACTGTGTCTAGGGTCATCTCCAGTCATCCTAATCTATATCTTGCCACTGGACTCAGATGGCTCCAGAGGAGAAAGTAAGTCTGGTGACTTTGCACAGCCCTCCCTCACTTAAATCCAATTCACTTGCAAGTCATAGCATCACCTCCCTGATGGCATGGTCCTCTTCAAGAATGAAGGACAAAAAATAACAACATATACATATATACATATATGTATGTATATATGTGACATACATAAAAATTATAGTGACATTGTATCGTAGGAGAAGACTTTACTTGTTTAAGATATCATGAAAGACTTCATGTAGAAAGAGCCCCTTAAGCTGAATTTCAAAGGAAACAAGGTAATTTAAGATGTGGACACTGAGTATGAAGTATATTCCAGGCATAGGAAACCGCCAGTAAAAAAGAGCACAGAGATAGGAAATAAAGTTATTACTGTTTCACAAAAACAGTAAGAAGACGAAGTTGTCTGGAAGCCAGGAGTAAGTGAAGGGAAGTAATGCATAATAAAGCTGGAGAGGTGGATTGGAGCCAGGCTATAAAGGCCTTTAAATGTCAAACAGGAATTTATATTTGATCTTAGAGTCTAGAGAGAACCACTGGACTTTGCTGAGTAGGAACATGACATGGTCAGACCTACACTATGGGAAAAACACTTCGACAGCCCTGTATGAAGGATGGATTGAGAGGAGATCTGAGGCAAGGAGACTAATTAGAAGGTGGGTCTGTTCCCTTTTCTGTGCCTTAGTCTGCTTATCTATAGAATGAGAAATTTGGATGAGATGAACATTACTATCCCTCCCAGCTTTAAAGTTCCAGGATCTATTATTGATCATGGGTTTTCTCATGAAAAATCACCTCAGCTCTCACTAGCCATGGTGCTTCAGCTGTATTTGAATGACTTTTTTTCCTCCTTGATGGTTACTCATGCTTACTAAAATTCCTCCATATATATTTGCTTAGGAGATTGTCTTAAAACTACAAGGGTTCTTGTATGAAAATAAATCTGCCCAGGAAAGCAAACAACTATATACATGGCAGGAATACAAGTCTCAGGGCACCAGTCTGGTACTAAACATGAGAGGCAGTGAAGAACAACTAACCAAAGAAGGCCTCAGAAAATAAGTCTGAATCACAGTGCAAAGCAGGAATTATTAATGAGGTGTACCACTGGAATAGAAAGGTAGCTTAAAATTTAAAGGCAGCAGTCCTTTTTTCAATACTTTCATCCACCTTCTCTCCCTTTGACTTCCAAAACAGAGTGAATGAAGATGGGGAACAAAAAATTTCTTCCTTTTCCTATACTTCAGACCCAAAAAAATGATGTCTTAGAGGAAAAGCAAACTGTGATCAGCCTTTATTAGTACTGTAGATTGCCAAGTCATTCTGGGCAAAGATCATAGAGGCTGGCAATTTTTACCAATCCTTCCTTTGCCCATTCTTTAGGTTTGCCCTGGGTTCACTGATCTGGGGTTGCCTGTCTTCTCAACAAAGGAAACTAGGATCCCAGTGTTTCACTTCTAGGCCCACCTCAGATTCCTAAAAGATAATTTTTTAGATCTAGGTGAAGGGGTCTAACCCAGCAGGGAATACAGGAAGTAGAAATAAATCTAGAGTACAAACGTGAATCAGGTGTAAAACACACAGATTTATTCCCACGCAGAAAGGGAAAACTGAGCAACAAAAGTCATAGGATCATGACTATCGGTTGAGAAGTGAATAGGTAAATCCTATTAGAATCATTGCAACAGAACTGCTCATTATCTTCTACTGAATAAAGCCAGGTCAATATCAAGTGGACTCTTTTCTCTCCAGTGGTTTCTCTCTGGGATTGACTCTTGGCAAGTCTGCCATAGTCTCTGTTGTTGCCATTGTGGCTCCCGCAACTGCAGTAGCTGACAGCCCACAGATCAGGAGCCAGGGAAGGGGGAAAGATGATGCCAGATGACTTTCAAGTTCTTACAAGATCCTGTACCAAAAGAAAGACACAAACAGGAGGGCACTCCATCTTGGACACAGGCTTGCCAAAGAGCTCAGAAATATGTCCTGAATCCTATAGGATAATAAGAAGATGCCTGAGGAGTATCCACAGGAGTAGTATATTTAGTATATCCACAAGGTTCTGGTTCAGCAGCCATTTGAAAGTGTCATCATGACCAATAGGAAGTAGTCAGAGGATATCCATACCTGGTTGAAGTCATTGGCAGGATCCTTCTGTCATATATGCCCTAAGGGATATACTGGGAGAAAGCAGGGACTAGTCTGTGGAATTCAAGTTCCTATATGCCACTGTCTTTCTATTTTCTTTTCTGAGTCCACTCAGACTTAAGAGTGAACTCAGACTTAAGAATGAACAGTTCCAGCCTTAGGGGTTACCTCATGTGTAATCCTGAGTACAGGAATTTTCAAGCTCAAGAGTTTCTGAGTTCAAGGGTTGACCTTACACAGGGAGAAAAATTCCTTAATAATGACCTTCTATGTTTTGCATAGCTTCACATGAATAGTTGGCTTGCCTGGTGAGGGAGGGACTAGGAGAAGGAGGGAGGGAGAAACTGTGAACTCAAAATTTTTAAAAATGAGTTTAACAATGTACTTCTTGGAGGAAAAGAAGGTGAGACTCCTCCCCAGAGGAGTAAGCTGAAGTTAGAAAGAAAGGGAGGGAGGGAGGATGGAAGGAAGGAAGGAAGGAAAGGAGAGAGGGAGGGAAAGAAGGAAGGAGGAGGAAAAGGATTATTAAATGCCTAGTATGTTGCAAGTCCTTTGCTAGTGCTCTACAAAATCATCTCACCTGATCCTCAAAACAACCCTAGGAGAAAAGTGCTACTATGATCCCCATTTTATAGTTGAGGAAACTGAGGCAGGCAGAGATTAAGTGACTAGCTCAGAACATATAAGTTGTAAATGTCTGAAGCCACATTTAGATTGAGGTCTTCCTAACCCCAGGCCTAGCAGTCTCTTCACTGTGTCCCCTAGCTACCCAATACATTTAGAACTTGACAGTCATCCACAATCTTGCTATGAGTTTCCTAGATTGCACAAATCATTAGATCAGGAATATAGCACTAGAAAAGACTCCAAAGGCTATCTATTCTAATCCCGTCAAATCTTAACTTAATATACAAATGCCAGAAAGATAATTTTGGACCATCCTGTCATGGTCTTTAAAAAAGACTGACAGAAGAGTTTTATTTTATTCTAGACAATAGAGAATTTGTCATTGGGAAGTAAGATGGTCAGATCTTCATTTTGGAATAATATGTGAAGGAGTTGTATAACTGACTTTTTCTAGCTCCTGTCAGCATCAGTGGAATAGGAATAAAGGTGGTAGATGGTGGAGATAATCCCAGACCAGAGTTTGGCAAAGAATGAGTAGTAATAGGATAAAGGTGCAAGGGATTTGAGAGTTTCCATTTGGAAACAGACCTTAACAACCAGAAAAGTGGATTCAGAAATCCCTTTTGTCAACAGTGCAATAATTAGAAATATCCTCTGTCATTCTCTTTTTGATTTCCTAAGAGGGGAAAGATTGGGTATTATTTGTAAGGGAAGCACAGATGTAAGGAACCCATGAACACAGACATGCAAGAACTCTAAAAAAGAAAAGCAAAATAAAACAGGACAATGAGTTTACAGGGAGAAGACGAGGCTAAAAAGAAATAGACATAACAGTCCTAGGGTGCCAATGGAAAGTGCACTGAATTTAAAGTTAAAGAATAAAGTTAAAGAATTTAAAGTTAAAGAATAAAGAATATTGAATCTTCCTCTGACTACATGAGTGACATTGGGCAAGCCACTGCCCCTCATCTATAAAACATAAAAGGTTTAGGTTTATATATTTTTATTTATTTATTTATATTTTATCTTCATATATAAAAATAACTATATATAATATAATGGTAAATATGTAATGATAAATATAATTATCATAATTTTTATATAATAAGCAATTATATACTTTCTTTCTTTTTTGGAGTCAATTGAAGTTAAGTTTCTTGCCTAGGGTCACACAGCTAGTCTAAGGTCAGATTTGAATTCAGATCCTTCTGACTCCTGGGCCAGTGCTCTATCCAATGTACCATCTAGTTACTTCTTGGACGGGAATTTCTAAGGTCTCTTAAAGCTCTAAATCTAAGATCCTGTGAAATCAATTAGGTCTATGAGCAGTAAGCTGTGCTAACCAATAGAAGCTAGGAAAAGGAAGGGAGGAAACCACAGGTAACCCTGGGCAAATCTACAGTCCCTTCTTCTCTTCCCTGATCCTGATTTCCACCGGTGCTCTAGAAAACCAGATCAGTAAAAGCACTACTTGCCACTGAGGGGCTCTGAGAATTCAGTCAACCTTGGGAAGTTTTGTATGAAATGATGCAGAGTGAAGTAAGTGGAATGATAGAAGGGACCCTCATGGTTATGAAGTCCAGCTCCCTCGTCTTAAAGAGCAGGAAACTGAGAGGGTGGAAGTTAAATGGCTTGCTATAAGTGTGTGAGAGAGGATTTAAATTTAGGTCTTTCAGACTCCATATCCAGCATTTAGTTAATAATAAAACAAAAGAATACTAATAATATTTGTAATAATAGCATTTATTAACAATATCAATATAACAAATAATATATTACAATAACAACTGTTTTGTATTATACTAGTTATATAACATAATAAAAATAGTATGAATACTAATAGCACTTTAAAGTTTGCAAAGCATTCTCCATGTTATATCAATCAGTCCTCAAAATAATTCTGCAGTATAGTTGTTATTAACATCATTTTGCAAGGGGGGAAACTGAGCCTCATCGGGGTGAAGGTCACACAGCTAAGAAGTACCAGAGAGTGGATTTTCTCTTTCTTTGTCTCTCCAGTGCTGGCACGTAGTAGGTGCTCACTGTTCGGTGATTTACTGTCTCACTGTCCCAGATCTTTTTGACTCTAAGGACCACGCAATTTATATACTCTGCTTCTTAGCTGTGGATATTTACGCAGTGACCACAGCAATATAAAAGAAAACAGCTTGAGAGACAGCAGAGCTGAGATCAATACAGTGATCAAGACTGACTGCAGAGAACTCGTAGAGAAATGGGCCTCTCTACTCTCAGCAGAAGGGTACTGGGATATAGGAGGAGACTAAGGCTTGACCTAATTGGTTGATTTGTTTTGCTTAATTATATCTCTCTGCTATGAGAGGATGATGGGATGTGATGAGGTCAATTGAAATAGACAGGGACATTTAAAAAACACTCATTTTCAAAAGGGTTTAAAAGATATAATGGAAACAATGTAATAAAGGACCTTCAATTTGGAGTCAGAATACCTAGGTTTGAATTAGGGGCATATGTGCTGGTAAATATTTAACAACCAACTCTGGGGGGGGGGGCAGGAAGTATTTTTAAATATAATCTACACTCTTAACATGTTCACCATCACTTTCTTAGTGAAGAGTCTAGACCATCAAGACCTGATTTGTAGACTTTGATGATTTCGGAGGTGTTAATGATAATACTGAACATTTAACAATCAAGCTCCCCTTGAGCAGGTTTGATCCTACTTCAGCAAACCCCTGGTTTGAATTTTCATTCTGCTATATATCATCAGTATTACCTTAGACAAAACATTTACTGTTTCTCAGATTCAATTTCTTCATCAATGAAAGGATTAAACTAATTAGCTGCTAAGATTCATTCTAACTGTAAATCCTATGATCCTATAATTTGGAGAAGGTAAAAGTGAAATTGAGTCATGTTACCCATAGTTAGTCTGAACTTCCAGGGTAGGGCTTACTTCAGGATTCATAGGATCATAGATTTGGAGATGGAAGGGACCTTACTAGCTCTCTAATCCAAGTCCCTCCCCTCTGAGGAAACTCATATCTACACAAGTTATGTGATTTTTCCCAAGGTCAATCACCTTATAAATGGCAAAGTTGGGATCCTCCACCTCCAAATCCCATAATCTTCACCTTGTACAACACTGCTTCCCTTCCCACTTTTGTGCCTTTATTCCCTACATTGTATTATATTTATCAAAGCTTTAACTAGAATAAGGTGACCAAGACTTTATGTGAGAGAAATGACATCCTTGAGGGGAATTTTTCCCCTCTATGTTCTACTGTCCTATCATGCCTACATCTTACAGAGGACTATACCAGATGGCATAACCACTGCTCCATCATATACCCAAGGCCATCCCTTCCCCCATAGATTCATTCTGGTAGCATCCCCTTCCCCTTCCCAGAGCCTTCCTGACTTCCACTGCCCTGGCTTTCACTACCTTTCAGGAGTGGAAGAAATATCACTGGTTATGTCAAGACTGGAGGATACAGGTCACACTTTGAGAGAGATGGGCTGACCACTCTTTCTAAACAACTACACCTAGGGCAGTTTGTCATCTATTATTATAAACACAGACACTCCTCAAACCTTGTTCAACAAAAATTGCTTACTTATAATTCTGCTGTTTGCTTATATACATGTCTTATCTCCCCTCCTCCCCCCAATTATATGGCAAGTTCCTAGAATTCAGAGACTATCCATTTTAGTCATCTTTGTACCCTCTACTTCCGGTACCTAGCATGGTGCTTTGCAAAAGATAGATGCTTAATAAATATTTATTGCATTAAACTTAACTGAATCAAATGAAGTGAATACCTCAAACAGTAGCGTGTTCTCTGAACTTTCACTTCTGACAAGAAAATATACCAGGCTTGAGAGAACAAAGTGCCTCAAGAGAAAAGCTAACTACTGCCAATGAGTCCAAGCATTCTGTTGGATGAATTTTCTATGAATGAATCACTAAACATGTGAGTTTGCCCTGACTATATGTATGTGTGCATATGTGTGTATATGTATGTATGTATGTATGTATAAGCTCCCAGCTGACTGCCCAAAGTTGTCTGGGGACATAGGTATGAGCTAAATTATTAAGCAGTCTTGTGCCCAGTTCCAATTCTTACTGAAAATTAGCTCTTGTCAGATAGGACCAAAATTGTTGATTTTTCTCTTTGCCCAAGCCACTAGCTAGGGGGAACTATAGATTTGGATTAATAATCTTTCTAGATTCTGAAACGATGTGGTAAGCAGAAGGCAAGACAGTTTTCCCTGAAAAACAAGATGGGCATTGCAGATAACTCTAGCATGCATGCCTCATCTGCATTCCAAATAATAAACTAGGCTGTGTCCCTTTTTTCAATGGTATGTATCAAATGCTTTTGCAGCAGGTCAGGGGTTAATGCAAGTCACCAGTTTGGGGGAGGATGAGGAAAGATAGCTGGAGGGGGTAAGGATTCAGCTTTCTATATTCAAGGGAGAGAGTCAGAAACTGTGGAAAAGGCAGTGGGGAAATTTAAAAACCAAAAAAGATATTTAAAGAAGCCAAACATCTTGTCAGTTTTAAAGATAAAAAGCAGAATCCAGTGGCCAGGTAACCGATTTAACTTGAACATTCAAAAAGCATTATTAACCACCTAGTCTGAACAGGGCGCTATGCCAGCAACTGGGAGAGAAGGAAAGTTTAGCTAACATATGATCCCTGCTCTCACAGAGGAAAATGAGGGCAAGGAAATATGCACAAATAATTATAAAATGAAATGATACATGAAAAGTGCATTAGAGAAAGTGCTTTGTGAGGTCCAAAGCAAGAAAGGTCATGACCAACTAGAAAAGGGTCAGAGAAGACTACCCAGAAGAAGCATAGTTTAAATTACACTTTGAAGGATGGGTAAGAATCGAATTAGAAGTGGGGTAGGTAGGAGGGTAACTAGAATTAGAAGGGCCATCTAAACCATTGCCCTCATTTTAAAAATAAAGACATTTTGGTCCTGGGGGGTTATTCAGTAAACTAGCATTTTTATTAAGGTTCTATTACATTCCAGGCACTGAGACTACAAAGGACAAAAAACGGTCCCTGCTGTCAGGAGCTCACAAGCCTAATGGAGGAGATAACATGCATACAACTAGGCACAAAATGATACATTGAGGAGAGTCTCAGAGGGGAAGGCCATTTAAAGGAATCAGGAAAGATTTCTTGCAGAAGGCAAGTCCTGAGCTGAGACTTAAGGGAAATCAGGGATGCTAGGAGGCAGAGGGGAAAGCATTCCAAGCATATGGGACAGCTGCTGAAAATGCTAAGAGTCGGGGTGATGGAGTGTCATGTTTGAGGAGGACCAAGAAAGACAGTGACTGTGGATCACAGAGTACATGAAAGGGAGTAAAGTGTAAGAAGGCTAGTCAGGGAGAAAGGTTATAAAGGACTTTTAAAAGCCAAACCGGACTATATAGTATATTTGATCCTGAAGGTAAGAGGGAGCCACTGGGATTGATTGAAGAAGAGAGTGATGTAGTCAGATCTATCCTTTAGGAAGCTTAGGGATTTAGAATGGGAGAGGTTAGAGTCAGGGACATTCCCCAACCAGCAGGCTATTGCAATAATCCACATGTGAGGTGATGAGGGCATGCACTAGGTTGGTTGCAGTGTTAAAGGAGAGAAAATTGGATATATAAGAGATGTTAGAAAGGTAGGAATGGAAGGACTTGACAATTGATTGCATATGGGAGGAGGAGTAAGAGAAAATGCACGCACAATCATCTTTTTTTCTCTATTCTAGTGTGTAATGGAAATGCTTGTTTTCAAAATAAAATAAATTATATTAAAAAAAGAATCAAAGTTGACACTTGGGTTATGAGCCTGGTGGTATTAACTTTGACAGTACTAAAGAAGTTAGGAAGAGAAAAGGACTGAGGGGTGGGATAATGAGTTTAGTTTGGGACATGTTGAGTTTAAAATGACCACAGGACATCTATCTATTAGGCAACTGGAAATAAGAGACTGGAGGTCAGGAGAGAGGTTAGGGCTTGATAGACAGGTCATCTGCATGGAGAAGATAATTGAAACTATAGGAGCTGATGGGTATAAAGGGAGTAGAGAAGAGGGCCCAGGACAGCTCCCCTTCTCCCATGCAAATTAGTAAACTTGTCTAAGGTTATACAAGAAGTTAGATTTTAGCCTTTGTCCTTTGACTCCAGAGAGTCTGTTCTTTCCACCATGCCACACTGCCTGGTGGGCACCCTACTTATAGAGAAGATGTGCTTATATTTGGGAGAAGTCTGGTTTGACTTGGTTGAATCATAGGGTATGTAAGAATAGTGTGAGATCAAACCAGAAAGACTGGGTGGCACCAGATTGCAGAGGGCCTTCAACAACAATCAAAAGAATTTCAGTTTTTCTTGGTAAGCATGAAGACGTCATTGACCAATCCTTAGCAGAAAAATGACAAGACACAAGGCAGAATATTCCCCTATGAGTATGAAGGATGGATTTGAGTAGAAACTAATGTAGGCAGGGAGACCCATTAGGAGGTTTTCTCAATAGACTCAGAAAATGATGATGAGGAACTGCTTTAGGGTAATAGCCATTAGAATGGAGAGCAGGGTGGAAATGGGGCGGATATGTTGGGAGTGGATGTGGGAGAAAAAGGAGCAAGAAAATTCAAATAGATCACCAAGGTTTTAAATGTGGATGGTATTAATGGCAGTCCTAGTGAAGTCAGGAGAAGGAGTCTGGGATGCAGTGAGTTTAAGGTGCCATTTTGTGAAGGTGTTCAATAAACATTCTTTGTAGGTAGTTAGAGGTACAAGCTTAAAGTGTAGGAGAAGTGTTTAATGTGGATGAACAGATTCAGGGACCATCTGCATAGAATGATAGTTGAAGTCATCCAGGATGATAGTTTCTAAGGGGGAATAAGTTCCTTATTAGGGAGTCAAGGAAGACAGTGTAGAAAAAGGAAAGAGGGCTGAGGCCAGACACTCAAGCACCAGTCACAGGAAGGAGTGGAGAAGAGAAAGAAGAGTCTATGAAAAAAACTGAGAAGGAGAAAGTGAAAAAGAGAAAGGATACAAGCTATTTAGCCAAGACCCCTTGCAACAGAAATCACTAAAATATGGAATCCATTAAATTTTACAAATCACACCCAGAGTAAGTTTGGATCATTTCATCTACTCCCCTGTATTAAATCAGATGCAAGTCTCAGCCATATGGACAAAAAATCATCTAATTTCTTTAAAATTTCTTTTTCATTTAAAAAAAAAGGAATGAAAGTGGATAAGAAAGATTACTTTATATCACCTATGCTAACCATCTAGCATAATCTCATTCCCCTGCCCCAGCCTTGGAAAAAGAAATGGATTGCTTATAGGAAAGCAGAGAGCTGCAGACACACAACGGATCAGCTTTCCTGGGAAGACACCACTTACATTGTACGCTAGACAATCCCCATAGATTTCCCCACCCCCAATCCCTCCCCAGCCCTGGTATGGCTACTCTATTCTTCCAGTGCTAGAGTGATCTCTCAGTGTCTTTCTCAGCTGCAGAACAGAATGTCCATTTCATACTGTTCAAAATCCCCATCTCATTTTTCAGTAACGATAGAGTGCCCTGCAGCTTTTCAGACACTCATTCTTTTAAAGGCATTGGATGGGCCCCAGTTCTTTGGCTGTGGTTTTAATAAACTCTCTCTAGCACTGGTGTCTTTCAGTCTGTCAATTTAAAATCCTGACTCAAGCACCATAGATCACAGCTGAAAAAGAAATCTACTCAAAGATTGCAATAACACCAAAAACAAAAATTTTAGGTTCAAAATGACAGGCTCAGAAATTGGCACTGATCAAGATAACTCATAGACCAGTTACACTTGTTGTCATTGTTTTAAATTACATTAAAATGTACAATGAGATTTAGCCATTAGAAAAAGACCACTGGGGTCCTGATACTTTCTGGAGTACAAATCACTTTTAAGATGTTAAATGAAGTCTCGCTATTTAAGAGCTAGCATTGAAATTGTGGTAACTTTGAGGATAGTGAACATGCATTAAGGATAGTCTGGATTGTACATTTAAACATTCTTAATTTTCCCTTTTCAGGTCAAATGTTAATAATAATCTGTTCTATCAGTATCCTTCCTTTATTCCTGACTCTTTGGACTTTGTCCACTATGTCACCATAGCCATCATACCCTGGAAGTTCCCAGGGCCATTGCCAGCTATCTTGATTTTTTTCTTGCACGAGATTTCTGCTGGAGGAAAGAGTGAGGACCTTTGTGTAGTTGTGCCTCACTTAAATCCAATTCACATGCAAGTCAAGACATCACCCTTATGATATCCTTGGTCCTCTTCAAGAAAGAAGGATGAATTACAACTCTTCCCCTTCAGCCTTCCCACCCTGGAAGTTCTCATCACCTCTGCAGCCCCTTCCTCTCATTAGCTTATTCTTTCAAGAACTTCCTTATTAAGGAAAATGCCCAAATCAGTCATGCCTTCATTCCCCAGGCTCCATTCCTGAGTCTACAGACTTTCTCTACTGTTTCCTCCTTTTCCCTCACTCTTGAATCCCTGTCAATTTTCTTTTATGTGTTTGTTGTCTTTCTCCATTGTAAGATCCTTGAGGACAGGTTCTTGTCTTTCTTTTCACTTGAATTAGTGTTCTCAGTATTTAGCACATGGTAAACACTAAAATGTTGCCTTTTGCCTGTTGTCATCCTTCAGGGTTAAAGACAAGTCTCATCTTCATCTTCGTAAAGTCTTCCCTGATGAACTCAACCCACACTGATCTCTTCCTCCCAAAAGGTTATACTATAGCCTTTTATTAAGGGGATTTGTTCTCTGAAGTTTGGATTCGAAGGGCCACACTTGAGGACCTAGAGGCCTCAGGTTCCCTATCCCTGGGCTATAGTACTTGTTATCTCTGGCAGGGATTGGGCCACCTGATTATATATTAAAAACAGTGATGATGATGATGATGATGATACTCATTAGCATTTATAGAGCATACTTTAAGGGTTGCAGAGTGTTTTACATGCTATATCACTTGATCTTTACAATACCTCTAGGAATTAGGTGCTAATATTATCTCTATTTTACCAATGGTGAAACTGAGAGAAAGTGACTTGTATAAGGTCACCCAGCTAATGTCTGCGCTAGTATTTAAACTTGGGCCTTATACCACCAAGATGACATAAATATACTGCATTTTCATCGCTATGTTACTGTTTTAATCTTTCTATCTTATTTCTCAATGAGGCTATAAGATCTCTGAGGGCAAGGACCATATCTTCTGCATTTTGTATGATTAATCACAACTAGCAACCATGCTGACCCTTTGGTGGGTCTTAGTAAATACTTATTGAATTGAATTCAACTGAAAACACTGAGATGGAGTTGAGGAAATTTGAATCTGGCTGTGAATCCAGCTGCTTGTTCCTTCTGGATTTGATAAGAATATTGTCTCCAGCCTTCCTCTGTCATTCTCAACTCATGTATTATTGATTTTGACAGGTGCCTTCTTGTTTTAAGGAGATAGGAGCCACAAGTAGCCAATGGCAACACATTATTCTAATCAGCACCAATTGTTGTCTTATCCTAATCAGAAACCATTATACAGTAAGGATAGCTTCTATAGATGAAAATCATCTCACCATTGTGGAACTGTGAATGCTGCACATAATCTTCAAGATAGAAGGTGCACCTAAAAGTGGCTCATTTAGTTATCTCACAGAAGAACATTGGGCAGCCATAGGTAATTGGGTCTTATCTTTCTTCTTGCCTTTGGAAAAAATCTTAGGAGGTACCTGAAGGTGAATAAATCTCCATAGGTAATTACAGGAACAAATCACCCCAGAGTAATCTGGTATCTTGCTGTCCTCATGCCTAAGAAAAATTATAATTGTATGATCATGATTTCCCTATAAACCTATGCCACTGTGAATTGATAGGGTATCTGTAAAAGGGGAGAATAATCACACAAAATGGATGCCTAGCTTGATTGAAGGATGTGCCCAGTGTTTGCCCAGAGATGGATGGCACTGACCTAGAGCTGATTTCTCACCTCCTTCTCTTAAAGACATCTGAACCTGAGACTAAGGGTAGAGCCATACATCACCTGGAACTACAGATTCAGTCAAGCAAAGGGAACAAATAAGGAGGAAAAAAAGACAGAATCAATGTCCCTTCTAGCTCTAAATCTATGATCCCATGATCCTACAGCAGAAAAATATACTATCTTTTATAGATATTCAAGTGTTTCATGTATGCAGGTTTTTTTCCCCAGTGATGCTGTGGACTGTTTTTAATAGGAGAAACAAAAAATAATATAAAGTAGAATATATCATTTAACCTCACTCTAAATCTTAATTTCCTGATCTGTGGAAAGGGGGACACTTCAGGTTAATACTAGATGGTCTCTAAGGTCCCTTTCAGCTTAAATCTATAATCCTATGATTTGAGCTAAAATTTGATTGCACATTTCTATAATAATTCCGTTAAGTTAGCCATTCTCTTCTCTCTAAGAGATGACAAGATCTTAGATTAGCTTTTTCACAACTCTCATGGAAATAGTATTTATGACCTGCCCTCATCTTCAAGGTTTTTTTTTTAAATTTTAGACCCACTTTACCAATTTTAGCTTCATGATTCATTAAAATTCTTTTTTTTTTTGCATTAATGTAACAATTTTCATCACTATACAGCGCTAAATAGTGATAGAGGGTACATGCATAAGGCCTGGTTTCTTGCCCTCAGAGAACTTATAGTTCTAATTATATAATAACTAATATAGACTAATTTATCAAAATTAATATAGACTAATAACATTATAGACTAATGGGGAGTATAAGACATTCATAAAAAATGATATTAATAAGTGCCATATAGGTGATTTCAAAAAAAAATCGTGGTAGTTCAGTGAAGGGAGATTTCACTTTCAATTGGAAGGGTCAGGGAAGGGTACATGGAGAAAGTGACTTTTGATCTGGGCCTAAAAAGATGAATTGAATAGAATTTCAAAGGTAAAGATGTATGAGTAACATTCAGGTGAGGGAATAGCACACACAAAAACAAGTAAGTTGGGAGACATGAGAGAACAGCAAGTTGTTAGGTTTGGCTGAAGCTAAGGATTCATGCAGTAGTAGAAGATTTGAAAGGAATTAAGGTAAAGGCCAGGTCAGAAAGGGCCTGGAATTCAAGAATCAAATCTATGGGTATTATTCAGTAAGCAAGCTATTGACCATAAGTGTGGTTATAATATCAAAGAAGTGTTAATCGTTAGGATCTTTACCAGGATTAACATGGTAACTGCTCAGAAGTGGGGGAGGTTGGAGGAGGAAAGGGGAAAGGAACTCTGGAGACAGGAGGAGCTAGGAGGCTATTTCAGTAATTACAAGATACCCTAGCTTTAATTACGTTAGTGGCAACGGAAACAAAAAAAGAAATTTTTGCTGAGGAGCGGTGGATAGTGGATGTGTAATGCTTCATATTGTGTCCAATATTGTCTGTAAGTCTTTGTTCTGTTTAACTTTTTGTTTGTTATAAGGTAAGACTCTAAACTAGTGGTTATGAGGTTATTGGGAGTAAGTGGCAAAAACTTCAATGAGGATTATTTCTTTGAGTTCTAGAAACTTTAAATGATAAATACAATCAGATTCTCTTACCCATTTCAACTCTTATGTTTGGTGGTCAAAACCACTCAAAACAAATAGTTATACGATAAATCAGTATCCATACTAGGAAGAGTGGAAAGAAAAACTGTGCACAAGGATTATATGTCTAAACCTAAAGCAGATGTTAGGTTTTATATTAGAAATATATCAAAGGGCACTTTATTTAGAAGGCCAAGCTACAGGAAAGCTGGAGATGGGAGGGGTCGTCCTATGGTCTTCCAAGACTACATCATGGCTGGGAGGAAACATAGAAGTCATCCAATATAACCCCTTTATTTTACAAATGAAGATGAGCCCCAGATAGGTTAAATTTTTTTTCCCAGGGTCACATAACTAGTAAGTGTCTGAGTGAAGATCTAAACCCTGGTCTTTCTGCTTCCTAGTGTCATACTCTATCCACTACACCATGTCGCCTTCTTCAGAATGGGATGGTGATTTAGCAACTCCTCCAAAGGTGTTTTCAAAGCTTTTGTACAGGAAAAATCCTCTCTCTGATGTGTTACGGATGTTCTATCACTTTTTAAGAGCTCCAGAGTGGTGATTGGTAGGGAAGCTAGGTGTTACTTGTTGTTGTTGTGGTGGTGGTGGTGATAGTGGTGGTGTTGGTGGTGGTACTGGTGCTGGTGGTGGTGTTTCACTTGTGTCCAACTCTCCATGATTCCATTTGGGGTTTTTTGAGAAAGATATTGGAATGGTTTGCTATTTCTTTCTCCAGATCATTTTACAGATGAGAAAACTGAGGTAAACATGGTTAAATGACTTTCCCAGGGTCACACAGCTAGTAAGTGCTTGAAGACAAATTTGAACTCAGAAAGATTAATCTTCCTGATTCTAGGCCCAGGACTCTATCCACTCTGCCACCTAGCTGCCCTCATTACCTGTTAGCTCTACTCTAAAATGTACATTTTTTAATTTTTTAACATTTTAACTGGTTGAGTAAGGGGCAACTGGGTGGTACAATGGATAGAGTGCCAGGTCTGAAATCAGGAAGATTCATCTTATGGGGAGAGGGGCAGATTTTGATATCCTAAGTATAAATTTGGTCCTGTTCTCATAAAGAGATGGGGCCATTCTTCATGGCCTTGCCAGACTTCTAAGAAACTCTGTCCTGCACAGATGCTCATGAGCTTATACAAAAAATTAAGATACCAGACTTTGTTCATGTTCTGGATTTCTGATTTAACTTTTAACTCCCCTGAAGAATAATGATGATGATAACTAGCAGTTCTATTGTGCTAAAAGGTTTGCAAAACACATGCTATTATTGCAAAATACATGTTACTGGATCCCCACAACAATCCTGTGAGATAGATGCTATTATTCTCCTCATTGTACAGATAAAGAAACTGAGGCTGAGAGGTCAAATAACTTATCAAGGATCACAAAGCCAGGGTCTAACGTATTATTTTAATTCAAGTCTTCCTGAGTTTAGTTCCTGCCTCTGAAACAGTCTGCAGGGTCTAAAGTATGCCACAGGTGTAATGAACAGGTTAATATTTACTAAAAGCCTTTTGTTCAGTACTCCATGTGTCAGGGTGTCTTGCACCTAGGAAATGGGCTATCAGGAAGTTGCCCTATCGCAAAACTTGGGAATTTGTAAGAGAACTAGGGCAATTATAAGAGAATATGGAGTAGTCTATAGAAAAAGCTGATTTGTTAAGAAGGATGAGTTCAGCTTCAGATATTAAATGTAATCGTTGTACAAATATCCTCGCCCTTAAATGGAAGCTTTACTTTTTAAAAATTTAATTCTATCTATTCTCCATGAACAAAAATCTGTTTTCTGTCCCTCTCTTCACCCCTCCTCCTTTGAAAAAAGAGAAAAAGCAAAAAACGCTTTTAACAAATGTGTATACTCAAGAAAAACGAATTTCCCCCTTGGCCACATCCAACAGTATTTCTCATTCTGCATAGTAATTCATCTCTGCCATGAGATGGGTAGTATTCTTCACCCTTAAGCCCTTGAAATCATAGTTAATTGTTGTATTCATTAAAGCTCTTGAGTCTTTCAGAAGTGTTGATTTTTTTCAATATGGATATAATGGTATAAATTTCTCTCTCAGTTCACTCTGTATCAGTTCAAATAAGTCTTCCCAGGTTTTTCTGAAACTAGCCCCTCAGTATTTTATTATAGAAAAATAATATTGCCTTATACAAACATAGCATCATGAATTCAGCCATTTCTCAATTAATAGGAATGCCTTTAGTTTCCATGTGGATGCTTTGATTTTTTTTTTAATTTTTATTTATTTATTTATTTAACTTTTTACATTCATTTTCACAAAATTCTGGGTTCCAAATTTTCTCCCCATTTGTCCCCTTCCCCACCCCAACACACCAAATATTCTAATTTCCCCTATCACCAATCTGCCCTCTCTTCTATCATCCATCCCTCCCTTCTCTTGTCCCCATCTTCTCTTGTGTCCTGTAGGGCCAGATAACTGTCTATTCCCCATTACCTGTATTTCTTATTTCCTAGTAGCAAGAACAATATTCAAGAGTCGTTACTAAACATTTGAGTTACAATTTCTCCCCATCCCTCCCTCCCCACCCATTTCCTTTGGGAAGGCAGGCAATTCAATATAGGCCATATCTGTGTAGCTTTGCAAATGACTTCAATAATAGTCATGTTGTAAAAGACTAACTATATTTCCCTCCAACCTATCCTGCCCCCATTGCTTCTATTCTCTCTTTTGATCCTGTCCCTCCCCAAGAGTGTTGAT
>CM053770.1:537824745-537846635 GCA_028658325.1 Potorous gilbertii
ACTCTTATGTCTTTACCTGATGGTAAGCATTGTTCTTCCTCCTCAGAGAGGAAGCTTGGAATCATTTTTTTTATCAAGAAAATAACCTTCTATGGTCTTAATTTTTTTCCCTTTTCTGGGCATTTTCCCAGCCAGTTACTTGACTTTTGAGAGTCCTCTCCACCCCTGGCCTAGATCTGCCCAGCTAGTGCTTGGGGTCTGAGATTCAAATGCTGCTCCCCAGCCTCAGGGCTTTTGGGGGCAGGCCTGGCTGCAATTCAATGGGAGCTTATCTGCTGGTGCTCAGGTGGGGGCAGGGCCACCTCCCAGGCTCAGTTCCCTCAGGGGGTTTATGCAGAGACCTTCTGTAATGGAGCTGCTGCTGAGCTCCTGCCTGCTCTGGGAGCCTCTGGCCGCCTGCTGCTTCTGCCTCAGCCGCTGACTCCCCGGGGGCCTGAGTCCTGGAGACACCCCGCTCCCTTCTCAGTCCGTCTTGCTCACTGACCTGCGAGTCTGTGAGTGGAGGGACCTTCGCGGCCGCTGGAGATCCCATCCCTGATGCCTGCTCGGATCTACTCGCTCCTCTCAGTGCCGCGTGGCTGGGGCAGGGGAGGGTTCCGCTCCCGTCTCGTGTGCTGGGGTCGGTTTTTCAGGGCTCTCTGGAACGGAAATCTCTTTCACTGTGTTGCTGTGTGGCTTCCACTGTTCCAGAATTTATTGGGAGTTCTTTTTAGAGGAAATCCATGGGCTGTGGGTTTGGAGCTAGCAAATGTGACTCTTTCTGCTCCACCATCTTGGCTCCACCCCCCAAAACAACAATAATTTAAGAGGATTGCTGTATGTGTAGGAATGTTTGGGGCTTGGATGCTCCATGAGTATCACCCTATGTTAAGGCTGAAACTTGCAGCTCCAAGCTGTAAGTTGGTATGGAGCATGAACATGAGTGAGTATATCTAGGGTTGCTGTATTTTGTGTTCTAGTACTGCTCCCACCCCCTTCTCATATTACTATTGTTATAGGGTAACAGAGTACTGGACTAGGAGTCAAGAGATCTCAATTCAGATCCCACTTCAGAAATTTCTTAGTTATATAATTGTAGGCAAATTGCTTGATCTATCAGAGGGTAAGTTTCCTTGTTTGTAAAATGAGGATCATAACACTTGTTTTATCCACCTCATGGGGTTGTTGTGAAGAAAGAGCATTGAAAATCTTAAAGTACACTATGAATGTTATTGTTCTTGTTGAACCATGATGAGTAGCCTACTCAAATCTCTATCATGCAATATAACTAAATGGCAAGCTTCTGTATGAACTCTCTATTCTTCAAAGGAAAATGGAGCACTGAAAAAGTGGATAGGGAAACAGGACACATGGGTGCTTAAAGTATTGGACTTTAGTGAGAGCAATGTGGCTACAATTAACAAAACAGTTTCATATAAATGTAAATATATATATGCATATATCTAATTCATTATTCTGATCCCTTTTCCTTATTCCAAGAACTCTCCTGAAAATTTTCCATAACTTTGAGATTTTCATCAACTTGGTAGCAAATATCCTTTAATATAGCTGTTTCCTATAAGCCCCCTAACATTTGATTAGTACCGTCAGCTTTCTTGATTGACCAGTGTTTCTCATCCCTCTTACCACCTGAGTTTTCAGTCCTCTTCTCTTTCAGTTAGAACGAGAAATAACCTGAAGTCACAAGTTTTCCAAATCTTCTTCTGTTTCTATTTGTTCCCTCTCCCTATGAAGGATAAAGGAAAAAGCCTTGAACATAGGAGAGGGGAAAGTCCCATGATATTTACCCCCAACCAGATCATTGTCTATTAGGAAATGGCTTGTAGTCTTACAGATTTGTTTGAATCTTCTATAGATTTTGAAGATCAAGCCTTTATCAGAGATATTTTGTGCAAATATTTTTTCTAATTTCTATTTTTTAAAATGGCTACATTGAGTTTGTTTTTGCAAAATCTTTTTAATTTTATAGGACTAAAATTATTTATTTTGTCTTTATAATCTCATATTTAGAGATGTACTGGAGCCAGCTTGACTGGTTCATGAGAACCCATGGTTAAATATTGAGTGTGAACATTTACGTCTTGGAAATCAGGAAATGCAACAAATCAAGACCTATATTATTGCCTTGTTCATTGCTCTAGACTTAAGAAAGTGATCGAGAAATATTAATAATGCAGATTACACTTATAGCTCTGGTATGAATATATTTTGCTTGTGAAACATTTGCACGCATACCCTCATTATAACTCATATATGATTATAAACTCTTCCCTTACCCACAATTGTCAAAGCTATATCCTTATTTCCTTCTTTATTCTTTTTATTATATGATTTTTATATTTGGAATTTTATGCATTTAGAAATTAAGAATATATAATAAAGAAATGGCAAATCAGTCTAGTATCTTGGCTAAGAAAATCTCACTAATAACATTGGTATATTATGGTTCAAGTGGTCATGAAGAGTTGGACTTGATTGAACAACTGAGTAATGATGAGGAGTATATGACATAAGATGATCCCCTACATCTATTTCCTCTCAAAACGATTTCCAGTTTTCTCAGCTGTTGTTATAAAGTATTCTCTCCTCTGAATGTTTATGTTCTTGAATTTATTGAACACTGTATTACTATACAAGTTTGCTTCTAGGCCTTGCTTTTAAAATTAATTGCAAAAATGTAATTTTCAATAAAAAAGACCTATAACATAAAATTTTAACTAATTTATAATATAATCTGAGTTCTGATAATGCTAAATATAGTTCATTACTACTTTTTTACTTTTGTTCTTGTTAAAAGTCCTTGACTTTTTTTTCTTCCTTATGAGTTTTGTTGTTTAGTCTAATTCTATAAAATTCTACTCTATTCAAATTCTATGCCTTTGGTAATTTTCATGTCATCTGTGCAAATGACATTTATCGCAGGGGTACAAGGATGACTCAATATTAGGGAAACAATTTGCATAATTAACCATATTAATAATAAAATGATAAAATTCATAAATATGGGTTTCTATATCAGTAGATATAGAAAGTCCAGTAAGATTGGAGTGAAGAGGTGACCTACCTCTTCAGTGTTATTCAGCATATTCAGGAATATTAGCTATTGTGATTATAAAAGAAGAAGAAATTAAGGGAATAAGCACTATTTAAAGCAAGATTTCTTAGCCTTTCTTGTATCATAGATCCCCTTGGTTTTCTAGTGAAGCTTTTGCATCTTTTCTCATTATATTTTAATCCAAAAGTTAAATATCTAAGTACTTCAAAGGAAAGCAATCACATTGAAATATAGCTATCAAAATGATAAATTGATGTGCCCCAGGTTAAGAATCCCTGGATTAGAGGAAGCAAATTAGTCCTATATGACACAGTTGTTTACTTAGAAAACCCTTGTGAACAAATGCAAACCTAATCAGGTTAATTAATAGCCTCAGAAAAGTAGAACGATACAAAATAATTCCACAAAAATAATTGGCATTTCTGTATTTTACCAAGAAACACCAGGGGACAAAAGGAAAAAAAATCCATTTAATGTAATTATAAAGCACACTAAATTTATGTAAGAGTCTACCAGTATGTGTAGAAATCTTGTTTAAATAAAATTACCATGCAATATTTTTAGAAATAATGAAAGACCAAAATAATTGTAGCAATATCCTTGCCTATGATTAGGCTACACTAATTTAATAAAAATGCTGATATGCCTAAATTAGTCTACATATTTAGCATTAATAAAATTACCAAGGGAATAGATTTAAAAAACATTTTCCTTCTTTTGAGAATAAAACATTTAAAAACAGTATTACAATAAGATTTCCAAATAGATTTAAAGTAGTCTCATGATATTAATAAACAAAGGAAATAAATTACATAGTCCTTGTTTTCAACAAGTCTATAATTTACATGAGGAGCCTAGATAAAAGGCACATGTACATGCCAAAATATTTAAATAATAATAATATTTAATTCCTTTCCATGATATGAACAGAAGTTTGTGATTATCATTGTGTATTTTTATTGTTGAGTTGTTTTTCAGTTATGCTTGATTCTTCCTGACCACATTTAGGGTTTTCTTGGCAAAGATATTGGAATGGTTTGCATTTCCTTCTCCAGCTCCTTTTACAGGTGAGTAAACTGAGACCAATAGGGTTAGGAGATGTACTCAGGGTCATCCTGCTGGTATCTGAGGCTGAGTTTGAACTCATGAAGAGGAAGGAAGACAAAAGAGAGTTTTTCTATTTGGCCCCTATCAATCAATCCAGATGCTATATTTGTGAGAGATGCGTCCCAAGGAGATTTTTAGCTTCCATTAGCCTCTTTTCCAAATACCTCTACTATTAACCAACTGTTTCCATCTTCAGATAGGTAAGAAGATAAAGGCACTAAGGAGTATCCAACCATGTGTCAAAGGTGACTCTAAATTGTGGGGAAAGCTGCTCTGCATCCGACAGATTATGCTTTCTCTAGGTCTTGTTGACACTCAGAAGCTTTAAGCAGGTCTTTTCTTTAAGAACCTGTCTTTCAATATTTCAAGTTCAACACAGCTTTCAGTGATTTTAAATAACCTACCAGCTTGCCATGTTCTCACCAATCCCTTCTATACTTAGCTCTGTTCTAGTTTTGCTGATGCTGCGGACACTAAGCCTCTATGTTCACACTCGCTGAGATTTTGCTAGTAGTTCTTAACAAAACAACCTTTCTTGCACTTTCATAAGAGACATGAATTTTCACTAGGTTGAGCTCATAGCTCAATACAACACTGTAGTGCCTCAGTTCCCTCCCAAACTTACTGTAGCAAGTCTTTCCTAAAGCAATTTTGAGCTAGGTTGTTCTCCATTACTGTTACAGTTACTTCTGACAGTAACTACCAGTTAGCAGGTGGTTTCTCTAAGCTCTACTTTTTCCATTGAGAAGGAGCCTGGGGTAATTTAAATAGCATAGCCTGGTTCCCTCGAGGTAGCTGAGATGGACAAAGGCAGATGAAACATGTCAATGTATTTCAAATCTCCAAAGACACTGGAGGGATATAGATTTAGCAGGAAGCACACTGTCCAAATAATAGGATAAGGAAGAGATAAATTGAATATATAGGTAGGATAATGGAGATTCATCCTAAACCATATAGGGGCAGCTAGGTGGCACAGTGAATGAAGTGCCAGACCTGGAGTCAGGAAAATCTGAGTTCAAATCTGGTTTCAGATACTTACTAGCCATGTGACCCTAGGTAAGTTACTTAATTCAGTCCACCTCAGTAACCTCATTCCAGTTAAAATGAATTGGAGAAGGAAATGGTAAACCACTTCATTATCCTTGCCAAGAAAATTCCCAAATGAGCTCATAGGGAGTCAGGCATGACTGAAATGAATGAATGGTAACAACATCTGCAACATATAGCCATATAGGACTTGGTTGAGAAGGGTTAGCAGGAAGTATCCCTATAACTGTATATATGTGTACATGGAACCTGCGAGGAAAAGAATAGAAAGTTCTGAGTAGACTGAAGATAATCCATTCCCAGAGCTTAGAGAAATAGGGGAAGCAATAAGAAAATAGAGAATATCAGTGGGAATTAGAATTATGACAGTGAAAAACAAGGGAGGAGCTTTTTGGCATTTATTCTTTCTAATTCATAGGTCAAGGAACAGATTACAAAATTTGTAAGTTTTGATACCAGGCACTGGTAAGGAATGAAGTACCTCCGCTTTTGCTGTATCTCCATTCACAGTGGATCCAACAATCATGGAAACTATCCATATCTTTGAGCAAGTAGGTGAATGGAGGAGAAGAGTAGTTCCCCTGGAGCATGGAGCCTGGCCATTGGAGCTCTATCATTACAATATGTGCAAGATAATATGTCTGCTCACAAGAACTTGGGGACAGAACTTCCAGAGTGACATGATGATATAGAATAGAAGGGCTCACCAGTTCAGGTCATGCACATGTATTTTGTTTTCACTCTGCTTATGACATGGTGAAAAGGGACATTTTTTGATCAAAATTGAGGACAGAAGAGTTTCACAGGAATACCTTGCTTCTTTTCTTCCTGGCTGTTTTAGTGAAGGTGGCATGTTGTAAGCCTTTGAATGGGGAGAAACCTCAAGTCTTCTCCTCCCTCTTCTTTCCCCTCCCAGGCCAACATATGGCTATGAATATGGGCCTACTTCTTTGCCACTTGGCATTTGTTCTTAAATGAAGGAATATCAGACTAGGCTTCAAATTTGTGAGTTTTAAAAGTTCAGGAGGCTGAAATACTTGAGATCTAGGAGCTTGAGACCATGTCATATTTTGCAACAGTCTAGCCTGGTAGGGAATAAAATCCTGAGGGACATGCTTAATTCAGCATAGGAGTGAATCAAAGGCAGCCAAGAGACTCTGACAGTGACTCATCTATCATCTATGCTGTATCTGGAAGTAAATTTGGTGAGGAAAATGCTTCCTAACACCTGTTTTAAGTTTGAGTTTATTTTGCTTAGAGTTCAAGGTGGTAGATGAGAGTATATCCCCAGCCTCTGTGTGTGTGTGTGTGTGTGTGTGTGTGTGTGTGTGTGTGTAAATGCTTTGTAACTAATGTTCTTCCCCATTCTTCTAAGTAAATATCCCAGTATAGAAGTTAATTAATTTTAACTGGTAAAATGATAATTGCTAGTAGGATCAATAATATAAAGGAAAATACTAGCTGTAACTAGTGTTTGATATTGGAGGAAGGACACACTGGAATTATGGTTTGAGATGATAGCATTAGGAAATGCCTCCACTTCTCCCCGCCACCAACCTGTCCAGGGGTATTTCTATAGTCCTAAAAAAGAGACACAGAGACAGCCATCCTCTGGGGGAATCTACCTGTAGTTGGAGGAGGAGTAGGGATAACGACCCCTCAGAACTTCTGAGGGATAAATATAATCAGTGTTTTTGATTTATTCTGCTCAGTCTTTAAAAATAGTAAGTATTAGGTGAATGTACCTAACTGAAGACCTACTTGACCAAATTAGCTGATATTTAAATAGTGTTCCAAGTTTCATTTGCAGCCAGTGGGAAACAGTTTTGCTTTTGTTTACTCCAAAAGTTACTGCAGCAAGTCTTTCCTAAAGCAAATTGTTAGAGTTGTGTTGGGAAATGGAGGTAAATATTCTAGGTTCCCAAGGCAATAGTCTCCTACAAATAGCTGTGATAGAAGCAAATTGTTTCTTACTTATTTGTGATGCTGACTCCTTCATCCAGAAGAATGGGTTTCATTATGCAAGGTTTGATCTGGCCAGCTTGGTGAGGTAAACATGCCTGTCCATCAAAATGATGTTATGGTTCAAGGACTTTTGTTTCCCATCTCTTTTCTGTCCTTTCTACCAGCCACATTCCTTTGAAATCAGGATTGAGGTGTGCTCTATTATATTAAACTCCATATAATATGTCATAATAAATCTCTTAGCTTCAAAAATGCTGGTCTTGTGACATTTCACAACTCTGAACTGTATATTCACCAATGGATTAGACTAAGGAATATACCAGGAGTGTCAGATTGAATTTGCCTTGCTGTTTACAGGGCAGCACTAAGAGATATCAGAAACCTAGACCCAATAATCTGATTGCCAAAAGAACAGGCCTTCTGGTGTGCCCCCTGGGATTTTCTGAGAGGAAGTATTAATGAGAAACAGATTAGATTTTTACCAAGTAGGGCTTCAGATGTCAAATGTTTAAATTGTACCATTTCCCATCTTCATTACAATCACAGTTCTAAGAATTGTCTCACATAATGCTATTCACTGTCCTTGTCACAATTTTGCCATGAAAATGAAGGACAAGAGTGTGGTTGGCACTATGCTGGGAATCACTGTGTTCTAAGATGGCCATGTTATTTTCCCCTCTGTCATGCTCTGCATGATTGGCTATAAGTGTTTAATAAGAATTCATAGTCTCATGTGGGAGCACCATGGGGAAAGAAGATGAGAATGGGCTAAGAGGAGAAGAGATCACTAGACAAATGTAACAAAGACTATTCTGGATTGAAATTCTATGCAAGGGACAGAGAAATAAAAATAGAAAAAGCACATTAAGAACACTAGGCATTATCTTTGTAGTAAGTTTATGGGGGAGATAGTGTAAGTATTATATCCATTTTACAAGTTAGGAAATAGAGACATAGAAAGGTTGTATATGTTGTTTTCTTGGTTCTTCTTCATCCCCCCTTAGTTCTTTTGTCTTTATATGCTTCTCTGAATTCTTCATGTAAATTTATATATATATATATATATATATATATATTTTATATATATATATGTTTTATATATATATATATATATATATATATATATATATATTTCTGTTAAGGATATCAACAGAATGTGTGTATCGCTCTCTCTATCTCTTAGTAATTCCTTTGTATCAAAGGTTCTTAACCTTTTTTGTGTTATGGAACACAAGGGCAGTTTGATGAGACTTGTGGATTCATTCTCAGTATAATTTTTTTAAATGCATAAAACAAAATACATAGGATTACAAAGTAAACAAATTATATTTAAATTAAGATGTATTCCCCCAATCCAAATTTATAAACCCCTTGCTTTACACTAATACATCACAATTTATTTAGACATTCTCCAATCCTTCTTAGTCACCAAAAGGTTGCTTTCTTTCAATCTTTGAGCTCCTTAGAGTAAATGCCTAGTGGTGGCATCTTGGAGGCAGTGGATATGGAAATCTTGGTTACTTGAAAAACAAACAAACATAATTCTATATTATCTTTACAGAAATTGGTCCAAAATAGTTGGACCCATAAATATCAGTCACAGAAACATTATGATCACCAAGCTCGTAAATATCTTAGTATCATTTGCTACAATATTGAGCAGAAGCTCAATTTTATTTAATTGACATAAACTAGCATTAAATTCCATAGCTCTTTGCTATATATATATATATATGTAAAGGGATATACTGGACTCACTGACTTCTCCTTGATCTTTGTGTCCTCATGACCGATGAACCATCTAAGACTATTGGTGACTGAGCCATGAGTCCTTGGAGGAGGTTATAAGAACTCTGAAGAGATTCTGTCTCCTTCTCTTGGTGGCTTTGTGCTCTTTAGGGAGGCAGATGAGCTGTTCCTTGGACTTTCAGCCAGGGCAGAGGTAAATATCTCTTTATTTTCCCTTCTTATCTTTAATGACAATAGCAATCAACTAGGTGAGCTTGAGATAGGGCCTCAAGTCCTTCATCACGTCTTCATTGTTTCTTTTCCTGAGCATAGGCCATTGACCAGCTATCCTGAGAGATGGACATTTTTGAGCATCAGCTCCACACACCTTATGAGTTTGAGAGATGTGAATTTCCTCAGGTGATTATTAGATTCTTTCTATGTTCACTTTGGTTCTTGGTTCTAATAGAACTGGTCTATTTTCTTTTGTGATTTCTTTCTGTTGAGGATATCAGCATCTTTCTAGTCACCCAGATATAAAATCTCAGCCATTCTCGACGTTTTATTCTCCTTCACCTCTTATATCCAGTCAACCGCTAAGTCTGGTTGATTCTATCTACCACATCTACCACATTCCTTTCATGCATTCCCTTCTTATTAGTTCTTTCTATTCACATATCCACCTCACATATTTAGGTTTTCATCATCTCTTGCTTGGATTTTGCAATGGCCTCTCATATAGTCTCCCCAACTCCAAACTCACTCTCTAATGCATCTTCCACCCAGCTGCCAAATATTCCTAAAACATGGATGAAGCCATTTTACTTCCCAACAGTTCCCTCTCGCTTCTAGGGTAAAATAAAAACTCCTCTGTTAGGCACTGAAAATCTTTTACAATCTAGCTTTAGCCTATATTTCTAGTTTGATTGCATATAAATTCCTGTCACACACTCTATACTGAAGTCAAATTGTCCTACTTGTCCTGTCTCCCATCTCTCTGCATTTGCACCTGCTATTTCCAGTGTTTAAAATGCTTTCCTGTGGGTGGAACCAAGATGGCAGAGTAGAAGGAGAGACCAGCTACTGTAGCTTTCCCCACAAAGCACATAGAATACCTGTAAAAATGATTCTAAACAAATTCTAGAGCAACAGAAGCCGCAAAATGGCAGAGTGAAAGAGATTTCCAGCCCAAGGCAGCCTGAAAGGCTGATAAGAAAGGTCTATCACACTGGGCTCAGAGTGGAGTGCAGACCAGCACAGCCCAGCCTTGGCCAGGTGGCATGGCACAGACAAGACCAGAGC
Organism: Potorous gilbertii; assembly: GCA_028658325.1. Classification (NCBI taxonomy): domain Eukaryota; kingdom Metazoa; phylum Chordata; class Mammalia; order Diprotodontia; family Potoroidae; genus Potorous; species Potorous gilbertii. The sequence goes on from CM053770.1 coordinate 537,834,953, forward strand.
AGGCTTCAGGGCATGGAATCCCAAGTAGCAGCTGCAGTTCTCAGATTCCTCAACCCCCAAATGTCAGAGACAGTTTCAGAGGTCAGTAAGAAAACTCTTTCACCTGGAGGAGAAGGGAGCAGGGTCTTGCCCTTGCCCCAGACCCAGGCAGCTGCAATGTTCATTTTTGGAGCCCTTAGCTTAAAGACCCTGAGGGAATCAATCAATTGATCTGAATCTCAACCCTGAGTGGGGACCATAGGGTGAAGAGGAGCACTGTCATGGTGGAGCTGGAGGCAGTTGTAGAGAGGGAATCCTACTCGCAGATCCTGGGCAGAAAAGCTTGTGGTTGCACCCAGACCAGAGCATAGTCCAGGAGAGGAATTATGCCACCTTGGAGGAATTGAAAACCTATGGGTTGCTAGAGTATACCCTTCACTTGATAAAGGATTCAAAAGTCAAGTAACTGGTTGGGAAAATACCCTAAAAAGGGAAAAAATAAGACCATAGAAGGTTACCTTCTTGGAGATCAGGTATTTTCTTCCATCCTTTCAAATGAGGAAGAACAAAGCATGGCATTAGAGGTAGACATCAAAGTCAAGGCTTCTTTATCCAAAACTTTAAAAATAAGTTTGCAGTGGTCTCAGGCCATGGAAGAACTCAAAAGAAATTTTGAAAATCAAGTAAGAGAGGTGGAGGAAAAATTGGGAAGAGAAATGAGAGCAATGCAAGAAAATCATGAAAAGAGAGTCAACATTTGCTAAAGGAGACTCAAAAAAATGCTGAAGAAAATAACACCTTTAAAAATAGACTAGTCCCAATGGCAAAAGAGGTCCAAAAAGTCAATGAAGAGAAAAATGCTTTAAAAAGCAGAATTAGCCAAATGGAAAAGGCGGTTCAAAAGCTCACTGAAGAAAATAGTTCTTTAAAAATTAGAATAGAGCAGATGGAAGCTAATGACTTTATCAGAAACAAAAAATTGCAAAACAAAACCAAAAGAATGAAAAAAATTGAAGATAATGTGAAATATTTCATTGGAAAAACAACTGACCTGGAAAACAGATCGAGGAGAGACAATTTAAAAATTATGGGGCTACCTGAAACCCATGATGAAAAAAAAAGCCTAGACATCATCTTTCATGAAATTATTAAGGAAAACTTCCCTGATATTCTAGAACTAGAGGGTGAAATAAGTTTTGAAAAAATCCATTGATCACCTCCTAAAAGAGATATGGAAAGAAAAACTCCTAGGAATATTGTAGCCAGATTCCAGAGTTCCCAGGTCAAAGAGAAAATATTGCAAGCAGCCAGAAAGAAACAATTCAAGTACTGTGGAAATATAATCAAGCTAACACAAGATCTAGAACTTCTACATTAAGGGATGGAAGGGCTTGGAATATGAAATTCCAGAAGTCAAAGGAACTAGGATTAAAACCAAGAATCACCTACCCAGCAAAACTGAGCATAATACTTCAAGGGAAAAAAATGCTCATTCAATGAAACAGAGGACTTTCAAGCATTCTTGATGAAAAAACCAGAGCTGAATAGAAAATTTGACTTTCAAACTCAAGAATCAAGAGAAACATGAAAATATCAACAGGAAAGATAAATCATAAGGGACTTACTAAAGTTGAACTGTTTATATTCCTACATGGAAAGATCATATTTGTAACTCTTCAGACTTTTCTCAGTATTTGGGTAATTGGAGGGGTTATATACATATAGACAGAGGGCATAGGGTGAGTTGAATAGGAAGGTCTGATATCTAAAAAAAATAAAATTAAGGGGTGAGAAAGGAATATATTGGGAGGAGAAAGGGAAAAATGGAATGGGGAAAATTATCTCTCATAAAAGAGGCAAGAAAAAGCTTTTTCAATGGAGGGGGAAAGGAGGGAGGCGAAAGAGAAAAAGTGAAGCTTACTCTCATCACATTTGGCTTAAGGAGGGAATAACATGCACACTCAGTTGGTATGAAAATCTATCTTACACTACAGGAAAGTAGGGGATAAGGGAATAAGTGGGCTGTGGGGTGGGGAATGATAGAAGGGAGGGCAAATGGGAGGAGGAAGTAATTAGAAATAAATACTTTTGGGGAGGGACAATGTCAAAAGAGAAAATAGAATAAATGCAGGACAGGATAGGATGGAGGGAAATAGAGTCTTTCACAACATGACTATTATGGAAGTCTTTTGAATAACTGCATATGTATAGCCTATATTGAATTGCTTGCCTTCACAATGGGGATGTGTATGGAGGGAGAAATGGAGAGAATTTGGAACTAACAGATTTAGGGACAAATGTTGAGAATTGTTTTTGCATGCAACTGTGAAATAAGAAATGCAGGTAATGGGGTATAGACATCTATCTTGCCCTACAAGAAAAGAAAAAAGTTGGGGATAAGGGAAGAGAGGGGTGTGATAGAAGAGAGGGCAGATTGGGAGAAGGGGTAATCAGAATGCACAGTGTCTTGGTGTGGGGGAAGGGGAGAGATGGGGTGAAGATTTGGAACTCAAAATCTTGTAGAAATGAATATTGAAAACTAAAAATAAATTTATTGATTTAAAAAAATAAAATGCTTTCCTTCCTGATTTTCACATCTTAGGAACTCAAATTCCCTCCAAGACTCAGTTCAAGCACTGCTTGGGCCTTGCCTCCAGAATTGTTAATACTCTTTCTTTTTCAAAATTATTCAGCATTTATTGGGTTTCTAGTTCTGTTTTGTATTTACTTGTGTATTTTGTTTTCCTTAAGTAGAATGTAGGTCTTTGAGGTCAGAGAGTGTTTCATTTCCTCCCCTGTATTCTCAACTCCTAGTTTATGGTACGTATTTAAGAAATAAGTAATTAAATAAATAAGTTGATTGATTAAGACCATTGTTTTCAATGGCATCGAGAACTCCCAAACTCTTTCTACCAATATAGATCACTGCCTTCCTTCTCTGAAACTTATAGTCTTTGAGAGTTGCATAGAAATTGAGTGACTTACCCAGGCTAGTATGTGTTACAGGCAGGAGCGGATTGGAGATCAATTCACAATGCCTCATTGCCTGTCATAGTTATTTAATAAATGCTTGTTGAGTTGAATTGAGTTGAGCAATAAATCATATTCACTTGGTAGTTTCTTTTACGACTAGTGACCTGTATTTGGGAAAGAAATGTTCAGGTCTAGGGACAGATTTTGTGACCCTGAGCAAAATTCTCAGGTACAGATGGGAATTTTGACCTCTGTAGGACGTGTTTGTTGAGTGAGAAGCATCAGAAGTGTTATATGTTAAATAATATTGATGCCAGCACCTATCTTCAGACAGCATCAATCAACTCATCATTCATGTTTTGGGTTCCACTGTAGAATCTTCCTAGTGATTGAGTAGTTGACACTTGATGTCATATTTTTGTGACAACATCTTTCATTCATGACATTGTTCTATTCCTTTTAGTTCTCTGACCCTCCAGAGCTAAATGAGTCCCCATCAATTCCATACTCCTAGCTGCAATTTTTGCTTTTGATTCAAACAAAATATGTTTATTGAATCAGATGGTTTCCCAAAATTTGACCATCTAACTCAACCTATGTGAAACTGGCTCAGCAGGCATTTTCTGAGCTTGAAATCTCAATTAATGGGTAATTGAAGTTCACAGTGATGACCCAGAGGCCATGTAAGATCTGAATTGCTCTCTGAGTCAACCAAAGAAGATTAAATTTCTGTTCAGCCTAGTTTTTGAGGGAAATATATTTTATTTTATTTGAATTCTTTGCAAATTAGTAAGTCACATATGGCTCCTCTCTACTAACCAGACAATTTGATTAAATGGGACATGCTCTTTCCCAAGCCATGCTGGATATAAGAGTGTTTACTTTGGTCACAGAAGTTGTTCTTTATTTCTTCTTTGGTCTACTTGATCCTAGAGAAAGAGAAGCCAGTTTTAAAGGTGAAAATCATAATCAAGGTCAAATGCTACTGTAATGGAAAAACTTAGGTTATCATTCATTGTACAAAAGTGTTTTGGAGAATTTAGTATAAGGAGCATAACACTGGACTGAGCAAGAGGAAGAGATGTTCTTTTTGCAGTACTTTGAGTCCTTTACACTCCTTTTTCGGCACATTGCTTCCTCCACCAATGACCCCTTCACTTTCCCCTTGACACATGGAGGTTATGGGGACTTTTGTTTAGTTGTTTTTCAGTTGTGAATGACCCCATTTGGGGTTTTCTTGGCAAAGACACTGGAGTGGTGTGCTATTTCCTTCTCCAGCTCATTTTACAGATGAGGAAACTGAGGCAAACTGGATGAAATGACTTGCTGAGGGTTACACAGCAAGTAAGTGTCTGAGGCCAGATCTGAACTCAGAAAGATGAATATTCTTCACTCCACACCTATCTGGCATTCTATCCACTGTACCACCTAGCTGCTCCTATTGGAACTTAACAGCAATAATAATAAGTAATATTTATATAGTTCTTTATGGTTTACAAAGTGCTGTGGAGTGTAAGGGGTATTCAGGGAAGACTGGTACCTCTAAGGGCTGCTTTCTAGCTTTGATGTTTAACTAATCCACCTAACTCTCACATGTGGCTCCAAGAAGCTGTTGTATACACAGTGGCCACATCCTGGTAAATAGTTTCAGCAGAAGGCCTAAACCAGATTGAGGGCAATTCAAAGGCTGATGAGTTAGGGGAATTTCTACCCCAAGCATGTGAAGGCTTCCCTGGTGGAATGAATGGATGAGAACAATTTGCTACTATTGCCTTAAAGGCAGCTGAAGCCAGTGAGGTGGAGTGCTTAGAGTTTGGTCAGACACCAAAGTTGTCAAGGTCATCCACTGCATCTTGAGCCATCATCAGTCATCTTGACTTTGTCCTGCCACTGGACGGTAACGATTCTGGAAAAGAGAGTGAGGCCAACTATTTCTTGCAACTCTGCCTCACTGAAATCCAATTTGTACCCAAATCAAAAGACATCACTCATTTTACCATTATACTTAGCTCAGATTGCTGTGGCAACAGACCAGTGACAAAGCAGCAGGTGTGGATAAGCTGGGAGCTGTAGTCACAACCCTGGACACATATGGCTTAGGCCATTGGGTCATCTTACTGGAAGCAGCAGTGAGATTTGGCAGACCCCTGCGTGTCTGAGCAGACTTTTAGGGATCACACTGCTCTCCTCATAGTGTGAAAAAGGGGCTAGCAAAGATGCCCTAAAAATTGCTTACCTAACCCTGGCCTGATTACCACAGCAGGTGTGGTTGAAACACAAAAAAAAGTTGAAACTTCTGCAAAGATGAGTCCACTCACTCTCAGTACATGAAATGTGCACACACTTAAAGACAAGACAAAATCCAGTAGACATGAAAGACAAGTGGTTCTTGTTGTGAGAGAACTCATGAGACAGGTATCACATCCAAATAGCAGCTCTGAGTGAATCAAGACTGGCAAATGAAGGCCAGGTCATTGAAATTAGAGCTGAATACACATTTTTTCTGGAGTGGCCACCTTGAGGGGAGCACCATGAAGCTAGTGGAGGTTTTGTAATCAAAACTAATATGATTTTATAGATACAACAACCTTGTATGCCTACTAAAAGAAATTAATAAGAAACCCATGACAATGCAATTGCCACTTGCAGGAAAATGCCATACTGCTGTCATCAGTGCCTATGCTCCCATCATAATGAACCCTGATGAAATCAAAGAAAAATTTTATGAAGACCTTTAGATTCTTATCATTAATGTGCCAAAAGAGGACAAGCTTATAATTCTGGGTGACTTTAATGCCAGAGTAGGCTCAGACTACCAGACATGGTAGGGACTCCATGAATGGAGTTGGAAAAAAACAACAGCAATGGTCACTTACTACTGAAGACTTGTGCATCTCATGACCTTCTTCTCACCAACACTGTCTTCTGTTTACCTAACTGCAATAAAACATTTGCATTTAATACTATGTGAATGTAAGGAGAAGAGAGACAGGATGTGAGAGTAATGAAGACAATGTGTGGTACAGAAAGCTGGACTGATCACAGACTTATTCTATCCAAGCTAAATATTTGCATTCAACAAAAGTGCAGTCTCAAGGCTAAAGAATTAATACCAACAGATTATAGACCTGAGGGAAAACAGTTTGTTACTAACTTAGAGGGAAAGTTGAGCCAACACACAGTTGGCAACAATGGAGCAGAAAAGAAATGGGCAGCTTTTAGAGATTTGTTGTACAGTGCTTCATTTGCTCATCTAAGTCAGAACACTTGCAAACATCAAAATTGGCTTGATGAAAATGATGGGGAAATTCAGAAGCTACTAAATGAAAAACAAGAACTCCACAGATTTACTAGCAGGATAGCTCATCCATCTCTAAGAAGGCAGCATTTAATTCCATCAAAAGTACAGTACAAGTGAAGTTTAGAGAGATGCAGTGTTCTTGGCTAAGTAGGAAGGAAGATTACAGTCAGTTTTATGCTGATAGTAACAATCCAAAGTACTTTTATGATGCCCTGAAGGCTATTTATGGGCCAAAGACCTATGTTATATCTCAACTACTCAGTGCTGCTGAAGCCACATTGATTAATGATAAGGAAGTAATCCTAGAGAGATGGGCTGAACACTTCCACAATGTTCTCAACAGATCATCATCAATCAGTGCTTCAGCCACTGACCATTTACTTCAGGTGAAGTCAATCCCTCCCTAGCTGAACTTTTAAATGAAGAACAGGTTTTGAATGCCATTAAGCTCTTTTTGTGTGGCAAAACACCTGGTGCTGATTCTATTCCAACTAAAATTTACAAGGTTGGACGGGGAGTTCCATTGCTCAAACAAAAGCTGACTGAAATTTTCCATGTTATATAGCAAAAGGAGGTTATCCCCCAAGAGCTCAAGGATGCCTACATTGTCCATCTCTATAAAGGTAAAGGAAATAAATTGTACTGTGACAATCACGGTGCAGGGGTGGGGAGAAGGTGGGGGGTAGAGGGAGGAAGGTTCTTTCTCTTAGCTGTTGTTGGCAAGATTTTTGTCAGAGTTTTCCTTGATAGGCTTATCTTTCACCCGAAAGGTCATCTACCTGAGAGCCAATGTGGCTGAGGAGCAGGTGATATGGTGTTTGCTGCCCCACCATTCCAGGAGAAATGCCCAGAGCGGAACAGGGTTTTGTACATGTTTGTAGATCTGACTAAAGTCTTTGATACAGGCAGTGATGAGGGCTTATGGAAAATTATGTGAAAATTTGGTTGCTGGGAGAAATTCATCAGTCAATTTTTGTGTGTCAATTTTATGACAGCATGCTTGACCAGGTTCTAGATAATGAATGATGCTCTCATGTTTTCCTAGTCACCAATAGAGTGGAATGAAGCTGTGTTCTTCCTTCCATGCTTTTTAACATGATGTTTCAGTCATGTTGTCAAATGTCTTCAATGAAGACGAACATGGCATTAAGGTCAGCTACCAAACTGATGATAAGTTATTCAACTTGAAAAGGCTACAAGCCAAGACCAAAATGGAGGTTTGATTTTTTGTTTGCAGATGATTGTGTACTCAATGCAGCCTCTAAAGCTGAGATGCAACAAAGTATGGTTTAATTCTCTGCTGTTTGCATTAGTTTTGACGTAACGATTAACTCCAAGAAAATACAGGTGTTCCATCAGCCAATACCACACCATTTATACATGGAACCATCAGTTGCTGCAAATGGAGAAGTTTTGAATGCTGTGGATAAGTTCACCTACCTTGGCAATATACTTTCCAGGGATACACAAATTGATAATGAGGTTGATGCACACATTCCCAGAGGTACCTGAGTGTTTGGGAGGCTCCGAAGAAAATTAGGGGAGAGAAGAGGCATTAGCTTGATTACTCAACTGAAGGTCTACAGAGTAATTGTGCTGATCCCATTGTTGGATGCCTATGAAACCTGAACCAGCACCATTCCAGGAAACTGAATTGCTTCCATTTGAATTGTCTTAGGAAGATTTTGAAGATCACCTGGCAGGATAAGGTGCCAAACACTTAGGTCCTTGTTTGTACTAAACTTCCAAGTACTCAAACTCTAGTGCAGAGAGGACAACTACAATGTGTTGGCCACAGTGTTCAAATGCCAAATGTATGCTTACCTAAAAGATTATTTTATGGAGAACTCACACAGGGCAAGCATTGACATGGTGGTCAGAAGAAGTGATACAAAGACACTGTCAAGGTCTCTCTTAAGAACTTTAGAATTGGTTGTATGACATGGGAGACACTGACACAGAACTGCCCAGCATGGCATGCCATATCAGAGAAGGTGCTGTGCTTTATGAGCAAAGCAGAATTGAGACAACTCAAAGGAAACACAGGATGTGCAAATTTGGAGTATCCAAACCAAATGTTCAGGTGGACTATTTGTGCCTGACCTGTGGTAGAACATTCTATGTTCATGTTGGTCTGATTTGCCACAATCAGACATACTGTAACTTGACTCTAACATAGTGATGTCATTTTGATCCTCTTTGAGAATGAAGGACAACAACCAACCAGGTGTTGTATGTGTTTTCTCATTTGATCCTTACAACAAAGGATTTCTTACTTACTTTTTTAAAAAAAATCATGCTTATTGTGGAATTTTCAAGGTCAAAAGTAAGATATTGTCTTTTAACATTTTTGTGGGGAAGGGAGAGAATTTATAACAGATAATAATGGATCAACAAGCAAAGCTTTGCAAAGTGCTTACATACATTTTTCTCTTTTGATCCTGATAAGCACCTTGTGAGGAAGATGTTAGTATTATCTCCCGTTTTGCAGATGAGAAACCCGACGTTGAGACATAAAGGGTCATAGAACCACAAAGTATCTGACACAGGATCTGAACTCATCTTCTTGCCTGCAGGTCTGATTTGCAGTGTACCCTGATCTCCTTTACTCTAGAGCCTTTCTCCTACCATTCAAATCACACTAGTTGGCTACCATTAGAAGGTAAGCCCCTTGAGGGCAGGAATTCTTTTGACCTTTCGTTAGTAACCCCAGTGCTTAGCACAGTGGTTGGCATATGGTTAGCATTTAATAAATATTTGTTGGTTGATAGATTAAGTGATTGGTGTAGTACTCTTCTTTTTTGCAAGATTGTCTTCCCGATGTGCTCTTTTATATTAATCTAATACCAAATCCAATGACTGTTTCTCTCTTTGTCCTTATCCTCACCATATTTGTTCTTACCTTTTTGAACTATTTGGCACTGATGGCTACCTTCCTCTTACTCTCTCCTCCCTTGGTTTTCATGACTTTTAAATCCCCTTGTACCTCTTTGAACTTCCATTCCTCTGTCTCCCTTGCAGGCTTCTCCTCTGTCTCACTTGCTCACAAAATATGGATATTTGTCAAAATTCTTCCCCCCTTCCTCCTCTTCTGGCACATACTCGCTCTATTCCTGATTTGGACTCCTCTTATTGCTTGAATTATAAGGGAGACTCCCATTCTTTGGAATTGCAATCTCAAATTTTCAACTATTAGATGTCTCTGCCTGAATGTTTCCCCCACACTTCAAAACCATGTTGTGAACAAGTGGTGGCACATAATAGTGATGGAATCCTACTGTGCTATAAGAAATGATGAGCTCAATGATCTTAGAAAAACAAGGAAAGATTTGCATGAAATAATGAGAGCAAAATGAGCAGGACCAAGAAAACATTGTATACAATAACAGCAATATTATTTTAAGAATGATTGAGTGAATAAATCATTTTGCCTATTATTAATACCTAAATTAACTATAAAGGACATGTGAAGAAAGATGATATCTGCATCCAGAGAAAGAACTGATGAATTGAAGTATGTCTAGAATAATTTTACACAGACACACACACCTATACCTATATCTATATCTATCTATCTATCTATCTATATCTATATCTATATATATTTGTGTGTAATGGTAGCGAACTAGAGTAGGGGAAGAAAGAACAAAAGAAATTTACATGATAACTTTATTATATATTTAAAAGGAATAGCAGGTTGTACATAATAGATTTGCAATTTCACATGCAATCATCTTTTTTATTATACTATGTTATGGAAATACTTGTTTTATTCTATAAATTAAAAATGAAATAAAATTTTAAAAATCATGTTGTTCAGGGCTCCCTGAATGTGATTCTCTTCTTAGCTACATCCAAGTTCAAGATACTGTTGGGATAATTATGTATTTGAAACTGCAGCTAATGAGGTTATATCGAAGTTTCCCTTTAGCTAGAATAAGCCTGATGAAACATGAATTCAAAGCAAATTACATTTAAGGAAACAGAGCAGCAAGCTTATAACAAGCAGGTGAATCAGGTATTAAACGACACTTTTACCACCGAATCACAAATGGCTTCTCCCTTTAACATGTCTCCCAGGAGCATTAGCTTCTGCTCACAATTAACCTTAAGAAGTCTATAATAGCTTACTCATGGAAAGATACTAGGGTACCTAGGGTATAGTATATACAAAAGACTCTCCTTAGTTAATTTTTCATTTCATCTCACCATAACAGCAACATAAAACATTGAATTCAACATGGCAAGTGGATGAATGCTGAAATCCCTGTGTGTATCATACCATCTTATGGTAACTGCTCCTCTTCTAAGTCCTCACTACTTGCCTGCCAAAAACCCCATGTCCAGAACAAACCATTTTGTGGTTCTACTTTTCAGGGAATTCTCTACAGTGAGTTATCGTTTGGTTTATGTCAGAAATGGGTCAAAATAAAACTCTACTGGAAAATATCCATTAAATCAAAGCATCTGAGGGAGGAGCCAAGATGGCAGAATAGAAAGACACACATATACTAGCTCCTAATACACAGCCCATAAAGTACCTGTAAAAAAGAACTCCCAACAAATTCTGGAGCAGCAGAAGTCACAGAACAATGTAGTGGAGGAGATTTCTGCTCGAGAGCCCTGAAAAATTGACACCAAAGGTCCATCGCGCACCAGACCCAGAGCAGAGCCCACAACTGCCTTGGCCGCACGCCACTGAGAGGAGCAGATCTGGGCAGGCTTCAGGGACAGAATCTCCAGTGGCCACGCAGGTCCCTCCACCCACAGGTGCAAAGGTCAGTGAGAGAGCATTTTTGGCTGACCAAGAGGGGAGCAGGGTGTCTCCATAACTCAGGCCCTCTCGGGAGTCAGCAGTGGAGGCGGAAGTGGACAGGGGTTCCCAAAGCAGGCAGGAGCTCAGATCCATTGTTGATGGTCTCTGTATAAACCTCCTGAGGGAACTGAGCCCCGTGAGTTGGCCCCGCCCCCACTCGAGCAGCTGAACTTAAACTCACACTGAATAGCAGCCCTGCCCCCGCTGAAAGCCCTGAGGCTGGGAAACAGCATTTGAATCACAGACTCCAAGCACTAACTGGGCAGATCTGGAGGCTAGGTAGGTGTGGAAAGGGATCTCAGAAGTCAAGTAACTGGCTGTGAAAATGCCCAGAAAAGGGAAAAAAATAAGACCATAGAAAGTTACTTTCTTGGTGAACAGATATCTCCTCCCTTCCTTTCAGATGAGGAACAGCAATGCTTACCATCAAGGAAAGACAGAGAAGTCAAGGCTTCTGTATCCCAAACATCCAAAATAAATATTCAATGGGCTCAGGCTATGGAAGAGCTCAAAAAGGATTTTGAAAATCAAGTTAGAGAGGTGGAGCAAAAACCAGGAAGAGAAATGAGAGAGATGCAAGAAAAGCATGAAAAGCGGGTCAATACCTTGCTAAA
>CM053770.1:537847135-537874176 GCA_028658325.1 Potorous gilbertii
GGAGGGGAGGGGAGGGAAGGGGAGGGAAGGGAAGTGAAAAAGCAGTACGTACAATTCTTCTTGTTTCTTTGGTATTGGTATTAGAAACAGATGTCTCTTCCTACCACTTGTCCAGTGAAGATCAATCAGGAGGCATACTTACATTCACATAGAGCTTTATAGTTTACAGAATGTATTCACAAAAAATTATCTCATTTGGTTCATATAACATCTCTGTGTGTAATGTTAATTAGAGAGTTAAAGATCTTCCCCACCCATTGATAGGCCTGCCCATTAAGAAAAGCTTGATTAGGAGAAGCCCACACCTTTTGTTAATTTCTAATGAGGCACTGGTTCTAAAGGGTTGTGATGCCCTTTGGCTCTGAAAAGTGTATAAATACTCTGAAGTGAAGTTTTACCTTGGGACTTACTCATTGGAAGTATTTGTTTGGCCAGATGAGACTCCTGGCAGCCACCAAGGAGGTCCCTGGCTTTGAAAACCCAGATGTTTGTGCTTCTCTCTCTGGTAACTGTGTATGTATGAACTGACTTGATCTGTCTACTGATTTGTGATGTATACATTGCTTACAGTCAGACAGTTGGAAGCTCCATCTGTTGGTTGACCTTTATTTCTCTGTTTGTATTTCCTCTGAAGTCAGGGTACTGACTTTTCTCCCTGAACTAAATGAATGATATATGTGTTTGATTTAAGTGATTGTTGACCCCTCAAAAGTTGCTTTCCTTTCAGAAAAGCAGATCAAAGAACCTGTACAGCAGACCCTCCTGTATATGTTGGGGTCCTTACTGTTACACTGTGAGATAGGCTTTTTTTATTATTAAAGACAGAGACTGGATCTGGTATTTCATTGGTATAGAGAACGCTCACATGAGAAAATTTCTCTACCATTTTAAGTCAGTATCTTCTTACCTGTTTATAGTCTTAGTCAGCTAGAGCAGAGGTGTCAAACTTACCTGACCATCCAAGTACTGGTGGAGCCAGATTAAAAGTAAAAATTGGGAAGTGTTTAATAAAATAAATAAAATTACAACACTACATAGGTAATGTTAATTTGTGGTTTTCTAAGTCAATATGCTGCCAGCAGGGATTGGTTTCTGTTTGAGTTTAACACCACTGACCTAGAGCACCATGAGAGGTTGAATTATTTGCTCAGAATCACACAACCAATATGTGCCAGAGATAGGACTTGAACCAAGGCCTTCCAAGCTTAGAGACCAGCTCTCTATCCATTATATCACACTGTTTCTTCTCACTGATATTATTATTATATTGTAATATCATGTAGTAAGTAATTAACAGAGTTGGAATTTCAAAATCAGATTATCTGACTTCAAGATTAGGGCTCATTTATATAAGGGTATGGTGTTCATTTATAGGTAATGGGAGATGGGTTAGTAAGAGATATATGGATTGAAGTGGAGAGGATTGTAGGTGTAGATATGTAGGTAATGGTTGTAGGGAAGGTTAGATAGGGCCCCAAAGTGTGTGTGACTCTGTGTGTGTGTGTGTGTTTGTGTGTGTGTGTGTGTGTGTGTGTGTGTGTGTGTGTAAAAATACAAAGATAAAGTTGTCTTTCCATACCTATAGGTACTTATTTATATGCCAGTGAGAGAAGGACCTAAACAGGTGAAAGTCAGACAGCAATAAACATATACCTTCGTCACTCACTAATAGGTCTATTTGTAACGGGAATTGTGGCCCCCAAACACCAAATCCAGAAACAAAATAACAAATGCATTTTAAAAAGCTCTCCATGTCAGTATTTATTGGGTTAACAGCACCTGACATTTTCATCCCTAGCTGTCACCTTTTCTAACTTCAGAATTGCAAGATCTAATTGGAAGATACAATCCCTGGGCAGAATATGCTGTACACAGCCTTGCTGGAATAGTTCAGTTTCTGAATAAAACATGTTAAGGCACTTATCTGAAAGTGGGAAGTTCATTGACTTTGTTATTATTACTGTAATTAAGGTAAAATAGAACTTGCTAGACAGGTCTGCCCACCACTAACGAGGATTTCTTAATTGCATGACCCGGTGTGGCAGGCTAACATTATGTGAAACTCTGTGTCTTCCCCCCTTCCCCGAACACACATAGCAAAAGTTTAGTAAGGAGCAATTTGAATTAAAATCATTGAATTTAGTGTTGGAAGAGACCTCAAAGGTCAGGCAGTCCAACCCCCTCATTTTATAGAAAGGAAATATTAGTCTCTTATCTTGGCAAGTCAGGAGTAGACCCTTAAATTGCTGGGATAATTCCATTTGCCCTGTGATGATCCCAACAAGGACTTTAATGCTTGAAGTCAATATATTAAATTATTTGGGGGAGGAATGGGAAAGCCATCTAATCATAGACAGGGCATTGGATTATACGTACCATGATGAGAAAAAGCCCTGTTGTCCACTTGCCCCCTTGCTCTGAAATGAGGTCCTATTCACTGCTTCGAGCTAGAGCTGCTGCTTGGTTTATGTGGTGGGAGTAGCCTAAAGAAAGAACAAGACACAGGTATCGACTGTAGGGAAACAATTTAAAAGGCTGGCTTGGGAATTCCGGGGAGAATAGACAAAGCACCAGGGCAAGTTGGCCATGAGGCCAAAGAGGAAGCCCACGAGGGCCTTCGAGCATTCAGATATCATGCGTGTCTTAATAATAAGTATGGCTAAATGACCATAACTCCATAAACAATAATGAGAGCTAGCACTTACATAGCCCCATAGGGTCAATGTCTATCTTTCTTAGAAAAATAATAATAATAAATAGTATCTAACTCCTACGGTTGCTGTGATAAAATGAGACAATATTTGCAAAGTGCTTTGTAAAGTATATAGTATTATAGAAGGGCTAGCTAGCATTATTATTATAGAAGCAATAATTAAAATAAATATATTATATTTATATATAGTTCATATATTTATGTATAGTTCATAAGTAAGAATTATTTATTATATATTCATATGTCTAGCATTAATATATTTATAGTTATAATATAATATAATTTATACAGTTAATAAATATTATTGCTACTAATCGTACTATAAAAGTTTATCTTTTGCACATTATATATATTTTATATTGCATATATGCAATATATTGCATATTATATATAATTTAAAAATTATTACTGTTCTAACAACAATGACAGCTAGGACTTCCATAGTACTATGTAATTTACAAAGCACTTTACAAGCATAATCTCATTTTATCATCACAACAACCCTAGGAGGTAGGTACTATTTTTATTCCTCTTTTACAGATGAGAAAACTGAAACAGAAAGAGGTTAAATGACTGATCCATGGTCACACAGCTAGGAAATATCTAAGCCTAGATTTGAACTCAAGTGCCTCTTATCTCATAAAGCCACCTCTGGCTACACAGAGAGGAAACTGAAGGTTTTTATACATAGCTGTGGAGATTTATTTACTTATAACTTTATAGAATCATGGCTTTAGAGTTGCGAGGAATCCTTGGAAAATACTGGGTCCCAGAGAAGTGCAATGATTTGCCCAAAGTCCACCTGCAGTAAGCCACAGAGCTGGAGCTCAAATTCAGTTCCTCTGACTCCACATCAAAGACTCTTTCCACTGCTTCATGGTGAATCCTTCAATTATAAGGCAGAGAGACCCCCAAAACCCTAGCACAGCATAGCTACACCCTCCAAGTCAACCCTTGACTTCCAAAAGAGACAAGTGGTCACTCATATTGAACTTTCATTCCCTTTTATTTTGCCTTGCTCCTCCAGAAAGGTCAGATTTGTTATCTATCAGAAATGAGCAGAAAAATCCTCCATTTCTAAAATGCACTAGTCTTTCTAGCTTCAAGACAAGCTCTTAAATCAAACCCAGAAAGCTCCGGCTAGAAATCACTCAGGGTTGTCTACTATAAAGGTCACATTCTGAGCTATCAAGAGTTCATTTCATCATAGTTTATGGTAGAGCTCTATCTTCCAGACACAACAAAATTCTCGTACTTCTATTCTCTAATACCTCCTTTGCCTCCCCACTTAGTGGCCTGGATCCTATTGACTTGCATAGAAAAGCTGTCCTGGAGATAACTGAAATGAGGAAATAATGATAAATGTTAAGTATAGGGACTGAGGTGGAAATAATGGCACTTGGTGGAGAAAATCAACTTGTTCTATAGACATTTTTCCAAGGTTGCTATAATTCATCCTACATTTCCGTTGGTCATGGGGTAGTTTGTCAAACTTACAGCTTAGGATGGGTGGGAGAAGGTAGTATAATGGACTCAGAGTCAAGGAGGCTTGTGTTCAAATCCAGCCATAGATATTTACTAACAGTATGACTTTGGATAAATGTAAGTTTCAGTTCCATCATCTGCAAAAATGAGAAGGTAGGATTCAAATGGTCACCAACACCTCTAAATCTATGATCCTGTGTTCTCAGCTGTGAGCTCATACAGACTGGCTTCAAATCTTTCAATAATAACTCAGTCACTTAATAAATGGCTCAGGTCCGACCCAGAGTTCAGCTGCTGGAAATATCTGATTTTGACTCTGTCATTCTAACAGCCCTCACTCAAACCATAAGGCCTATGAAATAAGTAAGCAATTAATAAAGTAGAGGTTTATTAATAACTGGAACAAAACAGAAAAAAGTAATAAAAATATCTCCCTTCTCCGATGAGCTTCTTCATTTATTTTTTGGTCACATTGGTAGTGCAGTGCCTAGATGTAGGATAGACCTGAGTTTTTATCCTGACTCCAACTCTTACTGACTGTGCAACTCTGTGGAGTCACCTTGTCTGTTTGTCTCAGTTTCTTCCACTGTAAAATGAGGGTCGTAACGGTACCTACTTCTCAGAGTTGTTGTGAAATAGTATTATAAACTACTTAGTGTAGTGTCTGGTCCATAGTGCTATTTAAATGCTAGTTATTATATTTTTATTAGTATCCCCAATGTTACAGTGAATTAGGATTATTCCTACCTCTTGGTCATTTTTCACTTCCAGGTCTATTTCAGGCAGTGTCTCCCATATTACTTGCCTCATTCCCTCTATGAACCTACTCACACACACACACACACACACACACCCACTATTGCTGGTGCAGCCCCTGCTTTACTGACAGCTCCCACAATTTCCCAAATCAACTCTTCATCTACTGACTTGATCTTTTTTAAGCAGGTCACCTCCTACCATGGCAGTCATCAGAGCCATGAACAGAGTGGGCCAACAGTTTGTCCAAGAAAAGAGAACTTAAGACCCCTCTGATATCATTTGAAAGAAGACAGAGACACCATAGTTGAGGTATGGAACTTTAGTGGGATGGAGTTGGTGCTCAGATAATGGGAACAGGTGGACTCCCTCTCCAGTTGAAAGAGCAGGTCAACTATCTGCATGCTTTGTGGGATCAGAAAAGGCTCTGCTGGTAGGAGATTAGCTGTGGCCCAGCCTACAAATAGGGAATGAGACTCAGCCTTGGCCTTGTCCCATTGAATTGGACCTAAGCACCCACAACAATGATCCTGCATGATCTATCTCACATTTTCTACTTGGGGAAACAAGGAGGCACAGTTGAGAAGGGGACCAATGAAAGACTATAGAGTAGTCCTTTTACCTTTCCTACAACTCACCCTCAAAATGAGGCCCTACTTTTGTGGGACAAAGGATACACAGTCAAACTTTTCCAAAGGACAGAGCCCCCAATGTGGAGCAAGAAGAGAGTAAAAATAGTTGAAAAAGGTCTCTTCAGGGCCCCAGAAAATTAAAGGACATGACCTAGATGAATAGGAAGGAGGAAGGGCTTCCCTAAGCCCAGGGATATTCACCACCTCATGGGGGATGGAAGTGGAAGGGGTGGTATATGAGAAGAGAAAAAAACAAGGGGGAGGACTTCAGGTAGAGCCAGATCAAAGACCCATCTAGGCCTTCAACCAAAGGATCACAGATTTGGAGGTAGAAGGGGCCTTAGCAGTCATTGATTACATTTTCTAGATGAAGAAACTGAAGCACAGAAAAATTAAGGCTTTTCCAGAATCTCACAATGATGAGGTTTTTTAACACAATTCCTTCTGAATCCAAGGACAGTCCCCTATCCACTATGCTATCCCCTCTCCTGGGGTCCTTCTCTTTCTTAAGTTATGTTCTTCTTTGCTTTTCAAACTTTCCTGCCAACTAGAAGAGGAGCTTGGATCAAGGGCACACAGGTAAGGGGTGAAGGCCCCTTACTCTCTCCTTAGTTACTCCTCTGAAAAGATTGGTACCCCAGAGGAAGGCTAAATTTTAACAACCCAGCTAAAAGAGGACTTAAGAAATCTGGGTTCTGGTCCATGCTGTAACACCGGCTCTAAGGCTCTTTAAAATGAGGAGGCTGGACAAGAAACTTTTTAAAGTTCCTTCTAATTTCAACAGTTGGTGAGTCTGTGAAATTCAGGCCCATTCCAATTATATCTCAGCTCAATTTCCATAAAAGTTAAACAAGTCTTCTTCTGTGACCTTGGATCAGTGATAAGAACTCCCTGGAGTCTCACTTTCCTTCTTCTGGAAAATAAGAGTTGGAATAGATAAAGGATTCCCAATCAGAGGTTCATAGATTCCCCTAGAGGAGTAGAAGAATTTTATCGAGAAGTTGTGGGAAATATTGGGTAAATAACTATACTATCCTAGTAAAATAGTCTAAAAGATATGATGTTAAGTTAAAAAAAAGTCTGAACTGAAGAAAGTTTTATGAAAAGTGAAACCATTTTATTTCTTATATACATATACATGGTAAATTCTAGAATTTAGAGATCTGGAAAAGACCCAACCTTCTTAGTTTACAAATGAGGAAACTGAGACCCAAAGAGGTTAAAGTGACTTTCTCAGAGTCACAGAGCTTATCAGGTAAGATTGGAACCCAGGTCTTCTTGACTCCAATTCAACTCCCTGACCATAATATCACATCCCTTTCATACTGAATAGAGGGTGTGTAGACAAAAAAGGTTGGAAATCCTGGACTTGGCCTTGACCATTAGCATTATAATTTGAAGGTTTTGGGGAGGGGGTAGAGTCAAGCCCTCTTTCTTCCCCCTTCCCAAAAGCATCAATTTGCTGAGGTTACCATTCCTCTCTCTAATACAGTAATCAGACTCCTTAGATGCCAAATACAAATAAAACAACCAATCTTAACACCTCATTATTAAGAAAAATTGAAATAGTAACAGATGAAGTAGGAAGCTCACAGATGACCCTCATGGGGAAAGAAGTCCCCTGCAGTGACCTCTTGGCTTGTCCAAGCTTTTCTCTTCCTTCCAGGGACAGTGTCTGCCCCTTTCCCAAACTGAAAGTGAGTTATGTACTTCAGTGGTGATCCATAAACCTGATCCCATTGCTGACAGACACAGAAGCTTTGTCATTCTACATTTTCAGCCTGGATATTTCACCCTTCCTTAGGCTCCAGGAGCTCATAATATTATTGCCAAACTCAAGGCTTCATATTGACTTTATATATTATTTACATGTTATATATTGGCTTTAGCCCACTTCAACTGGGAACCCCCAAGCTCAAGCAATTTATCAGACTCAACCTTTCCAGGTATCAAGGATTACAGGTAGGCATACACTAAGCCTTTGTGTTGGATCTTAAAGGAGTCTACAGATCTGGATTGGAAGGAGAGGCAGGCAGGAACAGTTGTCCAGTGAGAAGAGGCAAAGGGAATAAGAATCTATATAGCACCTACTATACGACAGGCACTTGCTAAGCACTTTTTACCAATATTATCTTATTGGATACTCACAGCAACCCTGAGAAGTAGCTTCTATTATCCTCATTTTATAGCTGAGGAAACTGAGGCAAACGGAGGTTTAAGTGACTTGCCCAGGGTCACACAGTTAGTAAGTGTCTACGGTCAGATTTGAATTCATGTTTTCCTGACTCCTGACCCAGCATTTTATTCATTGTCCCACCTGCTTTCCAAGGAAGAAATTTGTTCAAAGACATATAGGCAAGAATATTTATAATTTTGAGAGTCTGGCAGATAAGTTTGTTCATAGTGGAGCTCCAGAAATAAGGAAAAAGTAGTTTAAATTGATGGTGAGCAGGGGGGACCCAAACAATAGACATCTACTCTTCCAAGCCCTAACAATCTTGCTATTTTAAGAGCCTGTCCTGAAGGTAAAGGGGATAGGGCATTGCAGTAGTTCATGATTTCATGTAATACAGGAATTGTACTTATTGCGTATAGTGCCAGAGGCCAGAGCTAGGATGGACGTGGAAGTTACAGAGAAATCAATTTTGTCTCAATGTGATCTGAGGAAGCTCTTCCTAGCAGAGGCTGAGAACTACTCACCAGTGTACCTTCTCTGTAAAATTACCTGACACGTTCTGCATATGTTCATGTATTGTTTCCCCAAATAGAAGGCCCTGTGACTCTGGAGTCAACTTGACCTGTCCTCTTGAGTTGTCATATTTTTGTGGAATTGTGACTTTTGGTTGACACCCTGAAGGCAAAATATTTTTATCTTCCTATGCCCCAACATGTCACAGTCCCTGGCAAATAATAGGCGATTAAAAAATGTTTGTTGAGTGATTGTAGAGATCATTGATTTACTGAGTGGGAGGTTGAACTATATGGCTTCTAAAGTTTCTTTCAATCTTAACATTCTTTGACTCTATGATTGTATTATTAAATAGTATTAATTGACTCTTCTTTGCACTAAGCTATTCTCTGACAACATGATTTTAAGCAGAATTCTCATCGAGAGACAGAATTGTTTGGTAGATAGGGAAGAAGACTTAGAGTCAGGAGGCCCTGGGTTCAAACCACACCTCAGAACTTATTAGTTGTATAATCAAATGCAAATTACTTTAATCTCTGTGAGCCTCAGTTTCCTCCTCTGCAAAATGGTGGAGGAATGAACTGGAGGCCCTCAAAAATTCCTTCTAACCCTAAATTTAGGATTCTAAATCCCAGAGAATAGAGACCAAGTAAACTGGATCATATTTTTAATCAAGTAAGGACTGACATCTTTTTGACAAGTGATGATGAAGAAGGTGAAGAATGAGAGGAATAAAAGCTATATAATTTTAGTGAATATTCATGTACTATCTACTATGAACTATCACTGGATTAAGAATATTATAGATCTTATGTCATTTGATCCTCACAACCACCCTGAGAGGTAGATGCTATTATTACATCCATTTTAGAGTTGAGGAAACTGAGAGGCTAAATGATTGGCCCAAAGTCACACAGCTAATAAGTGTCTGAGGTGGGATTTGAACCCAGAACTAATGTTCTATCCACTGTACCACCTGGATGGCTCATTTTACAAACCATGTCAAGTCTATCATAACAACAAGTGGCCAATGACTACACCATCAATAATTTGTTAAATACATTTAAAACGACTTGTCTAATGTCATATCAGAGATAGCTATTGCTTGTCTCATCAAAATTTGCCAGCAGGGAGATAATTGATGTTTGTAATGAGGACCCTGAGGCACTGCGACGCAAGAATGACAACAATGACAATGAAAAGCAATAAAAATAGTTGATACCACACATGTGTATGGATATACATATACATACATATAGACATATATCTATCTACATACATACAAACACTACATCTATAAATACATATATATGTGAACACCTTTTTGGTTTCAGAATACTGTACATCCCTTATATCTCTTGAGCCCCACAGCAATCCTGTGAAGTACTTCAATTGTTACTGTACCCATTTTACATTGCAAAAACTGAGATATAAAGAAGTTAAATGACTTGCCCATAGGAAAACAGGTAAAAAATGTCAGGGGCACAATGAGAACTCCGTTTTCTCTTCATTTCAAGTCTCGGACTCTTCCCACTACATCAGGCTGCCTGTCAGTTCTTGGAATCAAAAAGAAAGATTGAACAGAGGGTTGCATGTACAATAGAAAGAACACAGGATCTTAGAAGGGGTGAGGAGGACAATGGGGGGGGGGGGGGACAGAAGGGTAGCTGATGGGGGAGGTGAAACAGTCCAGGCAGCGAGTGGAGCTAGGAATGAAGTGAATAGCATTGGAGATGTCCATTATGTCCTTGAACCCACAGGAATCTACATGTTAACAAAATGATGTTTTCAGGAATGAACTTTAACTATAAATAGGTACAGTGCTATTGTCTCATAGCCCTAAGATACACGTTATTACACTAAGTGAGGCTTAAGTCTAGCCATCGTTCAGAGGAGACTCCTTAAAAAGAAGCATAGGTAATTCTGACATACTGAAAAGAGTGTGTTAAGTTTTTCTCCAGTGGGTGATACCAGTAATTACTGATGTTCTCTTATGGTAGAATCAGTACTTCCTCTCATTACAGTGCAGGCTTTGACCACATCATCTTTCCTACATAGTACATTGTTGAGAAACAATAAAAATACCCCTGAAGACCTCCTAGGATTCTGTTGATATAACATTCTGCAAATTTCATGAGGTTTCCAAAAGCGTTTATCATAATATTATCATTCATAAGTTCCCTCAAGGTTTCCTCTTAATCTTTTTTTAAATAGTCAGATATTGAATGGTAATTCCTTAGACTGGAAGGGTATTGTTATTTCAAGGTGAAAAACCAAGAATGGAGAAGTGCCTGAGACACCAGTATTATGGCATCATTAAACTAATCTTACAGAGATTTGACTCAATTAAGAAAACAGATTAAGGGAGATACAGACATCATGTTGAACAGATTGTGGGCTGGGTTAGTGGGCTGCAGGGAGGGGCTCGTCTCAAGTTGCAGTATTAGTATTCTCAATTCAGTTTCACAAATGTATTGTTTACTTTGTTCTGGTCAACATACTAAGATCTGGGAAGGGGAAAACAAAAGCCAAACAATACCTGCCTTCAAGGAGCTTACATGCTATTAGTCCTAATTGGCTATTTATCTACCCTTCCATACATTATAGCACCAGATTCCTTGGACAGGGAAAAATCATCTCCATAAACTACCAATCTACTGCTTTTTCATCCTCCTCAGAAAGTTATTAAAAGGTCACAATGTTGTTTGTCTTTCATCCTCAAAGGAATTTTATTCCTAATCCTAGGATTATCTGAATATACTATCTGATGAGAAGGCTGAATTGGAAATTTTCATTGAATTTGAATTATTAGTGCAGTAAAGATCCCATTTTCCTCTAATCTCACTGCTTTCTCTGACCCATTGTTCAACAGAAACTGTGAAACATCCTAAATTCTATCTAAGGAACCTGACAAATGGCAACCACAAAGTTAAGAGGTCATTTTCAGCCTCCCCATGAAAATATAGTAAAGATAGTATTAAAATGAGTAAGGTAAAAGAACATGTCCAGACCAGACTACCGTCTCTGTCTCTAAGGGTGACATGGAGGAAAATTGTACAGGAAAGATAGACTTTCTTTAGTATCTACTTAAGAAAGCTATGAATGCACTCAATCATCCCATCATGAAATTTATCACCGATTAATTTATCCAAACTCTTCTCAGGGAATTCTCCAAGGTAAAATTGAGTAAGTGGGAAACTGAATCAATTTCATTAGGAAAAATGTTCAAAATTAATTAAGTTGCATTCAATAAACATTTCATTTGGACCTGCTATGCGTAAGACACACAGCTTCTGAAGAACATGGTGTTTTCTGAGTTAGTAACAGGTGACACTACACTTCTGACTGCCTTAGAGTATTATCAGATAATTTGTCCAGGTTGGAGAGCATGGTTTCTTAATGTGTGTTAAACACCCATTTGACAGTCTGATGAAGCCTGTGGATCCTTTTTTAGGAAAATATTTTAAACACATAAGATAAAATATCTAATATTACAAAATAAAACAATTATAATTATTAAAATATTTTTTAGAAGTTCACAGACCCAAGGTCAAGGACTCCTGGCTAGAATGAAAAAGACATCTCTTGCATTCCCTCTACTCACACAGACACTGCCCATCATCTCTTCTCTAGACTATTTCACTGACCTCTTAATTTATCTCCTTTCATCAAGTCTCTTCTCAGTCCAATCCATCAACTGTTAAATTACATATCCCAAAATGTACATCTGACCATGTTACCTCTTTACTCAGCAGGTTTTGGTCGCTATTACTTCTTGGATTGAATATGAAATTGTTCTTTTTAGTATTTAAATCTTTAAAATCCAGCCTCCTCCTATTTTTCCAGTCTTCATATATATTACTCCACTTCACATACCCTTCAGTTCAACCAAACTGACTTTCCTGATGTTCCTCACACAACACACTCCATTTCCCATATCTCCATGCCTTTGCACTGCATGTCTCCCATGCCAAAGATGCACTCTCTGCTTACTCCAATCTCTGGGAATTCCTGGTTTATCAGATGTCAACTTAGGCTTCCCTGATTCCCCTCAATGGGGAACTTTGTGTTTATTTATTTTTTTAATTTATTATTTTTGGGGGTAGGCAATTGGCATTAAGTGACTTACCCAGAGTCACACAGCTAGCAAGTATTTGAGGCTGGATTTGAATTCAAGTCTTCTTGACTCTGGGGCTGGTGCTCTATCCACTGCATCACCAACCGGCCTTACAGCCCCTTTGTGTTTATTTATCGGCAAATATGCTGAACCTTCCAGAGAAAAATAATATAAACTTTTTATAGGCAGTATCATCTCTCCTTTTTTTGGTTTTGTTTTGGTCTTTGGGTCCCCAGCACCTTGCATGGGCAGATAATAATGGATGTTTAATACATTTTTACTGAAATGAGGACAGGTTACCTGACAGAACATGGTCACACACTAATAGGCAGAGCTAAAATTCAAACCCAAAAGTAATGACTGCAAGTCCAGGTTTCCTTCCATTAGATCTTGCTGTCTCTTAATGCTGGCCCAATGACACCTGAAAAGAGTTAACCCCTAAACAAAGGAACTGTCATTATTGAAAGTCCTAAGTGTTAGTTTTTAATCTGCTTTTGTGCAAATTCCAGCCTCAGAAATGTGGCATTTTCAAGACCTTGCCTGATCCTGACCACAAAGGTAATACTGACATACTGCATCCTATACCGCAGCTCTCTTGGGAATGATGGGGATTTCACTTTAGTAAAGCTAGAGCCTCCAGAGGGAGGGAGGGAGGGGAAGACAGATAGGGAGGAGGAGGGGGGGAAGGGTAGCAAGTATGACAATGAGCAATGAGGGGAGAGGGAAAGGACAGAAAATAACAAGGTTAAATGTGGGGCTGTCAATCTCCCTGGTGCCCCGCCAGACAAATGATAGCATCTTCCCTTTTCAATAACCTTCTTGGCACCCAATTTACATGAGTTGTGAGATAACTCTCAGCTCTCTGTCTTTCTCTCTCTCATTTGCAAATCAGAAAACAGTGGACAGGTACCAGAGCTTTTGGCAGTAAATGTAAAAAGAAGAACCTGCCCAGATCTTCTCTCCAAAACAAATAAGGATGCATTTGTCTCCCACAGATGAGGCTAGACCTGTGATTTAATGGATTTAGAAATCTTCCGATGGAGGAAACTCCCTTTATCAGTACAAATCAGAACAACCTTAGCAGATTATATTCTTAGAGTTTCTTAGGGGCAGTAAGTGACCAAGGCACTTGCCCAAGGTCACAAAAGCTAGTATGTGTTATAAAGAGGACTTGAGCCCATGTCTTCCTGATTTCAAGGTCAGCATTCTGTCCATTATACTATGGCTGTAACGGGTAGGGGAGGGGGAGAAGGGGAAAGGAGGAGGGTGAGAGAAAAGCCCATAACATTACAAGGAAGCTCTACTATTCAAACATTGCACCAGTCAGGAGAAAAAAGTCATTTAAAGAGGGCATTGACTGTGTGCTTGACTTTACCCCTACCCTTGGGCCCTGAAACACTGGAAATCTGCTTAAGAAAATACTCAATAAGTGAATTCAAGTTGATGAGTATTCTCATAAGTGCCTATTTTGTGCTAGGCACTGTGATCAATGCTAGTGATACCAAGAAAGGGGAGAAGAAAACAGTCCCTGCTTTCAAAAAGCTCATAATCTGATGGGGGAGACACACAAACTATGCACAAGTAAAGTTTAAGGTATGTTTGTGTGTGCGTGTGTGTGTGTATTGTGTATATGTATGTATGTGTGTGTGTGTGTGTGTGTGTATATATATATATATATATATATACACACACCAGGTATATACAGGCACATACATGCATGTGTACATACATATATACAGAGGTGGATGTATGTGTATAGTCATATCTGCACATGGTTACATATTTGTGTATGTATACATATATGATAAATTAAGAGTTACCTCAGTGAAGGCACTAGCACTAAGGGAGATACTGGAAAGGCATTTTTGCAGAAGATGGGGGGACTTAAGCTGAGACACAAAAGAAGTCAGAGAAGGGAGGAGGCTGAGATGGAGAAGAGAATTCCAGGCAGCCAAGAGCAGGAATGTCAAAGATGCTATTATCACTAGGTCACAGAGGGTACAAAGGGGAGTGGAGTATAAGAAGACTGGAAAAGTGGGAGGGGACCACGTGGTGAAGGGTTTTAAAAGCCAAACAGAGGATTTTACATTTGATCCTAGAAATAATAAGGAGCTGCTGGAGTTTATTGGATCAGAAAGGGGATGAATCAAGGGAAGGACATGATTAGGACTGTGTTTTAGAAGGATCAGTTTTGGATTGGAATGGGTATAGACTCGAGATCAATCAGCAAGCCATTTCAATAGTCCAGACATAAGCTGATAAGACTTATACAGGTTATATCAAGGCAGCATCAAAGAAAAGAAGAGGATATAAATGAGAAATGTTATAAAAGTAGAAAAAACAGCACTTGGTAACTGATTGGATTGGGGGAAAAGGTTGAGAGAAAGTTGGGGATCAAGGATGACACCTATGTTACACACCTGGAAGGTCATGGTACTCTCAACAATAACAGTGAAGAGAAGAAGATTTAGGGGTAAAGATAGTGAGTTTGTTTGGGGAGGGCTGAGTTTAAGGCATCTACAAGATATCCCATTTAAACTGTCCCATGTTTAGATATGCGTCCAGTGGTCAATAGAGAGGTTAGTATCGGACAAATCAATCTGAGAATTATCTGCATAGAAATAATCATTGAGATCAATGTGGTTACCAAGAGAAATAGTACCGATGGAGAAGAGGGCGCAGGATCGAATACCGAGAGAAATAGTATAGATGAAAAAGGCTCAGGATAGTGGGACACCCATAGCTAGCCATCATGACCTGAGTGAAGATTCAACAAAAGAGATTAAAAAGGAGTGATCAGAAAGGGAGGAGAAGAACCAGGAGGGAGAGAGCAGTATCGTGAAAATTTATAGAGAAGAGTGTATCAAGGAGAAGAAGGTGATTTATACTGGTAAAGGCTATAGAAAGTCAAGTGCATGGAGAAAAGGCAATTAGAGTGGGCAATTAAGAAACAATTGGTAACTTTGGAGAGAGTGGCTTCAGTTGAATAACGATTGATAATAAAATTCCTAATACAGGAATAAAAATCCTCAACAAATCAGGACCAGTCTATGTGGTTAGCCCAAGTATCAAAATTATGTTCAAGCACATCTAAATCTGTTCACATGATACAAAAATCCACACGATCTTTCCATTAAAAAAAAAGAGTACATTACACTAAATGGCCTTTTCTGGTCATTTTGGAGAATCTCAGATATTCAAAGGAACCCAGAGGTATTTGGTTAAACCCATACCTAAACAGAAATCTCTACAGTATATCCAGAAAGTTGTTATCCAGCCTCTAGCTGAAGACCTCCAGGGAGGGAGGAAAACATTCTTTTCAGAGGCAGCCCACTGCACTCTTGGATAGCTCATATTTTTAGCAAGTTTTACATCAAGCTTAAATCTGCATCCCTGCAACTTTTGTTCCCTGAACCTGGTTTTGTTCATGTGGGTGGAACAGAATTAATCTGATCCTTCTTCCACATGACAGCCCTTGACCTACTTGCAGGCAGCTCTCATGTGCACCCAAAGTCTATCTCTACAGCTTGCATTCACAGAATGGGCTCTTGAGGGACAATTGGCTCAGATTCAAGGTTTCCAGCAGGTCAGCTAAAATTACAGTTGATCAGCCCCTTTGAATGAGTTTACCTTCAACAGTCAATCGGCACAATTAACTTGAAGCAAATGCATTTACTGAAGTGGCATGGCATGAGCAGTAATAATAAAGCATTTATTCTCCAAAACTGGGGTACACTCACAAATACACACAATATCAGTGAGAATATTAAACCCATTCATAGAATACAGTCATAGAGAAGCACACACACCCAGGGAGCACATGTAGCCAGTCAACTGACACTTTAAGACTGCAGAAACTCTTCTCTTATAATAGTCCTTGCACTACTCTCCATTTAGCACATCACTCCTCTAGGATCCCTTGGGCTTGCCTCCTACTAGACACCTGGCATCGGTTCACAGAATTCCCTGGGCCTTTTGTAACTAAGGTCCTTGAACAGGCCATCTACAATAAGTTTCTCCATTTTCTCTCCTCCCATTCTTTGTTTAACCTTTGAAAATCTGGCTCATAACTTTATCATACCACTGACACTACTCTCTCCAGAGTTACCAATGATCTCTTAGCTGCCAAACTCAATGACCTTTTCTTATCCTCATTCTCTTTGATTTCTCTGCAGCCTCTGATACAGTTGATCATCTTCTCATCCTTTTCTCTCTAGGTTTTCAGGGCACCATTCTCTCCTCCTATCTATCTGAACAATCCTCCTCTGTCTCTTTTGCTGAATCTTCATCCAGATCACACCTTATAACTGTAGGCATCCTAGAGGCTTCTGTCCTAGGTTCTCTTCTCTTCTCACTCTCTACTAATTTACTGGGTGATCTCTTTAGCTTCCATGGATGTACTTACCATCTCTATGATGATGATGATTCTCAAATGCAATTTATTCTAATTCAGCTTCTCTTCTGACCTCCAATGGCCTTTCAGATGCCTTGAACTAAATTTCCAGTAGACATCTTAAACTCAACATGTCTAAAACTAAATTCATTATCTTTCCCCCAAACTCCTCATACTACTTTACTCATTACCATAGAAGGCAATACCATCCTCTTGGTCTCCCAGGCTCAGAATCTAGGTATCATCCTTGACTCCCCACTATCCCTTGTGTTGCTGAGGCCTGTCAATTTCACTTTTGCTACATCTCCCACATATTCCTCCTTCCCTCCTCTGATATTGTCATCCCTCTACTATAGACCCTTATCACCTCAGGACAGTACTATTGCAATAAGCTACTGGTGGATCTACCTGCCTCAAGTCTCTCGCCATTTCAGTCTATCCCATTCAGCTGGCAAAGTGATTTCCCTGAAATACAAGTCCAATCATGCCACCTCCAACAGACCCCAGTGGCTTCCAATCACCTCCAGGAGCAGATACAAAATCTTACACCTAACATTCAAAACTTCATAACCAACTCTTCTCCTTACCTTTCCCATCTTCTTATGCCTTATTCCCTGTCACATACTCTAATCAAGTGACACTGGCCTCCTTGTTGTTCAATGAACAAAACATTCTGTCCCTCAGTTCTGGGCATTTTCTCTATCTGTCCCCATAACCAGAATGCTCTCCCTCCTTATCTTCACTTATTGTTTTCCCTGGCTTCCTTTAAATACCAGCTTAAAACTCCACCTTCTTCTACAGAAAGCCTTTCTGAACCCCTCTTAATTTCAGTGTCTTCCTATTTCATTGTCATTTCCTATTTACCCTTTATATAGCTAGTTTGTACTTATTTGTTTGCATTTTGTCTTCCCCATTAGAGTGTAAGCTTTTTTTTGCCTCTTTTTGTATCCCAAGCACTTAGCGTAGTGCCTGGTACATAGTAAGCCCTTAGTAAATGTTTATTGACTGGCTAATTGTGTCTCACTGAGCATGGCATTTGTTGCTCAGTTGTGGTCTCCACCATTTCTAGACTCTAGCTTAACTTAGAACCTAACCAATGGTACTGCTATACACTTTAGGACTTGAACCAAAATCTGTACTGTAGGATCAGTAAAATCCTTAACTCTAAGGCTCACAGCCTCTCAAGCACACAGAGTCCAGGCCCCAAACCTCCAGTCTCTTTTTTTTCCAGTTCCATGATATAATATTGTTTCTTTAACATTATTCTGAATGAACCATTGATTGAATGAATGGGGTGAGAGGAAGCATTTATTAAGTATCTATCATGTGCTAAGTACCAGGGATACAAATACAAAAGTGAGGCCATCTAGTCCCTGTCCTCAAGGATTTTCCATTCTAATACACTGTGTCCCAAATGCCTTAATGGAGATATAAGCTTTAATAGCTTAAATCTGTACTGAGATTTTTGGGACATTTTGTAGAGGGAGACAGCATATATAAGAGTAAGGGTTGCCAGAGAAGGGAGTTTTTGTCAAGGGAGTCATGGTTATAGTGAGTGAAATCATTAAGATAACAGACTGTCATGATTCTAGAAGCAGTGTTAGTATTTTTGAAATTATTGTTCACCAAGCAAGAAGGAAGAGGAGGTGAGGTGCATGGAGAGCATTCAGGTAAAATTGTGTGGCAGCAGAGCAGATAACAAGATGTCCAGAAAGGCAGATGTTAAGTAACCTAGATAGAGTGATACAGTGCATTATTTGCGTTTGCATCCACTTAACAATCAAAACAGCTTAGCCTTAGGCAAGAGCCCCAAATCTCAGTAGATCTACTCTCCCATAGATGGTGACATGGTTTCTGGTAACTTCAGAAAGGGAGAGAGGTAGAGTAGCAAGGCAGATGCCAAGATGTCTGTGGTGGATAGATAGCTAAAGTCATTGTATAAACTGATTTCATCATTCTATTTACTTTGCCTTGTAGCAGCTCATCAAGTCTTCCCAAGTTTCTTCACATTCTTTGTATTCATCATTTTTCAGAATATTAATATTCCATTACATTCATTTGCCATAACTTGTTCAATCATTCCCCCAATGAAAGAGTACCTGCTTCGTTTACAATTCTTTGTTACTAACAAAATGTTTTTATAAATATTTTTATATGTCTAAGACCTTTCCCCCTGACTCTGACCTCCTTAAGGCACATGTGCTTAAGCTTTATATGTACAAGGTTCACCAAAAGTCTTAATGTAGTCTTATGTATAAATTTTAAATTGCACCAAAATTGTATGTATATATAATACATGCGTGTATGTATTCATATATGTAGGTGATGTATATGTATATGTAATGTATATACATATCTGTATATGTATGTGCATATAGGCATATCCATATATATATACATACATATATACACACATATATATAGTCCAGAGACTTTTTACTATAATTCCAAATTATTCCAGACAATTGTTTTCAAACATCTATTGACAAAGTTCTATTTCTGATGTGAAAAACACATCCTAAATACATTGTCCTCCAAGATAACTAACAAAGCTGATATTTTAATATAGTCCCATGGAGTTCAGAGAGATTAATATGCCACTGAATTATTTAAAAGGAATTGACAGGCCTTTATCTTACATAAATGTGTTGCTTGGCGATCTAGCTGGCTTGTTGTAGCAGTTATGATGAGTGAGCAAGATTTTCAAGATAAAATTCATCCAAATGTGCTCTAGTTAAAATTCTGTCATAGCATTCAGAAAAAATTTAGCTCTCTATGACAAGATCAATCCTTCAAATATACAGGGTGTCTCAAAAGTCTTAGTGTAGTTTTTAATTACTCTAAGACTTTTGAGACGTTGTAAATATTGGACTCATTTATGCTAATCTATCCTGCATTCTTAGGAGTTACACAAAGATACACAGATGTAGATCTGGAAAAGAGCCTAGAGGTCATTCAGTCTAGCATCCTCCTTTTACAGGTAAGGTAAATGAGGCACAGAGAAATGAAGCCACTTATCCCAAGTAACACAGATTGCAAGGGACCAAAGCCAGGATTTGTATCCAGAATCTAGTAAATTTACACGCTCTTTAAACTTACCACTCTCCTTTTGGACATATGCATAGTCAGCAAGAATGAGAGGGCTATAACAATGAAAATAATAAAAACTCAAATTCAAATAGTGCTTTAAGGTTTACAAATCATTTTAACAAATATTTTCTCCGTTATTCTCACAACAACCCTATGAGGTGAGCACCATTTCTTATTCTTACTTTGCAGATGAGAAAATGGCAGTAGAAAAAGGTAGAAATTGTCTGAAACTCTGGGAGTTTTTTGATCTGGGATGCCACTGTTCTCCTGAGTTCTAGGACCTAGGCCTAGGCTTTCATGGTCTCATCCTTCACCCTCTGTAACTTTACAGGGGCATCTCTGGATCTGTTTTTCCACTGAAACAAATGCCCATGAAAACTTTAGACAATTTAGACTATATAATATGAGTTAATTTGTGTATTACTAATCTTTGGGAAGTCCTATGCAATAGCATAGTATAGTTAATTTTCTATTTCAAAATTTTGGCTATAGTATTTTATTTTATTTCTACCCTAATGTGATGCTGTTTAAGTACTCTCTGTGGATGATACTCAAAAGGCTGTTGAATTATTTAAAAGGAATTGACAGACCCTTATCTTACATAAACATGTTGTTTGGTGATCTAGCTGGCTCATTGCAGCAACTACGATGAGTGAGCAACCATCCGAATGGTTGGGAGAAAAACAGACATGATTCCTTTCCCTGGAGAGGCTTAGAACCACTACTTGTCCCAAACAAGTATCTCTTTAAAAATATACATGTAGCAAAATATTCATAGCAATGAATTCAAAACAAAGCAAATGCCCACCAACTGGAAAGGAGCTAAACAGATTGGAGTAAGTGAATGTAATAGAATATCATTGAGCCATACTAAGTGATAAGTAGAGAGAACTCAAAGAAACATAGGAAGATCTATGTGAACTGATGCAGAGTGAAATTAGCAGAAGTGTGAAAAAATGTGTACAACATATTAGAAATGGAAACACCAACAAATGAAACTGATTTCTGTATATTTTCAATGAAACAAATATAGCCTTAGAGAGGAAATGAAAAAGTTTTCCACCTTGTAGAGATTAGACGCTGTGGGTGTGGAATATTGCATATATATTTATATGTAGCATAGTTCCTTTGGTACTAATCCCCATTTTGCATAGTTAGGTGGGCATAAGTAACCCTCAAACCTTCTAGAAGATGTAGTTCACGGGCAAAAGCAAAGAACTCCCTAATGCCAAGTCTGTTGAATCCAGATGAGGCAATCAAGACTCAGAGAGTGGAAATAATTTATACAAGGTTACCTTTGCAAAGGTTCTGATTCTCCTTGACCTCTCCCTAATCAATTAACTGTCACATGTAGTTAATTATTTTTCTTCTTATTTTTTTTTTTTGGAATTTTGTTGAAAGAGCTATCTCTCTTGATAGGGTAAACAGAAGGAAAATACTGAAGGTTGATGATATTTGAAAACAAAATATACTAATAAAAATAATTATTTTAAAAAATCTATGTATGGATTTAATATTTACTGAAGGCAAATGATTAAAAGTACTGGCTGAAGAGAAAAGAAATTGGGGGAGAAAGCAACATGGTATAGAAGAACTAGCAGTAGATTTGAATTCCAACTCTGTCACTCTATTCAATTCAACTAGTACTTACTAATCACTTCCTATATTCCAGACACTTTTTTGGGCACTAGAAATACAAATATAAAAATTCAAACAGTCCCAGCCATCATGAAACTATTCTGTTGGGTAGAAATGACATACTCCTATTGTTTTATCATTCTTTGAATGAGTATGTGCCAAATATGGGTAATCTCATCTGTGAGCTGTGGTATGGGTACATGGGAGGAGACTTGAACCCTTTGAGGAACTTTAAGGTTGAATACAGGACAGTAGATGCTCCCACACAAGCAACATTAATGACCATGCTCCATGTGTTCCAAAAGACAGGACCCAAGGAGATCTTCATGGACTGGGATAAGGGTCAGTCGGGCTTCCCATAAGAAGCCCTGAAGGCCAAGGAGAACT
Organism: Potorous gilbertii; assembly: GCA_028658325.1. Taxonomy (NCBI): domain Eukaryota; kingdom Metazoa; phylum Chordata; class Mammalia; order Diprotodontia; family Potoroidae; genus Potorous; species Potorous gilbertii. The sequence continues at coordinate 537,869,036 of CM053770.1, forward strand.
AAGATCCTTGTAAAGCTAACCTCAGGCAAGTTCCTTCTCTTCTCTGAGACTCAGTTTTCTCATCTGGAATCAACAGACCTGATATTAAGGAATTATTTCCTTTTCCCTGCAGACTATATCTTCCAGAAGGTCTGGGGATTACTTAGGCCAATCTATGAAAAAAGAAATTAGTACTAAAGGAATTATGTTACAGAGTATCCATGGCTACAGAATTCAAATGTAGATAGAGTTAGGGATAGAAGCTATGTCTTTATATTTCTACTCTAGGCTTATTTCCACTAAATCACATGCCAAGAATCCTATTCTCTGTCACCGACTATTTTGGTGTGACTTTCAGCTTCTCTGGACATCAGTTTATCAGTCTATGAACTGGAAAATAAATATAGTACACCTCTCTGGGACTGCTCAAAAATATTCAAACTAATGATAAAGCCATATTATAAAGTGAAAAACTACCTGCAATGAGTTGAAAGTTCTATAGGATGAGAAGGGTTCCCAGTGCTCTTCACATAACCAAATCAGTATAGCAAAATAAAAAATTAAAAGTAGAATTATCAAACCAACTGAATCAATACTAAGGGCCTCCCACAGTTGTAAAATTTGTCATATTCCTGGGGATTTCTTCCTCCTCCTCATCCCTTCCCATCCTAAGACAACTGTTGCTCTAGTTTATCAGTAAGGGGATTTTTTGTGTCACTACTGACCTCCATCAATATAGATAATGGATCAACAAATGTTTTTTATTGATTAATCAAAGACTTGGTTTTTAAAATGTTGAAATAGTGAAATAGTTGGTTACAGGATCTAACTATTCCCCCCAAAGTAAATCCATAACTAGTCTACCACAACTGAGGTTTTCCCTAAAGGCACTAGAAATTAGAGGTCACAAAAACATTTAATAATAATTCTTAAAGTCTGTGTAGTTTTAAAATTTATAGCATTTGCATTTTAGCAGAACTTCACTCAGCCTGGAACATTGAAACAGAAGAGCTTAGCCTCTACCAAGAATAATAATTGAACGACTTGATTCCTCCCCCATGCAGCAGGGGCTAAGCTCCTCTTAGGCTCAATCCTGTCCCGCTACCCCACTACCACCACACTGACCTCTCCCACAAAGACTTTGAGGAGTGTCAAACATTCTCCTTCCGGAGAAAGGGGTAAATGTTGGAATCTTTCCACCAACATGAGGCTGGTTTCCTAAGGTCTCACCACAAAGTCAACTATATTGAGAGTTAATAATTACTCATGATTGAGTTATGCCAATGTAAAAAAAATGATAAAATGACCTAAATTAACTTCTAGATTCAGTGCCATACCAATCAGCCTACCAAGAGAATGAGAAAAATAATAAAATCAATCTGGAGGAACAAAAGGTCAAGAATCTCAAATAATGTAATGAAAAGATATCCTTTCCAAGCTAAATATTTGCATTCATCAAAAGGACTGACCCCAAAGCAAAATGATTACCAGAAGAATTAATACCAACAAATTAGGGCTCTTTGAGCATGAATAGTTTGCTTCTGACTTAGAGGGGAAGTTGAGCCAGCACACAGTTGGTAACAGTGGAGCAGAAAAAGAGTGGGCAGCTTTCAGAGATTTGGTGTACAGCACTACATTCTTTTATCTGGGTCAGAACACTCTCAAACATCAAGACTGGTTTGATGAAAATTATGGGGAGATTCAGAAGCTGCTAAATGAAAAATGAAAACTCTACAGGATTTACCAGCATGGTTGGTTCATCCACCTCTATGAAGGCAGCATTTGATTCCATCAAAAGCAAAGTACAAGCAAAGCTTAGAGAGATGCAGAATTCCTAAGTCAGTAAGAAGGCAGATGAAATTCAGTTTTATGCTGATAGTAACAATCCAAAGCACTTTTATCATTCCCTGAAAGCTATTTATGGATCAAAAACTGATGGTGCATCACAACTACTCAGTGTTGATGGAGCCACATTGATCAGTGATAAGGACATGATCCTAGAGAGATGGGCTGAACACTTCCATTGTGTTCTCAGTAGACCATGATCAATCAATGCTGAGACCATTGACCGTTTACCTCAGGTTGAACTCAATCCCTCCTTAGCTGAACTTCCAACTGAAGAAGAGGTTTTGAGGGCCATTGGTCTCCTTTCATGTGGCAAAACACCTGGTGCTGATTCTATTCCAACTGAGATTTATAAGGCAGGGGGACCATTTCTCATATAAAAACTGACTGAAATTTTCCACGTTATATGGCAAGAAGAGGTTATCCCCCAGGAGTTCAAGGATGCCTCCATTATCCATCTTTATAAGGGTAAAGGGAATAGCTTGTCCTGCGACAACCACAGGAGGATCCCTCTTTTAGTCATTCCTGGCAAAATTCTTGCTAGAGTCCTCCTTAATAGGCTGATCCTTCACCTGGAAAATGGGCGCATACCTGGAAGCCAGTGTGGCTTCAGAAATGGTCAAGGAACAGTCAATATGGTGTTTGCTGCTAGAGAACTCCAGGAGAAATGCCAGGAGCAGAAGAGAGGTCTGTACACAACATTTGTAGATCTGACCAAGGCCTTTGACACTGTTAGTCATGAGGGTTTATGGGAAATTATATCAAAATTTGGTTGCCTGGAGAAGCTCAACAATATTGTACATCAATTTCATGATGGCATGTTTGCCCGGGTTCTGGATAATGGACGAAGCTCTCGTGCCTTCCTAGTCACCAGTGGAGTGAAACAGGGTTTTGTGCTTGCTCCCATGCTTTTTAGCATGATGTTTTCAGCCATGTTGACAAATGCTTTCAATGAGGATGAACATGGCATCAAGGTCAACTATCATACTGATGGTAAGTTCTTCAATTTGACAAGCCAAGACCAAAGTGGAGGGAGTGTTGGTGAGTGATTTTCTGTTTGCAGATGATTGTGCACTCAATGCAACCTCTGAAGCTGAGATGCAACAAAGTATGAATCAATTCTCTGCTGCCTGTGCTAATTTTTGCCTAATAATTAACACCAAAATAACACAGGTGCTCCATCAGCCACCACTACATCATCCATATGTGGAACCATTGGTTACAACAAATGGAGAAGTTCTGAATGCTATGGATAAGTTCACTTACCTTGGTAATGTACTTTCCAGGGATGTACACATTGATAATGAGGTTGATGCATGCATTGCCAGAGCTAGCTCAGTGTTTGGCTCTGAAGAAAGGAGAGAAAAGGTATTAGACTGACTACCAAATTCTAGGTCTACAGAGTCATTGTGCTGACCTCATTGTTATATGCTTGTGAAACATGGACAGTCTACCAGAGCCATGCCAGGAAACTGAATCATTTCCATTTGAACCATCTTAGGAAGATTCTGAGGATCACCTAGCAGGAAAAGATACCAGACACTGAAGTCCTTACTCAAGCTAAACTGCCAAGTATTAAAACTACGCTTCAGAGAGTACAACTCTGATAGGCTGCCCACGTTGTTCAAATACGAAATGTACATTTGCCAAAAAAGACTTTTATGGAGAACTTGCTTCGAGTAGGCAATCACAGGATGGCCAGAAGAAATGATACAAGGACACTCTCAAGGTCTCTCTCAAGAACTTTGGATTTGACTATGCAACTATGGGAGACATTGCCACAGGACCTCTCAGCATCATGTGCCCACAGATGCTGTGACCTTTGAGCAAAGCAGAATTGAAACAGCACAAAGTAAATGCAGGATGCACAAATTTGGGAAATCCACCCCAAATATTCAAATGGACTATCTGTGCCCAACCTGTGGTAAAGCATTCCAAGCTCATATTGGTCTGATCAGCCATAGTCAGACACACTGAAATTTTACTTTACAATAGAGATGTCATTTTGGTCCTCTTTGAAGATGAAGAACAACCACCACCACCACTAATATTCTACAAAGTGATTATCATCAAAACTATTTGGTGGTACCAGTTTAATAATTAGAAAAACTGATCAGTATAATAGATTAGGTCTACAAGACTAGAAACAACTGAAGTAGCATAGTGTTAAATAAACCCAAGAATGACAACTGCTGGTATATTCACTGTTCTAAAAAAAACTATTAAGAAAATCAGAAAGCAAACAGGGGGAAATTAGATTTAGACTAACATCTCACATAATATGTGACAATAAGCTCCAAATGAATTCTTGACCTAGATATGAAAATTGCATCATAAATAAATAGAAGAACCTGGAAGGAGATATTTTTCACAATTAATTAATAGATTTCCTGATCAAATAGGAGGTAGAATCACAGAAGATGACATGGACAATTTTGACTGTATACAACTGAAAAATATTTGCACAAATAAAATGTTTGAAGTTAGAAGTAGAAGAAAAGTAGTTAATTGGGGAGGAAAGTCTTCAGCAAATTTTTTCTGATTATTTGGTATCCAAACTGTATAAGGAATTGATTAAAAATATAGCAAGGAGGGGCGGAGCCAAGATGGCGGAGTAGAAAGACTCACCTATGCTAGGTCCGAACCCACAGCCCATAGATTTCCTGTAAAAAGAACTCCTGACAAAGTCTGGAACAGTGGAAGCCGCGCAGCAACACAGTGAAGGAGATTTCCATTGCAGAGAGCCCTGAAAAACCAACCACAAAGGTACCCCGGATGGGAGCAGAGTCCTGTCCTGCCAAGCGCTCCCCTCCCCCCCAGCCCAGGCTGCGGAGCTCTGCCCAGCCACACGGCACTGAGAGGAGCGAGCAGAGCCCAGCAGGCAGCAGGGACCTGAATCTCCGGCAGTGGCGAAGGTCCCTCCACCCACAGACGCACAGGTCAGTGAGAGAGACAGGCTGAGAGGGGAGCGGGGGATCTCCAGGACTCGGACCCCCACGGGAGGCTGGAGCCGCGGCAGAGGCAGAGGCCGCTTGGCCAGAGGCCCTCAGAGCAGGCAGGAGCTCCACCGCAGCTCCACTACAAAAGATCTCAGCATAAACCCCCTGAGGGAACTGAGCCTGAGAGGCGGCCCTGACCCCACCTGAGAACCAGCAGATAAGCCCCCATTGAAGAGCAGTCAGGCCTACCGCCAAAAGCCCTGAGGCTGGGGAGCAGCATTTGAATCTCAGACCCCAAGCACTAGGGTGAATCTAGGCCAGGGGGTGGAGAGGACTCTCAGAAATCAAGTAACTGGCTGGAAAAATGCCCAGAAAAGG
>CM053770.1:537874676-537901324 GCA_028658325.1 Potorous gilbertii
CAAATGGGGAGAAAATTTTGGAACCCAAAATCTTGTGAAAATGAATGTAAAAAGTTAAATAAATTTAAAAAAAATATAGCAAGGACCATTCACCAATGAATTACTACTCAAAGGATATGAATAGGTAGTTCTCAAAATAAAAAGGGTACTTCACTAAAAAACATTTTTAAAAATACTTCAAATCACTAATATAAGTATAAATTTAAAAATCTATGAATTTCATACCTATCAGATTGGCAAAATTGACAAGAAATAAAAATAACATTTGTTAACACAATAATGCAATGTTAGTGGAACTATCAATGGATCCAATCATTCTGGTAAGCAATATGGTGCTATACCTAAAAAAAAAAATCATCAAACTGCATATACCCTTTGACCCAGCAATACCATTGCTAAGTATGATCTCATAAGCACAAGTATATTTATACCAGCACTTTTTAGCCATGGCAAAAAGTTGGAAACAAAATAAGCATCCATCCATGTGCTGAATTATTTCATAAATTATGGTACATATATATAATGAAATATTATTGTGCTATAAGAAATGACCAAAGAGACACCTTCAGAAATACCTGAGAGGATTTCTCTGAAATGATGCAGAGTGAAGTGAGCAAAACAAGGAGGAAAAAACTATACTATGACTATAACACTGAAGGGAGCTAACTCTGAAAGTAAGAACTTTGATCAGTAACCATCCATGACTAGAATCATGCCATCTACATCTTGTTAGACGGGTGACAGACAAGAGTTCAGAAGGAAATCTACATTCTCAGCTACTGCAATGTCTAGGTTTGCCTTGCTTGACAACACTTGTTTGTTACAAAGGAGGGATCTTCATGGGGAGAGTATAGTGGAGTCTTGGAAAGTGAGGAGAGGGAAAGCACGGAATTATAGGGATTAAAAAGAAAGAAAAGAGCATTCATGAAACGTTTTTCTTCAAATTTACAGGAGAGAAGAGTGAAGGAAGTATCAAAGGGGACATAAATAAGCAATACACTGTTCAAACTACTTTGTTTAATTTATGCTTTATAAAAAAAAGCTATGTATAATAGTTTTACCATGTCATTTAAAAAAAAGTGATCTTGAAAACATCAGGCTGTTCCAGCTTCCTTTCCACTTTTACTAGTCATTCTTCCTTTTTCCATAGGGTCTCAGCAACGTGCTAGGACTCCTGGTTTCATTGATCTACACTTGCAGTATCATATGACCCCTTATTCTGATCATGCACTCTGGCTTCTCCTTTTTGCCCACATTCCACCTTTTACTGGCTTTATATGAGTCACTCACCATTAGAAGTACATAGTCCCATGGGGAATGTAGTCCTGGAAACTTTTCATGGTGATTCTTCAGGCTTAAGCATTTTGGAAGATAAAATTAATTCACTACAACCATGCCTCCTAGACATATATTCATTTGACAAGTGCTTTAGAGGCAGCTACTCTATGCCTATCACTTTTATGTAGTGGAATATCCAAAAAGGTACCTAGCTTTACTCATATCCAAATGTAAAAAAACAAAAAACAAGATAAGTCAACAACAGTTACAGAAAGAACCCTGAATTTGGAGATAGGGGGCAAGAGTTTAAACCCTACCTCTCTTACCTACTTCCATTACATCAAGACATCTCTTTGGGCATCATTTTCCTCATCTGTAAAATGTAGTGATTAGACTAGATGATCCCTAAGACTCTTTCTATTCCTAAAGCGTATAAAACTTAAACAAACAAATGGAACAAATGAACTAGCCAGTGAATGAATGAATGAATAAAAACAGTGTCAGAAGGTTAAGGGCCAATAATTCAGAGGCAAGAGAGATCAATTCAAACATTTGCTCTTCTATCTAGAGTCATTTTTGCAGGCAGAAACTTTTTGCTCAGAATGCCTCATTTTAGCCCTACCTAAATAGTCTGGGAAGTCAGAGGTCCTGCATCAAACAGCAGTACAGAGGATACCCAGCAAGTCAGCAGTGAATACGAGAAGCTCTTTCCACTCCCCCATCTCCCTTAGTGGACAATATAGATGACCAGGGACCAAAAAGCCTCTGTTCTAAAAGGTCTACCCTTTGATGGACTTATTAGATAAGGCAATTCATGAGCAGTTTGTAAAGAAGACACAGAAGAGTGTTGAAAAGGGAAGGAACAAATTCAGAGCAAGGTGAATGGTACAAAGAGATTTGGCCCTAAAAGGGTTTGGGTTGAAAGATAGAGAGAATGAGGAAGGGAAAAAAATTAAGAAAATGATGAAACTACATTTCTATTTCTTTTTGCACCAGACCATTCAGCCAGAAAAGTGCTGCTTTTAGACCCGACTGAACAATAGAGGAGTTTTCAGAGGTATAAAAAGAGCTCTGAGCAGCTGTCTATACTGAGGAGTTGCAGGCAAGACCAAATCAAAGGACATACCATTTTGCAGAAAGATGCTTTCTAATGAATTCTGGGAAGCTGACGGAGAATCTTGCATGTCTCTTAACGGTCCAGGTGGTCACCCTATGGTGAATATGGACTGGTAAAGAAAATAATTAGTAAGGGTTTAGTTTGAAATATTTGCATAAGTCAGGAGGGAAAGTTTTTTGTTCTATCTTTTTCTAGATGACTATAGCAAATGCCTGTTTTCTCCTAAATGACCCAAGTAATTATGCCAGAGAATCAAGTCTATTTCTTAGTAAGCATAGCACATCACAAGAGACAGGGAACAAAGATTAGACTTGTCAATGCAACTTTCACAACATCCCTCAAATCCATCCCTTTTTCTCATTCACATGGCCAGCACCTTGAGTCAGATCCTCATCATCACCAATCTAGACCAGTCTTCTGATTCGTTTTCCATTTCCACTCTCTCCCCTTAATAATCTGTCCTCAATACAGCGGCCGAAATAATCTCCCCAAAGTACAAGTTGTACCAGCCATACTCATGAATCATCAGTGGTTCCCTATCGCCTCTACTTTAAAACATAAACTCTTCATGTTGGTATATAAAAACCTTTCACAATCTAGTCCTTACCTACCTTTCCAGATTCATTTCATATGACATTATTTACAGTAAAAATGGCCAATTCATTGTTCACTGAATTTATTATCTTTTGCCTTCATATTTTTACCCAGGCTATTGTCCATACCTGTAATGCCAGACTCTTCACTTCTACCTCTTAAAATTCTTGATTTTCTTCAAGGATCAGTATTGTGCCATCCCCTAGGGGAAGTGTTTCTTGACCTCAGTAGTTAACAGTTCTACTCCTTCCTAGCAATAGTCAGTGAGAATATGGGCTTGCTTGGGTAGCTCTAGTGTTTTCATGTGAGAATTACTTCCTGACATTAATTAGGAAATTTATGGTTTTTTTCTGAAAACCGAATCTCAAGTGAAGAAATCAAGAAATCAGGATGTTATTCTCTTGCAGTTGTTAATCTTTAATTCTCCTACAGGAATTAAAGATTAACAACCAACATAGAGACCTTGTTAGTTCAAAGGAACCCACTGACATCAAGTTAAAAACAAGAGTTTGAAACACTGACAGGCAGAGTTGAAGATTAAGGTTGACATTTCCAGGAACCAGGACAGGACCAAGTAGAAGAGAAGTAGTCACTGATTTAATCGGTCAGTCTGGCTTGTGTGACTGCTGTCATGTTACAAGAACGTGTTCCTGACTCTGTCACCGGCTAACAGTGGCTGATTCCTGCCAATAAAATAACCGGGAATGATTTTATATGCATCATATATTTTATACAAATCCTGTGAATGGTACTCCGAGAAATAACAAGTTTCAGAAGCAAAAGAAGTCTTTAAATTGCCAATTTTGACACATGATTCTATGTGTTGCTATTAATCTTACTAGAAGATCTGAGTTTTACATTATTTGAACACTACAAATAATGTTCAATACTATTTTCCAGTGTTTAAATGGTTGCTATAGGTTATAGTTCTTTCTAAATACTGCTAAACTTAATATTTCTTAAATAATTTTAAATATCCATAATAATATGTGTAAAATAATATGTGTATTCTTCCTTTGTTGCCAAAGAAGACCATGCCATCAGAGAACTAATGACATGACTTGCACTTGATTTTGTTTTGAGTGAAGGAGGGCTGTGCAGGTCACTAGCCTCACTTCCCCTCCAGAGTCATCTGAATCCAGTGGCCAGATATTCATCAGGATGACTGGAGATGACCCAGGATGAGGCAACTAGGATGAGACTTGCCCAAGGTCACACAGCCAGTGAGTGTCTGAGGTGAGATTTGAACTCAGGTCCTTCTGACTCCTGCACTGGTGCTCTATCCACAGCACCAACTAGCTGCCCCCCAATAATAATAAGTAAAGAGTATGAAGAAGATTGGAAATATTTTCAAAAGATAAAGGAAATTAGTTTTTTACCACGTTTGTTTGCAATCATTGTCACAATATGTTGGTTCATAATACTAATAAATAATGTATTATTCTCTATTATGTCCTTTTTACAAGAAAAGACTGAAATGTTTAATAAAATAAATATTAAAGTAAAATGTTAAATAAACAACATTATCACCATATTTTTACATTTTTATTAAATATGAGAGATATATTAAATAAATATTAAAATACAAATAAAAATTGACTAATAATTTGCTCATTCATTGTTTTTAAAAAGTATATTAAGAAAATGTTATGAAAAATACATAATAGTTGGTATGGACATTTATTAAGTGCCTGTTATATGTCAGGTGCTATGCTAAGTATGGGGGATACAATTAATAAAAAAAAATTACAGTCCCTGCTCTCAACAAACTTACAATTCAAAGCGGAGGTAGCACACAAAAAGAGGCAGGAAAGAGAAAGAGGAAATGAGAAACCAGGGATGGAGAAGTCAGAATCAGGTGGAAAATAACAAGATATGGACCATTTCTGAAATGGAGATTTTGGAGTTCATAATTCTGCCCTCTAATCAAAGGGACAGAGACAACATTAATTGGATTTTTCAGAATACAGATTTCCCAGTGATAAGTTTCCTGGCATCATGATAGAAAAGATCAAAGAAGTCCAAAAGAATGCAGAGCAGGTGGAAAATTAAGTTTATTATTTCAAGAATTGCTGAGAATTCCCAGAATTCCTTTCCGTTTCTGAATCCTGAAGGTTAATAGCTATTGGGTTATTTAGAAACACTAGTAAGTCTGAGAATGAATCTCAAGTCCCTCACTAGCTCTGTTGATTTACGTTTCTTTCCCTGATCTATTAACCCCTTACCACTCACACTATTCTCAGATTTCCCAAGAACCATACAAGTCTAATCCGTCATTATTTTAGAAGCCAGTACCCAAGACATGTATATAAATATTCTCATTTGGTCCTGGCACTAGCCCTATGAGTTAGGTAGTACAACTCTAACCAACCCCATCAAGTCTAGGCTCACTATTTCTAAGAGTACTGAAAGAATTGGCAGATGACATTGTCAAATGACTGAATGGGTTAATGAATAAATGAATGTTTATTGAATATCATGTCTGTGCATTGTCCTATGTTAATACAAAGACAGTCCCTTCCTTCAAGGACCTTACATTCTAATAGAAGAACACACAATGTAAAGGGCAGCACTTTCAAGGAAGGAGCATTTTGGTCTGGGGAATCACAGGAATGGTTAGAGAAAAAATAGGGTAATTGATTGTTTCATTCTTTCCAGCGTACCCAAGGAAATAAGGATAGAAGAGGGGGTTGGAAAGACACATCATGGCATGGGATGAAAGTGGCAAGAGAGTAGTTTCCTGATGTCTTACTTGAGCTATATATGGAGAACAGGAGCTCAGAGACCCAGAACAGGAGGTGAATTGCCAATCTGAATCTGAAAAGGAAGTATGACATAAAGGTGCTGGAGAACAGTGTACAAGAGTCTGAGATAGACTATAAATGCAAAATTCTCAACAATCAGAAGCCCAAGAACCCAATGCATGAGCTGGAGTGCTGAACAATACAGGTGACCTTTAAGCATTGTAGAGAATAGGATAGGTGTCACAAGAAAAGGGAACATTTTCTGAGGTTAAGGATACATTTAGAAATGAAGATAATAGAAAAAAATGTCAATAAAATTGATATATGGATATGTACTAATATTTTTGTACTACCAAACTTTTGACATTTTATTTTGATTAATCATCCATCATTAATTAAAGTGATTAATAGAAAACATTCTTATGATATAGGAGTATGGATGTTACTCTTTCCATTTTTAAATTAAATTTTATTTTTTCAATTAACAAAAATCTGACCTTTCTCCCCTATTGCCTCTTTCCCTCCAATTGAGAAAGAATGAAAAATCCTCTTGCATTCAAGTAAAACATATTCCTTCATTGACCATGTAAAAAAAATGTATCTCAATAATCACCTTTCTGAAAAGAGGTGGGTTTCTCCCTAAGATTGCTGGAATCATGACTAACCATTGCATTAATAAGTTCCTAAGCCTCTAATTGTTGTTTGCCTTTACAATACTGTCAATATATAAATCATTCTCCTTGCTCTGCTCACCTCATTCTGTATTAGTTCATACAAGCCATCTAAAATTTCTCCAAAACAATCCTCTTCATCATTTCTTATAGCACAATAATACCACAGAATTTTGAGTTGTTCCTCCATAATTGGTGCAATTTCCAATTCTTTACAACTATAAATATTTTTTACATCCTTAGAGTTTGTTTTGCTTAAGACTGATTCCTTTCTTAATTGACCCTTCCTTTCTCTCCACCCCTTGTTCTCCCTAAACCAGTAAGGGAGAGACCATGTGATCATGGGAATCCCCAAATGGTTTCCCTGGGAATTGGATCCACTCATGCTCGAGTCAAAGAACAACAAATAGCTCCCCAGGGGTCAATGTCTCCAAAATCACTCAAGAAGCCTCTTTATTCTCATGATATCTTTGGTTCCAATAAGAAAGGTCCAGTTAAGGTTGCATTTGAAACGTTTTGAATGTTTCATAAGATTTTCAATTTCCCGTAACAGAATAACAGGAGCAGAGCATGCAGACCAGGGGTTGAGAGCTCCACATTTGAAAGTATTTTCAGGGAATAACTTTGCCAGAGAAGAAATTGCTAGGAAATACCAAAGGACATTGAGAAATCAAATCTTCCCCAGACAAAGAAAACTGAAGACAAGGAAAGGTCAGCTGTTCTCTCCCTGATCTTAGTTATTTCAATTTGCTATTTGTTTTCCAGAGAATTTTGGCGTTTCCATGTTTACAGACCTTGGTCTTTCTTAAACACCATGGATAAGGCAGAAAAACATCTGAAATATCGTTCCCTATGAACCCTGACAGTGAATATTAAACGGTGCAAGGCTCTTTACTCATTCTGTTTGTAGTGAGTTCAAAGTATATTGGCCATTGTTTCTGTTGATATTGAACATTTTGAAATGTGTAATGCCCATAAGAAATATGTTGGGAACTTCAGAGATATGCTTTATAGGTGGGTGGATGCTTTAATAATGGCTGACCCATGTATAGCCCTTTTACATTTTACAAAGCTCTTTACATATATGTCCCTTGATCCTCACCACTAGTCTATAAACTGCAGTGGTCAGCGTTTTATGTAACCCTTAGCCCAGGGCAGGAGTGGAGAACCTGCAGCCTTGAGGTCACATGTGGCCCTCTAGGCCATCAAGTGCAGCCTTTTGACTGAATCCAAACAAATAGTTCTGTGAAGTTTGGATTCAGTCAAGTGGACTCACTTGAGGACCTAGAGGGCCATATGTGACCTCAAGACCACAGGTTTCCCACACCTGGCTCAGGGTGTTCACCTTCTGGCTTTACATAGAGCAGAGCTGGGGGGAGTCATACCAAGATATCATCCTCATGTTACAGATCAGGAAAGTGAGACTCACGTAACTCAAATAATTTGCTCCTGGTTTTCGGCTCCTCAGAATGAGTCTATCTCAGAAGTAATATCTGAATGCAATTCTCCTCTCTCCAAACCAAGTCCAGTACTCTAAAGTGTATACCACACTGCTTCTATTGTAGTGTTTAAAATATTTTATTACCCTCTGGCCAAGTCATGGACCTCCCAGCAAAGGGACAAATACTATTACTATTGAACATGCCCCCTACAATCCGTTACTTCATGCAGCAGAGGGAAGACTGCATCTGGAACAAGGAGCCTTGTGTTTGTGTCTTTGCTCTGAAGGTTGCTAGTTGTGTGACCTTTAACAGGTCTTTCAATTCCTCTGAGCCTTAGTTTCAACATCTATAAAATGGGAATATAATGATACTTGCACCACAGGCTTCCCTGGAGAATCAAGGGTGTGGTGAATGGACCCGTAATTTCAAAGGGAACTCCCTCTACCAATGTAGGTGGATATATTCTCTGAAACTTAGAGTCTTAGAGAGCCGCTTGAACACTGAGAGGCTAAGGGACTTGCCCTGGGTCACACAGCCAGTGTGCAAGAGACTGAATTTGAACCAGATCTTCCTGACTCTATCCAGTATGGTACATTCTCGCTGCCTCTCTTGGGTATCATGAGGATCAAATGAGATGCCTGTCAAAGTATGTTGCAACTCACTGCTACTTACAACTTAAGAAAAAAAGTCTCTCACAGCAGGAAAGACTATGTCTTCCCTGCTCTGTTTATTTATCTGGTCTTTGACATGACCTATATAACCTTGAGCAAGTCAGTTCAACTCCCTAGGACTCAATTTCCTTATCTGTAATATAAAGAGATTGTAGAAGATAAGATCTGAGATCCTTTTCATCATGAAATGGTGTATTTCATGTAATGATGATGCAGTATTTAAGTATTTCAAAAGGTAAAGGAGATCCTTACAGATATGCAAGCTAAAAATAGAAGTTAACCCACTGGAGTTAACTTTCCCTCTTGAGAGATACTTCCTTCTTCCCACAAGGGAATATTGCCCCTGAAAAACAAGTTTTTGTCTTCCTGGATGCATGAACTCCTTTTCCTCTTCACAGATATTTCTTTCTTCTCATGATAGAATTTGCCCTTGAGAAACAAGTCCTTCTCTGGACTTGATGCAGTCACTGTTCTCTGGGACTGCTTGTTTAGTACATACATTAATATCAGCTTAATACTATCTCATATATCACAAGCTTCTACAGTCTAATCACAACCCTCTCCTTTAATGTTTAATGCTATGATGGTTATAACTGATAGGGACTCAATTTTACCCCAGGATACCTGCTTGGGGAAGAAATAGTTTTATTAAGAGCACAAGGAAGGGAAAACCATACTAAAAAATAGACCAGATTCTATAGATTGTCCTCCAGAGATTCATTGAACAGATAGCAGGGCTAGTTTCTGTTTATTATTGGATCTGCTGAAGCTAATCTATGTTGATGCCTCCTGCCAAGACACTGACATTTGTCCGTGATTTCTCACCTACCAGTACACAAGGTATAGAGTCATGAATGGACAGACCATTTGTCTACCTCCAACTGACAAGGCAACAAATTCGTAGAAACACTCATTACTAACTGTAAAGAGCTCAGGAAAATCAAGGAATAAAAGAGGCAGGAGCAAGGAATTCCTCTTGTGCTAGAGGCACGAGATTTATTTTTTCTGTTAATCCCAGAGGACAGAATTGGGAGCAATGGATAGATACTGAAAAAAGACCAATTTGGAGACCACAAATAGTCAGATGTTTTGAGGATTTAAATTAGACTTGAAGTCAGGAAGTTCAAGCTGTCCAAAAGGGAAATAAATGGACTGCCTCCAGTGATGGCAGACTTCAAAGCAGAGGCTGATGACCACTCATCAGGCATATTATAGTAAGGATTTCTTTTGGTTTGGACTAGATGGCTTCTAAATCCTTTCCCTTTCAAAAATTCTATGATCCTTGGAAGATGAAGATGGTGTTGGGGGTAGCCTCAAGGCTGCAGGTTCCCCACTCCTGAACAGTAGAAGGAGGGAAGGTGGGAGGGAGATGCACCTGGGCCTGAAGAATTTGGCCCTGATATAACCAGATTATGTAAGATATAAAGCATATAGAACTGGAGTAAAAAGGAGTCAGTTAAAATATTAATATTGGATTAGAGTTGATGGCTTTCCCTTGATGTGTTTTGTATTATCTGATGCAACCAGTAATGGATTTGTCTCTATCAGGCCAAGCTAAGGATAGACATGAACCAACGCTAGAGAAATTATAAGTAACAAACCATTAAAGGGCAGATTGTGTCTGCCACATTTGAATCTTTCAGTCCACAGGAAGTCAGAAAACAGAGGGCACAGACACAATATCTTACAATCGACAGGAAGTTGGGAAATGTCAAATTGGAAAGGACGGGGGGTATCCTTGACTAAGAGCTGAAATGCTCATGACAGGGACCTCACAACACTGGATGCTGGTGATCATGATTTAAAACAGCCTTACTAGAAGTTAAATTCAAACACGTACTTATTTTTCCCTGGCCTCCTGGCTACTCACGTAAAAGAAGAATGCATCTATTCATCTTGATCTTATGTCTCATTGAATGAAACAGAAGAAGCTTGAATATAACCCGCAGAGTTTTCTCAGCCCATGTTTTCATGGATTCCTCACTTTATGACGAGAGTTGAGAAAATGTAGGCTTTCAGAGCTCCAAGAAGTCTCTTGCATGCATATGGATAAAGAACCCTCGGTGTGAGTGTGTGGACTTGAAGAGGAATTAATTTTAAAATAATTTTTAAATGACAAGAACTGTTTTTAAGCAGGATAAAAATAACCATGGACTTATTCCAGGGTTTGGCAGTCAGTCATTGCTGCCTTCTCTGGATAACTTAGAGAAAGACAAAATTGTCATGAGCATGAGTGGTATGAATCATACAGAACAGCATGCAGGCGGATTTTTTTAAAAATTTGTATGGTCATAATCCATAAAGAGAATTTGAGGCCCAAATAAACCTAAACATTAACAAAGACATCAGAAAATTCATCTGGGTTCAAGCATTTCAAGTGGACTTGTAGACAGACTGCTAAAGCTTACGTGTAGTCCATCTGGATTCATGTCATAATACAGTGGTGAGAAGACAGGTAGATGGTAGAGTAGATAGAGTGCTGGGCTTGGAATCAGGAAGTGCTGAGTTCAAATATAGATGTGTGTCCCAGGGGAAGTCACTTAACCCCTATTTACTTCAGTTCTTCATCTGTAAAATGGGGACACAATGGAGAAGGAAATGGCAAATAACGCCAATATCTTTGCCAAGAAAACTCCACAAAGTCTACAGGGTCACATAGAGTCAGGCATGACTGAACAACATCAGTGACGCACTAGTTCTGGAGGCAGAACTGCTTACTCCTTGTATGACCTTTGATGTCATTTATGAAATTGGTTTCTGCCTCTATAAAATGAGGCAGTTGAATTAAATGGTCTCTGTGGTCCCTCTTCCAGTCCTAGTCCTACCATCTGATGAGAGCTAGGATGCTGTCATATGTCATTGACATGATAGTTTGGAGAAATAGATGCAAAATGTCATGTAGGCATTCCAATGCATTTGAATGTTCTGACCTCATTTTGTTAGATTTCCTTGCCATGGGTGTGACTTTCACTAGCTTTAGAGCTAACAAGAGCGATAGAAGCCATAATGGGGAATCTTCCATAAAAGAATTTTTAAAATGGTAAAGTCTCCAAATGGATTGCTATTGTTTATAAACAAAAACATTCCCATATATTCCCTTGTATTGGGAATTACCAATCAGTCAGGTGGTATTCATGGAATCATAGACCACTGATGTAGCATTGAAAAAAAATCTCAGTGGCATCCAGTCCAATCCTCAGATTATATAGATGAAGAAAATAAAGACTAGAGATGGTAAATTACTTGCCCAAGGTCACACTAACAGATGTGGGATTTGAACACAGGTCCTAGAACACCAAATCCACTAGTCTTTTCACCGTACCATATTGCCTTCCCTTTTCTGAGGGTCTGTGTGCAAAGCCTTGAAGCAAGATGAAAAACCAAGCATGATGCCAGGTCAGAAGAGAAATAAAAAGAAAAAGGATTGATGTATAACTCCTTCGAAAACCAAAGCAAAAAAAAGACCAGAAAACATTCAAGAGCCCAGTAGAAACAATTCTTCTAATTCTTAAGTATGAAATTTATATCACAAGATGCCCATTGTGAGAGAAAATGTGCCTTCTCTATTGTAGATTTCAGCCTATCTTTTTAAGAAAAAAATAACCTACAACTTCATCCAATAAGAAGTATGCAAATTAATACAGTTGGTTAAGTATTTAAAATGTAATAAAGGTTAAAGAATTTTAAAACTCTGAGTCAAAAATAACAACAGCAATTGCATATGGCAAAGTAGCACCAGTCTATGGATTTTCCAGCTAACATACAAAAGGCAAGAGGAGGAGGAGTTTAACGGATAGAAAACTGGCCTTGGAACCAGGAAGACCTGAGTTAAAATTCTGCCTGTGACACATACTGGTTGCATGAGCCACACATACTATGTGGACAGATAGGCCACTTAACCAGTGCTCTGGGCAACTCTCTGAGACTACAAGTTGTAGAACGGGTTGACTTGCACTGATGGAGGGGTTTTCCTTAACAGGGAGTCCCCTACAAATACAATCACAGAACTTATCCCTGTCCCTGTCCCTATGTTCCTAATGAGAGAAATAATCCTGGTCCATTTTAGAGTTTATAATTTAAAAGAAGAATCTAAAGAAACCACCGGACAAGAAGACCTACAGATGGTTCTACCAACATGGAAAGAGAACAACATGATTACAGTGATAGTTTTGATAGAAATAGTTCTGTCAATAAAAGTGTTACATGTAACAGGAACTTGACCAGAGAACTCCCTATCAATTAGATGATGATGGTCCATCTCTCTACAGGAACCTGGCATGTAGTCAATAACATTTATCTTCCTGAGTTCTAATCCAGTCTCAGACACTTTCTAGTTGTGTGACCCTTGGCAAATCACTTAACCAATTTCGCCTTGATTTCTTCATCTGTAAAATGAGCTAGAGAAGGAAATGGCTAACCACCATAGTATCTCTGCCAAGGAAGTCCCAAATGGGATCACAAAGAGTGGGATATGGCTGAACAACAATAATATTACACACCTTCCTTTATATTTCCATTTCTGGACATAGATCAGAGAGTAGAGTTTATTAAAATGTTATTTTTAAGACTAGATTTTCATTTATATCACCTAGATTTCTACCTACATCATCACCATTTCTTCCCTTGCAGAACTGCCTTTTATAACAAAGAATTTTTTAAAAGAGGAAGAGAAAAACATTTAGCAAAACCAATCAATACATCAAAAAAAATCTGAAATTATATGCATTGTTCAACACCTCAACCTTTGCAAAGAAGCAGGAATGGATGTCTTCTAGTATCTCTTCTGTATAGCCAGATTTTTGTAAATTTTGATTTCAATTGTTTTGTATTTATTGTCCTTTCCATTTACATTGTTGTAGTTAGGTTTTCCTGGCTCATACTTCACTTTGAATGTTGTCTTTCCATATTTCACTTAATTCATCATATTCACTGCTTCTTACACCAAAGTAATATTCAATTACATTCATATACCACAATTTGCTTAGACATTTCCAATTAATAGGCAAGTACATTTTTCTAGTTCCTTATCACCACAAAGAATCCTGCTATAAATATTTTGGCATATGTGGGGCCTTTCTTTTAATCAGTGACCTCTTTGAGGTCTATGCCTAATAAATGAATCTCTGTGTCAATGGGTAAGGACCCTTTAATCACATTACATGTATGATTTCAAATTATTTTCCTGATTTGTTATATTAATTTTTTATTATTTTGTATTTTATTTATTTTATCTTTATTTATTTTTGTTACATTAATTTATAGTTCCACCAACAATGTAATAGTGTACCTTTCCATAATCTTTTCACAATTGACTATTTCTACCTTTTGTCATCTTTGACAATTTGTTGAGTATAAGGCAAAACCTCAAGGTTGTTTTAATTTATATTGCTCTTTTTATTTATAATTTGGTACATGATTTTATGTGTTTGTTAATAATTTACTATTCTTTGGAGAACTGTTTGTATCCTTTGACCAAGAGTTGTCTTTCAGTTCTCAGTAGATCCAAAGTTCATGAGTTTCGTAGTTGACTAAGCCTCTAAGAAGAACACTTCTCAACAAATGGAAGGGTAACATCCAAAGAATATCACCCTACAACTACAGGACTGAAGCTATGTTATAGGCATCAAAGAAGACACCTGGAGCTTGTCAGCTATACTACTTTCATGAGTTGATCAGGCAATTTAAATTTGGCAGCAACCAAGTGTTTACCTTTCAGGGACATTTAATGAGTTTAATGAACTACTTGATTGCTTTCTGTTCCTGTTTGTTTACTGGCTCCTGTTAGTTCTTTCCATCAAAAGGTGTTTCATGTGCAAAACACATATAATACAATGGGTCCCTATGTAGGAATTGGAAATTCTATTACCAATAATTGGGGAAATTCTTTGTGAGAGCTTTGTTGTTGTTGAATAGTTTCAGTTGTATCTGACTGTGAAACCATTTGGGGTTTTCTTGGCAAAAATACTGAAGTGATTTACCATTCCTTCTACAGCTCCTTTTACAAATGAGGAAACTGAGGTAAATAGAGTTAAGTGACTTTCCCAAAGTCACATAGCTAATAAGTATCTGAGGTCAGATTTGAACTCTACTCCTCCTAACTCCAGGACCAGCAGTCTATCCATTGTACCACCTAACTGCCCTCTCAGGTGAGCTTTTCTAAAATATTTTCCTGGTTTAAATCCAGGTGGGGCAATGAATGAAAGAGTAAAAATGACCTTTTGAGATCAGATGCCCTGTGAATCAGGCCTGGTCTCTGTGAACCCAGAGTCCTTAAAAGGAGATGACAAGAGATCCTGGGCCATGGGTGGCATAGATTAAGTACAAATTAAGATTTCATAAATAACCAGAGTATTCCACTGGCACCCCCCACACCAGAAAGAACTTTTGGGGAAGATATACAGAGAAGCATAGGCAAGATTTCCACTGAGTAAGAAAAAAATACACACACACACACACACATACACATTCATATGTGTATGTATGTGTTTAAATGGGTAAACCAACAAAGGAAATAACTACACTGATAAGATTACAGATCCATTGAAATTAAAATGAGTTCAAATGATTATAAATTTGACTTTTTGTAAATTATAAAATAATATTAGGTCACATTTAACGAAAAGCCAAAATTCAATTAATACAATAGGAGAGCTTGTGGAGGGTTTTAACACACAACTAGTTGTCAGTTTGTACTTGCTTATTGTGTGAGAATGTGATATGTTCTTGTATACCATATTACCAATAGTTATGTTAATTTTGTTAAGAGTCCTTAACAAAATGGACAAAAGGAAGAATATTTCTGATGAAAACACTGCCAACGCAAAACAGAAGGGGCATTAGAACAAAAATGTGACATAATTGAACATAGCATGAAATTGATCAGAGTAACTACAATAAGACAAGATGCTGAAATGTCTGAATTAATGGTATAGAATATTATAATACATTTAGGTAAAATGAAATAAAAAGACAAAATTACATCAGCTTTTGTGGTTTACATACAATTACAAGGAATAGTGTTACAGTAATAAAAATGGAGCTTCTGTTAGCTATATGGAAAGTTTATTTAAGGCAGTTAAAGAAAATGGAAATGAAGGGGAGAGAGAAAACACTTTTATTGCAAATGTTAGTTCAATCTAGAAATCAAGTTCAATTACATAATATTAAGATTATCAGAGAGGTAGCTAGTGCAGATGAGAAGACAACAACTAAGTTGTCCAGTGTTTTGAAGAAAATATCCATAGATGGTGGATATACCAATTAACAAAATTTTCACGTGGGTGAAACAAGCTTATTCAAGATGCCTTTCAGAACTTACATTTCTAAGAATGAAGAAACTCAATCTGGATTTAAATTGTCCAAGGATCGCTTAACACTTATTGGGAGGTAACGCAGAAGGGTTTTAAATTAAAATCAATGCTTGTTTTTTGGTCTTGAAATTCTCATGCTCTGAAAGGCTATAGCCATCAATCACTCTTAGTTCTTTGGCAGTCATATAAGAAAACATGAATGACTAAAGCTGTTTTTGAAGACTGGTTTCAGATTATTGTAGCCCAGTTGTTGAAAAATATTGCAAGGGCAACAAATTTCATGTTTAAAGCATTGCTGATTTTAGATAATGCCCCAGGTCATCCAGCTCCCCTTGGTTCATTTGGTGAAAATGTGAGCTTATAAATTCACTGAGATGTGGTTAAAGGTATCTGCATCTACCAGCATATGTATGAAGGTTTAAAGAAAATATTTCAGAGTATGTTATTAAAAATATTTCAGATGATAGTATCAATGTTTCCATCATGCTGTCACTGTAGATGTTATCATTTTTCCCCAATTTTATTAAATATTTTTGTTTTCAGTTTTCAACAATCACTTTCATAAGTTCCAAATTTTCTCCCCTTCTTTTCCCCCTTCTCCCCAAGATGGCACACAATCTTATATGGGTTCTACTCATACATCCCTACTGAACATATTTTCACATTAGTCAGGATGCAGAAAAGAAATAAAATGAATGGGAGAAGCCATGAGAAACACAAAACAAAACACAACAAAAGAGAAAATAGTCTGCTTCATTCTGCATTGCTGTGAGGGTCTAAGTCTATCAAAAACAGTCCTCACACACTGTGGCTGTTACTGTGTATGTGTTCCTGGTTCTGCTCACTTCACTCAGCATCAGTTCATATAAGTCTTTCCAGGTTTTTCTGAAGTCTACCTGTTAGTTATTTCTAATGACTCCATTCCTGGGGTAATATTCTCTGGATTTTTCAAGGTCAACAAGGGCAGGATAAGAGCACTTAGAGTTCACTCCACCATCTTGGCTCCCAGAAGTTCAAAGAGGTGACTTTCAAACATTTAGTCTGTGGACTGATAGCCCCAGGAGTAGCAGCTGCTGCTGCCATGGACCTTGCACTTCTCTCTCACCTATAGGCTTATCTTTAGGTACAATATTCAGTCATTTAAATTTTTTTCATGCTTTAAATATTGCTTCTTCTAACTGATCTATTAACATGTTTGTTAAAAGTAGAATCAGAAATATCTTTTTATCTTTCACTTTTTTCATCTACAGTAATAGATGAAAAACTTGTTTTTAAAACTTTTTCATTGCATTTTTGCATTGGGCAGGAATCAACTGTCATATTTTATATATAATTACAACTTCAAATAGTTCAAATAATGTGACCACTTCATGGGATTCATTATTCACTCTAATCAGGACATGTGTTCAATTGTTTTCAGTCCTGTACGATTCTTCATAACCCTATTTGGGGTTTTCTTGGCAAAGATACTAGGATGGTTTGCTCCTTCCTTCTCCAGTTCATTTTACAGATAAAGAACTGAGGCAAGCAGGGTTAAGTGACTTGCCTAGGATCACACAGCTAGTAAGTGTCTGAGACCTGATCTGAACTCAGGTCCTCTGGACTCTAGGACTGGCCCTCAATCCCCTGGGCTGCCTACCATTAATAATTAGGATCCAGCTGTACTATATTAAAGTTAGTGGGGCTTTTATTTGGTAGGAGCTTGAGATAAAGAATTTCTGCAAATTTTTAAGCCAGAGAAAAAGATAATGGGTTTTCTCTGCTAATTTTTTTCCTTAAGGAAATATATCCTTTCATAATGTGCTGGTAAGCATTCTTTATGGTTCTAAAACTTTGTTGTTAGTTTAGGAACATAAACATGAATTTTGCATAAGTAGGTCTGCTTATAAAAATTTCACATTTGGTAAATTAAATTTAAAAATATAGTGTTTTCAGGTAATAATTACAAATTTATTAATTGAATTTACTGTTTGATGTTTTTCATTTTGGTTATGAATGGAGCTCCCAGCTGCTAAACATTAAGCAATTTTGCATTCTTTGTTTTTTTTGTTATTATGGAAAGCAGGTGGAAAAGTCAAGAACAGAAGGGCTTATCACCACTGTAGTAAAATGGAGAAAGTGAATTTGTCATAGACAAATGTTGTCTTCCATAGAGTGAAGCAGGGTTTAGAAAACATTTACTTGTAGAAGAAAAAAAGGACAACCCACCCCCCAATTCACTGAGTACTTTTACTACATGGAACTTCACCTAATTGATCTCTTTCTCTAAATGTTTTACTATTGACAGGTTGGCTTTTCCAGCTGCTCCACTTTTACCACCACACAAGGAAGATTGGTCCCTACTGGGGCCAGCATTCACATTTTAGTTTATTTCTTGACTTAGGTGAGCATTTTCAAACTTTGATCAATGTTTTTCACATACTGCAGAAGGTGGAGGATTCTGATGCAGGTGGAAAACAAAGCCCAAGGCTGCACTGCAGAGATCCTGCCACATGTGCAGGTGGGAGATGTTTATCAGGAAGGCTCACTGTATCCCAGGACCAAATACCTAAAGGGCATAGGTTCAAGCATGTTATGTATTCTGCAGCATTTAGAATAATCTTCTGCACATATGATCCATCCCAAGGGGGTTTTTCATTTTGTGAAGGAACCAGTTACAGACAGCTAAGTGTCTCAGACCTAGAGTCAGGAAGACCCAGTTCAAATCCTGCCTCAGACACATACTAGTTATGTGTGACTCTAGGTAAGTCATTTAATTAGTCTACCTCAGTTTCCTCAACTTCAAAATTAAGCTTTAATAGCACCTATCTCCCAGAGTGATAAAATACTTTGCAAAACTAAAACCCCTCTATAAATGCTACCTATCAACATTATAATCCTGATTTTGTGGATCATGCTACTAGTATCCAATTTATTTTCAGTCCCTTCAGACAACTTAGGGGCCACAATGGATAGAGTGGTGGGCCTGGAGTCAGGAAGACCTCAGATCAAATCCTGCCTCAGAAACTTACTATCTATGTGACCCTGAATAAGCTATTTAACCTCAGTTTCCTCAACTGTAAAATTTAAGACTATAACAATAGCACCTACTTCACAGTACTGTTATAAGAATCAAACAAGAGAAAGTATTATGTTTGGCACTTAGTAGGTGCTTAATAAATGCTTCTTTCCCTTCTCTTGCCTCTACTTCCCTTTAGAGTTCAGTCAAAAGGACAGAAATATATTCAAATCAACAATCCAAAAGAAGCTAAAAGTAAAGAAGGCATCAATCCTTCTTAGGTCTTGTATAAGAATGGCACTGCCCACTCAAAGGAAAGTGCAACTTGATCTTACATCTATTTGATAATCGAACTATGCCATTTATAATTGATACAAATGAATTGTCAAGAAAAGGGTTAAATCTTGGGTTGCCTTGTTTTTTAATCAATATAGGAAATAGTGGGAACTTTCTCTATAAATTACAGTCTCAGATAGTTGCCAAGAGCCCTGAGAAAGGGTAAAATGACTTTCCCAGAAACATAGTCAATATGTACAGCCTTGAACCAAGTCTTCTTGGCTCTATGCATCTTACCAGAATGCTTCTCTACAGGCATTGATTGTCATTATCTGAAATTTATGACACATTGAGAGTTGAAAAATATCTTAGAAGTAATCTAGACCAGCATTCTCATTTCACAGACAGTGAAAGGGGGTAAGGGGCCAACATAAAGCCCACAGGGATAGTAAGTGACAAAGCTAAAAGCAGGATACTCCAGGTCTTCTCACTTCAAATCCAGGCTCTGGATTTCAGTAGAGAACTTTATGTTAAACTGTAATCATTAAAAGTCATCTGACAAACTAAGAGTCAGTAAGTCCAATGGTTCTCAATTTTTTTTTTATCTCAAGACTCCTTCATACTCTTAAAAACTGAGGACCCCAAAAAGCTTTTGTTCACATTGATCATATCTATTGAAATTTATCAGGTTGGAAAGTAAAATTGATAATTTAAAAAATATTTATTTATGTATCATTTAAAAGTGACATAAACCCAGTGAATATTAGAATAAGTAATACAATTTTAATGAAAAAAGAACTCCATTTTCCAAAACAAAAAAATGCAGTAAGAAGAGTGGCATTGTTTTACATATTTTTTTGTAAATCTAATGTCTATCCTAATAGAAAATAGTTGGATTCTCATATTTGCTACTGTATTCGATCTGTTGTAATAGAATATTTTGGTTAAAAATGTGGCTTTACACAGATACATAGTTCAAAAGGTGAGGAATATTTTTAATAGGCAAATAACATCTTAGTATTATTATAAAAACAGTTTTGACCTGGAGGATTTCCTGAAAGAATTTGGGGGACTACAAGGGGTCTGAGGATCAACACTTCCAGAACCTCTGGAGTAGGAGATAGAGTCCTCAGGAAGACAATCTGCCTCTGGGTCAAATTGACTTGTTGAGTAACCATGGGCAAATTATTTAACCACTCTCAACCTCAGGCAGCAACCTGAGATTCATCTAAGTCATACAGAGATGAAGACAGCAATACAGGAATACCTTATCTTGTAAAAATAAAAGTATTAAATATTTATAGTTTATTCAGTGGCCCCTCTCCTTCCCTCCTTCCAGTACTCTTCATATTTCTATTAGAAGGCAGAGATTTCATTAAAGAATTAGATGAGTGTCATAGCAAAAAAATCAATACTTTCCTTTCAGTTCACTGGAGAAGATGCCAATTCATATTTTTGTTGTCAAGATCTGATTTTCTCTTCACCCCATGCCCCAAAAAAGTCCTTCAGCAAAATTTATTTGGTCCCATTTTTGAGGCAGATTCTTAATCCTGAATCTATATGGGAAATAGCATTTCAGAAAGCACCATGCCCAAACTGCATTGTTGATCCACCAAAGGATATTACTAAAGCAAAAGGCATGATTTCAAAGGTTACCCTTCTCAACAGCCATACGCATGAGCACTAGAGCCTTCAGATGATTGTATCTCCTTTAGGCAATCTGAAGCATAATAAATGCTTCCAACAGAAGTTGAGGGAATCATGTGAATCAAATGAATTCCTTCTGGTTATTTTCTCTTTCTGGGATTTCAGAAGCTAGAGACCCAGTCTAGCCCAGAGCAGAAATAATTAACTCTTAGACTGTTTTCATCTCTTCATGTGGACTATTCCCCCAACAATGACTCGTGGGCTAGAAAAATGGGAGGCTGTTAAAAGTCTCACAGCATGGCCTGACCACCTAGTTGCCTTCAGAGAATTTATGAAGAAGCTCATAAGCTAGAAAGGCCTGCAGTTCTCCAGCTCCAGGGCAGCTGACACAGCTCAGCACATGAATCTCCATCAGGCTACATAGATTAATCTATTAACAGAGATACAGAGAGAATGCCTAGCAGTTGGAGCAGTTTGCTTTGGCGATAAGAAAAAAGGGAGAAAAGTACTGAAAAAGGTAAATGATCTTCTGTCTTCTTTCATACTACCATCACCATCTTCCCCCAAACAATTCTCTGACCTTGGACATAGATGAATGCATTATACTGATCCTAGAAAAGCTAAATCTGCTGGCAGAAGATCTGGTTTAGTTTGACAAGAGAAAAGAAGTATGAAAAAAACTGGAATAAGCCTGTTACAGTGAGGTATCCATCCCTCATTGCTACTCCTGTGGTCACCAACATCCCTTGGGAGTCCAGCAGCCCCAAGGAGTGATGGAGCATGGAAGTCTACAGGGAGTCACTGCCAAGGAAAGAAGGGAAAATCAGTCTGATGTTCTAGAGAAAAGAAGAGAGGGAAGGGAGAGGAAGGAAGTTAAAGTCAATCAGCTGTGTTTCCAAAGAGCAGCACTGTTGAAGTAACGGAGTTTGAGGGAAACAACAGAAGTGAAGTCACCCTGTGGATTTCAGGAACTCTCTTCATCCCACAAGAAAGAATCTTACTGCCTACTTCAAGGTGTGAATTTTACTAGTATGGACACTGCCCTGAACAATACAGACTGCAACTCCCAACAATATAGTTGATAATGTCTGAGAATTGCTGTAGAAGAAAAACGTACACCATAGGCCAAACTTAGCAAAGTTAAACTTTTCCTAACAGATATGTCATTTATAATGGGGCTCAGGACAGAAATAAATAACTCTTAGCTTGTTTTTATCTCCTTTCATGAACTATTCCCCCCACAAGGGCTCTCAAGCTAGAAAAATTATTGAAAACTTTTCAATATGATCTCCAGGGGGTTACATTCCACTGGCATAGCCTTGACCAGTCCTGAGTTGTGATGAGGTAGCAGAGAAGAACTTCCGTGGAAGATGTCAGGAAACCTACAGACTATTGCCTGAGATCCCTTTGACAGAATATGAAAAGATGGACAAGACCTTACTCTATACATTCATTTTAGAGATGAGAAACAAATGTTTTTGAGAGGAAAAAAACTTAAATACCAAATGCTGGTAGCCTCAATCCACAGAAATTCAGTCACATTAATGTATAAAAATAAAACAAATAAAATAATCAATAAATAATTAGTTAATAAAAATAAAAATGACCCTCTTTAGGGGAAGAGACCTCAAGAGATTCTAGGCAGTGATGCTGGAGTGGAAAGATCATGGCTCTAAAGTCAGAGCATCTGGGTTGGATTGAATCTAAATTATGCTCCTCACTGCCTGTTTGTCCCAAATCACTTAAGCTCTTGATGAGTCTCAGCTTCTTTATCTATAAAAAGGGTGCTTGGACTGAAATCTTATCCAATTTATAATCTTATGTTCCTAGGTAACTAAGAGAAGAATCATAATATAATAAATAAATTTAGATTTATAAATTTTATAATATGTAATAAATATTTAATAAAATTAATATATATTTATAATCATAAAAAATATATATAAATAAAATTTAAAAATAAAGTAATAAATATTTATTAAATAAATTTAGAGTTGTAGTATAATAAATAAATTTAGTATTGCAAGAGACTTTAAAAATCATCCAGTCCAAATGAGGAAGCAAAGACAATAGAGACTTGCCTAAGGTAACGTAGCAGTAATATCAAAGTGAGTGTTGAATTCAGGTCTTCTCATTCTTTTATACTGCCTGTCCATGCTTGGGATATAATCCCTCCTTACCTCTACTTCAAAGAATCCTTAACTTAGGTAAAAGCACAGCTTGGATAGTTCTTCCTAAGGGAGACCTCTTTGATCTCTCCAATCATTAGTGTTCTACACACACACACACACACACACACACACACACACACACACACACACGTGCGCACACACACGCACAGAGAAAGATTTTAGAACTACATGGGAGTGAGCAGAAAGAAATAATAAAGGGTTCACAGAAAATCAGGACAGTGTTGGTACCACCATGTTCAATTTAATAAATACTTTAAAAAAACAAACCTGAGCTATATATAATATTCATAGTTTAATATACAAGCCTCTTTCTCAGTGACTTATGTAGAGAAATGTTTATATTTGTTGATGTTTTTCAAATTCATTTAATATATGTGTGTGTATATGTAACGTGTGTGTGTGTGTGCGTGTGTGTGTGCGTGCGTGTGTGTGTGTGTGTGTGTGTGTGTGTGTGTGTGTGTAAAAAGAAAGAGACCAAGAGGTAAGGTAGATGAAGAGTTGGCCTTGGAGTCAGGAAGAACATAGGACCTGGCCACCTTTCTCCTCAAACACCTGCTCCCAAAGCCTTGGGACTGTTAAGATCAATGCCATCTGTTCCTGTCCATTGCTGGCCATTTTCCAGTGACCCAAATGCCATCTTGCAGTTGGACCCTGACCATTAGTTTGCCATTTGGAGAACATTTATTTTCTGAACTGGAGATTTTGCCAAGTGAATAAGACCTGGGTGGCAAGCAAAAATCTGTTTCTTCAAAGAATTTCTCTGAATTGGGTTGATTTTTATCCCCAAATGAATCAAGGTAATATTGGAAACATCCCAGATCCCCAAAAAGTCAACAAGTCTATCTTGCAACAGCTGGTTACTAGAGACAGGAAAGGTTAACTTCAATCATATCAAAGAGTAATCTATTCTTTATTAATTTTTTTTTTGGCTTCAAGAGGAATAGGTACTCCAGACTCCTTGGTTGTTTCCTCTAATGTCTTGCAACCCTGTTCATCTGAAAATTCTTCTATTCATTTGCTGTAAGTTGTTTCCTGATGTAATATAGATGCACTACTACCAGCATGCTATAAGAATCCAACATTTCATCTTACAAAACAGAGTAAGTCAATGGATTAGGGAGACAGTGTGGTTCAGTGGAAAGAACTGATGACCTTGAAGTCACAGAGCTTTAGTTCAAATTCCAGTTCTGTTCCTTACAATTTGTGTGGACTTTCTTGGGTCACCTAATCTTCTCTGTGCCTCAGTTTTCTGCTCTGTAAATTTAGAACCTTGGACTGGGTAATTTAAAAATTACCCTTCTAATTCAAACTAAATGATTTATTTTCTACTGCACCATTACAGAGTTGTCACTGTTTTTATTCATTTAGATTCCAGCAATTTTAGAGACATGGCTATCCACAATCTGGGGTTCAATTTCA
Organism: Potorous gilbertii; assembly: GCA_028658325.1. Classification (NCBI taxonomy): domain Eukaryota; kingdom Metazoa; phylum Chordata; class Mammalia; order Diprotodontia; family Potoroidae; genus Potorous; species Potorous gilbertii. The sequence continues at coordinate 537,899,036 of CM053770.1, forward strand.
AAGAGTGACATGTTCTTCTCGGTTCATTTTAAATACTCAAGTTAAATATCTCTATAGACTTGACTCTAGGTTGTCATGTTACTGGTTATGTGTCTTTCTTCCAAGGAAAAACTCTTCCATGATTCATTTGTTTAAATGTCTTTAGGGCTTGAGGCACAGCACCTGCCTATTAATTTACTACAATGAACGTAAAAAACATCTGTCAACTTTTTTCATGAATTAATAGCTCTGTAATTAAAATCCAGCAGAGAACTCAGCTAAGATCTTCTCTCCCTCCCCCACTTTAATTAGGACAGGAAAAACAAGCCAGGCAAGTCTACCTTTCTTTTCAGGAAAAATAGGCTTTGAACAAATCAAGGATGGCCCAAAGTGGCCTATCCATTACCACACACAGGCAAGTACTTTCCCTTTCCAAACTCTTACTTCATTGTGATAGACATTGACTGACACTGTATAAATCCATTTCTAGGGGGTCCCTCCCCTTTCTCTCTCTGAGACAGAGAGAGAAGGCATTCAAAGGGACTAAACATTCTGCCATTTAGGCCTGATTTTTCTGGTTTGAATCTTCCCCTCTGAGTTCGGCAATGTCTCTAAAGCTTTGACATCTCAACCAATAGAAAGAGTAAATACTTGGTCACTAATGGCATGGTATACTGATGGGCTTACATCGAACTTGGATTCAGGAGCCTTGGGTTCAAATTCTAGCATGGCCCCACAATTAGCGCTGGACTTACAGTCAAGATGACCTGAGTTCTGATCTTTCCTCAGACCACAAATAACAATTTCCTGAGCTTCAGTGTCCATTTCTGTAAATGAGAACAATATTCCCTGCACTATCTACAACTCATAGGATCACAGAGAGAAAAGTATTTGAGATATTATGTATAAGGAAGGTCTACCTGTGCCACAGTTGATGATCCAAGGACCCAGTGTTTCAAGAGAGTCACCTATAAATCTTCTGAAGGTAGATATGCCCACCAAGGTCCATGCCTAAGAAAAGGAAGGATAAAAAGACATAGAAATTATGTGAGGATTGCAACACAAAAACGTTGCGAGGGGAAGCAAAAGGAAGATGGGAGGTTACTAGCATGGAGTGCTTCTGACTATGCGATTTTCTGTAATGAGACTATGCTAGATTCTTATTTATACCCTTGAGCAGAAACAGGCTCATGAAGCAAACAGAGGGTTATGAGAGGCTGAGAGTGTGGCCAGAGGCAAGCAGCTGCCATTGAGGAAACAGGAGAGAGATGACTAAAAAACCATTGTGTTAGTAGCTGCCCTTAAGATGGAGTTGGGGAGCCACTAAGTCGCCCCAATCATGAGTTCACTCACTTGACCAGATGTTGATCCTTCTGGAGGCAGTGAACAGAATAGCTGTAGGGGATATTCATCTTCTAGGAGACTGACCAAGGCAGAGTCTAGTCCTGGACATGTGGCCTGTGTGAGATTTTTGTTATTGCTCAGTCATGTCCAACTCTTTGTGACCCCATAGATCATAGCAAGCCAATACTGTCCATGGGGTTTACCATTTCCTTTTCCAGTGAATTAAGAAAAACAGAGGTTAAGTGACTTGCCCAGGGTCACTCAGTATCTGAGACCAGATTTGAACTTAGGTCTTCCTGACTCTAAGCTCAGTTCTGTATCAAGTGAGCCATCTAGATGCCTCCTTGTGTGCAATCGTTCTAGTGTATTTTGATTTTATCCATTTTGATTTATGAACCAGAAAGACTAGTACTCAAATCAAAGTCAACTGCAAGTCATGTCATCATCTCCCTGATGTCATGGTCCTCTTCAGAGAATGAAAGACAAACACATCAACAGCATGGATTCAACTCTATTTTGCCAAATCGAGTGAACAAGCATTTTATTAAGAATTTACTATGACCCAGAAATGGTGGTAAGTGCTGAAAGTACAAATACACAAAAATATACAATAAATAATATACAATAAAATGCAAAATATACAAAAAAATACAAATATTTTTTTTTAATTTATTTAACTTTTTACATTCATTTTCACAAGATTTTGGGTTCCAAAATTTTCTCCCCATTTGTCCCCTCCCCCCTCCCCAATACACTGGACATTCTAATTACCCATATCACCAATCTGCCCTCTCTTCTATCATCCCTCCCTTCCGTTACCCCATCTTCTCTTTTGTCCTGTAGGGCCAGATAACTTTCTATTCCCCATTACCTGTATTTCTTATTTCCTAGTAGCAAGAACAATACTCAACAGTTGATCCTAAAACTTTAAGTTCCAGTTTCTCCCCATCCCTCCCTCCCCACCCA
>CM053770.1:537901824-538106685 GCA_028658325.1 Potorous gilbertii
CCCAGCCTCAGGGCTTTTGGCGGCAGGCTTGACTGCTCTTCAATGGGGGCTTATCTGCTGGTTCTCAGGTGGGGTCAGGGCCGCCTCTCAGGCTCAGTTCCCTCAGGGGGTTTTTACAGAGATCGTTTGTAGTGGAGCTGGGGTGGAGCTCCAGCCGCTCTGGGTGTCTCTGGCCGAGCTGCCTCAGCCTCTGCCTCAGCGGCTGCTTCCCAGGGGGTCCGAGTCCCGGAGATCCCCCGCTCCCCTCTCAGCCCGTCTCTCTCACTGACCTGTGCGTCTGTGGGTGGAGGGACCTTCGCCGCTGCCGGAGATTCAGGTCCCTGACGCCTGCAGGGCTCTGCTCACTCCTCTCAGTGCCGCGTGGCCAGGGCGAGGGAGGGGAGCGCTCGGCCGGGCAGGACTCTGCTCCCGTCCAGGGGTACTTTTGCGGTCGGTTTTTCAGGGCTCTCTGCAACGGAAATCTCCTTCACTGTGTTGCTGCGCGGCTTCCACTGTTCCAGACTTTGTCAGGAGTTCTTTTTACAGGAAATCTGTGGGCTGTGGGTTCGGACCTAGCATAGGTCAGTCTTTCTACTCCGCCATCTTGGCTCCGCCCCCCAAAAAAAGTACAAATATACAAAAATACAAATGTAGAAAAGAAAAGAAAGACAGGCCTTTCCTATTAGAATGTAAGGAGCTTACATTCTAATAGGGGAAAACAATACCTAAATAAAGCTAAAAAGATGGGACCAGGAGGCAGTTACCAACTGAGGGACATGGTGGTGAAGTCTGAAGAATGAAAGATGGTTGCTCTGGGCCCTTCCTTAAAATAAAGGTTGCAGGAGGAATCTACCAATGGGTGAAGGGGGCTAGAGGAGTGGATCAGGACCATGAGATTGATGTTAATTAAATGGAAATACTGCATGAAAGGAGAAGGGTATAGTTTTCCCAGGAGGTAGTGACTCAAACCTAGTGTTTAATCAGGTGAATCCACAAATAACAAATTCCTACACTAAGATATAAGATATAACTAAGATCTAACTGTACAGGGGTACGGTTTTCTGAGAAGCAAAGAAACCTTGACATTTCCCTCAAGCCTCCCCAGTGTTGAGTGGAACTCACAATTGCCTTGGTAAGCACAGGACTTCTGCCAAGTAACTGGTTCTTAATGTTGAACAGAATCAGGCTAGTGACCAACTCCTGGTGAACTGGGTATGTAATCCTCCACAGCTGCAAATATTTGTTCAAGGGAAACATCACAAAGAAATGTGTCCACAGAAGAGTGGGTGACCAAAAGAGAAAAGGAGGCCCAAAACCCTGCCAAAGTCAATTCAGTTTAAATGAAGAACTCAGGATATTCAACCTAGATAATTGAATTGGAGAAACATAACTGTATTCAAATATTTGAAAGCTTAGAGCAGTACTCAATGGATGAAACATGCAGATAAGCAGAATTTCCAAAGGAAAGAAAAGGGAAATTTTGGGAGGAGCCATACAATTAGAGGAAGATACTACAAGGAACTGTGCAACAGCCAGCTCTAACTAGCTTGGTTTGGACAGTTAAATTTACAATGTGAGCATTTAAAACCTCAGAAATTGGCAAAGAGATTTGTCATTGGGTTGATTATCTAGGCATAAGAAAGTAGAGAAAATATTAATAATGCAAATTGAGCTTTACAACGTGTCCTATAGTACATTTTCAGAGAGCCAGTTATTAAACATTTACCAGCAAAAGTATTTTCCGAATTGGAATGCAGTTCTAGAATGAAGAAATTTCTGGGGCATGAGGGAGACAGTTCAAAGGACAGCCCCCAATGCGAGATAGTACTTTGCCTGGGAACCTTCCATAAATGGAGGTTCTGGGAGGAGTCATTTAATCCAGAGGAGATATTTCCAACATGTGAATTCCAGGACTGGAATTTCAGGATGAAGAAATTTCTGAGGTTTGGTGGAGAAAGTCCAGAGTTCAGAATGTAAAGGACTGAAGATAGGATATGCAAATAAATAAATAAAGAATGGCCCCTTTAAAGATATCTTTCCCTCTTAGTTTTTCCAATAATGCTGAGCCTCTTTTTTAGCAAATATGACAACAGAAAGAAATCCCTATCCAAATGCAAGGTATCTTAAGATTGGCAGCCAGGGAAGAGATCTGTGTAACACTCTCAGATATGTCTGAAGCCGCATTAAATTCTGGTGGACATCAAGTTCTATCTGAAGAGCTCATCTCAGGCTAGGGATAAGGGGAAATAAAAGAATATTGATTAATAATGCAACCTCTCTTTCAACCTGTTCTTAGGCAGCCCAGAGACTTGTGCTACACTTGGGTGAGAGATATGAAAGGTTTTCATCACAGGAAAGAACAAGGCAGGGCTAGCAACGAGTTTTGCCATATGGAATCCTAATGCATCACTGGACAGTTCTGCGGGGCTTCTGGGAGCTTCATATTCAAACTGTGTTCAACAGCAGCAAGGAAAAATACCTGTATATTTTCAAGGAGGAAAGCAAAGAAATCTCTCAAAACATCTTGAAGATGCTATTCAAAAACAAAGACAATGGGGGCCATCTCCAGTCACCATGATCTATATCCGGCCACTGGACCCACATGGCTCTGGAGGAAAAAGCAAGGCTAGTGACTTTGCTCAGCCCTGCCTCACTAGAATCTAATCCCCTTGCAAGTCATGGCATCACCTTCCTTATGTCATGGTCCTCTTTGAGAACAAAGGACAAACATAAAGGCAATAAACAGGAAAGAGATGTCTAATTAAGCCTGCTTTGGATGATCTATGCTAATACAAGGTATCCTGACCTAACCTTCTTGGGCTCGCCTTTGCTGACTCAGGAGAAGGATGAAATGTTTGGAATCAAAGTCAATCTGTGGTCTTGTAGCCAGTCTTCTGGGTTCTAGTATTACTCCTCTCCAGACATCTATACTAGTGGTATCAAAACCAAATAGAAAAAGGAATATAAACTGGACATATTAATGTTCTTGGTGTTTTATTGTATCTTTCTTTATATTGTTAAATATTTCCAAACTACATTTTAATCTGGTTCAGTTTGATCCTCAGCAGTGTTGTGGATGGCATAGGAGTGCTGTGCATGAGTGTGTGCGCACGTGTGTGTGTGTGTATATGTGTGTGTGTATGTTTCTGCTCTGCACAACTGCCAAAACAATCTTCCTAAGTCACAAGTCTGATCTTGTCACTCCCCAGCAAAAAAAAAAAAAAAAAAAAAAAATCCACCAAAAACAATCTTCAGTGGCGCCCTCCTACCTTTAATATTTTTTTAGATCGTCAGACTGCCATTTAAATCCTTTAATAATCTGACTCCAACCTACCTTGCCAGATTTATTTCATATTACTCCTTTTTCAGACCAACTGGCTTACTGACTATTCCCCAAACGCAGCAATGCACCTCATATATCTGTGTTTTCACATAACTTCCTCACCCTCCCCCCATGGCAAATCATATTCCTTCTTTGCCTTTCCCTTTCTATGCCCACATTTACCTATACCTTATAGAATATTTAGCATCCTTTGAGGCATATCATAATAAAATAATAACTAGCTTTTATATAGAACTTTAAAGTTTGCAAAGCACATTAACAGTGTTATTTGAGTGGATATGAAGAAAGTAAAAGTCAGTGGAGCTAGGTGGTACAGTGGATAGAGTATTGAGTTTGGAATCAGGAAGACTCATCTTCCTCAGTTCAAATCCAATCTCAGACATTTACTAGTTGTTTGACCTTGGATAAGTCACTTGACCCTGTTTGCTTCAGTTTCCTCATCTGTAAAATGAGCTGGAGAAAGAAATGGCAAACCACACCAGTATCTTTACAAGAAAACTCCAAATGGGGTCACAGAGTCAGATGACTGAAACGACTCAAAAATAACAAATAAAACATAATGTGAAACTTACAGAATTAACAACCAGGAATATTACGAAAATCTTCATGTAGGAGGTGATACCTAAGACAAGCATTGAAGGAAGCAAAAGAATTTTAAGAGGAAGAAGGGAGTGAGAAGTGAGAAGGGAGCACATTGGAGGCATAGAGCAGAGGTTGTGCAAAGACAACAGGGTTTGAGGGGATGGATGAATAGTGTGGATAGATAGTTGATATCCGACTGTGAGGCCCTAGACAAGTCTTTTAACCTCTCAGTACCCCCAGGCACTATCTAAAACTATAAATTGTGGGGCAGGCATTCATATCACTGGTAGAGAGAGTTTTATTATCTGAAATTCCTTATACCAATGAATCACAGGTCTTTTTAAAAAATACATGGGGGCTAGTGATAGAATGTTGAGTTTGGGGAACAGCAAATAGGCCAGTTTTGCTGAAACTTCCAGTACATGAAAGGGAGAAATAGGAAATAAGTCTGAAAAGTAGGTTGAAGCCAGTTCATCCAGGATTTTAAATGCCAGATAAAGGAGTTTGTATTTTATCCTCATGTCAATAGGGAGCCAATTTCTCTCTTATTTATTGGTTTTTTATTTATATTTAAATAGCCCTGTCTTCAGGATTGTCCTGGGGGAGAGAGCTCAACTCAGACAGAAGGCTTGATAAAGAGATAGGTATCACCATTCCCTACTTAAGTTGCCTGTGCAAATCACTCAGACGCACATACACTCATCACATCCCAAGACATTTAGTACAGCTAGATGGAGACAAAGCCTTGCATCTGGGTCCCAAAGAACAATGCCCTTGTCCTTGGGGGAACTCCTCCAGTCTGTTTGGATACTTACAGGCAACATCCCTCATCCTAGCTGATGATAGGATTCTTATTATAGAAAGTGACCTTGAAATGAATGTTTTTGGTGAAAAAGCTTTCAAGGGTGCTTGGCAAAATTGTCAGAAATGAGGGGGTTTCAGTACCATAAGATCTAGACACTGGGGGGATTTGGACACCAAAGTACTAAGGCAGCTGTTAGCTGATATAAGTTGTTAGCTTGAAGTTCTGTATCTTGCAAGATTACAGCAGTTACTCTTACCCAGAGATCTTTGAGAGAGGAATCACTGGGAATTTATTGACCCAGTTAGGACCTACCACAAAGCTAATCTGGGAAATGTCTTTCTATTTGTCCTCGTATATGCACCAAGTTTCACCTGGAAGTTTTACTAACGTAGGCTTAAGCTAGTGCTAAAATGAAAGGTTCCTGCCTCCCCACAATCCAAGCATTGGGGGTGGGGGTTGAAGCTGGAGAGAGGTTGGCCAAGTTGTGCTGAATGACAGGGAAAGTCTATCTAGGATAAGCCACAAAGATTTCATTGGTGAGTTAACAGTGGGGTCCCTATGCTACCTTGATATTCTCATTATAGAATCCCTCTGTGCCTCAGTTTCTAAAATAAGCCTTTTTTACCCCTTTTGCACACAGCAAGAAAGATTGATTCAAAAGTGAACTGTATGTCAGCAGAAATCCATTTACAGCAGAATTGTGAAACAAGGCTAATTTATCCATGGCTGATCAAGAATTAAAGATGAAACTGAGAAGGACCCCAAATGAAAACAACACTAAGTCTTGGGACTCCTAAAGCATCAGTAGTGTTCATGACTGGTCTTGGGCAGCAAACGGCTGCTTTCATGACTCCCAAGTGAATGAATTCAGAAACACAGGCATGATGAGCTATCCAGAATGCAGTGCTGGAACTCTCAAGGAACACTCAATGAGAAGCCTGGGACAGGAAATCAAGGAAAGGGCCATGGGGCCATGAAAGCATCTTAATGGTCAGTGAAAGGATTTTGGATATTTACATCTGAAAGGGAACTGAGAGGTCATGTAGGATCATTCCCTTATTTTACTGATGAGAAAGCTGAGGCCCAAAAAGAAGGATTTACCCAAGGCTGTAGCAGGCAAGATTATATTGAACAATTCATAAACATAGACAGATTGAACAAAAAAGTTCTATTCTAGACATCTGAAGACCCTTAACTAAACTGAGGCTTCAGAATCCCCATATTTGTCATTTTCTATGACACCCAACTTCTAAAATGCTGGGAGATATCTATTGCACAAAATCCAAATGCTGAACTGGTACTCAGGTAAAGAACTCAATCTCATATAAAAAATTATTGGCTGTCTTAGTTCAGTAGGGTCTATCCACAGAAAATCCTGCAAGTTTCCCTTGGTTATTGCTCAGTTATTTCAGTCCTGTCAAATCAGTCAAGACCCCATTTGGGTTTTCTTTAGCATTTCCTTCTCCCACTTATTTTACAGATGAGGAAAATGAGGCAAACAAGATTAAGTAACTTGTCCAGGGTCACACAGTTAGGTCTTATTTGAACTCAGGTCTTCCTGACTCCAGGCCCAGCATTCTAATCCACTGCATGACCTAACAGGAAGAGAAGAGGAATCCGGAGTGGAACTAGAGAGGATCTGTAAAATAAGAGACCATTACCAACAAGACTGTTAATATAAGAATGGGCTCCGGACACAAACCAAACAACCTGAACAAATCCTGAAAGATGAGGCCAAGAAACAGATTGTAAGAGATCTAAATCTCATTAGTTAATGACAGCAGGTTGGGTTCTGGACTTGAAATCAGGAAGAGTTGAGTTCAAATCCTGTCACAGCCACTTACAAGCTGTGTGACCCTGAACCATTTAACCCGGTATGCCTCGTTTCCTCATCTATAAAATAATTTTTAAAATCTATGAAATAAAACAAAAACAAAAAAAACAACCTACAAGGGTTGTTGTGCAGATTAAAGGAGGTGATATTTATTAAGTGCTTTATAAATCCTGTTACATGAATGCTAGCTAGTATTACTAGCTTTATTGTATATATATATATATATATATATATATATATATATATAATTAAAATTTGGAAAGTCCTTTTGAATATGCAGAATCTCATCAATGACTCTCAATAACCCTTTAAAGTAGGTTTTTCTTAACACTATATCCCACTGGACTCTAACAACAACTCTTTAAGGCGGGTGGTAAAGGTATTTTAGTCTTAGAGAGGTTATGTGACCTGTCTTGCCTATCAATGGACATACATCTAGGTGGTATCAGAAACAGGATTTGAACCCAGGTTTTCTGACCCCAAGTCCACTACTGCTATATCCATTATGCCACACTGCTTCCCATTAAATAAAAAATAGATCTTCTAGATTAGGAGTGTAAGAGCAAATATTTTAATCATGGCTAGGCTTTTTAGTGGAGAGAGAGTCTTAATGGATTTTCTTCCTCCATCCAAGGATTCCACTAACTCAGGGAGAACTGGGGGAGAATTATCCCCTAATCCCAGAGGATAATGACTCACATGTACATCCCACATTAAAGCACTTTACATATATTATTATTTCATTTGACCCCCACAAAAGCCCTGTGATGTCAGAGCTATTGTTTATTTTCATTTTACACATGAGGAAACTGAGGCTCACAGAGGATGATCTGCCCTTGTCACTGTCAATTTTTCTGGAGATTCCAAGAAGCAGCCATGTATTTCCTTATACAGGCACCTGGATAGCAAGGGTAAAATATATTCCGTGAAATGAAGGGCTTGGGATGTTGGGGCTCTTTTTAGTAAATCACTCTACCGCAATATAGCTATTGTGCTCAGCCCATGACTGATTCCATTAGTTAAACAAGGCTGCCCCCTCGTGGTAATATAGTGCAATTCTACATCTATAGAAATGACATTCCTAAGTACAGGAAGAGAACTTCTTACTGCTCCCCACTAATAGAAAATCCTAAATTGAGGAGTTGGCTATTTTTTACCTAAAATAATTTTATTGCCTTAAAAAAATAACATGTTACATATAAAAAATATGAAAGAATGCTAAGTAAAAAATTTAAAAATCAAAGACAAATGATGTTATGTAGTAGGTGTGGGCTGATGAATGTTTAACAACAGACTCTGAAGCTTGGGGAGAGAATATGCACAGGGTACACTTTTAAGTTTAATCTGAATTACTACCATGCTCTCTTTAAGTCTAGTCAATCATCAATGTGATCAATCAATCCCTTATTTTTATTTTGCTGATTTCCAAGGTTTAAATGCCTACACTTAAAATTTGACAGTTGTTCTCCTAAGCTTGAGTAAGCTCCAGGACACTTCTGGTCTGCATAAAACCATATGTAGTGAGTTGGAATGTTTATCCTTTCCCTTCTCCCACTGAGCAATATGGGAGGATAGTTTCTGCCAAAGTGCATGCACGGCTGAAGACTGAACCCCTACTTTAAGAAGGTGCTAATGAACAAAGATCATTGAAAATCTTAGATAATTTGAATAACCATGAAATCAGAGGACTTGGAACTTGAATGGATCTTAATCTATTTCACAAATGAGGAAACTGAGATACACAGAGAGGTGGGATAGCTTGTCTGAAGTCACACAGCTAGAAAGGAGTGGAGTGGAGACTCCATCCAAGTACTTAAGAAAACTGATTGTGGAATAAATAGGGTACATTATTGGCTTCTGAAGGAGATGTGAATTTTTCCTTGAACAGAACATATTCCTGTATCAGGTGGGGGCAGTGGAAGGGGAAGGACATTAAGATTTGTGCTCATTATATTTGAAACTGGAGTCTTTGATAAAAATTCTTCTACATCTAGAGATTAACAGGAGACTGCCCTGGGCCATCTGTTGAACAGTCAGAGGCTAATGGAGCAGTGATCTTAAGAAAAGAAAGGACTGCCATGTGGTACAGTATATCATCATCATCAATAATAAGTGTTTATATATCAGTTTACATATTTCATCTCATTGGATCTTCACAAAAATCCTGTGAGATAGGTGGTAGAGTGGATAGAGTTGGATAAGACGCGTACTAGCTGTGTGACCTTGAGCAAGTGACTTAATCCCTCTTTGCCTCAGTTTCCCTATCTGTAAAATAGGGATAATGATAGCATCTATCTCCCAGAGTTGTTGTGCAGATCAAATGAAATAATAATTACGAAGTGCTTAGTCCAGTGCTCTGCACATAGTAGGCATTACATAAATATTAGTTATCAAAATTATGACTATTTTATAGATGAGGAAACAAGACTGAAGAAGGTAAGTGACCTCTTCCCCACTTCATGCAACTTGTATCTAAGTGTCGGAGGCAGGATTTGAACTCAAGTCTTACTAACTCCAAGGTATCTCTCTATCCAAGATGCCAAGCTGCCCTCAGTTCATTAGGAGGACTGTGCACTCCACAGAGAACCATATTTACTGTCAGACAGGCATCAATCACCTTTTAAACTTTTCCACAGTGTGGTGAAAACTACACCAAATAATAGGAGAAACAACTGTCCAGAAGGAAAGTAGTCTGGAACTTACTAGTCAAAGTTAAAAGCAAGAGAGTTACAGGAATCCTGGCCTGGAGTTAGGACATCGCAACCCAAGGAGTTACTTTGGAGGACAATGACTGGTGACACCTGCTGGTAGTTATAAGGAAGTGCATAAAAGAGCCTAAACTACAGAAGTCTCCAAGTAGCTGCAATGAGGTGAAATTGTGTATTTGTTATGGCAAATTATTCTGGGGATGTACTTAGATCTTGGAAGAGAGTTACTCATTGAAGGATTTTTGCTCATTTTCCAAAGGTTCTTATTTGTTATTTCAGCAAAACCCACCTCCATTAACACTGTGAACTCCATGCCAAGCATACTCCGTGATGTCAGAGATTTATCCCTATTTTCACCCAGTGATGTCAGAAAAGTTCACCCAGGCCCTCCAGTTACCCAAAAGGTACCGAGGTTCTTTTTACCATGGGAATATTGGGCAGTAAATACTTAAAGAGTAAAATATTTAAAAGTATATTTTTGAGTTCTGAAATAAAGTTCAAAATTTTCTAAATCTTTAATTTCAAAAAACTGTTGATTTCAGATGAGGTCCTCCCTTCTGCATCAGCAACAGAGGTCTTGCACATGGCAGATGAAGTTTGTCTCTTTCAATGCTGCTTCCCCTTCCCAGCCCTCACCCCACTGTGGTCCCTCAGTAAAGCCTCTAACCTAAATTTATTCTCTGTTCCCCCCTCTAGGGTAGCCTCTCAACCTGTCAGGCAGGAAATAAGCCCACAAACTCTCCATAAGCTTGGCATGAGATACAGCTAAGTCAGATAATTCTGAGAGCATTTATAGATTAAATCAACATTTCCATAGAGATCTATTTAGAGAAATTACACATTCAGTTTTAAAAGGGATCTCAGCAGCCATCTGATCTAAACTATACCCAAAAGAAATCCCCATCTTATTGGAACTACTACATTTGGATAAAAGTAGAACTGTTGCTTGAACTTTCCCCAAAGTACTATGCTAGAAAATGACAACGACATTTAAGAAGATAAAGATGAGAAAAAATATCTGGACCCCACTAAAGAAATAAAGAAACAATCCATGCTAGAGGCTACACAATTTCAAAGGTACACAGATTCATTTTCAGATTACAACAAAGGGAGAAAGATTCCAAAGGAATTCAATATATTGGGGAAGAGGGGACAGTATTGGGGAGGGGAGCCAGGGAGAGGTGCTGAGAAGATTACAACTACTGACCCATGGGTCTGCTTTCTCCTCTCTATAAAATCTTTTTCAGGATGCAATCAACAAAAATATAAGATGGGAATGGGTAGATTTTCAACACATTTTTATAGTCATACTACTGATTGAATGAAAAAGAAAATATTAGATCCTATTTTGTCTCTTGTTCGATTTTTTGTAAAGCATTTTACCTAATAGAATAAAATGCAACCTGAAGTCACTCTTCAATCCAAATGTCTTTCATGTATATTACAATTATACAAGATTCTATAAGATACAACCATGGCAAAACTATAAACATTACTCAACGATCTGCTTGAGTATTGATATCAAGCAAAGTATAAAGCAGGGAGACATATGCTCCCCTACAAACAATAAATAAATGTTCACCTGTGACACAGAAACTGTCCTATGCTGGTTTCAAATAGAAATGGAAGAAAATTCTTCCAAGAGACTGAAGGAGGGGAGGACATGGGCGGAAACAACTACAGTGACTGGTCATGTGTATAGCCATTGAACATGAAAGGAGTATTACCAAATCAGTCTTCCATGGTTTACTTCTGATTGGCATAATCCAAGATATCTGGGTTATTCTTAGGCTGGTAGATTTGTAAAGTATCTAAGTTTACATGGTTTACTTCTAAGTATAAAAGAGTATAAACTACAACATGTAGAGATCTATCAAATCTGTCTGTACTCATGGGAGATTTAAGAAGCTTCCTGTTAGAAATCATCTATTCTACAATATGTCCTTAATCATAACAAAAGAGACACAAGTGGTTAAGTCATAGAGTAAGAATGAGATGTGTTTCTTTTAAATACAGAACAAAACTGTTACAAGGATTATCTATCAATCATGAGGTCTTTCAAATATCCCTATTTGAAGATATTATTGTACAACAGAGGCATGGTGAAGTGGGAAGAATATTGGATTAGGAGGATTTATAAAGGTATTCTATTATGCTAAGAAATCTATATATTCTTTAATGATGTCATCCAGGAGATGACATGTCTTTCAGTTCTAAATTCTAAATCAGTTTTTTCTGTTCTTTGTTTACCTTTTCTGAATAGCTACCTGATTTGTATAACTCTGACAAGAGAACATTATAGTTTCCTATAATTATTACCATGTCTTTTTGCAATTCAATTCATTTTACTTTATGAACTTAGATGCTGTGTGTAATGCTAATGATATTAAAGATTTTCCCTACCCACCAATGGGCCTTCCCATTAAGGAAAGTTTGACTAGGGGAGGTCCACACCTTTTGTTAATTTCAAATGCACTGTTTCTTGGGGATTGTGATGCCCTCTGGCTCTGAAAAATGTATAAGTACTATGAGGCAAGGTTTTACCTTGGGCCTTGCTCATTGGAAGTGTATTTTTGGCCAGATGAGACTTGCTACTTGGAAAGAGATTGCTGCCAAAGGAAATATCAAGTTAGAAAATAAACTCATTTATAAATCTTGCAAAGAAAGATGATGGATGATTTCACCCATCAGCAATATCTCTCAAAGTAAAGAAAAGCAGTGGAGGGTAAAAACCAGTTTAAAGAAAGTTTGGCAAGATATCCACTAAACAAAGTAAGGATGAAATAAGGATCAAGATTATATGAGGATTTTAAGCAGAAAAAACATGGAAAATTTTCTTTAAATGCATTATAACAGACTTTTGTCCATAAAGGAGACTGGAAACGTCCCACTTGGACCCTAAAACCATAGTTCTAGATGTGCTTTAAAAGGAAGTAGAAATAGCCCTAAAGAAAACAAAAATGAGAAAAGAAACCCAATCGGACCAAACATATGTTAAAAAGAGCCAAGCTGGAGGTAACATAATTGTGAGAGCATTCAAAGATCAAGGTATCTGAAGGAAGGAAAGACACCAATGTGTGGAATGAAATGTTGAATTTTGGTGGGGTTTTCTCACCCAACATTTTACTGGATTATTTAATCTATTCACACTTAAAACTATGACTAGGTTATGCTTCATTGAGGCTAGTCTACTCTCACAGATTCCTCTTTTTTCACTCCCATTTGTCAAATTCTTTACATTTATTTAAATTGTCAATTCCTTCTCTTGTATTTAGTTCCAACATATTATATTTAGTAACTTTCTTTTAACATGCCTTTTCCCAAGAACTTTTCCTTTATTTTGTCCTAGTTGTTTCTTTTCCCTTCTAGCCTATTCTGAATTTTTTCTGATTCATGTTTATTTGTTACTTCTGTATGTGTTTATTGTGTCCCTCATGAGCTCAAAATTTTTGAAATATTATACTTGAGTTTCCTCTTATATCCAATTTCTATGTTATCTTTGTAGATTTTTTCTCCATCCTTTTGTTCCTACTATGCCTCATTTTTAGAAATAATAATTTCTGAGGGGAATAATGTTGGATGAAAACACTGCCATCTGGTAAAAGCTATGCTATGTCCCAAATTGTGAAGCTTGCCCCAACCCCTGCCCTTACTAAATGATCAGTCTCCATTTCCCCTACCCCTCTCCCCCGCCAAAAACAAAGTGTCTTCTCATCTTTGGCTCTATGTCCCTTAGCCTGTCATTCTGGTACTAGCTGTCCCTAAAAAAGTCATACAGCCCTTCTCCAGAGTGAGATAATGCCCATGGAGGCACAACATTCTTTCAGATAAGGCAGCTTTCAAATACATAAACTTCCTCTCAGACTAAACTCTCCAAGAGGTCTCTCTCTTCCACCCGACACATATATCTTCCCCAGAGGAATGATATTCAATGGCACCCCTACTAAGACAACACCTCTCCAATCCCCCAGCATTATTCCTTCCCCTCTGCAACCTCCATTCCATTTTCCTACAAGCCCTACCTCTAGTCAAGAGAACATCCCTTTATTCTTAACTCATAGCCCATGATGCATGTCCCCCCCTCTGTAATCTCCTCATTTATGCAACTTCTTACTCAGCTATTCCTTCCCATGAAATATATTAATTCATTTACCTGTAGAGGGTGAATACGTATAAGTAATATTAGTTCAACTCATACCTTCACTTCACCTGATTTTTGAAAAGATTTTCATATGTTTAGCCCCATGGATATTTTTTAACCTCTTAATGGTGGCTTATTCTTTAACTCAATATCTTCAACTCCAATTTTTCTCTTTAAAAAAGACACTCAATAACCTAGAAATATGAAGAAAAACAAGGGTGTTCTATTTGTTTTGATTGCTTTTTAATTGTCATCTTTAGTCTTGTATCACTTTCATGTATACTAATATCCTTTCCTACCCAGCAAGTCATCCCTTATAACAAAGAATAAAAAAAGGGGGGAAGAAGTAATTCAGAAATTCTAAAAAATGAATCAACTGAGCCTGACAATATATGCAATGTTCCATAGCCATAGTCTCACTTCTGCAAAGAAGATGCATTGACTCATCCATCTCTTCTCTGCATTTCCTGGGACCATAAATCCTCATCTTTACCCTCAACATTCTCCATCCTGCTTTAGTGTACGCACCATCCTTTTCACCTCTTGCTCTGAGAAGTAAAATCAAACAAATACTAATAATGTCTCTAGAAAAAGCAATTTTGTAGAAGTCCTGTTTTTCTGGAGGAAAATTTCTTTTCCTAGTTCCGACTCCCTTATATGTGTTATCTCATCCATTAGAGTATATGCTCTTTGTGAGTAGGAACTGTTTTGATTTTGTGTTTATATCCTCAGCATTTAATTGGAATACTTGGAACATCAAAAGCTCTTAACAAATGCTTTTTATTGATTTATTTTTCTCTGGGCCAAGCTTTATCACTATCATACACAGTATTCACTTTCTTTTTGCTGTTGTACTTCCATTTGCATTATAGTCATTGTATATATTGTTTTTCTGATTCTCCTTACTTCAGTCTGTATGAATGCAATCAATCAGTTCATCAGTCAATAAGCATTTATTAAGTATATATACTAACCAGTATATACTGTACTATACTACACTACACTACCCTACACTACACTACACTGTACTATACTATATACTACCCAGTGACATGCACTGGATAGGTGTTGAGGATAAAATGACAGAAAGCAAACAGTCTGTTCCCTCAAGGACCTTATCAGAGGAGACAAGTACTTGCCTGCTTATCAAAAATTATAGATATTATTTATATGTTTAGAAGCCAAAAGGAATGTTGAGAAAAGCAGTCTGTGCCTACAGCTAGCAATCAGTTGAAAAGTCTAACTGTGAAATACTCTGACGGGAAAGCTGCAGATAAGAGCAACAAACTGCTCCCATAGCATCCCTTTACAATGAGTTTAAAATGCCAGCATTCTTTTCATATGCTCAGTTTCCAACTCCACTATCATTACTACCCCCTAAATGCACCACCAGATAAAGACATTACCAGGAAAGTCTTCATCGTGGAGATTGCTTTGGTTTTGCTTTTTTATTCTATACTTCAGTACTCTCAGGTGCTTCTACCTTTGATTGAAGAGCTGGAAGGAGGAGCAAAAAGCTCCTTCTAATCTCCCTATCTATATGGGACATTTTGAACCCCTTTATAGTGGGTTCAAAATGCTTTCTTCATTTGCCACCAATTATTTTGCTTGGCTTCAGATTCCACTATTATTCACTGTACCGCACTCCCTCACTCCCCTTCTGATACTCCCTCACCCCAATCCTCCTGACTACCACTTTTTAGCTTCCTTTTGTATATTAGATTGTAAGTTCCTTGAGAGCAGAGACTCTCCTGCACAGTACTTAATAAATGTTTATCATTTTGTACTTCTCGCTATGGGGTATGGGAGAGTTTGGGTATTTTATCTCTATTCTATGAGAATCTACAAGGAATACATAGAGAAGACAAAGAGGAAAAAGGTGATGAGAAATTTCTTTCTTATTGGAACTAATAAGGAAACATTATAAAGAAAAATCTACAAAGGGGTTATAAGGAGCTGACAAGTACAGGGCATTCTAGAAAGACTGCTTCCAGTGAGGAAAAGAAAGAAAGGAAGGAGGATGAATCTAGGGAATTACTTGAAAAACTGAACTTACCTCTTATCTTGAAGGGAAATATAAGATTCTTAATCAAAATATAGAGTGAACAAAATGGTATGATTTTTTGCCATTTATTTTTTTTAAATTAAATAGTATTTTATTTTTTCCTCAATCACATATCAAGAAACTTTTTAGCATTCATTTTTACAAAACTTTAAGTTTCAAATTTTCCTCCCTCCCTCCCCTCTCCTCTTCTGAAAATGGTAGACAGTCTGATATAGTTTATTTATATGCTATCATGTAAAACATATTTCCATCATTGTCACAGTTGTGGAAGAAGAAACAGATTAAAAGGCAGCAAAACCATGAAAAAAATAAAGTAAGTGAAAAAATATGCTTTGATATGCATTCTGCGTCCATCAATTCTTTATCTGGCTATAAATGGCATTTTCCTTCATGAGTCCTTTGTATTTGTCTTGAATCTTTGTGTTTCTGAGAAGAGCCGAGTCATTTATAGTTGATCATCACTCAATGTTACCAGTTCTGTGTGCAATGTTTTCCTGGTTCTGCTCATTTCACTTTACATCAGTTTGTACATGTCTTTCCAGGTTCTTCTGAAATCTACATGATTATCACTTCTTATTGCACATAGTATTTCATTACATTTGTATACCACAGTTTGTTCAGCCTTTCCCCAATTGATAGGCATCCCTTCAATTTCCAAGTTTTGCTACCACAAAAAGGGATGTTATAGATATTTTTGCACATCTAGGTCCTTTCCCCTTTTTTAATGATCTTTTCAGGATACAGACCTAGTTGTGGTATTGTTGGATCAAAGGGTATGCACAATTTGCTTGTGCTTTGGGCATAGTTCCAAATTGCTCTCCAAAATGGTTGAATCAGTTCACACCTCCACCTACAGTGCATTAGTGTCCCCGTTTTTTCAAATCCTCTACAACACTTATTTTCCTTTTTTGTCATATTAGCCAATCTGATTGGTGTGAGGTGGTGTTTCAGAGTTGTTTTAATTTGAATTTCTCTAATCAAAAGTGATTTAGAGTACTTCTTTATATGCCTATAGATATCTTTGATATCTTCATCTGCAAAATGTCTGTTCATATCCTTTGACTATTTAGCGGTTGGGGAATGGCTTGTTTCATATAAACTTGACTCAGTTCTTAGAAATGAGTCCTTTATTAGAGACACTTGCTATAAAGGTTGTTTCCCAGCTTTCAGCTTTCCTTCTAATCTTTTCTGTGTTGGTTTTGTTTATACAAAAGCTTTTCAATTTCATATGATCAAAATTATTTATTCTACATTCTGTGATGTTCCATATCCCTTGTTTGGTCATGAATTCCCATAGATCTGACAGGTAGGCTATGCCTTGCCCTTCTAATTTAACTGCTTCATTTTCTATAGTACCTTTTAGCATGTCGTTTCCTTCCTTCTTTCTTTTAATTAGGTCTATTTTTGCTTTTACTCTGTCTAAGATCAAGATTGATACCCCTGATTTTTTTCACTTGAGCTGAAGCGTAACAGATTCTGCTCCAGCTTCCTACTTTGCTCTATCTCTCTGCTTCAAGTGTGTTTCTTGTAAGCAACGTATTGTAGGATTCTGGTTTTTTTAATTTACTCTTATATCCACTTCTGTTTTCTGGGAGAGTTCATCCCATTCACATTCACAGTTAGGATTACCTGTGTATTTTCCTCCATCCTATTCTTCCTCCTGTTTGTGCTCTCTCTCCTTTCATCCCTTCCCACCTCATTAGTATTTTGCTTCTGTCTACCACTTTCCCTAATCTGTCCTCCCTTTGTAATGGTAAGAGAATTTGAAGATCTTTCTTGCCTTTCAATAGGCCCATGTGAACTGCTTTGAGCTTTGGCCCAGTCCACAGCCTGAGTCACATGGAACTGATGGTAGGAGGAGCTTGCCACATGGGTGGGGCAGGAAAAGAGAGTGAGGCAGAGCTGAGGCACAGCAGCTAGCATGAGTGAGAGAGGGTGGAATTTTGCCTAAGGGAGTTTGTTTGTAGGGCAGCCTAATGGAGCAAAGGCTTGGGAATGGAAGTGCTCCCTTTATTGGTAATGTGTACAAACTTTGTTATTACCATAGTGAAAATGACTTTCTGGTATCTGAATAAATATTTTGGTTTTGATTTTGAGGAAGAGAGTTTATATTTTGCAAATTTACCCTGAAAATATACCTGTATATCCACTGTGGCTGCTGTAGGTATCACATTGGCGTTACATCTTTATATCAGACTGCCCTTTACTTAATGTCCTGCCCCCATACTTCCCTGTGGGGTAAGATAGTTTTCTATACTCAACTGATTGTATGTGTTATTCCCTCTTTAAGCCAATATTGATAAGAGTAAGGTTCCCATCTTCCCCTCCACTGTAAAAGGTCTTTTTCATCTTTTCTTCCCCTCTCCCTTCCTTCTACATGCTTTGTACTCCTCTTTCTCATCTCTTAATTTATCCCTTAATATATTATTGTGGGTAAGTGATTTTTGGTTGTAGTTCTAACTCCTTGCCTTCTGGAATGCCTCTCATGTTCCAAGACCTCAGATCCTTTAATGTTGCAGCTCCCAGGTCCTGTGTGATCCTAATTGTGACTCCCTGATATTTGAATTGTTTCTTTCTGGACATGTGTACTTGTCCTAATGGGTCTGAAATTTGGCTATCATGTTTTTTTGGATTTTTATTTTGGGATCCCTTCCCAAGGTTATTGATGGATCCTTTCAATGCTTATTTTGCCCTCTAACTCCAGGGCATAAGGGCAGTTTTCCTTGATAATTTTTTGTGGGATGCTGTCCAGGTCCTCCTTTTGATTATGTCTTTCAGGTAGTCCAATGATTCTGACATTGTCTTTCCTGGATCTATTTTCCAGGTGAGTTGTTTTTCTAATGAAATATTTTGCATTTTCCTCCATTTTTTTGTTCTTTTGAATTTGTTTGATTGATTCATGAAGTCTTACAGAATCATGAGCTATCACTTGCCCAATTCTAGTTTTTATGATATTGTTTTCTTCAATTAGCTTTTGCACTTTCTTTTTCATTTGGCCAGTTGTAGTCTTTAAGGAGTTGTGGATTTTTTCATCTCCTTTTCCATTTGGTCAATTCTAAGTTTTCCAGACTAGTAGTTTTCCAGAATATTGACTCTTTTTTCATGACCACTCATTTCTTTTCCCAATTTTTATTTTGTCTCTCTTGTATGATTTTTAAGTTCCTTTTTGAGTTCTTCCATGAGATCTTTCTGGGTTTGAGACTACTTCCCATTTTACCTTGGGGTTTTGCCCATAAGTGTTTTGACATTGTTGTCCTCTTTTGAGTTTGTGTCTTGGTCTTCCCTGTCACCACAATAACTTTCTATGTTCAGATTACTTTTTTATGTGTTTTTCTGCTCATCTTTTTATTGTTATTTTTTGGGGGAGGAGGGAATTTTTCCTTTCTTTTAAATTTGAGCTCTGCTCCCAGTTTGACAGGGGCACTAAATTCAGCTTCTTGTGCTAAGAGCTGCAGACCCTGGCTATTTTGCTGCACTGACGTTACCCTGAGGCCCATGGGGGACCCTTGTGTCTGATGCTGAGCTGAGGACAAGGGGTGGTGATTGGCTGGGGCTACTGGAAGCTGTAGAGGTCTGACAGCTCACCTTGTGCTGAGCTGGGTCCTAGTGGTGGTGTCTGATGTGTGTTGGGGTCCAGTGAGGTGTTTATGCATTTCCCTGTGGTTACACTGAAGCATGCATTGATCTGAACACTGGAAGCTACCTGTTTGCCCAGGCTACCCTGAAGCACATGGTAGTTCTCAGAGCTGGAGTCTGCCAGTTTCCCTGGCTATCCTAAGGCACATGTGGGGATTGGGGGGTATCCTGGTAATGGCATTTGCCTTTTCCACCACAGTAGGGCTCAGGATGTCCCACTGGTTTGCTGAAGTGGGGCTTGCTGCTGGTTTGCTGGGATGCTTCCAGTTCTGGACTTTGCTCCTATTTCTAAGTTTTTTGGGCAAACAAGATTGTTTCACCCTGTCCTTTTGCTGGCTCTGCTGTTCCAGGATTTGTTTTGGGACTCTATTTTATTGTTGTTTGAAGGTGAGTATGGGAGAGTTGCAGCATGGATTATTCCACTATCTTGATTCAGTGACTTAGTTTTGAGGGAATTGAGTGAATGACAATGACTCCAACTTATGCCTCAATTTTGGATCTAGCTCAGTTCCCTTTTTCTTCAATTATGGGAACTGTGAGAAAATTTTATTGCATTGTTTGAACCTAACTCTCTGTGATTGGAAAGATGGGCCACCTTACCTGTTGTTAAGAAACCCTTAACTCAGGACTTAGGTTATGCTGACCAAAACCCAGTCAAATACAAAGATTAATGGAAGGAGTTTTTTCACAATATTACATCTCAAGCAATTTATATGTCTTATCTGAAAACTGGTCCCATACTGGTCAATCAGTTACTGTTTCCTTTTTCCTTTGTTTCCTCAGTCATTTCAATCAATCTACCCCTCACAGTTCCACAAACTGTGGAAAGAAATTAAATGAATCCAAATGAAAAGAAGTTAACTACTTTTAATGAAAGCTTAAGATGGCTCTGTGAACTTTCTCATAGCCAAATATTGTAAAGAGGTTTAGCACTGATTTTACTTGCTAACAAAAATTACATACAGACACATGCACATTTATCAATTTTAATATTGATTTACTATGTAAAAAAACAATTGCAATTACTATTGGGAAAAGAGATTTCTCAAGATCATTAAATACATATTTAATGAACTAAATGAAGCCTCAATGAACTAATTAATTTGGAAGATTACAATTTTATTAATGGGGAAGAAACTATTCAATCATATCTTGGATTGCTTTAGCAATTGGAATGCTAAAACTAAATGTAGCAACAAGTGAAGTGGAAAGCTAAGGAATGACCTGCAGGTGGGTATAGTCAGATCCCAATGATATTTAATAATGAGTATATACAGCTGTAATGGAAGTTAAAAATCTTCCCCACCCATTGATAGACCTCCAGCAGGGCTATTGAGGGAGGCTTGATTAGAGGAAGCTTGTTTAGGAGGAAGCCCCACACCTTTTGCTCACTGCTAATAAGGCACTGAAGTGAGGCTTTGCTTTGGGGCTTAGTTTTTGGAAGAAGGTTCAAATGCCAGATTAGACTCTGGGCAGCCATTTTAAGAAGCCCCCTGGCTTTGAAAACCCAGATGTTGGTGCTTCTCTCTCTGGTAATGATGGATGTATTGCCTATCATCAGACAGTTGGAAGCCCTGACTGTTGGTTCTGCTTGTATTTTCTCTTTAGTACATGTGTTTGATTAAAGTGAGTGTTGACCCCTCAAACGTTGCTTTCCTTTTAGAAAAATAGATCTAAGAACCTATGCAGCAGGTCCTCCTGTGTCTGCCAGGGTACTTAATGCTACAATAACATAGATACCAAAATAATAAAGAAGGGGATGACAATAGCAGCTAAGGGAAGAATCAGAAAAGACCACATGTGGAAGGTGATTCTTGATCTGTTCTTCAAAAAACCCTCAAAATTCTAAAAGTTAGTGGTGAGGTACAAATACATTCCAGGCTTGGGGAATAACCAGTACAAAAGCACAGAGATGAGAAATAGAGGACTGTGTAAGAGGAACAGTAAGAAAGACTGACTGTATGGTATAGCATGTGAAGTTAAGTAGTATATAATAAAGATGGACAGGTAGGTTGGGTAGCTAGTAAGCCTGAAGCATAGATAAATTAAAATTAGAAACATACTAAACAAGTAAATTAGAAGTGTACTAAACTTGGATTAGTGAAAGAATGCTAGTATCCTCAACATTAATAGGGAAGTTCAGAAGAAAATGTGCTTGAAGAGAAAAATAATGAGTTCCGTTTTGGACACATTTAATTTCAGGTTCCTATGAAATATCCAGTTGGTAGGCATTTGGCAAAATGAAACAAGATCACAGGAGAAAGAAGTTATTGAGGAAGTTATTGGCATAGTGATAATAACAAAACCCATGAAAACTCACAAAGTCATCAAGTGAGAATGTGAAAGAAAGTGAGAGAAAGAGGTCCAAGACAGAACTTTGGGGTAAACTCACAGTTAGGTGTCATGATATGAATGATGATCAAGTAAAGGAGACTGAAAAGTCAGATACATAGTAAAAGAGCTAGAAAATAACAGTTAAAAAAAAAAAAAGAAAGGACAAGATAAGAGCTACAGTGTGTGGTAAGAGGGGTAGTAAGGGAGAATTTAAGGAAAAAGAATGTTTGGAACAGTTGTGGAGAATGGTATAGAGAATCAGTTTGGGAGAAGGCCCATGTTGCTATAGGAAAGACACAATTGAGATCTGAAAGCAAAAATTTGTGGTGGACTCATACTGCATATTACTGTGACTTCCTCCAGTTTTGTTCAGTATCATGGGAGGAGTAGGAGCAGGGAAGGCAGATATTGGGAATATTCTGAGACAGGAGTTTGGCAAGGCATAAGTAGAAACAAGATGAGGAAGTGAAGGATTGGAGAGTAGAGGTATGGCATTCAGGAGGTAACCAAAAATTCATCTAATTAACTCACATGCCTTCCCTTGAATCTTTGAATTCTACATATTTACTGATTTTTAAAAATGGCACAGCAATGCCATTACACCCATATTTAGCTACATTTTGTTTAGCTACTCCCCAGTCAATGAATATACACTTTGGAAACCCATCTTTTAAATATCAGTATTCTCTCAGTATTCTCTCTCATGGGGAAGTGGAAAGTATTGGACTTGGAACTGGGAAGACCTGAGTTCAAAGCTTGCTGATATTACTAGATATGTGACCCTGGGAAAGTCATTTAACCTCTTAAACCTCAACTTCCTCACCTGTAAAATGAAGGTAATTGAACTCAATGATCATTAATATTTCTTTTGGCTCTAAATCTATAAGCCCTGGGTTCAAATGACAACTTTAACGTTTACTAATTGTATAAATCTGGAAAAGTTGTTTTACCTTTATGTGCCTCAGGGACTTGTCTCCCCTGATGAAATGCAGATGAAATGACCAAAATCAGAGCTTTTTTAATATTATCAAAGTGATGCTATATGACTGTAAACTCTGAAATACCACAGAGTTGGATGAATAAAATATTCCATGGAACAGTGGAAAGAGGAAGGGACAGTGCATTTAGGTTTAGAATATTACTAATGATTATTTGCACTAAAGAATTCAACAAAATTCAATTATATTCATTAAAACTTTATTAAGGAATTTAATTAAGCAACTTTATTAAGCCAGGCACTGTGATATGTTCTGGGGGAAAAGACAAAAAAGAAAATAGTCTCTATCCTCCAGTTTATATTCAGTTTAATTTAATTTAATGTTATTCAAGAAACATTTATTAAGTACCACCAGTTTATCTCCACTGTGCTCAGTGGGGATATAAAGACAAAATATAAATCATTCCCTGCCCTCAAGGAGCTTACAGAAGGAGAGGGGATGGGAAAGGAAAGAGGAAGGGAAGGAATCAATATGTAGAAGAAAATTAAATATAAAATAATTTCTATGGAGGGTTTATTAGCAATCACAGGAAATCAGTATAGGCTTTGTATAGAGGATGGTGCCTGAACTGAGCTTTGAAGGAAGCCAGGGAATCTACTGAGGCAGAGGGGAGACAAGAGTACATTTCTGGCATGGGGGACAAAGAAGGGAACTGGGATGGAATGTGGTTTGCAAAAACCAGGAAACAGGCCATTTGACTGGAATGGAGAGGGTCTAGGTAATTTGCCATAAGTCTCCAAAGGTAAACTAGAATCAGATAACAACTAGCATTTAAACAGCACTTTAAGGCCTGCAAAGATTTTATAAATATTATCTCATTTTTATCTTCACAACCACCCCCGGGAAGTGGATGCTATAATTATGTAGCATCAGTTTACAGATGAGGAAACTGATGCAGAGAGGGGTAAAGTGACTGGCCCAGAGTCACACAGCTAATGAGGCAAGATTTGACCTCAGGTCTTCCTGATTCCCAGGAAGAGCTTAAAAACAAACAAACAAGCAAACAAACCCAAAAACTAAAACCAAGTTTTCACTTACTATGCTAAAGGCAAGAGGGAACCCCTAGAACAACCCTGTCCAACTTTCTGCCTATAGACCTTGGCAGCCTTCAGGCCCTTATGGCCCTGTGGATTTAGGAAGGTGCAGGAAAAATGTAGAGGAAAGCATCCATTGTAGGTAGAGGAAAAACTTTGGTGTGCTGCAAGTGGCCTGAGGGTCATAAGCAAGTTGTGCAGACCAGTCCTAGAACTTTTGGAGTCATAGAAGCGATGTGGTAAAACATGGCCTTTAGGAATATCAGTTTGGCAGTGGAGGCAAGAAGACTAGGAGGCTATTTCATTAGGCCAGATAAGAAGTGTTGATTGATGGTCTGTATTAGGGTGGTGGGGTATGTGAATAGTGAGAAGGGGTTACACATGAAATATGTTGTGGAGGTAGAACTGACAAGACTTGGCAATTTATTAGACATGAGGAGTGAGAGAGTGAAAGGTAGAAGATCATTCAGGTTGGAAACCTTGGTAACTATAAGGATGGTGGTACTCCCAACAGAAATACGGAAATTAGGAAGAGGAGAGGGTTTTTAATTTACTAATTCATAACTGTTGTTGTTGGTGTCAGTCTTGTCTGATTCTTTAGGACCCTGTTTGAGATTTTCTTGGCAAAGGTGCTGGAGTAGTTTGCCATTTCCTTCTCCAGCTCATTTTACAAGTGAGGAAAGTGAGGCAAAGTTAAATGACTTGCCCAGGGTCATATAGCTGGTAGTGTCTGAGGCAAGATTTGACCTCAGGAAGATGAGTCTTCCCAACTCAAGGCCCAGCATTCTATCCATTCAATCTAGCTGTCCTGAGAGGGTAGGGAAAGGGAGTGAAATATAATGAGTTCTTAGACACACTGAGTTTGAGGTATCCTTAGGCCATTCAATTAGAAATGTCCAGGAGTGATGAGACTGGAGAGCAGGAGAGAGGCTAGTGCTGGATATGGAGATCAGGGAGTTGAATCCATGGGAGCTGATGAAATCACCAGGAAAGTCAATGGTGAAGTAGCAGGAGTACTGATATCATAAAGAGCAGTTCAGTTCCTCATCTGTCAAATGAGCTGGAGAAAGAAATGGCAAACCACTCAGTATCTTTGCCAAGAAAATCCCAAACAGGGTCATGAAAAGTCACATATGACTGAAACAACTGAACAACAACACTAATATCACTGAGAAATAGATGACCATAAGAGTAAGTGGACTGGTCGCATAGCAAGAAAAAGACAGCAGTAGCTCATCAGTTTTGTTTCACTGGTACTCTCAAGATGTTAAAAGATTAAAAGGTCTTCCAGTCCATTAAGAGAAGAAGTACACAGAATGATAAGATATGGAAAGGTTGTTATCCTGATGCAGTGAAGGGAGTACTACACCAATGAGATCAAAGTGACTGAGTGGAAATATCATTGGATCTGGTGTCAGAGGTCCTGGGTTTGAATTCTGACACTGTCTTCTGCTGTATGACATTGATAAAAATCACTTAACTCCCCTGGTTCTCAGTTTCCTTATTTTTAAAAATTAGTGTATCAAAATAAATGACCTCTGCGGTACCTTCCAGTCCTGGATCCATGATCTTAAATCTATGACAGTTTTACCCAAGTAAATGCTCCCAATCTCTTTTTCTAAGTGTGTTCGCATTATAGCAAAAAAAAAAAAATACAGATAATGAAACCACTAAGTGAAGAAGACCCTGCAAATAAGCAGTTGGGAAACTGGTTGCTTTTCTCTCTCCAAATCAAATGGTATTTACTCTATGCTGAGAACCGACAGATGCATCACCATTCAGACTAATGGAAAGCACAAGTTGGACCAAACTTCACTTTGCCTCCAATTTTGTTTATTTTCTGTAGGCAAAAAGGAAAATAAGTACATTAAGAGCTTTGGTTTATGGGAAAGTAGTTTCTCCTGTGTTACCACAGGCTACAGACTGAAATGGTGCCAGGAGAAGACAGAGACAGTGACATCACAAAGAATAGGTCAACAATGGAGCTATGGAAGCAGGAGAAGTAAAGCTGCAAGGAATTTAAAAGTAAGACTGTATCTTGGGTCATTCAAATCAGGTTATATAGAGGGCAACAGAGATGGTATCACATTGGAAAGTGTTCCTTATCTTTTGAGTTTGTGTCTGTTTTGTTTTTTCACCAAAGAATTTTAAGCTCTTGGAGGGCAATGCCTCCTTTGTTTCTGTCATTGTGTCTTCCCAGTACCTAACACATAGTAGGCACTTATAAATGCTTTTTGAATGAATAAATAAAAGATGAGAAGAGACTATAATAAATTGACAGGTCCATCCCATTTCATAGTGATTTAATATAATAATAATAAGTGCAATAAAATATTACAATCATAGTAAAAATATCCAATCCATTCAGTTCAAGAAAGATGTATATAATAAAATCAAAATAGTAAGGTAGCATATTATTAAGAGATTTGAAATATGTGTATATAGAAATAATCCTGTCACTCAATCTATCAACACTCACTTATTAAACATTATCTGTTAATTCTTATTTCTCTTATCACCTCCAGAACTGAAAAGGGGTTCGTGGTGCTGGGCCTAAATTCACAGAAAGAAAAATGGGAAAAGGGCAGGGAGATCTTGAAGACCAAAGAGCCAAGCAGCTGTCATGTGACTTGAGGTCTTATCCCACATTGATTTGTGCTGCAGCTACAAAGAAGCTCGGTACCAATCCAAGCTGCTCACTCTTGCCAGTATTTCCCAATCCATGGTTAACTGGGGCAGGAGGAAATGGAAATGAATTCGTAACATCTTGGGGAAGGGAACAGTTGGAGAGTGTATAGAGATCGCCTACCTAGTCAGCAAGTTTAGGGTTCCCATAAATCCCATTCTCTCCCAGCCCTAGGGCCAAAAGTCGGGACAGGAACCCATCCAGAATATCTTTTTCTTGGTTTTTCCAGGCAGGTGGTGGGAGGGAGGAGAGAAGGACTAACATTTGCCTTTTCAAGAACCATTTCTAATGGCTTAGGCTAATTGTTTCTTGCCCTTGCTATTATTTAAAAGGCAATTTCCGGTCACAGATCACAGCTACACAGTAAGCAAGTTGTCCAGGTTAGGGGCGTGCCTCCCCAGGTACAGCTGCTAACCTCACACCCCTCCCTCCCTCCCGGGAAACGCTTTCCCCTGGAAACCCAGATCAGCCCGTCAGGCAGGCGCTGCCCCTATGCCCAGGAGTTGGGCACAAGAGCCGGACTGGGAAAACAGAGCAGGCCCCGCATCCCGAGAACCTGGCGGACCCCACGGCACCGGCCATGGTCACGTCACACCCGCGGGCTCAGCGCTTCGCGGCGCCCCGCTACTTTCGCTTGTCCAGACCTGCGGGCTGGGCAGCGAGCAGCTCCGCCCCTTGGCCACCCTGGGCCAGGCGGCTCGGAGGAGGCTCCCGGCCGCTGGAGGCGGTGGGCGAGCCCAGCCAGCCCAGGGCTAGGGAGCCTGGGTGCGCCACAGGTGGGCAGGGTGCCTCGGAACGCCCCGCCCCGCTGGGAGAGGAGGAGGCGGCGAAGCGAGGAGCCAGGGATCCCCGAGAGTGCGGGAGAACACGGTTGGATAGGAGGAGCCAGGGGAGCCGGGCAGGGGAGGAGCCGGCCACCGGAGGAGGACCAGGAGGAGGAGGAGGAGGGGGAGGAGGGGGAGGAGGCGGATTTCCTGGGCTCGGCTTGGAGGGCTCACCATGGCGTTTGGGAAAAGCCACAAGGATCCCTTCGGGACTTCAGTGGGCCACCTGATAGGTAAGGCGGCAGAAGCGAGGTGAGCACCTCTGCGGAGTTACTGAGCACTTCCCCTGCCGGTTTGGGACGGAGTTCATGCCACCTGCACCCTTCAGACCCCTGCCTGGACTTCTGGACCTTAGACTCTAGTCGGGTTCCTTCTCCCAGGTCCCTCTACTCCCTCGTAGGCAAGGAGTCCTGTATCTGGGTTAGTGTGGTTTCCAAGATTTACTTCTCTTTTACCTGGTCCCCTGGGAGAGAAGTGAGCCAAGTGACCCTGGGATGGTGGGGGCAGAGCCCATCGGGCGGTGCCCTGCCTTTCATTTTTGGAACCTGGGGTGCGGGGAGGAGGCTGCTCTAGGAGAGCCCAGAAACCGACTCCTAACCATTGTCACCATAAGACCTTTCTCGTTAAAAAAGGAAATTGGCACCGTAAATACTCGACCTGTGGCTTTCCTGAATAAACAAAGAATGACAATTAGACAAATTGTAGCGCTTGGGAGGGAGGGGTCTGAAAGCCACTGGAGGTTTTGGGAGCCAGACTTAAGAGTTTATTCCTTTTCTTCCCCGGGGACAATGTAACCTTGAAGTACAATAGAAAAGAAACCAGGACTTAAGCACTTAAATGGAAGTAGCTCGGCCCTGAAAGTGTTTTGTTCAGAGACATTTCCTGATTTCCCCAGTTGTCAAGGGTACTTCCTCCATCATTGTTAATTTATCTTGTAGATACCCAGCATTTAGATATCTGTGAACATTTTTTGATCCAGTAGAACATAGTAATAAGGCAGTGACTCTCACTTTTGTATTCCCAGTGCCTAGTAGGAATAGGAATTGGAACTGCAAATTCATTGGTATGGGGAACTTTTGGATGAGAAAATTCCCTCTCACCTGGCAGTTCGATTATCTTATTCGAAATATATAGAATTAGTTGCCTAGGGCACCGAGAGTTTTAAGGGACTTGCCGAGGCAATATGACCGGTATGTATCAGTGTGAAGGCCAGCTGTCTATCCTATCTTCTACTTTGTAGTAGGTGTATAATAAAAGCCTGTTGACTGATTCATTGGCTCTAGGGAACTGGGAAGACAGTATAATGTCTTAAGAACCCAATGTCTGTGGTCTGACTGTTTTGTTCTGAGAGGGGATCTTCAGTATTTGACTGTGGGCTGGGTTGTGGGCTGGGTGGAAACTTAGGCAAACAGGGCAAGTCACCTGACCAGGATCACCCAGCAAGTGTCTAAGGCTACATTGGAATTCAGGTCTTCAGTACTCAAGGCTGGTGCTGTCTCCACTGTGCTACTTAGCTGCCCTTGGCTGAATGACCCCTCCCTGAAATCAGACCTCTCCCACCACCCCTCACCAGTGCCACTGAGGGTGGCCCTAATTAAAGCTATGATGGAGACAAATTGACATCATGAATGCCTGGTACTCCTTTGTCATCACCCATTCTGCTCTCTTATGTCCCCCTACCCTCCAACTTCCTAGTCCTCCCTGTAGGAAGCCAGGATCTGACAAACTTATTCACACAGTTATGACTGACTTTTTAACTGATGTACACAAAATTGAAAGGGGCTTCTTATACCTTCTGTATATGTATCTGCATTTTTTTAAAGACTGTCTTTGAATATCAAAGCAAAAACTCCATTAATGGAGTTATCAGACAATTTCAGTTTCTGCAGAACCTGCGTATGGGAGGATTTTATTTACAAGGCAGCCCTGCTGAGGCCTCTCAAACTTTTTCCCTCTGACTCTACTTCCCCACTGTGTAGGCTTTGGCATGCCTGTGCAAAAATGCTGTCCCCTGCCTTGCTCTCCTCCCCTTTGCCCTACCATGAATGTATGAAAAGTTCAGATCATCCACCTGGCCAAATGATCATCTGAACTTTGAGGAAAATGATAGCTTTGGAATGGCCTTTATTATTAAAGTTTTTCCATTGCTGTAGAGGAAAGTTAAGTTATGCCTTGTCGATTTAGTTACTTAAAAAATCTTCTTGTTTGAAGTTTCCCATGAGATAATGTGAAAGACATTCAGCGTTGCCATTCCAGTCACTCCGTTTCTAAGCACATTAGGATTTCTCAGCCAGCTACTCTGGCCCTTGATGCCAGTCACTGGGACCTGAACTGCCTTACTAATAGGCCAGCTGGTGAGAATTGCCAGAGCAAGGAACAGCAGCACTTGTACTTTGGTTCTAAGTGCTGATAGATTTTAAATCATGCTCTCCATCCTCAGCTCTGCCTCTTGGAATCCCCAGGTCCCTTTATAGCCCTGCTGTGCTATCTCCCACTGACTTATGGGGTATTTCCAAATCATGACCACCTCCCTCCATGTCCCTCCAAGTGTTCATCCCTATCCCCCAAATCACTACAAAAATAGAGGTGGATAGGTAGATTGTATGTACTTGAGGGGAAACTCGATGTGTGGGATTACAGGAATTGCTAGTATTCTCTGTGTAATCTTTGAGAACTAAATCACTTAAGCTCCCAAGGTCCTACACAGTTCTTTAAGACCCTGAGTTACAAATGATTTGCCTATTTGCATTGTTGAGGAGAGAATTTCCTACAATAATGAAAGCTCTGGTTCAGATAATTTTCTATTTATCCCTAAATACAAAGTTCTTTTAGGTTTGCAAAGCTTTTTTGACTCATTTGATCCTCATACAACCCTGTGAGGTAGTTGCTGTTATTATATGCTTTTTATTGACTAAGAAATTGAGACTGAGAAAAGTGAAGGGATTTGCCCAAAGGCATGAAGCTCATTAATTGCTGAAGCTGAATTTGAATTCAGGTCTTTCTGACTCCCAAGTCTGCTATGGCCACCTAGTTACGTTCCTCAGTAGAATGCCATCACTTTGAAGGCTAGGATGTTGTAAAATATATATAAAACTATCCATATTTGCATTTTTAAAAAGAATGTCATTAAACAGTAAAGCAATAAATCATTCAGTGGCCAAATTACAGAACAAATCAAATTTAAGTAGAATCTCAGTTTCATGTGTTAAACAAAAGCCACTACCTTCAAGGCATTTACATTGTACTGGGAGATACCGCATATATAGGAAAAAATAAATACAAAATGATTCTCAACTATGATATGTATTTATATTCCTAGCGGTTAGTAAGCATTTAATAAATGTTGAATGAATGAGTACTATTGCTCAGTTTTGTTGGTTTCAAATTAATGCGACTTTTCCTGTCAAAATTTCAGACTGTGCTTCAGAAAAATGAAAAATTATCTTCAAATTGTTCTTGCCAACGGTAAAACAAACAAAAAAAAACAGTTTCCTTTTCTTTGCAGAAAAGGCTACATTTGCAGGCGTTCAGACTGAAGATTGGGGCCAGTTCATGCACATTTGTGACATGATTATCACCAGCAAAGATGGGTGAGTCCGTACAGGGGATCAATGTTGCTTGCTAGAAGAGGGGCATCTTTGATGGACCCAGCTCATTCTTCTGGGTACAGCCTGCCTGATTCACTTATTCAGAAGCTTCATGTGTAGCACCATCTCTGTGCTTTCTAGAATTAGTCCAAAAGACATTATCATAGAGATGTATTACCTGAAAAAGGGATAGGCAGGCTGGTCACATATTGAGAGTGAAGGTTAATGGACAGTATGCATAGCTCATATATTGCCCTGGTACCTGAATCATTAAGAGACCTAGAGGAAGCCCCCATCACATGGAGTGGACCAGTCATAGATGATTTTAGACTCTGTGGACAAGCATTGCATGGGATAGGAAGATATGAATAGATTTGTAATCTATGCTTGTTGTGTCAAACTTCAATAGCCCCCATGGGCTCATATTGACTTAGAAAACTATATATTAACATTATCTATGTTTTCTTGTAGTTTTATTTATTTTATTATTTCCCCAAGTCCATTTTAATCTGATTCTGTAGTACTTGGGAATGTTGTGGGCCTTGCTGCCCATGGGCCACATATGGTACCTCTGATCTCATCTGATACAGAGAGAGGTCTCCGAGATCACCAATCCATTGAAGTTATCCTATGGAGTTTTACTAATCAAAAACTAAGAGGAAGAAAACTGGTCTGAATTATACATTATATTGAGGAATAGAGTTTGATTACTTTCTGGTCCATAGTTCAGGTTAGTAGCTGTCAAGTGGAATTCCCAACTAGTGTACTTTAATATAAAAAAATTTTGTAGCTGACATCTATTTATTATACACAAATGGAGAGTGCTAAGGTACTTGAAAATGGTTTGCTCTTCAGTAGTTTAAATATTTGCCCTGTAATTAATTAATTTCTTTATTTAAACCATTCTTCCCATGGATGAAACAAACCTCAGAGAAATGTTAACAGTTAATATAAACTTCAACCTCTGAATTCTAATTAGTTCTTTTTTTTTTTTGCTACAAAATAGTGGTTCCCCACCTTTTCAAATGTGAGGGTTTCTTATCCACATCAAAAAATTTTGTCAACACTTACGTGATAGTAATTGTTCTATGAGTACCTTTTGATTGAGAAAACACCTGATGACAAAAATCCATTCGGGTCCTGTTGCACTTTTTGCTTGGATTTTATTCATTGTAATAGCATCTATATTTGAAAAAGAGTAATAATTGATTATGTGGGGAATTAAGTATACAACCTACAGAGGGCATATTTATTATACTGTGTTATTACTGAATATTTTATTGATACTAAATATTAGAGGCAGCTATGGTATGGTGGATAGAGAGCTGATATTGAATCCAGGAAGACCTGGGTTCAAGTTTCACCTCTGATACATACTGCTGTGTCCCCCATAGATAGCTCACTTAACTTCTCATGCTATATTATTTCTGTCATGCTATAGTCATGAGACTATAACTCTCAGGCAGTTCTCTCATGCTATAGTCATGATTGCTGATCTGCATTGGTAGAGGAAGTTTCCTTAGAGGAAATTTTCTATATCCATGAAATCCCCAGGTAGGTTTAAAAAAAAAGAGTAAAATGTCAGTGTTTGGTGCATGTAAAATTTGCAGACCCCCTTGCAATAACTTCTTGGGGATTGGGAACCATTGCTTAAAACAGTAATCATGTCAGCTGCTCAAAGTCATTCCTGTGGCATGTTGCTTGTTACAGTAATGAGTAGGCAGTCAAGAAATATTCATTAGTGGGGGAGGTGTTGAATGAGCCTCGGTATTTTTTGAAGGACATTTCACTATAAACCACGTAGTGTGGTGAATAAAAAACTATTTGTACTTTGTAGTCCAGAGATTTGGACTTTCTTCAGCCTTGAATTTAGTGATATGATTTCGTTTCTGGTATTCTCATAGTTCTGTAGTTTGGCATGGGAAATTGACCCGTGACTCCACTTGGGGTCCTCTATCTCTGAACACTTTTAGAAATAAGGTAAATAAATTGATCTGATCACTGTGCTTCTCGGTTGTCACAGGCCAAAAGAAGCAGTAAGAGCTTTGAAGAAAAGGATTTCTAAAAACTGTAATCACAAGGAGATCCAACTTACCTTATCGGTGAGTACTTATAAGACACAATCACAATTAAGATTTAAAATTCCTAGTTCTTTGCCCTCTGAAGGATTTTTTAGAAATTCAACAGGAATACATATATATATACACATATGAAATACACATTTATGTATATATGCCTGTTTGCCTGCGTCTGTTTGTCTGCCTGTCTATCTCTCTACTTGTCCAACTTTACCTATCTCTTAAATTTTATCTGTCTACCTATGTCTGCCTGTCTAACCTGCCTGTTTGTTTATCTGCCTACCTATCTAACTCTATTTGTCTTTTGTCCATCCATCCTGTAATTTCATGGTGTAGATAATTCCTGATGATAACATTAGCCCCTACTCTGCATTTTAAAGTCATAAAGAATTGCCTGAGGCACAGAGAGGGTGAGTGACTTGCCCAGGATTATACAGCTGGTATGTGCCAGGGGCAGGATTGAACCACCATGCTGCCTCTCTCCTACATGAGAGGCACATATTTATAATGATATAGTACCTAGAAAACTGTTTTCAGAGACAGGAAGCACTTGGGCTCAAGTTTTGCCTTTGACATCTACTGGCAGTGTGACTCTGGGCAAGTCACTTAACCTTTTAGTGCACCAGGTAATGTTCCTATGACTATAGATTGCAGAGCAATTGTCAGTCTGCAGTGGTAGAGGGAGTTTCCTTGCTGGGAGTTTCATATATATGCATGCATGTGTAAACATGCGTTGTCTACTTATGTATATATGTATGTATTTTCATATGGTTTGTGTGTGTGCATGCAAACATATATATGTGAGTATATGTGTATACCTATATACACACATATATTTATTGTATATACACATACATATATATATGTGCATATATATATAAATATATTATTAGTAGGAAGTAATGCTTTAATCAGCCAAGAACTCTGTGTTTATGGGGAGCTGAACAGTGGAATAGATTAGCAGTTGAGGAAGTTGTACTTGCTTAATTTCATGAAACAGTTACTTACATTTGGTATGAATTTTGGTTGCAACAGGATTCTGGGAATGTCCTAATTTGTAATAAGGAGTAAGTGATTTCAGACCTGCATCATGAGCCTTAATCCACTCAAGCTATTTGTGTATATATTGCTGAAAATAACCCCTCTCCCTGCCAAATACACACACACACACACACACACACACACACACACATACACATACATACATACACACACCCCTAGCCCTTAAAAGATACTTTCTATTATTTTTATCCAGTGACATATTCATGAGCTTCAACTTTTATTTTAATTACATTTCAGAGTCCTGTAATATTAATACTTTGTTGTGTTTGCATCAAGATGGCTCTGCTGTTTGGGTTGTTTCTAGGAACATTCGGCTTTGAATTAAGGGGTATTTTTTTTTTGATATTAATTTCATTTTCTGTACTATTTTGGATTATCCGTGATTTGGGTATGAAAGTTTATTTGACTTGTCCCCTTTTTCCCCTCCCATCTTTTTTTTTTCCATATGACCATCAGTAACCTTGGTGAGTTGTCTTTTTACTTGACTGCTTGCAAATTTTGCTTTCCTTTCACCTGAATACAAACTGTAGTGCTTTCCCTTTTCCCTGCACGCCTCCCTCTATTTATTCTAGCATCACATCAGTTATGCATGGTTACAGTACTAATCAGGCAGAATCATGGCTCACCTGTGGGCTTTGGGAGTGTTTATCAAGAGAGCTTTTTGGTAGATAGTGGAATGTCTCAGGTTTCCAATTTCAGTCATTAACAACCATTTACTGTGACTCTGTTACACGGACAACAACCCAATAGCAATACAAGGACAGCACTAAATAGCCCTACTGAATCAATGAAATGACTCTCCAAGTTGAATTCCAGAGGTGTTTTATATCTATTCTACTCCATCATCCTCCTTTCCAGAGCTTTCTTTTTTTACATATATTCTCTTTCTGTTGGGGCTTTAACTAGTGATCATCCCAGGAGGTTTAGTCTCCCTTGTTCCTTCTTGTCTCTCCAAGCCTTGGTGACAGCTCAGTTGTTCCACCTTAGAAAGAACTACATATTCTTAGCCCCATGATGTCCCAATCAATACTTGGCAATGGTAAATTCTGGTATGAGAGTGAAGCAGAAAATCACAAAATTATAGAGGTAGAGGAGAAAATTTGAGGTTATCTAGTTTGCCCCTCTCATCAAAGAAACTGCAGCCCAGAGTTGTAAATTAGCTTCCCTAAGTTCACCCAGCTAGTTAGTCTCATCCAGCCAAGGTTAGGACTTTCAGCCCAGTGTTTCATCCAGTGCAGTATTTCCCTCTGTAGTCAATGGAGCAGTAGCTGTAACTCCAGACTAATTATTGTCACAAAAGCTTGTGCTCAGTTATTTTATAATCTTAGTATTTGCTTAAGCCAAACATAATTTTGAAGGAAATTGTACTCGTAAAAAGATCACATAAAATTTTTCAAGACAAGGTCCAAGACTCCTGTATTGTCTGTTAATTTGGATCGCTGTTTTTCTGTTTGAATAGATGAGTGGGAGTTGGCTTACCTTGGAATTTCCCTGCTGTTAATTGCAGTACAGTACAGTAGTGTTCTGTTTAGATAGCAATTTGCCAGGAAACATCCTCACTGGGTTTTAAGAAGCTGAGCTGGGGATTTTAGTATTCCTTAAAACAGTTAATAATGATGGAAATATGTCAGGTCATTGAACATTGTTAAAACCAATTCCATGGAGAGGGAAGGGGAGGGGATGCTTGAAAAGTTGAAAAGACAAGAGTAATACCGAAGAAATACAGAAGAAAAGATGCAAAGTAGTGAACGCAGTGATTCAGAAGTTCCCTCCCACCAACAGAAATCATAGCTCAGTGGTGCCTCCCCATCATGTGCAACTCTTGTTCAAGTTCTTCCCAAAGCAAAAAAGTATTTCAAGTGTTAAATTGTGAAATATACACTTAATGCTGGTGGAATTCAGAAAAAAATTAGTGAGACCTAGGGTGGAGGGGAGATGTTTTCTTATACGTCATCATCGGTATCTAAATGTGTAAAAATGAACAGAAATATTTTGCATTTTCTTTTTGTGAAAATGGGTTGAATTGCAAGATACTTTGTTTTTGTCTTAAATCTGAGCCATCGGTTTGAAAAGCTACAGGTATGGAAAGTCTCTCTACCACACCACTCAACACACAGACAACTTGTCTACAATTTAAGAGATTTTAGAATTAACTGTAATGTCAGTTTCTGGAGCAATGAAAAGTGAAATGACATGCCCATAGTCATATAACTAATAAATGTTAGAAGCAGGGCTTGAAGACTGCTGTGACTTCAAGGCTATTCCCCTGGTCACTATACTGGGCTACCTCTCAAGCTGAAGTTAGAGAAAAGGATCGGAGAGAAGAAAAGATACAGAAAGAAAAGAAAGGAGAAACACCATTTGCTCTTGCCATGATATCAATGTCTGTCACTTTAGATGATGTACTAGGTGCTACAAAGAATACATGGAAAATACATCTGTTTTTCTCAGATGTTAACTGATTGGAATTTCATATAAAGATTCTGTTGGCCATTTGACATCACACAAAGGTTATTACAAATTATTCCAAAATCTCAGCGCTCTAAGAAATAAATCAGGACCAATCTGTGAGTTTCTTAATGTAAACAACCCTTTTCATTTTTGAGAAATCTAAGAAAAAGTGCTTATTTTTCAGAATATAATTTCATAGAAGCCACTTCTCAGAAGAAATGTGAAGAACCTAGCTAATCCCCTAAACTGTTAGTGTTCTCTCCAGCCTTAAATTATCACCTATGTACTGTTTACATCTTATTTTTCCAAAGCAGAATGAGAGCAAAGACTATTTTTTCGTTTTTTATCTTTGTATTCCTCAACCCTGCTACAGTACTTTGTCCATTGTAGATGACAAAGAAACACTTGTTGGACTGGATTCAATCTAGGTTGGAATCCCATCACATGCTCCCTAAGTAATTCTAATTTACTCTACCTTCAGCTGAGCATCTACCTGTTTGGGACCTCTTTAAGTTAGTCAGTCGAAAAACATTTAGTGCGTTTCTACTAAGGGCCAGCTAATGTGCTAATTGGAGATACAAAGAAAGTCAAAAGATAGTTCCTGTCCTTGAGAAGCTAATGATTTAATGGGGGAAGTCAACATACAAATAAGTATATACATAGGATAAATATAAAATAATTAACAGAGGAAAGGTACTCAAATTCAATACAGCATTTTCCCAATTTTTGGCATAAATTTCTGAGATTAAATTTTAGATTATGGTGATGATATCAATAAAAGTAGAGCTGGCATTTATGTAGTACTTTTAGGTTTGCAAAATTCTTTTACAAATATTATTTCAGTTTTCTCTCATATCGTATTATCTCCATTTAATACGGATGAGAAAAGTGAGGCAGACAGAGGTTAAGGACTTGCCCAGGGTCCCATGGCTGCTAAGTGTCTGAGGCTGAATTGGATCACAGGTCCTTCAGATTCCAGGTGCGGCATTCCCCACTTGCCCACCCAGTTGCCAGTAGAATTGTTGGCTCTTCTGGCTTAGTCTGGTGAGGAGAGAAATACTTGGACTGGTGGGCCCTGTTGGGGCTTGTGTTTTGTTTTTTAGTTTTGATCTTTGTTTTAGAAGAGGAAGCCCGGGTTTAAATCCAGTCTTTCTCTGCCTTTTCATGTTTCTCAGTTATGTAACCCCAATCAAGTCATTAAACCTCTGTGTACTACCCGTCAACTCCCTAGGACCTCAAGGAAGGTGTAATTTCTCTGCCCTTACGTCAGTGAATCGGTTCCCACCCACTGTTCACAGTTCTCTATGTCCTAGGTGCTGTATGTCTGAAACAGGCAGTGAAGCCAAAAGCAGGAAGCAGCATTATCATTTAGGATTATGACATCTGGGGAAACGTGAGCAGATAATAGACTGTCTATGGTCTGGATGCATGGACACAATCTCTGCTGGCTTGGTTACTAAGCATCTTGTCTTTTGGATGGAAGCAGTTTGAGACTAAAAGGATTTTAAGCTAGTTATTCATGTCTTTTCATTGCCTCGTGGGACACAGGAGTTAGTTTTGAGTCCCTAGTGAGCTTTAGTTAATGGATAGCTACAGTTTAAACTGAACTAATAAAAAGGAATCCTTAATTCCACTCATAACAATGATTATTAAATTATGTTCCATCAGCACTTTCCTAATTGTTTCAGGAAATGAAGTAATTAGTAATTAGAATTCAGGCAACTTATTCTATCCCAAATATGTTATTCTGTCCCAAATGATAAGAAGAAATGATTTAAGCTCTTTCTAGTGGTGTTGAGCCTCTTACATTATAGCTTTTTCATTAAAATACTACATGCA
Organism: Potorous gilbertii; assembly: GCA_028658325.1. Classification (NCBI taxonomy): domain Eukaryota; kingdom Metazoa; phylum Chordata; class Mammalia; order Diprotodontia; family Potoroidae; genus Potorous; species Potorous gilbertii. The sequence goes on from CM053770.1 coordinate 537,939,811, forward strand.
AAAGTCATCTGTTTATCTAACTATGTTTTTGCTGTCTATTCTAACATACAGTGGACTCAGCCTATTTTTTTTTTTAATTCTAAATGGTTTCCCCTTTTTCCTTCTGGCTACATATTGTAGCCATTATTGCATCCTTGATGGATGTGTCTGACCAGAGTAGTCAAACCTAAATCAGTAATTAAATTACATCCTGATGACAAAACATCTGTTCTCATGGCCCTTTTGCACTACTCGATTGTAGTGAAGGGGTTGGACTCAAAGTTCTCTAAAGGCCTTTCTAGTTTGAAATCTCTGATCTATGATCTTACAGCCTTCAAAACCTCTACCCTGTGGTAAACTAAACCATTTCAGTTTTATTCCTTCCTTTACCTTTTGAAGCTCTTGTCCTCTTGTCTCTTGCAACACCAGTTATCCCTTTCTAAACCCCCAATTCTGGATACTTCTGCATATGGCTCAACACTGATGGAGGAAACAATTCAGTTTTGCTGATTGAGTCTACTACAAGTGTATGTTTGCATGTCAGTCCCTTTACTCTTTCCTGATTGACTTTATCCCACTTTCCTTTAGCATCAGTTCCAAATCTGCTCTTGTTTCTTCAGGCCACCAATACTCTTACCCTCTCTTCTTAACAGAGAACCTCTCTGCAGTTACCCTTAGTTACTTCTATTTCATCTCTCCCCTCTCCCAACACTCACTTCTCTTTTGTTCCAATCTTGGATAAAAGGATAATCCTTTTCATAAATACCACTCCCTCTCATCCTTCCTGTCTCTGTGAGTTTGCCCCATCAGTCATCTCTTTGCTGATAATTTTCAGTCTCCTTATCAATTGACACTTACTGCTTTCAGATGTGCCCAGAACTTGTCCATTCTGAAAAAAAAAACCAACTTGTCCATTCTGAAAAAAAAAAAAACCACTCAATTCCCCAAAGAAGTTGTCTTACATATGTCTTCCTAGAAAGGTTGTGAAGACTAATTGCCTCTACTTTCTTCCCTCCACTTACTTTTCAGCTGCTTGTTATCTGACTTCTAACCTTATCATTTGACTGAAATTGCTTGCTCCTAGGTTACCAATGATCTCTTAATTGCTTAATCTAATAGAGTTTTCTCAGTCCTCATCCTTCTTGATCTTTCTGTAGCACTTGACAATATTGACTGATCTCTCTTAAGAGTTATAATGACCTCCCTGGGTTTTCATGACATTATTCTTTCTTGTCTTGTATCGTCTGACCCTTCTTAGTCTCCTTTGCTAGATTATTACACATATTCTATCTCTTTGCATGTTTTGACATGTAATTGGAAAAAAATAAATATATTAATTGAAAAAAAAACAAAAACTCTGACTTAAAAATCTTTATGATCTGGTTCTAGCCTTCTTTTCAAGGGTTACTGAACCTTACTCTCCTTCATGTACTTTGCATTCCAGCCAAATAGGTTGGGTTTCTCTTCTCTGTACACAACATCCCATTTTCAATGCCTAGGTCCAGGCTGCCCTTTGCCTGGAATGTGCTCCCTCCTCAGCACTGTCTTTTACAATTCCTAGCTTCCTTCAAAATTGATCTCAAGTGCCATAGCCAATAGGAAACCTGTCCTGGTCACCCCAGTTGTTTGATCCCTTCCCCTGAAAGTAATACTATGATCTACTTTGAATTTTCTGGGTATATATCCCTCCCAACAAAGTATAAGTTCCATGTGGGCAAGGGACTCTTTTTTTTTTATCTTAATATTCCCATCTTGTAGTATAATACTTAGTACATAATGAATGCTTAACAAAGGCAATGAAAGAATGAATGTGTAAAATGCTGTCTGCTCTTTTAATATATGAACAATGTGGTTGCTAAAAGAGGCAGGAAAAAAATTTGTATAAGGAAGACTGATAAAGAAAATCAACTTGTGAAGCAACACAGTCTCTCAGATAAAATGTTCAACACAGATTAGTCTGAAAACCACACAGAGTAGGGCCCCACCTCAAATGAATATAAGGAGAGGACCTGTTTGAAGACAGCAGTGACTGAGGTAATCTATAGGTCCATCAGCTCATTTGCTTGTGACTGTTTTTAGAGTTTTGGAGTTTATAATTGGTAAAGTTGTAAATCAAAATAACTGTGTGGGAACTATGGAAAGGTTACTATAGATTCAGACCTGATAGATCTATTTCTTGAGTTTTACTCCAGAAAGTGAAGATGAGTTACTAACCACCACCTCCCATTTGAGGAGCTTATCAAGAAGGTTTCAGGAAAAGATGCTCTAAGAAGAGATAGAAAGGGGGAGGACAAGGATGAGGAAAGTAAGAGAATAAGCTTAGCACAGGAGAAATCACAAGGACCTAGCTACAGAAAAGATGAAGGGCTCCCAGCTAGTACAAATGATCCTTCGTCTGCTATGCTAGGGACTTGCTGATTGGAAGAGAGGCATGATTTTACTGAGAGATGAGAGCAGCTTCTAGATGTTCATTGGGGGAGAGCTGAATCCTGCTAATGTATACAAAGCTATTGAGTGTATTGTTTTCTGGTGTCATCTAAAACCTGAACAAGAGGAAACTTTTTACTTCCATCTACTATGCTCTCTATTTGAAAAGAAAAACAGAAGGGAAAGTCAGGATTTGCATCTGCCTTGGTGTAGAAAAGGGGTTTGGAGCTGATTTGACAAAGCAGAATCCCCTAAAATTTGGGGATATAAGGAGCTTGACCATTATCTGATTTAAGGTTACTGCTTGTCAGTATAGTAGTCTTATTTTTAGCAACCCATTAAGTTGCCATGAGGTAAAAAAGCATATCACTGCTTTATTAGGAGTAGAGTAGAAGAAGGGCAACTTTTTCCCCAGGAGAATTGTAAGGAGCAGAAAGGAGGCAGCTAATAGAAAAGTGACTTTGTGCAATGTGAATTATTCCTCAGGGGATCAAAGACATTGGTGCCCTTTGTCCAGCATTGTGAGCTACTCTCGGCGCATGGGTTTCCTCATTTATCTGCCCTTTCCTCTCTGCTAGTTTCCCAAATGTATGCTCACTCTTCCCATTGGTAGAAGAGTGTGACTTGGGTTTATTTACACAATATGAGACTTTAATTATTCTTACTTTCTGCCTTCTAGTGAGTAAATGTTATGATTATGCATGCTTTTTCTGCTCTTATAGCTTAGTAAATATTTAAATATGGGAAGTAATTGTGCCATAGTAATTGATTTTTTGGAAATGGGAAACACACCAGTGGAGATTCAGAAAAAATAGTAGCAGAATATCTCCGTACACCAATCCCGAGGATCTTAAAGAATGGCGATTTGTAGACTTGTGACATGGAAACATGTTTCTGGAAACCGCTGACCTGACAACATGAGTACAAGTTATATGAGCAAGCCAACTCAAAAGGGGATCCAGTGCCATGCCTGAGTTATAAATGACTAATCTTAGAGAGTTGCCTTGTACGCTTAGAGGTTAATTGACTTGGCCACGTGTCAAGGGAAGGATTTAAACACAGGTCTTTCCGACTCCAGTGTCATCACTCTATTATGCCATGCTATCTCATTGTAAGTCATATTAACCCTCTTCTCCACTGTCATTTTGTACACATCATTCTCCTACTCAAAAATCTTAAGTTGTTTCCCATTGTATATGGAATAAATTCATTGAACCATAAAACACTGTGGCTGGAGACTATTTTGTTCAACACTTTCTTTGTATAAATTGAAGAAGCAAGCCCAGAAAAGGTAAGGGGCTTGTCCAGAAGTCACACAGCAAGTCAGCATCATGTTCAGGATTAGAATCCAGAACCCTGACTCCTCTTCTAGTGCTCTTTCTAACATACTATACTATCTCCCCTTAGCTTGACATTCAAATCCCTCCATGATCTGTCAGTTCCCTCTTCAGCCCTCTAACCTCATCTCTTAGTGGTATCCTATATAAACCTTCCATGACAGTCGGATGTTCCATATGAATCCTGAAAATACCATACTTATTTTGATGTCCTTAACTTTGCTGATGCCAAAGAATGTGCTCATTGCTCTCTGCTTGTTTAATTTTAACCTTTCCATCAAGGGCTGCCTTAAATGTACCCTCTTCCATGAAGCCTTCCTGGACTACCCACAGCTGATCACCACTCCCTCCTCTCAATTCCTATAGTTCGTATTGTTTGTGATGCTAACTTGGCACTGCGCATATACTACCCTGTATCATTGTTTATCTTTTTTATGTCTATGCCCTCTTTATTTAAGTAGATTATAAGGCACTTTAGAATAGGTGCTCTACTATGGCTTAGATTGTGGACTTTCTCAGCACCTGTCACAGTGCCTTTGTACATAATAACACACCCAGACATCTATTGGCTGTGCTGATGATGTATGCCGTAACTCAAACTTGCATGAAGGGAGTGTTAGCAGATGGATGCGATTTTTCATGTTTTCTCTTTAATATAGCTTATCGACATGTGTATGCAGAACTGTGGCCCAAGTTTCCAGGCCCTGATTGTGAAGAGGGACTTCACTAAAGATCATCTAGTTAAGCTGCTGAGTCCCAGATACAACTTGCCTTTAGATATACAGAATAAGATTTTGAGTTTCATCATGGTAAGTCTTTCTGATATCTCTGGGGATGGTAACTCATGAGTTGTTTACAAACCTCCAAAGAATTGGAAACTCCTGTACAGCCATAGGTTGGTTTAGTGATCCTTTTACAGAGCTGAGGTTTGAGCTAAAACCTTCTTAAAACTTTTATTTCTTATGTTAAAAAACAAAAACAAAAAGCAGTGCATATATATAATCGTTACCCAGAAACATCATGGTAACTTCCTCAAGAGCTCGAAATAGTTTCCTTTTAAGTTTTATCTTACTTCACATAACATCCATGTGAGGTTAGGAGAGCTTGTATGCCTATACTCTTTTTTTTTTAATGGGGAAGTTGAGACCTAGGGGGTTTAAGTGATTTCTTCAGGGCATTGGCTCCAAGGTCATGATTTATTTCTCCTCCGTGCTGCCTCTTTCTTTGCCAAATTAATCTCCTGCAAACACCAGTTTGTATACATTGTTCTCCTACTAGGAAGTCTTTAGTGTTTCCCCTTCCCTTAGCAAGGAAGTGGCAAAAACAAGACTAGAATAAAATCGACAATATTAAAAGCTAATGTTTAACTAGCACTTGCTTTAAGATTCACATCAGCTTCTTTGATCCTGATGACGGACTAGCAAGGTAGGTCTGATATGGATAATCCCATTTAACAGAGGAGGAAACTAACACACAGAGAGGTCTCTCTCCAAGTCTACTGCCTTTTCTAATTATGTTACTTCTCTTGACTCTCTTTGATTAATTGTATATATCCTTCAGGCTATCTTATACCAGGTTGTTTAGGATTGAGGATGTGTGTTACCAGCTAACATCTACTAGAACAATATTTGGGCTTTTTTAAGTGTGTGGACTACACATTATATATTGTGTCTTTTTGCATAGAAAGTTCAAATTAAGTAAGTGTTGGAGTGGAATTGGAGAGATCTCAAATAGCTGTTGTTTTCTGATTAGACTCCATGTTTTCTTTCATTAAAGATTTTTCTTAAATTTTTGTGACTCTTTTTTAACACAGATATGGTCACGGGGTTTCCCTGGAGGTGTGGATGTGAGTGAAGTCAAGGAAGTATACCTAGAACTACTTAAGAAAGGAGTCCAGTTTCCCTCTTCGGAGACAGAGATTGGAACAGAGAGACAAGTGGTAAGTAGTCTCACTACTGGTCATCCATCCACCTTCACCACTTTGTACTAAGAGCTAGTACTAATGAATGACAAGAGGGTTCTTCTTTTTAAGATAATCGAAAGTGTTGGGTAAAAGTCAATGTGCTTTACTCTGCATGTGTGTTCCAGGTAAGAATGTTCTCAGATTTAAATTCTGATCTACTGTGGAGGAAATATGGACAAAGAATTCTTGTTTTATAGGAATTGTGGAATGATAAGAGTTGCTATTTGATGTAGGTGCTACCTCAGCACTCCCAGCGCTTGGGAGCAGGGGATTAAATTTTTGACTGAGGGTAAAAAGTAGAAGTAGAGACATCTAAGAGAACTATTTATATACATTGAAGCAAGAAAGAGAAACTGCTCTAACTTAGTAAAAGAAAAAAAGCTGAATCAAAATATTTTAAAGGCAATGCCATTTAATTAGTTTTAGAAACTGTTAAGAAATAGTAGAAGTCAAAATGACCTCAGACAACATCTGATTCAGCATTTTTCATTTTCTCAGTGAAGTAATGGATGATCAGAGGGTAAGTGTTTGACCCAAAACACAAACAGCAAAAATTTCATAATAGAAATACAGAACATAAAATTTCTTTACTATGTGAATTTATTGTTGGATCCATACACATTGAAGAAATTATTGATTTGGAATGAATAATAGCTCTTTTTTCAGCACTTTAAGGCATGCAAAATGCTTGATATGGATTACTTGATCCTCAGGGAGATAGTAAATACCACTATTTTCCACTTTACAAATGAAAACACTGAGGCTGAGAGAAGTTAAGTGACTTGCCCAGGGTCCAATGGATCACAGTAAGTGTGTGAAATAGGATTTGAACTTGGTTCTTCCTGACTTCAAGTCTAGTGCGCTGTTATACCACCCCATCTCCTGTTAATGATTATTTATTAGTGAGGTAGTTTTTGTTTGTTTTGCTAAATGATAATGATGATGATAAGAATGAGTATTTATTGTATACCAATTTGGAACAGAGGTAAGGGGTAGGTAACCTCACCACCAGCCATTGATCCACCTTTGCCACTTTGTGGTAAGAGCTTATATTGATTAAAAAGCAGGAAGCTCTTTCTTTTTAAAATGGGCACAGATGTTGAGTTGGAAGCCAACATTAGCTGTATGTGCTGAGTAAGTGCTTTAGTTATGTCATTTGCTCCACACAACAACCCTGTGAGCTGTGTCATTATTAACCCTATTTTACAGATGGGGAAATCGAAGCAAACAAGGTTAAGTGACGTGCCCTGTGTCATACAACTAGTAGGTGTCTGAGGCCAGATTTGAACTCAGATCTTCCTAATTCTAGGCTCAGTGTGCCTCTCCTGTGCCACCTGGCTGCTCCGGCGTACAGTTGAAAGGATGCTTTATTCTCTAAAATGACTAGTCTTGGGAGATTAGAGAACACAGAATCATTCAGGTCTGCTTGGTTTCTGTGTCTAAAAGCTAAAATAATTAGGTTATGTCATTTTGTTTCCATGATATAAATATGTGTGTATGTGTATAGTATATTATAAAAGATGCTTCTCTTTTGCTGAATTTAATTTTAATAGGTAATATTTATATAGCAATGTGAAGTTTGCTTACATCTTTAAATATAAATAATAAATAATATTTGCATAGGGCTTTAAGGTTTGTTAACACTTTACCTAAGTTATCTTATTTGAAACTTATAACAACTCTGTGGGGTACATGCAATGCTGCTATTATCCCTACTTTATGGATGAGGAAACTGAGGGACAGAGAAATTAAGGGACTCATCCAGGATCACCCAGGTAAGTAAGTGTTTGAGGTAGGAATTGAACTCAGTCTTCCTGACCATCTAACACTCTGTCCACTACGTCAAGCTTCCGGGACAGTTACATCTTACCTTCTGTCAGAGTTATCCTTGATGTTCCTTGTACCTTAACTATTCCTAGAGGAAAATAGAGAATTGGGAATGGGGGCATCAGAGATTGGGAAAGAGATCAGAGGAGGATTTCCTCTGGGGCAAGTCCTCTAAGAGTAACCTGAGTGAGGAAATCCAAGGGTTATGGCTGTAGCTGGGTGGGAAAGCTGGGATGCAGTGGTTTGGCTTGCTCCAAATAAGCAAAATCTATTGGTTGTGTTTTCATAGGCTTTGTCTCCGAGCATAACTAAGCCACCTCCATTTGTTCCATCCACATCAGTACATTCGTCTGCAGCTGCTTCCAAGGCCTCAACTATTTTATTGGTTGCCGAACAGGTAAAATCACTTTCTCTCTCTCTCTCTCTCTCTCTCCCTCCTTACACACACACACACATACACACTTTGAACTTAAATTTTAAATTAGGGCATAGATATAGGGAAGGACTGAAACTGTGATTTCATTAGTATGGGGCATTCCCTAGTAAGGAAACTCTACCAATGCAGGTCAGCACCTTCTCTCCAATTTATGATCTGAGAGGAATGCCTAGATCACTGAAAGGTTAAGGGCCTTACCCAAGATCACACATCTTGCCTGTGTTAGAGGTTAGACTAGAATCCAAGTCTTTCTGGCTTCAAAGGCAGTTGTTTACTGTGCCTCTCATTTAAGAAAAATAAACATTTTAAATTAATTTAAGTAAACATTTAAAACTTTTTTATGCCTTTTGTTTTTATTTCGTAGTCTTTTCTATTTTTTAATTCAATAAATATGTATTAAATACCTACTATGTGAAAAGCACTGCCAAGTACCGAACTGCCAAGCATTTTCTGCATATGACTCTTGTACCCTCCAACACTGACCCTCTTCCCCACCCCCAACCCCCCACACCCTTCCAAAAGAATTTTCCATTGTAACAATAACAACATATAATTAAGTGACAGCCCAATGACAACAACTTACAGTTATATGCAACATTTTTGACCATTGTTCCCCACCTTTCCAGTAAAAGAAGACCAGTTTCTTCATCTTATCTCTGAGACCAAGATTAGTCATTTTAATTGCAAAGCTTTTACTTCACTTGGTTGTTCTTTGCATTTGTCCTATTGTAAAAGTCATACTATTCTAAAATTCTGGATCAAGAGGTGGATATTGAGTCTTCTGGATCATCCCTTTCCTTCAAACCATTTTAGAGCATTCTCTTCCTTTCCTTAAAAAAATATTAAAGTACCAAGAAAAGAAAGCCAAACAAATTTTTATCTTTCAGTCATTTTCAGTAGTATCTGATTCTTTGTGACCCCATCTGGGGTTTTCTTAGTAAAAACACTGTAGTGGTTTGTCGTTTCCTTCTCCAACTCATTTTGCAGATGAAGAAACTGAGGCAAACGGATAAAGTGACTTGCCCAGGGTCACACAGACAGGAAATGTCTGAGGCCAGATTTGAATTCAGGAAGATAAGTCTTCCTGACAGCAGGCCCAGCACTCTACCCACTGGCCACCCTTTTATCTTTAATAATGGCCTCAAAAAAATCTGGAAAAGAAAGGAAATCCTTGGAGAAAAAGTCTTGTTTTTGGGTTGTTTGTTTTTTTTCTCTAGAAAGACCTGTAGATTGTTATGAGTAGGGGAAGACAAAGGGAGCCAGCAAATGAGTGTTGAAAAGATTCCTTTTATTGCAGCGAATAGTCATTAAATGTGGCAGGTCCTGAAGCATTGGGTCTGTGAATAGCAAGGGAGCCTGGGATAAGCACAGGCTGTGACTGGAATAACTTTCCGCCTTGTTGTGGGGCCACATTCCTTCAGGGCCCCTGGTGGGGAAATGGGCAAGTTATACACAAATCATGAATGCTGCTTCGCTTAATTAACCCAATTAATTATTAACTAGTGTTAAGCCAAGGAAAACGACTGCCTTTTCTGTTGTAAAACTTGCTTTTAGAAATTTCTGCTTTTCTTTTCTGTATGAATAGCTTTCTTCCTCTGACATCTGCACTTATTCATGTAATAAGTTCGGTATGTCCTAAACCTCCTCCTTCCTCCAGGTCAAATCCTTCCTCCTCCCTTCTTTTCTAAGTTCATTGTGTTAGACTGGGAAGAAGGCAACAGCTGTAACAATGTTTCTAGAATTGTCATCCCAAAGGCCCCTTTTACATTTTCTGAAGCTAAAATTTTAGAGCTCTTATTAGATGAGCCTTGAGCTACAGAGGACCTTAGATAGTATTTCTGACTGGCATATTATTTCAGGTGAATCTCTGTTTTTTCTGCATTTCTATTAATTACCTATTAGGGGACATTTTTCTGCCATAGATCCAGAGCAGGAATGAACCTTAGAGCTCATCTAATCCAGGGGTTGTTAACCTTTTTGGTATCATGGACCCCTTGGGTAATCAGGTGAAGCCTGAGAACCCCTTCTCAGAATAGTGTTTTTCAGTGCATAAAACAAAATACCTAGGTTGTGAAAGAAATCAATTATGTTGAAAAACAATTATAAAAATATTACCAAAAGAAATAAATTCACAGATCCCAGATTAAGAATCTTTTAGGGGATTCTAAATCAACAACCCCCACCCAGAATCCTTCCTAAATTCACAGAGGAAAAAAAATATAGCTCAGAAAGCTTAACTGACTTGAATATAATCAAATTGGTATCAGTTGGAATTTGAATCCAGCTCCTCTATTTATAAATCCAGTGGTCTTTCTATTTCTATAAACACTCTGTGCTGAATGAACAAATGAAAATATCAACAAGCATTTATTAAGCACTTACTATGTGTCAATCATTGTGCTAATCTCTGAGGATTCAAAGAATGGTAAAAACAGTCCCTACCCTCAAAAGGTTCACAATCTAATAGGAAAGACAATATACAGACACCTATATACAAACGAGCTATGTATAGGAGAGCTTGGAAGCTCTGAGAGCTTCCTCAGAGGAAAAGCACTAGGATTAGGGAGTGAGTGGAAAAGTTTTCTTGGCAAAAGGTGAGATTTTAGCTGACACTCCAAAGAAGCCAGAAAGTAGAGATAAGCAAGGGAGAACATTCCAGACATGAGGGATAGCCAACAAAAAGATGTCGGTTTGGGAGACAGAGGGTCTTGTTCTAGGAACAGCTACAGTGTCACTGCCTTGGCAGAGTATGTGATTGAGAAGAAAGGATATAATAAAGACTAGAAAGATAAGAAAGGGGCAGATTATGAAAGGCATGACCAAACATAGAATTTTATATGTATTTCTGGAGGTAATAAAGAGCTGCTGTAATTTATAAAATAGTATTAGACCTATGCTTTAATAAAATTGATTTGAATGGACAGGGGTGGAGAAAGGCTTGAATCAGGAAGATCACCAGCAAATTATTGCAGTAATCTCGATGTAAGGTAATGGGTGGTGGCAGTGTCAGGAGAGAAGGAGGCATATATGAGAGGTGTTGCAAATGTACAATGGACAGAACTTGGCAACACATTTGGAGGTAAGAAAGTGAGAATGATGCACCTAGGTTGCCAGCCTGGATGGGTGGGATGATGATGTACCCCTTGATAGTAATATTCAAGTTAGGAAGAGGGGAAAGTTTTGGAGGAAAGATAATAAATTCACTTTTAGACATTTTAGACATTAGGTAGTGTGATTTTAAGATGTCTGTGAGACATGGAAATAGTTAAAGATTTCCAAGAGGTAGTTGGAAATGTAAAACTAAATGTTAAAAGAAAGATTAGAGGAAAATAAATAGATTTGAAAATCATCTAGCTGGAGATAATATTTGAATCCATAGGAACTGATAACATCATCAGGTGAAATAGCATAGAAGGGAAAGAGGAGGTGATGGGGGACACCCATTGCTAGCAGGAGAGATCAGGATGAATATCTGGGAAAGTAGATTGAAGAAGTGTGGTTAGACAAATAGGAGAGCCAAGAAAGAACAAGATCATGAAAATCTAGAGAGAAGAGAGTATCAAGGTTACCAACAGTGTCAGAGGCTGAAGAAATGTCAAGAAGTATGAGAATCAAGAAAAAACCATTAGAATTGGCAATTAAGACATCACTGGTGACTAGAGAAGATTATGTATGGTGAGATCAGAAGTCAGATTGCAGAGAATTAAAAAGAGAGTGAGAGGAAGGGAAGCAAAGGTACCTATTGATAGTTTTCCCAAGGAGTTTAGCTATAAAAAGAAAGTGAGATATGTGAAGATAATGAAGGGATGAAAAGATCAGATGACAGGTTTTTGAGAATAGAGGAGACATGGGTTATTTGTAGATAGCAGGGAACCAGCCAGTAGAACAAAGAGAGATGGAAAATTAGTGAGAGCCTGGGGATGATAGAAAGGATCATGTTAGGAAAGATAATGGAATGGAATCACTTGCATGTAGAGGGGTTTTGCCTTGGCAAGGAAAGGGGCCAAGTCAGCATGTGAGACAGGAATAAAGAAGATAATGAAGGAAAGCATCTGAGTGATGTGAGATGAGGAGCAGGGGAGAAGGAGCTCTCCGGTGAATGGCATCATTTTTTTAAGCTGAATTGAAGGCTTAGTTCTCAATTGAAAGGGGAAGGGAAGGAGAATTATGGAAGGTTTGAGGAAGGCTGAAGAGGTTTAGAAAAGCTGTAGTGGTTTTGTGTGATAGTGAATCAACAAAATTAAAAAAGATGCCTTGCCTCAGTGAGGGCCCAGTTGAGATAAGGTAACAAATTTATAGTATCCCATTTAGCATAGTTTTATGATTTTTTCCAGTTTGGTTAAGCTGCATAAGAACAGGAGTGATAACAATATGTGGTGGACACAATCCAAGATGGTGCTTGGCAGGTCAAGATCAGCAGTGGGATAAAGGTGCGGGGAAGAGAACTAGAGCAGTTGAACTGGTTCACAAGGGGTCAGGATGGAGAGGGGACAAAAGTATAGCCTGTGCAGGGTGATAGCCTGGGAAAGAACTGAAGAGATAGAAAGATTAGTGATTACCATGAAGAACTGGGTTAGGCATAGTAAGGCAGATAGAAGAATTTCAGTTTCTGAACATGGAAGTGGCTTATGGTAGGATCAAGGGTAATATCACCCCTGTATCTAGATGAGATGGAGTAGAAGAGTTATGGAAAATAAGTAAACTGAGGAACTGGGAGCTTGTGTTTGAGGGCTGGAGTTGAGACAGATAGTGAACCAGGGACTGATTCATGGGGGTTAGAAGGAGAGTGTCCTGGATGTCAATAGATCTAAGCTACCAGAATCTTGATTGGGTGGTGAAATGGATTGAATGAATTTCAAAAGGAGAAGAGGTTACTAAATGATAGTGACCAAGAGAACATCTGGCACTGGCTCTGGGTAGCAAAGGAAATAGCATTTGTTAAGCACTTGCCATTTTCCAGAAACTGTGCCAAGCATGGGAGAGACCAAGATAAGTCTTCTAAATAGTCCTTGTCCTCAAGGGGCTTACATTCCAACAAGGGCAGACAAATACACATAACGAAAGTAGAAAAAGGGGGTGAGGGAGGGTGGGGACAGATGAGGAGAGTATATGCATAGCAGCATGGTATGATTACAAACAGAAAATGGAGTGATGGGCTCAAAACTGGAGAAAAATGAGGTGAAAACTCACAGCTGAGTGTCACAGTGATAGGAAGTTAGGATCGGGGTTATATCAGAGAAAAGAACTAGATGTGGCATGAATATGGCCAAAAATTAGATATGCGTATTATATATATATATATATATATATATATATATATATATATATATATCTTGCATATGTATATATGTATGTGTGTGTTTATGTATGTATGTATGTACATATGTAGGTATGTACAAGAGTATCCCAAAAGTTTTGATGTGCTTTTAAGATTTAAAATCTTAAAATTGTACCAAGATTTTGAGGAGGGGGAAAGAAGGGGAGAGAAAGAAAGACAGAAAGGAAGGAAGGAAGGAAGGAAGGGAGAGATACTTTATATATATGTGTGTGTGTAATGTGTTATTTATGGAACATATGACCTCTCTGGCCATCTTTTTGCTTTTTAAATTTTATTGATCTTTTGTTTTTACCTTTATTTCTACCTTTCCTCTCCCCTTTCCCGGTGAACTGTCCTTTGTAGCAAAGAATAGAAAAGAAATAGAAGGAAGCAGTAGTTCTGAATTTTACATTCAGAGGCAGCATTCCATACCTCTGCAAAGAAGGAAGCTGCATTTTTTCCCATTTCCTGGGGCCAACTTGGCTTTTATAATCACCTAGAATTCAAGTTTCAGTTTTTTGCACTCTTCATTTACATTGTCATAATCACTGTGTTTATTGTTTTCCTAGTGCTTCACTTTGCATCAATTCATCTAAGTCTATTCAAAGTTTTACTAAAGCAGTTCTGATGAGAGCACATATCTCTAAAAGGCAAGAAATGATGTCTATTCTCTAGGCATTACCCTTACTAACTTTATTTTTCTCAACAGATTGGAAAATTGCACAGTGAAATGGATATGGTAAAAATGAATGTGAAAGTGATGTCATCCATATTGATGGAGAATACACCTGGATCTGAAAATCCGGAAGATATGGAATTATTAGAGGTATAATGTGGTGTTGGGAGTGATTTTCTGTTGAATTTGGGTTTTAAAATTCTTCCCTATAGTCAGAGTCTTGGACATCAGAGAAACACTGCAGGCATCTAATATGGTGCTTTCTCTTCATTTCAGTCATAGCCAGGAGGAGAGAATGGGTCAGTAGTGTTAAAAGCAGCAGAGCAGTCAGAAATGATAAGAATTGAGAAAAGACCATAAGATTTGTGAAGTAAGAGCTCATCAGTTCCAATGCTGTTTGAGTTTGAGTGATTAGGTCTGAAGCCAGATTGTAAAGTGTTGAAAAGTGAGCATGAACAGAGAGGAAATAGGGGAATTGGGAGTCAGCAGCTTTTTTCCTAAGAGTTTGGTTGAGAAAAGGGGTCTTAGCTATAGGGTGATAATTGCGGGGAGGGGGACTGATGGCATCAAGTGAGGTTTTCTTTGAGTATAGGAGAGACTTAAGCATTCTTGTAATCAGAAGGGAAAGAATCACTAGATAGATAATGAAGATTTCAGGGAGGGGGCAGTGATTTCTGAGGCAATTTGCTAGAAAGGATGTGATGATTAAGAGTACATGTAGAGATATTGGAGACAATGTAAGGAGGAGAGAATTGGAGATGATGTCAAGTGATTTATATAAGTAGTTGTTCAGTTGTTTCAGTTATGCCTGACTCTTCGTGACCCCATTTGGGATTTTCTCGGCAATTGGTTTGCCATTTCCTTCTCCAGCTCATTTTACAGATGAGGAAACTGAAGCAAGCAGGGTTAAGTGACTTGCTCAGGGTCACACAGCTAGTAAGTGTCTGAGGCTGGATTGGAACTCAGGTCTTCCTGACTCCAAGCCCAGTACCCTTATCTACTGTACCACCTAGCTGCCCAAAATTTTGATAAGTAGAGAAGGTAAAATGATGAATACACTATTTTCTCAGTAGAGGTAGAGGCAGTATCTTCAGAGAAGGGTAGTGGAAGGGGTGATACAGAAGGCTTGAGAAAAGAGATTTGAAACAGTTGCTATAGGGTGGGCAATAGAGAATCAAAGAGGAATAAAAGCTTTCATTTGCTGCATTGAAGACTCAGAATGAGATTAGATAAAAATATATGGCAGATCCAGGCAGCAAAATTGTGTGGGGTTCTTTTTTTCTCCAGTTCTGTTTAGCAACACATAAATAGGAGCAAAGGAAGTTAATGGTGGCAGTAATCCAGGGTTGGGATTGGGTAAAATTTGTGTGGAGATTACACAAGGGAGCAAGGAGAGGTTGTTCCTTTTTTTTTTTTTTTTTAGTGATGTCTGACTCTCTCTACCCCATTTGGAGTTTTCTTGGTAAAGATACTGGAGTGGTTTGCCAGTTGCTTCTCTAGCTCATTTTACAGATGAGGAAATTGAGGTAAACTGGGTTAAGTGACTTGCCCAGGGTCCTACAGCTAGTAAAGTGTCTGAGGCCAGAGTTGAACTCAGGAAGATGACTCATCCTGACTCCAGGCCCAGTGCTCTATCCACTGCACCACCTAGCTGCCCCTCAAGTAGAGGACAACATACTATACCATACTACTATAATGTCAAGATAGTGAAAGGAAGAAAGTAAGGACAGAGCAGGAGTGATGAGCTGGAAGAGTGCAGAGAAACAGAGATTTGAAGTCATGCTGCAGATGAGGAGTGGGTTTAGGAAGAGAGGCATGGGGAGAGGTAGAATTGATAGGAGGTTATGATCAGTGAAAGAAATTTAACAATTCCTAGTGGTGAAAGAAGAGCATTTTTAGGTGATGCATGATCAAGGTTTTGGCCATCTGTGTTTGTGGTTGTATGAGGTTGAGTAAAGGACGAGGTCATATATGTTGAAATCCTCTGGTAAAAGGGCAGGAGTTGAGAAGGATAGGAATAATGTGAACCAGGTATTGAATTTGAGAAAGGACATAGAATGACTCAGAGGCTGGTGGATAATTCCTACCCGGAGCTAGATTTGATGATATATTTAGACTGAATGAACTTCAAATGAATAGACTCACAGGGATGGGAAATCTATGACCTTGAAGCCGCATGACTGCAGGTTCTCCACCCCTGAAGAGGATCATTGAGGGGATCAGATGAGATAAAATGCTCAGTGAACCTTGAGGTAACACGTAAAGGGATGTTATTCTCACTATTATTTTCACTGAGAGACAGTGTCGCATAAGTCTTGGAGTTGAGAAGACCTGAGTTCAAATCCTCTTTCTAAGGCATGCTAGCTGTATGAGCATAAGCAATATAGACTCTATGTTCTATGCCACTAGTGTCAAACTGTTACAAAAACAGATCTATGCTAGCAACTTAGAAAACTTCAAATTAACATTATCTTTGTTGCATTGTATTTTTTATTTTATTTAACACTTTCCAATTACATTTTAATCTGGTTCAGGCCCTAAGTTTGAGAACTTTGCCCTAGGCAACTATCAGATTTTCCTTATCTGGAAGTTCACTTCACCAGTTAAAGTACAGTTCCGTTCCCTATCTGCGTTATTATTAGTAACAATATCATTTTTATTATTTTTATTGCCCTGATAACCTTTTTCTGAAAGTGCTCCAGCTTGTCAAATATAGTCAGAAGAAAGTCTAAATTATATTAGAAAATCTGGTCAATTCAGGACCATAACTAAAGAGGGTTGTGAAATGATATTTCCTTCCTTTTACCTTCAGTACCATTTATTATTCTATAATACACATGCATGGGACAGCATGGTCTAGTGCACAAGATGCTTGAGTTGGCCTCAAGACCTAGATTGAAATCTTGCCTTTATACACCTAGCAAGTTACTCATTCCTTTTTGATCCTCAGGAAACTCATTAAGACTTATTTGGTAAATTATTGGCAAGTTATGGCTATGCTTTATTGGAGGGAATTCTTTCACTATGAGGAAATCACAGATTATTGAGATATTGATGATTTATTTTCTAATGTTATTAGTTACTATTTCATGAAACTTTAGTGTCCAGGGTTGTGGTTTCAGATCTTAATACTGCTACTTATGAGGTGTTTAATCTTCCCTTCTTTTGCCCTGTTTCCTTCTGTGTAAAATGAGAAGGCTGAACTAGACACTTTAAAGTATTCCAGCCCTAAATCTGTGATCTTGTGATCTCAGCTCTCAAAATAAATTGTAAGTTTCTTAAGAGCAGCAACTGTTATATCTCTTTGTATTTATCACACCACCTAGCCTGAGTCCTTAAATATAGTAGGTACTCAGTAGGTATGAATGAAGGTAAGAATGAAGAAAGAGAAAAAGGGTTTGGGAGATATTGAGGATAAAAAGATTTTGAAAGTAAGGTATCAAGATTATTCAAAAGAGGATTGTTAGGGAAACTGAAATGTAAAGAATGTTAATATAATGACATCTGCTGAAGGTTGAGCAAAAATCCCAACATAAAAACAAGTTGGTTGGCAGCTATCTTTTGATTGTGGATATTGTCACAGTTACATACAGGTCTTAATAATAATAGTTCACATTTCTTTAGTGGTTTTTGGTTTATAAAGGGTTTTCTTCACTACCCTGTGAAGTAGGGCAGAGTAAGAATTATCATCCCCATTTTTCAGATGAGGAAACCGAGGTGTTGAATATTTAGGTGATTTATTCACAGTCACACAGCTAGGAGCTAAGATTCAAAACCAAATCTTCTGACTCCAAGCCTCATGTTCTTGGTGGAATGAATTAACATTTGCAACCAGGCACAGAAGGGTTGGTTAGGGATTCACTTCAGGTCTCTCCCATCTCCAAGACTCTGTTCTTCCAAATTGTAGTGTAGGAATTCAGTAGCAGGGATGAGAGAGGAAAGACATAATATGTTTACCCAGGTTCTTTGTATGATCAAATTAGTATGCAGTAAGATGTCATACTGTCATTTTTTTTTCTTCAGTTTTTTCAGCTTTTCTTCCTATTTAAACTTTTCTAGGAAGCCAGGCTGGCACCGTTTTTCTTATGCCTCTTAATTGTGCCCATGAGGTTGAATGTGGGGGAGTGGTGATTAAAATTAGACTTCTCTCCTAAGCTTTAGTGACCTTTGAAGAGGTAAGGGCCTTCTGATCATCAGAATATAATCCTCTTAATGAGCTACTTTGCTCTTTCTGTACAAACTTTTGAGCTGGTTGTTAAATTCGCTGTAACCTAAAAAGCTGTCTTTGTTTCAACACAGTACAAAGTGAGGGTCTTTCAGGGGCACACTGATTGACGTATGCACAAGCAGCTGTTAGCTTGGGTCTTTGAGAGCTTGGATCAATCTCCCCGCATTCCCCTTGAACCACCAAGACTGATAGAGTGCCAAGCTGTGGGAAACTTTTGACCTGCCTTTTTCCGCCCACATTACTTGATCTAGTCTAGGTTCCTAGTGGCTTGCTCCTCCTTTGAAACAGACATCAATTGTGAAGATCAAAATGGACTGCTTTTTGAAAGGGTTTTCAAAATTCTCCTTCCCAGTCTTGCTGAGTGTTATAGAGACCTTTCATATTCTACATTTGGGTTGTCTTTTGCAGGGACAGGGAAATTGAGCAACATATGGGCAGAAGTCATTGATAATGGTTCCAAATCCATTTCACATTCATGTCTACTGTTTTGTCCTAGACTTCTTACAGTAATTGTATCTCCTTGATCTTGACACTACTGAACGGGGCTGTCATTGCACCAGCTAGGATTGATTTCTAAGGTTTTCTCTGAACAAGAACAAAGAAGAAAGTTCTTTTACACTGAAGAATTTCTTTTGGATTTCTTCTCTAGCTCAACCTTGGTATAAAAAACTTGATTCTGCAGAGAAATAGAAGCAGATTTAGTGCTGAGACCCAGAAATTTCACTGAACCAATAGGAAAGTCCCTGTAGGCAAAGTGGTAGTTGAATCGTGTGACCCTAAATTTCCCCTAGAAAGGGACCTTCCAGCTCCTTTAATCCAGACGAGCAGAGTGAGCTTCAGCAAAGTGACTTCCCTCAGATCACAGAAGGAGCAAGTAGCAGAATCAGGATTTGAACCTGGGTCCTCAGGATCTAGATCCAGTATTTTTCCTACTACCCCTTTGTATACAAGTTTTCAAGGTTCTCTGAATTCTGTAGTTCATTAAAACATTCATGTGCTCAGTGTGTTAGTCATTTCCCAATTGGTTGATTCCTATCTTATTTCCAGCTCTTTGCAACTACAAAAAGTTTTGTATATTTGGGACTTCTTTCCCTTGCCTTTTACCTTGTTGGGGAGCATACCTAGTATTGGTATCCTGGAATAACAGGTCAATACATTTTACTGACTTTAGGAAGATATAATTGTTTTCCCTAATGTTTGGACCAATTCACAGCTCCACCATCAATGCTCCAGTGTACCAATCTTCTCCCAGATTCTGCAACATTTATCAATTTCATTTTTATCTTTGCAAAGCTGATAGGTATGAGATGAAATTGGAGAGTTGCTTTAATTTATATTTCTCTTATTGATTTGGAGCATTCTTTGGTTGTTGATAGCATTCGTTTCTTACAACATTTGTTATAAAAGTTGTCTGCAAGTTTTTTTTCTAGTTAATTGATCTCCTAATATTGGCTGCATTGATTTTGTTCATGCAGAAGCTTTTCAGTTTTATTTAATTGAAATTTTGAAGTTGTCCATTTTATTTTCTATCCTCATCCCCTCTCCTTTATTTAATAAAGTATTCTCTATCTGGCCATAGTAGTGCAACGTACCTCCTTTCAGTTATAGATAGATAGATAGATAGATAGATAGATAGGCAGGCAGACCTGTTCATCTATATCTTATCTATGTGTTCTCCTTCTCTACTTAACCTCTAGTGTTTCTAGCCATCCCTACTCTCCCACTTGATCACCCCTACTCTGCCTACACTACCTTCTTTTCTACTTACCACCCTTTAGGAAACCAATTCTGGATTGTCCTTGACTATCAGATCCCTTGCGACCTCTGCTGGACCCTAATTGTAGTTTCTGTCATTTGCTTTCTCTGCTTGTTCACATGCTACCAAATGCATTGGAAAGAATTAATATAATTAGCTGATCGGGTCCACTATGGATTTGTTAGCTAATCTCACCTGTTCCCTTACTTCAGCAAGGCAGTCTTTATGTTGCTTTGTGAGTCTCCATTAATCTATCCCTGCAGTGACTGTGCCACACCTCTTTTCTCCCCAAAACTCATACAACTTCCTCTCCTGCCACCCATTGATGTGAGGACCTCACTTCATGCTTTACTAGGATAACAATCTATCCTTTGTGAGCATCCAGCCCATCTCATTTCCATACACAGCTTGCCTATACAGTCATCCTCTTCTTTTGTATGTTCAATCTCTCCCGTCTACCAGTTCTTTCCCTGCTTCCTACAAACACTACCAAGGCTCCACCATCTTTAAAAAAATCCTCAGTAGAACCTATTGTCTACTCAAATTATCATCTTATATATCCCATCTTTCAGCCAGACTCCTTGCAAAAATTGTTTACACTGGTATTTTAAAGTTTTTCCACACAATATCTCTTTATACTGCTCCTTATTCTTTATCATTAACTTAGGACAATTGGAAAAATCATTGAACCCATTTTTTTATTAGCTGAAGAGGAAGTAGGATAAAGTTTCTTGTAACTTAAGCCATGTATATTAAAATACTATTCTTTATTTTCTGATTCTCCCTTATTTTCTTTCTTCTTCCTTAGTATCTGTCTATGAGGATATATAATATCTCATGTTTTATCTTAAATATGGCAATCAGAGAGAGAAATGGATGAAACTGAGTATTTAATCTAAAATTTTACAATTAGAACATAAAGTGAGTGGACCAGGTTCCAGGGATAAGAAGGCTAAGTTATATTGCAATACAGATAATGCAACAGATATGCAACATCTATATTGCAATGTATGTATTACATACATGTTGATAAATTAAATGCCTACTTTAAGGGGAAAAAAGCTGTTCACACTTATTGCTTCTACTTTCTGCCAGATTTGCAATCTGGCTTCTGAACTTATCATTCAACAGAAACAGTTCTTTTCAATGTTATCGCTGATCTCTTCAGTTAAAAAAAAAAATCTGTTGGCCTCCCAGACTTCTCTGTAGCAATCAATTAATAAGCACTTACTAAGTCCTTATTATGTTCCAGGCACAGCGCTAAGCACCAGAGATACAAAAGCAAAGACTGAAACCATCCTTGCTCACAAGTTTATATTCTAATGGAGAAACAAGTCTACCTAGAAATACATAGGAATAAATAGTAATTACTCAACACTGTTGACTACCATGTCTTCCCATATATCCCCTCTCCTCTTTTTGGTAAGCAGGGGTTTTTGGTCATGGTTTCCCTGGGGTCCAGTGGCTCTTAAGCACAAATCTGACCAATGTTTATGAAGCTACATACAGTAACTTTTATTGTTTCTTTGATAAAATTCAGGACTCATTTCAGGAAATTTTTCATTATTGCCTCGGCACTAGGACTCTTTCCCTTCCCAAATTACCTTGCCTTTATTTATTTGTATCCATTTTGTTTCCTCTCCTAGAATTCCCTGGGGATAGGGAATGTTTTCCGTCAACCTTTGCCTAGCACAATTCCTTGCATAGAGTTCACACTTAATATATCGTTTCTTTAGTTCTTGTGAATTTTATCTACTTATCCTTCATTAACTTACTATGTATAGTGCACTCCTGACTTGAATTTTTTTCTTTTTCTGGATAGAAATTGTATAAGACTGGTCGAGACATGCAGGAAAGAATCATGGATCTATTGGCAGTGGTAGAGAATGAAGATGTAACAATGGAACTCATTCAAGTGAATGAGGATTTGAATCAGGCCCTCCTTGGATATGAGAGGTGTGTATAAGTCGGATTGTCTTCCTCCATTCTATTTTACTTCAGTCACCCAGTCCCATTGGGCAAAGGATTCTGTGCGGGGCCTTCCAAGGAAGAAAAGAAGGAAATGGGTATCCCTAAGAAGCTCCCAATTTAATGGAGAAAGGCATCCCCCTTACCCTGTAGGACCTTTCCCAGCTGGCCAGAGATATACAACATAGGTCAAGGACCTTACAGAAGGCAGTTTTTCATTTCTTTATCAGTCCATGATCGGAGGACCTGAATTCAAATCTCACTTCAGACACTTGACACTCACTAGGTTTGTGACCTTGGGCAAATCACTTAACCCCAATTGCCTCATCCTGGGTCATCTCCAGTCATCCTGGTGAATATCTGGTCACTGGATTCAGATGGCTCTGGAGGAGAAGTGAGGCTGGTGACCTGCACAGCCTTCCCTCACTCAAAACAAAGTGAAGTGCAAGTCATGTCATCGTTTCTCTGGTGATTTCTTCGGCAACGAAGGACGAACATACATCAGTCCATGAATAGGCCATTCATTAAGTGACTCCTGTTTGCCATATGCTGTGCTGGACAATGGAGGTACAGAGACCCCTTCCAAACAAAAAAATCCTGTTCTCAAGGAATCTAGGTGCTATCAAGGAAGTGTGTTTGGCAGGGGGAGGGAGAGAGAGAGAGAGGGAGGGAGGGAGGGAGAGAGAGAGAGAGAGAGACAGACAGACAGACAGACACACACACACACAGAAAATTTAGGCGACTTTTCCACAGTTATACAGGTAGGAGCCAAAATTCAAAACCAGATCTTCTGACTCCAAGTCTAGTGTTTTTAACAAGATGAATTCTCTCTTGCAATCAGTCATGGTAGGGTAGGCTAGAGATTCGCTCCAAGTCTCTTCCAGTTCCAAGATTCCATTCTTCCAAATTACCATTTGCTACCAGAGAAACTAGGCCCAAGTCAATTTCTCTGGTTCAGATCTAGGATTATAGTAGCACCTACCTTCCAGGGTTGTTGTGAGGTAATGTGTGCCAGGGATCCCATGCACCTTATCAAAAGACTTGGTACCTATCTTCCTTATCAACTCAGGTTCACTCTGGCATGAACTGCATAGGTTGTTAAGGTGGGAAGGAAAGGGAATAAGTGGTTTTTAAGTGCCTACTATATGCCAGGTACTGTGCTGAGTACTTTACAAATATTATTTCCTTTGATCCACACAACAATCCTGGGAGGTAAATGATATTATATTATTCTCATTTTACAAATAAGGAAACCAAGGCAGATCAGTGACATGTCCAGGTTCACACAAATAGGAAGTGTCTGAGGCTGGATTTGAACTGAAATCTTCCTGACTCCAGTCCTAGCACTCTTTCCACTATGCCAAGGTCACACAAAAGTCTTGGACCAAGCTCACATTGGTTGTGACAGCTGGCGTTTGAACCTCATCTGAATCTCTGACTTCAAATGCAGCATACTTCCCATTGCACCTCAATATGGTGGGTAAAAAAGTAGGAATCCCTTCACTGCCTCTTGGTTTTGTCAAGATACTTAATCTGAATGGCATGCATTCTTGGCATGGAGCACATGTAGAATCAGATCCCTTTGTATCTCAGGCTGCAAATCTTTGGTGATAGAGAGGTAATCAAGAAAAACTAGGACTTTCACTCAGGGCTGCTTCTAAGTTTTGTCTTGGAGAATTCCATTGTATTTTGTAATAACTAATTGGAACTTTCATTTTAGATTATGTGTGTGTGCATGGGGACAGGGTGTTCATTCTGACTTAGCTTTTAACTTTAGAGGTGGAGAGCTAGCCTGAGTTAAGAAGAAATGGCTTAAGGTCCCTCCTCTTACATATAAGTAGCTACATGACCTTGGCCTCTAAGACACTCTCTAAAACTATAAATTGCCAATCTGCATTGGCAGATTCCTTATACTAATGAAGTCATAAGCCTATTCCTTATACTAATGAAGTCATAAGCCTAGTCCTTATCTTGGTCCCTTAAATTTGTGCAAATGGAACTAGAAGAAACTAGACTGACACTGGCATTTTGCATGACAGTCTGAGAAAAATTCTTATTTCCCAAGATAAAAGGCCTTAGGCTGGTGAATTCCATTGTGACTCTTATCAAAGGCACACATGCAGAAGTCTAAACATGTAGTAGGCATTTAATAAATACTCAGCGTATGAAATGGATTACATTGGTAGAGGAGGTTTCCCTAGTAGGAGTTCTATGCACCCAAGAAATCAGTGGTCTAGATCTAAATCTAGATCATTTCAGATATTTAATGAGAACTAGAGAGCCAATGTGGAATACGGCCTGCTACTGAATCCAGAAGACTTGAATTTAACTCTTACCTGCTAACTCTGGGCAAGTCCCAGTTGCTTCAGGCAACTCTCTAAGGAGATAAAATAAAGATGTCCAGTTTCAATAGAAGAAAGTTCCATACTGGGAATTTCCTACAGAGATGAAATCACAGGTTTAGGCCCTTGTGCCACACCCCTACCCAAAAGAAAAACAATTTAAATTCCAATAATTATTGTGACCTTATCTTGTAGAGCAATGATACTCTCAAATCAAAATGGGAGCCACTAATTTGTACGTAAGGATTTCTGTGGGGCCTATTTAAAATGCAATTTCTGTATTTTATTGTATTTTTATTTATTTTGTTCAATATTTCTCAATTACATTTTAATCTGCTTCAGGCTACACTTGGGAATGCTTCCTGTGGCCCATGGACTATGTGTTTTATACCTGTGCTGTAGAGGGAACATAACGATAACACTTTGCCTTTTTATAGCTCCTTAGTTTTAGGCTACCAGTACATAAATTCTTGTTTTCTTTTTAGAATAATTGTTCTTTTTTTTTTTTTAAATCAGATTTTCTCGAAATCAGAAACGGTTCCAGGAACAAAAACAGAGCCAAGAGGAAGCCCACAGGGTAAGTACTTAAAAATCTTATACACAAATGACTTTTTTTTTTTTTAACATTTTCAGAATGCATTAAATGCAGTAGATTTGGGGCTTCAGAGACTTGGGTTCAAATCCCAACTTTGCCTCATACTATCTGTGTGATCTTTGGTGAGTCATTTAAGTTTTTTTCCTTAAGCCTCAAGATATAAAGGATTAGAGTAGACATTCTCCAAGATCCTTTCCATTACAAAATAAATCCTTTGATCCTATGACATCCAATATTCTCCCTCAGAAATTTATTAGTACCTTAGGGTTACCTTTCTGTGCTGCAAAGAAATCTTTTGCTATAACCATCTCGGCAGGTCAAGCAAGTATTCATCCTTGAAAGTAATAAAATGTGATTTACATCATAATCTCCTGCAGGGAACTCCTCAAAAAGAATCCTTTCCCAGCATCCTTAGAGGAACACTTGGTACCTGTTTTTGAAATTGTTGGTTTGTAACTAAACTTAAATTTTTATTTGTTTGTTTACAGAATAATTGTGAGCCTTCTGCCCCATCCTCTGATTTACTTGATTTAAGTCCGGGTCCAAGCCCTTTGACTTCTGGCTTGCCATTGGAAGGAGTCCATGACATGAGTTCTCAATTTTCTGGCTTAAGTAAATGAATGTTTCATTTTGTTCAGACAAGTCAAAGAAAAGATTCTGGTTGGGTAGATAATTAAGTGCTACCTGAGAAGGAATGAAGCCAAATGGGGATTCCAGTCCTTTGTTAGATCTCTGTTTTTTCCACCTTCTGCAAGGGTTCTTGACCTGGGGTCTGTGAACTTGGATTTTTTGTTTTTTATTTGTTTTTATGTTTTGATGACTGTCTTTTGAAATAATTGATATTCTTTCTTCTATGTATCTAATGCATTTAAAAGCATTATTCTGAGAAGGGGTCTGCAATACAAAAGAGGTTAGAAACTCCTGATCTAACGGGTAAACCTCTGTTAGATGACAATGAGACATGTCTTTGGATGGAAAAGATAGCCAATAGTATTGGGAATGTTTTGGAAGTTGGGCTGGAATGCATTGGGGTTGGTGAGCTGTATAACTTAAATTTCTGCTCAATAGTATTGGCACCCCCCATAGTATCTGACAAAATTTGCCAGACTTTTTTCAGAGACTGTCCAATGTCTTTTCAATTTCTGTAGTTCTTCTAAACAATACCCTTTAGCTTTCATTCTTAAAGTTTATCTAGGGTTTCTAGTCAGCCATCAAAAAAATATTTATCTGTCTTGACCAGTATTTTATCACAGAAGTAAGTTGCTTCTTGTGATTTTTAACAGTGCCCAAGTCCTTAACATATACCTTGCACATAGTAGTCACTCAGTAAATGCTGGATGACAGATTTCGGCTGTACTACACTGTAAGATTAGGGAATAATTGGTACAGGAAAAGGCAAGAAAGAATGCAAACAGTGCAAAGTTGATTAAAGATAAGGTAGGATAGATGGTCACAATTTAGGGAAAAGAAATGAACATCAATAATAGGAATAACAGCACCGGCATTGACAATAATAAAGCTAGCATTTATATAGCACCTACTGTGTGCCAGGCACTATGCTAAACACTTCTGCTCATTTGATTTTCACAGCCACCCTGGGAGTTAAGTGCTGTTATCTTCCCCATTTTATACGTGAGGAAACGGAGGCAGACAAGAGATTAGGTAACTTGGTCAGGGTCACAGAGCTAGGAAGTATCAGAGGCTAGATTTCAACTCTGGTCTTCCTGACTCCAGGCTCAGCATTCCATCCACCTCACCACCCGGTGCCTCTAGATCACATGCATAGTTCCCACCCCACTTTTTTGGTGTTAAGGTATTTAGAGAAAACTGCCAAAATCCAGGCCCAAAAATGGCTATCTGAAATCATTGTGTCGTTTTGTTTTTTTGTTTTTTCATGCCTCAAGATCTTTCCAGAGCCAAAATACTCCATTTAATTGATTTGGGATTAGCATTTTTTTTCTAGGAGCTAACTTTTCTTCTTAGGATCTTTTTTCAAACTGGGTTGCACTTGTATTAAGCAAACACTATTTCTTTTCATTCATGATGTTGCCTTTTTGCTTCCATTGCAGTGGGGCATTAAATGGATCATGAAGGAAAGAAGAGAAGTCTTTTTTTGATGTGTGAAGATTTTAGATGAA
This sequence comes from Potorous gilbertii, assembly GCA_028658325.1. Lineage (NCBI taxonomy): Eukaryota > Metazoa > Chordata > Mammalia > Diprotodontia > Potoroidae > Potorous > Potorous gilbertii. The sequence continues at coordinate 537,966,800 of CM053770.1, forward strand.
AAAAGAAATGGCTCCCATGAGGAGCTCAGCTCAGTCATGTCTCAAGAATGTTTAATAGCTTGTCAGTCAGACATGTTAGAACACCATGTGCTACCAGTAAGACTTTTGTAATATTTTGTGATGCACAGAGCAAGGAATGTAAGCTCCTTATTCTTACCTGCACATACTTGGGAATTTTTTTTTACAATTTCTGTTATCTTTTAGCATTGACATGACCCTATTTTTGTTCAGAGCCAGTAAGAAAAATTGAAATAGAGTTGTCCAGTGGAAAGAATTCTGGTTCTGGAGTCAGAAGAACTATGTTCAAATCTCACCTCTGATCTTTTTCTTTGTGACCTTGGGGAAGTCACTGAGCTTCTCTGTAAAATGAGGGGGTTGGGCTATATGGCCTTTCAGGTGTCTTCTTTCTATAGATATGTAAGCCTTTGATCCTATATATGATATTTCAGAGTGTTTTCCATAGTTTTACACCAGGGTTAATCTCCAGATAGCCACCTCTAAAGTAGGTATTTTATATTGTGGAAAGGCCATCCAAATGATTCACTAAAGAAGGGCATTTTTAACCAAGCAGTAATTGTGAAATAAGTCCCTTTTACCTTTCAGAGGTCAGTTCTTTACGTTCCACTGATGCCAACTTCTCAAACCCCATGGTTCACTCACAGCTGGATTTACTGGCCTCAGAGAATCCAGAAATATCCCTGTAAGTATTATATGAGAATCTTGGAACTGTCAGAAAGTACCCAATGCCTTTGTTATGGTGGGCCAGAAATTGGGACCCTCATGTATATCCTGGATGATCTCTTTCAATTACTTTTCTGGCAAGGGGGCAGTGTTGTGGCCCACTTACACCCCATCATGTATCTTTCCATTGACTTTTGGCTCATTTAATGTTTTTGATTCAAGAGTGTAAAATTCCATGATTTGTATAGCCAAAGTGGGTGACAACAAATGAAAACTGAAAAAGGTAGACTTTAGCAGGGAGTAACTTGGGATCATGGAGAGTAGTACTGTGTGATTTTTTTGGACTACTAAATCAAGTGATCTGTCCTATATTCTTTCTATAAGTTCAAAGAGGCCCAGCTCCATAGCATTCATTCTTTTCTAGGCCCAGAACAGCTTAGGGGCTATCCATCTACCACAAACTGGGCAATATTTATTCTTTGTTTATTTGTTTTTACCTGCTTGGTTTTGAATGCCCTCAGATCTTATTAGCAAAGATCTGCTAGTGTGCAGTGAACGTGTGTGTGTGTGTGTGTAAATAAGTATGGGGAAGTTGTCCACTGAGCCTTAGTACACTAGAGGGTTTGTTAATGAAATCTAAGGGCATTCAAATTGGACTAAGAAAATTGGCCTATGCATGTATATATTTATATGTATGTGTATGTATGTATATATGTATAGGTATATGTGGACAGCCCAATGGCCTAGTGGACAAAGTGCTGGCCCTGGATTCAGGAGGACCAAAGTTTAAATCTAGCCTCAGGCACTTACTTGCTTTGTGACCCTGGACAAGTCACTTAACCCAATTTGCTTCAGTTCCTCCCTCATGTATAAAATGAACTGGAGAAGAAAATGGCAAACCACTCCAGTGACTTTGCCAGGAAAACCCCAAATAGAGTCATGAAGAGTTAGATGTGACTAATCGACCAAAAAACAATAAACATGGTATATATACCTATACATAAATATTCACATATCCCTTCGCTTGGTATATTTGTCATGATGAAAGCAATTTGGCACACATAGGTTTTTCCTATTTTATACCTCATCTAACATTGTTCAGCAAGCCTCAAATTACCAATACTCTCCTCTTGTTATATTTATCAAGAAATCTTGTATGATATTAATATATTCATTGTAAATTAATAGGAAAAATCTTATTAGATGAGTGATTTTATAAGCATGTATTTTGCATTGTCAAATCAAATATTGGCAGTTTGGTCTGGGTTTTTTTTTGTAATTATTTCAAAAACATTTTTTGTTGGTTACATGATTGTATATTATAGGAATTTAGATTTCAAGCTATAAGGGACTTTACAGGCCTGTTAATCTAATTCTTCCATTTTACATTTGAAAACTGAAGCCATGAGAGGTTAAATGACTTGCCCAAAGTCACACACAGGTAGTAAGTGGCAGGATTGGGATTTGAACTCAAGTCCTCTTACTCCAAATCCAGCATGCGTTCTACTCTCCCACACTTCCTCTAATAATTATCCGCAAAATCTTGCCTGTTTCTTTCAGAGACTTTCACCAAAGAAATGCTGCGCATATGTACAGGCCATTCTCACAAAGATTTGAGGAAAATGAGAAAGCCCGCATCTGGACTAGTAGTTAATCTGTTTTTTGATAGCCTTTTGGTGGGGAGGGCAATGATACAATTTGTGATCTTTTTCATTCTTTTGGAAACTTCCTATCCTTGAGAAATTATAAAAAATAAAATTCCTTAATAGCTTCAAAACAGTACAGATTTCTTCTTGTATGTCTTTGGTCAGATATTCTTCTACAGCTCCTTTTCCTGAGTTTGTTTCTACTTCCTGATATTGCACAGTAGGTAACAAGGCATTAGTGTTCAAATGTAATGCTGGCTTCGTGGTCACAGACAATGATACAAGATTACTATAGAAATACTGGAAGATCTGCTTTCTTTCACATCTATTTTTGTCCTTTCAGCTTCATCTGTAAATTCTCTTGAAATGTTATGGTCTGGTTGGATTTTCTGTCAAACTTTCTAGAGACTTCTATTGCCTTCTTTTCACATTTTGTGAAATGATCTTATTATTTTCCTTAAGTTTTTTATTGATGCTATTTTTTTTTATATATCAATCATTTCTGGATATATCTCTCCCCCTTCTTACTCAAGAAGCATTCCTTTTTAAACAAAGAAAAAAGTTAAGCAAAACCAACAAATATGTTTGACATCATACAAAATACTCCAAAACCCTAAGTCCTAACTTCTTTATTTAAAGGAAGAGGTACATCTTTTCCTTGCTCTTCTGTGGAGCCAAAATTGGTTATTATAATACGAGCAAGCATTCAGCTTTGTTTTATTGTGTTTTTGTTGCGTTCTTTTACTTTTTATTGTTCATTTTTATTTACCTTGTAGCTGTTGTGTATGTAATTTTTCAGATTCTGCATACTTCACTTTGCATCTGTAAGACAGCACAGCACGTAGGAGGGCTGCAGTTCGTTCTTGATCAGCCAAGACAGGAAAGACACTAAAAAGGGGTTAATAATCTTTCTTACTTTATTCTCTTCTAGTTTTCTCAGAAGAGAATTGCTGATAATGGGAGCACAATTCCTACAGCATTTCCTAATCACCCTTTTCATAGGGGCCAGTGAGAAGGGGAGGCAACTACCCCTACATCTCAATGGGGCCAATCGAGGCAGCACAGTTTGTGCATTCCCTTAAATCCTCTCAAGCCTCAATGGGGGCCAGTTGAGGCAAACACAGATTCCCCCCCCAAGTGTTAATGGGGGCCAATCAAGTCACATACAGCCTTCCTGCTTGTGCATTCAACTATAAGGTTCCCCACCCACTGGCCAGTGCCCACCTACTTTACAGGGCAACAGACGAAGAAGGCATATTGCCGGCATTAGCCTAGCAAGTTTATATCACCTCATCCTTATATTTCACTGCGCAGTCACAGTGGATGTTTATATTATTTATCATTATATAACGCTGCACAAGCATGATGGAGATCTTTTGAATCGTAACTGTGGGAACTCATTTCTAATATCTGGGAATAAGAGATTGTTATGGCTATGGGTCCTGGGAAATTGAACCCTAAGAAATAATAGCAAAAATCTACTTTACACACTAAAATCCACTTTACTTACACTAAAATTCACCTTACTTACAGAACCAGTTCATACAAGTTTTCCAATGTTTCTTTGTACTCCTTTTTTTCCTTGTTTCTTAACAATACAATAATAAATCAATTACATACCATAATTTACTTAGCCATTCCTCAATGAATGGATATATATTTTATTTCTGGTTGTTTGCTAGTACAACTAGTACTTCTGTAAATATTTTCTTATGTTCAGAACCTTCCTTGCTTTGACTTCCATGGGGTACATGTTCAGTAAATCTTCTGTCTTTTTGCAAGTAAGATTTTTTTTCAAACTGTTACTGTCTTTGGCTACTATATTTCTCCACTTTAGATATTCTCTGGTAAAAACATTTTCTGGGCTTTTCTGGCATCCTTGTTGTGGGAACTTGTTTTATATCAGTTAAATTTTCCTAAGAATGAATGATAAACCATTAATGTTTTCCCCTTTTTCAAAATCAACACAGCTTTTTAAGATAGGTTAGGTTGGAGCCATTTTAGCAGCACTTAGTGTCTACTCATCTTGTGCTTGTGTGTGATAGAAAGAGCACTGGTCTGTCTTGGAGTTGGGCGAGACATGAGATTGAAATCTCATGGATACATCATTTAGCTCCTTCAAACCTCAGTTTTCTTATTTGGAAATGAATAACTTTCCAAACAAGCATTCAAAGGAGTTCATGTATATAAAATGGTTGGTATGTCTTAAATCACTGCACTAATATTAACAATTTTTATCTTCTAACTTAATGTAAGTTTTGATCTTTGTCCTTACTAGTGATTGATTCTAGTACCCACAAACAGGTAATTATAGAATTTTCCTCTGAATTTTATAGAATTATAGAAATTATAGAATTATAGAAAATTATAGAATTTTCCTTTTGTTTCCTCTCATTTTTGTAAATGGAGTTTAGCAGCTTCCTCTTCTTGAGCAATATATTCATGATATATAGGTTAGTGCAAGGCCTTTTGGGTAATTTACAAGCCTTTGGCTTCTTTTATTTTTTTTAATCCTGAAACAGCTTTTGCCATTCTTCCTCTGTGCCTGCCTTGGCATTAAGGCACCAGGAATTAAAGGGCATGTTCTATGTTGGTATATGAGTTCTGGCTTTTTGTGCTTGGTTCCTGAATAAACATTGAAAGGTGGTGAGATGACCAAGTGTCTGAGGAAATGATTTTTCCTGTTGCCCTTGAAATCAAATAGCTTAAAGAGCCAAGACTGAGAATGAAAGTCACCTGGTCCTATTTCAACAAGATGTACTATTTGCTGACTTTAGTTATTGTTAAGGGCTGTTAAGGGTCCCCTGAACTTGTCTTTTTGGGTTAACATATTTTCCAGAAACACTGGACCCAGAGCATGTAGGAGGCTCTGAATGTGTCAAGGACAAACTTCCCCCTGAGCTGACATAATTTGTTGTTTACACTCCAAGCTGGATTCTCTGTCCCTTGGGAGGCAAGACAGGCTTTAGCCAGTCTCGGCTGGGAAAATGGTTATGCAGCTGGGGTCCTTTGCAGATAAAGGGGATCCTCCTATTTTCATAGTCTAGCGATTTCCAAGGGAAAAGATCGCAATTTCTGCTTTTACCATCACCTTGCTCCTCCCCTTCCGGAGGGCTTTTGTCCTTTTCCCAACTCTTACTGTACCTTTCTCCTCCCATGCTATGCTCCTTCCTGTTTTTTCCTCCTCCTTTTGTTATACTGTTACAAATATGCGAACTTCTGTAAGGATTGTGAACTCTCTGACTTCCACATGCATGTTCATTTCTCTTATAATTAACCTAGTTGCAATTGCCTGTTGACATTATCCATACTAGGGCCATCAAGCATTATAGGGGAAGGTTGAAATATACTTTAAGACATCATGGGTGCATTAGAAAGAATATTAATCTTTTAGTCAAGAGTCCTGAATTGGAATCCCTTGCTCTAATACAAGGTGTATGATGTTGGGCAAATTGCTTCACCTTTCTTCATCTACATTTGCATTTCTCAGGCACCACTTACAGCTGAGAATGGTGGTTAGGAAAGTTCTTCATGAGCCTAACAAATCTATGCAAATGTAAGCTGTCTGGGCATTCATAAACCACTCTGCTAAAAGTGATTCTGCCACTGGTGCCCGAAGGCAAGGCTTTGCCAGTGTTTTTCTCTTCTTGGAAATTGGCAGCATTCCTATTCAGGCATTTATAATCAAATGAGTAGTTGAATTCAGAGGCAACTCTGATGCACATAGAAAATACGGATACATTCACTCTGTCAATATGGTAGACTGTCTTTTTGATAATTGGGAAGGTGGTCTTATTTTCTCCATCACTTCTTAAAGCATTAATTACATTGATATATTCAGCACTTAATGCTTGACGAATTAAATAGCATCTTTAATAACTTGGCATTTCTCTTATGGACTAGTCAATATTCTCTTTTGTATTAGTTATTTATAGGTGTCAGCCTTCTCAAGCAAGATTATAAAATACCTGAGGACTGAGACTATCATATTTTTAGCAAATATTTTTGTATACCATAGAAACTATAGAACAAAGGATATGCAGATTGCTCGATAAAGGGTTTTTATTGGAGAAATAACTGTAGAGTTGACAGTGGAAATCATACAGTGTTACTCCACTATTTCAGGTCTCCTCAAAGGGCAGATCAAAGCATTTCCATGGGTCACGTGTATGACAATGTAAGTATTTCATAGTCTTTGCACATATTAAATGCTTAATAAACATTTTTTCATTCATTCATTCATAATCCTGGTCAAAGTGTTCAAATTCAGTGCCTCCTGGTTAAAAAGGGGGTGGGAGGGAAGACCCCCCCCGCCCCCCCCCCACACACACACACGTCAACATGTGGACTTTCTTTGGCTCTGTCCATTTCATTCTCTTTGTTTTTTGCAACTTTTATTTTGTTCTGAGAGGTAAGACTAGGAGGTTGGAAGAGATGACCTTTCACTATAGCCCATACTGTTATTGATTTATATCTCAAATGAAGAGCAATTGTTCCTATCAGTACATCTCCATATGGGCTTAATAATTCTGAAAAAAAATTTCCTCGTATCATACAATCTTGTTTTCTCCTTCCTTTTTCCCCCTCAGACAACTAGTTCGATCCAACTTGACTATAACATGATACCAGAGGGTAGTCATAAGTACTGGAGGTGATTATAATTTTGCAAAGAAGAGTTAATTCTAAATTACTTAACTGGTGACAGTATGTTAGAACCCTATTAATAAAAATAACTTACTTTTAATAACTTGAAAATTACATCAGAGTATCTTGATCCATTATACCCTGTTCTATACTGATACTTTAGTTTCTTTGTCTTCTTGTTCTGTCTCCTTTAGATTTTAACCCATTTAAATCCAATCCTGATGCAACCAGTGAATCTTCAGGCTGGCCATGCTGGACCATCAAGCCATAGGCCCCCAGCACCATCTAGCAATCAACCAGGTAACAGACTTTAAAATTTGAATCTAAAATGGATCATTCTGGACTGTTATCAACTGAGTTCTGATTACAGGAACCCTAAAGCATTAGGAAAATACATGACTAGTAACTATTTGCTTCAAGTGATAATTTTAAAATTCCATTCTTCCTAATTTGAGCTATATGAGATTTACTTTGTAATACATGTCATATCCCATTGTGACAAATTCCAAGGGACTACCCATGTTATTTTGTTGTGTGGAATTTGGTTGACTGTTTTGATTGCATTACACAGGGTGACTGTAATTATCAGTGGTGGTTAAGTATAAATCAAATGCTCATCCAAAACACAGTTTGTGTTTCTTTCTCTCCTTGTTTCTTAAACCTCTATAGCAGGGAATGATCTTCAGCCACCCCATTACTATGAGGTAATGGAGTTTGACCCTTTGGCTCCAGGTGCCACTACAGAGTAAGTTATTCTAAAACCCCTTCATTCATTTTTTGTGTGTCTCTTTCCTTTAACAAGATAGTCAAAAGGAGTTAAATGATAAGTTTAATTTTGCTTAGGTCTTGGTGAAAGTTGATAGCATAATCAAAAATGACTTATCACCTCATTTAGAGTCTATTTGAGATTTAATATTTTTGTGGTCCTCAATTTAAATGTAACCCTTATTTTTTTTAAAGTAATGAAATGAAGTATGCATTAATTGACTTACAGATATATGCCTTTAAAGAATATTGAGGCCCTTTTTTTTGCCTGAAAAGGGCACTTCTAAGTGAGTTAACAATGACAGTATAATAGCCCTACATAAAGTTTAAGTAACGTTTCCAAAATGGAAAAAGTACTTTGGTTTTTTTTAAGGGTCTGCTTTTTTTTCTTATTCCTAAGAGGACATGAATACTTTAAAACTTGTTTTAGTCTACTGATATACAGCAAAACTGTTAAACAAGTAAATAGCCACAGTGCAAGACCTTTAACTGATATGACTGGAGTATTTATTTAATTTTCTGATTAGATGAGAGTTAACTCAAAGATTCTCAACTAGAATGACTGAAACAATGTTTTAGGGTTTAAACTTTGATTTTGTTACAAACCTTCATGAAATATATTTCCTGGTGACCCATTACCCCAAACATAGACCTTTCATTTGGAAGTATGCAGTTAATTTGGTGTTTTACTATAATTTGACATAACCCATGCAATGGGGTAAAAGACAAATACAAAATTAAAAGGATAGATGAAATCATGGCTAGCAGAATATGATTTGATTTTATAATGTACATATATATATATGTGTGTATACATTATATGGTCAGTGTCAGAAAAACTGCTATCTGGAACAGGGGTTCTTAAAATGGGGTCTGTGAACTTTAAAAAAAATTGATAATTTCAGTATAATTGGTTTTTCCTTTGTAATCCTCTACATTTTATTTTTTGCATCTAAAAACATTATTCTTAAAAGGGATCCATAGATTTCATCGGTCTGACAAAGGGGGAGGTCCATGGCCAAAAAAGTTAAGAATCTTTGATTAAAACATAAAAATATCAAATAATATGAATAAACAAGGGAAAATGATTAAACGTAATTCCATGAGTTGAAGAACTCAACTTGATAAAAAAAAAAAATGGTTTTAAAGATAGTTATAGTCTACCTAGCCCAAAACAGAAAACAAGTGGATAATTTTAATAGCCTATTTTAAAATCACAACAAATGATGTATAGTCAACTTAGCAACTAATCTTAGCCTCCGAATTTATAATTTCAAAGATTAACTCCTACACACATTTCATTGTGAAGATTAAAATAAATTTCTGTTTAATATACCAATAGTTTTCCTTTTTGAGTTAGTAAAATGAAATTGAAAAAAACCATGGCTTTTCTTATTGCAGACCTCTTTATGAAGACATTGATGCTAAATTCCATAAACCAATTCAGAATCATACAAATGGTTGAAAGGTAAGTATTTTGATTTGGGATAATTTGTTACATTCCTTTGAAAGTGTCAGTAGCTTGGGCATCTAGGTGGAGTAGTGTATAGTGTGCTGGGCCTGCAATCAGGAAGACCCTAATTCAAATACAGCTTGATTGTATAACCCTGGGCAAGTCACTTAACTGCTACATACCTCAATTTCCTCATCTATAAAATGGGGATAATTTAAGAATAAATAGAAGTATCAGTAGCACACAAAATCGAAATGTTACTCTGTTTAATCTCTCAAATTTATTAGGAATTTAAGATACTATCATTTTAGAACTGAGATGAGACCTTAGCTACATTTGCTACAAATCACTGATCAGAAATGTACTAATTTATATGTATTATGTTAATATATTTTAACAACACTATATGAAATGTCAACATTCACATACTGATGTTAATGTGTTAATATTGATGACTATTAATACTGATGTTAATGCATGTTAACATCAGTATTAACAAAAACTATATAGACCAATGACGGTGTCAGAATGTGATTAGAGGCAATGTATGAGAGGCACAGGAATGCTTTCTGGGATGACAGAAAAAAGGACAGTTAAGTTCTTAAATAGGTGACTCTCTAGAAAAGGAGATACAAGCAGCAAATTTAGGTGTTGTAACAACAAAAGATACCAATAAAAATCTTTTTTGAAAGGGAAAGTTATGTCTTAGAAGAGCATACCAGTGTAAAAGACTTGGTAATCTTTTACTGACTGGCTTCTGTTGCTTAGTTGCTTAGACAGGCTGGGCTCCATTCCTTCTTGTTCAGTCATATCCAACTCTGTGACCCTGTTTGGGGTTCTCTTGATATCCATTCCTTCTATCTCTTAATATTAATTAATTAATATCACAGAGTAAAATTCTTAATTATACTTTGAGAATCAATTGTAAAAAAACAAAAGAAAACTTGGAGTTTATTTTTTTCTCTTTCTAGAGACTTCTTGCCCAGACACTTTGGGCCAGTGACCATTTACCTAGTAAAGAGAGCCACAAGTAGTAAACTTCTTCCTTCACAAAGTAACAAGTTTTTCTAAAATGTTGCCTAAATTTACTCAAAGGGTAATATGCACAATTCCTGAAAGAAGTTTAATGTTCATCTAAAAGTTTTAAAGATTTTGGGATATATTCTATTCCCTAACCACCTTTACTATAAGTAAAAAATAGTGATATAGTCATTCAACATTGTAACTTTTTTTTTATTACAGATCTTTTTAGAGAAATCCATCATCATATCCCTGTGATACGGTAGCTGAAAACTATTTTATTACTTCTTGAATAAATCATAAAGTATTTGATAAACTGGAATTATAATTCGGGAAAAATATTGTTTAAGTGCCTTCACTTAATTAAAATTGAATGTAAAAATAATTTTGCACTTCTGAAAATATTTTTGGCCTTTACATATTTTGAGCTGGGGCATAAAGCCTTTAATTATTGTAGTTTATAGTTCATGTTTGTAACAGTCACTGGAAAATGTATAAAACTGATTTTTTAAATGATTTTTAACCTTAAAATAAAATATGTTCTTTTCTTTTTACTGTAAAATGTATTTTTTTTAGAACAAAGATTTTGTTCATAGTAAACACAGTGAAATTACACATTTGTGTTATAAAGGTAAGCAGCAGGAAAGGAACAGACAAAGGAAATAATATTAAAAATAATTTAATACATACATAGTCTCTTCACAAAAGAGTTTTTGATGCCAAGAAAAAGCACATAGTACCATACATAATACAGTGAGATATTAGTATTCAAGTGTTTGGAACCCTCACTATAAATGTAATCTGGTAGAAATATTAATAGACTTCATTTCTAATTTATAAGGCCATTCTTTCTATGCCAATTACCTCAAAATTAAAATATATAAATATTGCAAATATAAAAAAGCAATTGAAGCTTTATGGGAAAAAACAATTTAAAGAGCTTAAAATTCAAATTCTACCTTTGCTCTTTGCCCTAGATTAGACAGTGATTCTTTTGCTTCTGTATACTGACTGTGCAGTGACTATTTTTAACACACTTTATACAGGTAGTAGCTTAGCCTATAAGTTTCCATAGACCACTGGATCTGAAGCCTGAAGTAAGAATCCAAATAAAAGTAGAAAAGTATTTCTCAATTCTCAGATGTAGCACTATTCTGGGGAAAAAATATCATGTAACAACAGTTCTGGAACTGACGGCCTTCTTTTTTCTTTCAATTTGAATAATAATGCACCTGCAATTTTAAAGGTCACTGACTTCATAAACAGATAAAAAACAACAAAAAATCACAGCAGAGTGCATCCCAAGATGGCCATGACGGCATAATGGAAAGATTTGGCTAGTGAGAGACTCGGTTCTAGCCACTAACTAGCTGTGTAGTATGTCAGGCAAATCATTTAATCTCTCAGGGCTTCAACATTTTTAACAGAAGAGATGAGTGAGATGCTCTATTAGCACACCATTTTAGAGCTTAAAAGCCACTTCGGTACTTAAGTGATCTTAGCAGATCATCAGTTCCATACTTGCATGCTTATGAAATTGAGATCTTTTTTTTTTTGTAATACACCATCCTCAAAAGAGATTAATTTGAATGCTATTTTACAAATATGCAAATATGGTTTTAAGCTGAATTTTGCACATAGATTTTTCTTCCAGAGTATCTTCATTCTTATGATCTCCTAATATAGAAGATTAAAAACAGTAATTTATAAGGAAAATATTACAAGTACATGTGATTCTGGTTTAAAATAAAAAATAAAATAAAAAAAAACTTGCCTCATTAATATTCCTCTTTAAAAAAGACCTCTGAGAACATGATTTCTCAAGAACTTGTAAACCTGAGGCAAAAGAATTAAGAAAGGGCAAAGGAAAACTATTTCTCATTTCAATTATAACCTGGGATTGGCAATTTATGTCCTTCTTTTGCTTCAAAAAATGTGTAAGAGAGAGTGATCACATTAACTTTTGCCATTTTGGGATCTTCAGCAAATTCAGGATCAATGAAGAAAAATACTGGCATGTCTACTTCTTCTTGAGGATTCAGCCTTTGTTCTTCAAAACAGAAGCACTAGAAAAAAGAAAGAATTAACTTTTCTACCTTTATAGCTATATATTTCTAGGATCCACACTGAAAATAGTATTCCAATTAATTTTTATAACTTTATCACCTTAGAATTCAATACAGAACTAGTAAATTTTAACGTTTGATGGACTACTGGCCAAACTTGGGTTTAGACAGCTACAGCCTATTAAATGGTCTAGTCTTAAGTTGCTCTAGAGGTCAGTCATTGAAAATCTTGAACAAGTAACTAGGGGAAAAAACCTTCAAAGCTTTGAATCAATTTATGCTTCTATTTTTGGAGTAGTATGACTTTCAAAATTATCTTAATTTTTTCTTAAGTCATCCAAAATCAAATAACAAATTTAGTGAGATAGTAGTTATGCTATCTATACCTTAAATTTTTTATGATGAGTTTTTACTGAGCATACCTGTATTTTATTAAAATACTGTCCAGCTTCAAATGGCACAACATTATATGTAGAAATTCCAATTACAGGTTTGTCAGTAGGATTCTTAGCTTTGTAAAATGCCAGTGCAGTCTCTCCTGGTACCACCTGTTTTGCAGAAAAAATATATATACTTAGTCTACAATTTAACTTTTTGGCTGTCCACTGCCTATCAATTTAATCATTTATCAGACCAACAAACACCTAAATGAAATCACAGAATAAGATTTAGAACTGAGAAAGGCAAAAGAGATCAGCTAATCCAAGCCCTCATCTTATAGTTGTATAAATGCAGGCCAAGGGTGGCTAAATGACATGTTAAAGTCACTGTGAGAACAAAACAGGACTAAATGCTTCAGTAACTAATACCTGTTAAAACCTGTAAGACAGCCTTGTATAAACAAATAGGAAGCACTATCCATAAAAATCCAAATTTAAAATGAACCCCAATCCAAGAATGTCATTTTTATGTGATGTGCCTCATAGAAACCCTCTCCAATGAAAAACACAAACCTCTTATTATTATGATTTTATAGATGAGACACCTGAGATACCACAACCATTATGGCAGGGGGAAGGATTTAAAGCACAGGTTCCCAAAATGAGTGATACAGCCCCCTGGGGGCACTGGAACAATTCAGGGGGCAGTAGTAGCCTCGAGTACAATTGGGGAACATTGAATAAAAAATAAGGAGGTGGTGAAAGCAGAAGAGGAGAAAATTTTGAAAAAACAATTGTATATCAACGTTTCATCTGTTGTATAACAGTTAAAGTTGTAGTAATTACATTATTTTCCAAATAAACACACAAAATGCAAGTTATAACCCATCAGTGGTCAAGTCCACCAACAGGTCTCAACAAGCAAATATTGGCAGGTGAGCATGCCTTGCATTGTCACGAAGTCCAGCATGCATGAGCAGGAATATGTGTGTGTAATGACTTGTTTATGATACAAAACTATATGGTTATATGATACAATATTGCATCACCAAAATTTCAATGCAGGAAAACCCCCACAAATTTACAATAATTTATGAAATTTAAGATGCAGAATTCTTAAAACATTTTTTTCAAATGATGAAAATCTTAAAAGAAAAAATTAAAATGTTAAAGTAGATTGGGGGGAGAGGGTGCTAATTTTTTTTTTTTAAACGAGCAGTAGACCGAATAAGTTTAGGAACCTCTGATTTTAAACCCTGGTCTCTACTATGCAAACATTCAGGCAGTATCCTCTAATACACTTGAATTCTTTGAATATGGATGCAAATTAGGCCATTTAATATGTATTCTTTGTTAGGTGATTAAAATCAGTGACTTCGAACAAAAGACATTACAAGGGATAGGGACTGGTTCCCAGATTAGGACCCTCACTTTACCTGAGCAGGTCACTACTTTCTCTGCAACTTGCAGAATTTGTCTAGGATCACACAGCCAGTATGGGTCACAGGCAGAATTTGAACCCAGGTCTCTGAGGCCAGCTCTTATGTACACTGCCTCTTAAATAAACCATGTAAGATTTGTTTTTAAAAGGAATTTCAAAGTATGTGCTGGAATGAATGCAGATTTCTTCTTATGTCTTCTGTATCTACCTTCCAATAAGAAGGATCATCAACAATCTGAAGTCCTGGAAGGGCCTTAAGTATCCAAGAACAATCTGATTACAAACTTACTAGAGCAGGGCAGGGAGCAAGAATATATTTTTAAGATTCCCTACAACAGTTCAATACAACTCACAAGAGACATTAAGTGTCTTATGTGCAAAGCACTGTTGTGAAGTATGGTGCCTACTCTAATGAGCAGAAACATAACTAGTACAAAATGGTACAAAATAAGTATATTTGAGAGGTTTAAAAAAAAAAGACTTCTCTGTGATATGAGTATATGTGGAAGGGAGATTATTATTATTTAGAGAGGATACAGGAAAGTTTTCCAAGCCTTGACACTCAGAGCTAGAAGGGATACCAGCTTCATCTAGTTCAAATCATACTTGATTTGAGCAAGAACTTCCTCTACGATGATCCTGACAAGTGGCCATTTAGCCTGTCCTGCATTGGTGTATTTTCTACCTTCTGAAGCAGACAATCTTAATTTTGGCCAGCTCTATCATCCAGAAGCTTTTCCTCCTACTGAACCAAAATCTGCTTCTTGACAACTTTTCCCCATTGATTCTAGTTCATTCATTCATTTGTATATTCATTCAACAAATATGATTAAGTGCCTATGTGTGCAGGGCATTGAGCTAGGTAGGTACTAGGGAAGATTAAAGTTTGGATTAGACAAGGTTCACAAAGTTTACAGTACAGCGGCCAGATAGGGAACTAATGCAAGTAACTATGATAGATAGGTCATAAATGAGGCTGAGTTGCAAAACAAAAAACAAAAAACACACTATGTAAGGTCTTGAGACTGCCAAAGGAGAGAGTGTGAAGAGAAATGAAAAGTCAAAGACAGGTCCATAGGAAACACCAGCAATAAGAAATCTGGAAGGAGAAAAAGACTAGTGAAGGAGTGGTTAGATAGGCAAGAAGAGTCTCAAATCAAGGAAAGAGAAAAAATATCCAGTAAACAGGAGTAATCAATTGTGTTAGAAGCAGCAGAAAGGTCAAGGAGGAAGAGGACTGAAAAACTAAAGGGCATTATAGCTTCAAGGATTCTGAGGACACTGATGAAGGACACAAGCTGGATTTCAAAGGGCTGAGAAGACTGGACAATGACAAAATGAAAGAATCTGCAGATAAAGATGGGTCAGTGCCTAGATGAGCTAGAAGGATTAGGAAAAAAAAGTCTGAGGATATTAGATACCTCGAAAACTGAAAGAAGGAATGATGGAAGATGCCCTGAGAAAGAGGAGCTGACTTCAGAATCAGGAAAAGGACAGAGGGAATAGGATCAGGGACGTATGTGTAGGGCATAGTGAAGAAGAGTGATACCTATATTTTTCTGGCCTAAAAAAAAAAGGTTGCAGTAGAAATTGAGAAATGGAGGAGGAGGGGAACTCAAGAAGCTAAGGCAGGATGCCCTCAATCTCCTTAGACAAAGTTAAACTCTGTTCAACATAAGCAAGGTTTGGGAGAGAAAAGAGAGCACACAAAGGAATGAATGAATGAAGGGAGAATGTGAACAGAGTGATAGACTTTTTAGTCATGAAACCGAGTTCACCATCTTCCTTAAATCTTTTCTCCATACTAAATAATCGTACTATGGCATGCTCTCTGTCCACTCCCAAACCCAGTCACACAGCTCAGATATCAGGATGTTGGGGACAGAGCTTTAAGGGGTAGGGAAAAGAGTCAGTGAATCAAATGAGTAGGGAAAGGAGTAAGAGGAATACCAATTGACTGCACTGATTCTGAAGCCAAGGGTAATGAAAGTATCCCAAAGGAGGAGGTAGTGAACAGTGTCTAAAGCTGCAAAAAAAAGGTCATTGGGAGGGAATTTTAAAAGGGTTGTTGGTGACCTTTTTGAGAGCAGTTTCATAGAGTGGTAAGGGACAGGTATTGAGGAAAAAGTAGATAATGAGGAGGTAAAGGCATCATAAATTGTAAAAACTTTCAAGAAATTTGAAGTTTGGCAGTAGTGAGAGAGAAACTGGCTGGAATAGAAGTGTCAAAGAATGGTTAAGGTCCTAGGATCATAGAGAACTGACCATGTTTGCAGGAAGATACGAGTGAGCAGGGAGGAAGAAACAAGAGGAATGAAAGACAGGTAATGGTTTGTGGAGGGAAGGTCAAGTGAGGAGGATTGAAAATAAAGGGGAAAAATGTCCTGGCTCTCAGTTAAAGTGATTACATAGTTTAGCAAGTATTTTAATCAGGGTTTTATAGCAGTGATACTAACGCTCACCATGATCATTTCATGAGAATCCAGGAGTTCCTGAAACCTTGTGACACTCAGTTCTTGGAAGCAATGGTGGAAAAAATGTATGGGAGTGGGAGAGGAGAGAAAGAGGCAGAGACTAGGCAGAAAGAAGGAAAGAAACACATTAACATGATTAATATTAGTCATAATTTATAAATTTTTAGATGTGATTTTCTAAAGATCTGAAATTACTTGGAGTAACAAGAATTCATTTTTGAATTAAAGTTATTATCTAGTCCTATTCTACCTCTAAAGCTGACCCCTCCTGATGCCCTAGGGAGGGTCACTCCTCTCTGGCCTTTAGTTTACGCATTTTCAATATGAGGGGTTTGAACAAGATAAAGGTTCTTTCTACCATTCAGCATGGACTATTAAATGTGGCAGTCACTTACATATATTTCAGTTTGTTGAGGCCTAAAATTCCAGTGAAGACTTGCATGCACATCTGCATTGAAGGTGATTTTAATGATTCGATCCTTAACAGGTACCATAGTCTCAACCTGGTCTGAAGCATGACCAGCTACAGGTGACCCACCAAGTCCTGTGGTCTGGGAAAAAGTTATTACAAAATATATTAAAAACAAGATTTTTAGATTTTTAATGAAGGTGCATCATAATCATGAAATGTTCCTTTAAAACACTACCACAGGATTAAAGGATACCTGATCTACAGTGGGCAGCTAGGATAGAGTGCCACGCCTGGAGTCAAGAAGATTCATCTTCCTGAGTTCAAGTCTGGCCTCAGACACTTACCAGATGTGTGACCCTGGGCAAGGCACTTAACCCTGTTTGCCTCAGTTTCCTCATCTGAAAATAGCTAGAGAAGGAAATGTCAAACCACTCCAGTATCTTTGCCAAGAAAACCCCAACTGAGGTTACAAAAAGTCAGACACAGCTGAAACAACTGAAAAGACAAAGATCTACAACCAGAAGGCACCTTAGAGGCTAAAGGTTTTTTGGGGGAGTTGGGGTTAAGTGACATGCCCAGGGTCACAAAGTTAAGTATCTGGGTTGGATTTGAACCCAGGTTCTCCTGACTCTACTTTGCTGCTTTCCCCACCACTCCCCCCAAAAAGATTTCAACCAAGTCCTGAAATCCCAAAAATATGCTTTCCCAATGGTGCAGAGAACTACTATTTTAAACATAAGTCTTCAAATGTCTTTAATCCTAACTGTGACAGCGCTCCTAATTGCTTCAAAATATATAAACATGCTATGCTACCATTTTAATTTTGTTATTATTAGTGCACTTTTTAAGTTGAGTATGGAATACCAACATTTGTACAATCATTTTACTTTTAAATGTTGAACATCTTAACTAATTTCCAACTCAGTTCACTAAACAAAGCAGAAGCTAGCACTAAATAACAAAAGGCATCTGAGGCTTTATTCTAGTGGCCACATCCCTAAGAACCTGATGGTCCAGTCATTTAGTCAGTTCTAGATCAATCTAATTAAATTCAATTGAAAGCATTTATTATGTTCCAGACATTGTGAGGTATAAAGAAAACATCAAAGCAAGAGTACTTGTTTTCAAAGGGCATACATTTTAAAGAGGAAACAACAAGCATATACATACATGTGTATATACGTATGTACATACATATCTACAAAACACACAAAGCAGATATAAGATAAGCAGGGACTGGGGGATAGACTTACTACCAGAAAGAACCTTATATTAAAAGTGGAATCTTGAATCTTGAGGAGTTGAATCTTGAAGGAAATTCCCAGGAATTTCCAAAGTTGGAGATGAGAGAGAGCAATTCATTCTAGGAAAAGGGGAGTCAGTGCAAAGACATTGCCTGTCATGTGCAAAGAATAGAAAAACTGTAAAATGCATGGGAGGAGTAATGTGTGATCAGGTTGGAAAGGCAGGATGGAACCCTGGTTTAAAGAATTTTAAATCATAAAGAGGAGTTTATATTTAATCTAAGAAAGGGAGACATTGGGCTTCATCAAGTAGGGTTCAGACCTGAACTTTAGGAAAATTACTTGGCAGAAGTGAGCAAGTAGGCAAAGATAGGAGGCAGCAGGGAGGTATGTTTAAAGGCTATCACAATTATTCAGAGGAGAATTGAGGAGGGCCTGAGTGGAAAGTGATTGCCAGGGGAGAGATGTAAAGAGATATTGCAGAGGTAGAACGGGCAAGATCTGGCCATTAGCTGGGATTGTCAGGTCTCCAAGTTCAGCTGTGCCTCCTAGTTGCCTAATAAACAGGAGTCCGGTCTTCTCTAAATGTCATTTCGAAACCCCAGGGCTCCATACAACGTTCTGTACCCAAACACCACACACTTTGTAACCTAACCTCCTCCTGCCTTTCCAGTTTTCTTACACCTTACTCCACAACTACTACTTTGTAACCTAACCCCCTCCTGCCTTTCCAGTTTTCTTACACCTCACTCAACTACCACTTTGGAACCTAACCCCCTCCTGCCTTTCCAGTTTTCTTACACCTTACTCCCCCAAAACTACTCCGATCCAGTGAAATTGGCTTCGTGGCTGTTTCAAGAACAAGACACCGCAAATTCTGGCTCCGAGCATTTTCTCTGGCTGTTGCACCCTATGCCTGAAATGCTCTCTCTCCTGTCTTTGCTCCGATTAATGACCTCCCTGACTTCCTCAATTAAAATACCACCGACAAGAAGCCTTCCGTACCCCTCTCAGTTTTAGTGCTTTCTCTTTCCATTATTTCCTATTATTTGGTTGCATTTTTATCTCCACCATAGGTTGTAAGCTCCTTGAGAGCAGGGGCTGTCCGTGGTCTCTTTTTGTATCCCCACCACTTGGCACCAAGTTTGGCACACAGTACGTGCTTAGTCAGTGTTTCTGGAACTGAACTTAATAAATGTTATCAATGAATGATTGAATGAATGATAATAAGGGCAGCGTCACAAAAGACAAAGTGCGGGAATCTCCAGAGCGAGGAGCTGGTTAATAGTATTAAAAGATGCACAGAGGTCACTGCATGGAGCAAGCTTGCATTCACACAGCGCCTCATTTAAAAGCTTGCGAAGCACGTCACGTAAATTATCTCATGTGATCCGGACTACGAAAGCCAAGGCGGGGTGGGCGCTATTTTTTACGCCCATCTCACAGATGAGGAGGCTGAGGCCTGGAGAACCCAAAGTCACAAAGCTGGCACTCAAAGCCCGGTCCCTACAGCAGCCCCAGCGTCCTTCCCCGTAAGGCCCCGGCCAGTCTGCGCGACCTTGGGCCCGCCCCTCCCTGCTCCGGGCCTCGGTCTCCCGGCGGGTAGAAGGCGCCCCGGCCCCGGGTTGCCGGCGGCTGCCCTACCTGGCAGTAGAGGCGGTAGAGGGGCACGGCGGCGTACGAGGCCCCGATCATGCCCACAGCGGCCGCGGCCACGTACGTGAGCACGGTGCGGTTCCGCCGCCGCCACTCCTGCTCCTGCTCCCGGGTGAACGGGTTCGTGCCCTTCGGCCTCCACGGCGGCTGCCGCTGTCCAGGGGCCGCGGCCCGGCCGCCCCACCAACCCCAGCAAGCCTGGAGAGGCTTCCAGCGGGGCCGCCCGAACACCGCCATGGCAACCCGGCCGAAGCGCCCGAGCCCACTTCCGGCCCCGGCCAGCGCGAGACCGGGCCTGCGCGAGAGGGGCTGCCGGGCCTGTGACGTCAGAGCGCGCCGCCGGCCGCGCGGCTTGTCCAGCCCGCGGCGGCGGCCCCGGCTCCCGGCTCCCCTTCCAGCAGCCTCGGCTTCAGGGACGCGCTACGGCGGCCGGGCGGCCGCGTGGTGGGTGAGTTCGCGTTCCGCTCCCGGCCTCGAGCCCCTCCCCATCCGGCCCCCAAACTCCTGAGCTTCTGCTTCCGCGCGTGGAACGTTCCTCGGTACCAACCCACTCCCGCTGGAGTCCGGGGCGAGAGTACCCGCTCCACGGCAGACCCCGCTGGCGGCCCGCGCCCCTCCACCCGCCCCCAGGTACCTCCCCCGGTACTGAGGAAGGGAGGCAGGCTGAGGGGCAGAGCCCGCGTGGGAATCGCGCCTCCGCCCTTCTTGCTGTGTGAGCTGGGCAGCCCCGCCCAGCCTCCCGAGCTGGACCGGACCAGAGGTTCCTTACCTTTGGGGAGCATTGTCACACACCCGCCGTAGCGTCCCATCACGCGCGCCTTTACTAAGGCCCTACTGTGTGCCGAGCAGGGCGCTAAGAGCCGGAGATAAAGAGAAGGACGAAGCGCAGTCCCTGTGCTCGCCGAGCTCGTGGTCAGATGGCAGCCTCGTGGACCCGACTCACTTCACTCCCCAAGGCTTTAAAATTCACATTTTTTAAGAGCCTACTGTGTGCCGGGCGCTTTGCTAAAGGCTTTACAAGTACCCCAGGGAGGTAGGGGATACCTTCATTCCCATTTTGCACATAAGGAAGCTGAGGCTGAGAGAGGTTAAGAGACATGTCCAGGGTCACAAAGCCTACGCTTGTGTTAAGTTAGTACTTGAACTCAAGACTTCCGAGTCCCTTCCCTCAAGGAGCAGGGGACAACAGCACGTGAAAAGGAAACCTATTGCCTTGAAATACAGTGATCAAAATACTTAAAATGGAGTCTCCCTGTTAATAATCCCTGGACTAGATAATTTTTTAAAAATTAAATTCTATCCAATTTTTTCCCCTGTCCGACAGGCATTTGTTTTTGTCCCTTTCTATCTATCATCCTCCCCACTCTCAAACAAACAGCAACAACAAACCCCTTGTAACAAATAAGACATAATCAAGTAAAAACAAATTTCCACGTTGGCCAAAATAGATTTTTCATTCTTTATAATGCAGAATATTTAAAAAACCTTTCTGCTTTGGTGTTCTGGATCTAGTGATTTAAGGACCTACATTTTCTTTTCTTTTTTTTTTAAATTAATAAATTTAATTTTAGTTTTCAACATTCATTTTCCACATGCTTTTGAGTTCCAGATTTTCTCTCCATCTCTCCCCTCCCCCACTCCAAGACACTGTGCTTTCTGATTACCCTTTCCCCCAATCTGCCCTCCCTTCTATTACACCCCTCCCTTCCCTTATCCCCATCTTTTCTTGTAGGGCAAGATAGTTTTCTCTACCCCATTACCTATATTTATTTCCCATTCGCATGCAAAAACAATTCTCAACATTTGTTTCTAAACCTTTGAGTTCCAGCTTCTCTCCCTTCCTCCCTCCCACCCATCCCCACTGAGAAGGCAGACAATTCAATATAGACTATACATGTGTACTTAGTGAAAGACTTCCATTAGTCATGTTGTAAAAGACTAACTGTATTTCCCTTCATCCTATTCTGTCCCCCGTTAATTCTGTTCTCTCTTTTGACCTTGTCCCTCTCCTCTAATTACTCTCTCCTCCCATTTGCCCTCCCTTCTATCATCCTTCACCCCACTTATCCCCTTCTCCCCTACTTTCCTGTAGCATAAGATAGATTTTCATACCAAATTGAGTGTTCATATCATTCCTTCCTTAAGCCAAATGTGATTGAGGGTAAGCCTTTTCCCTCTCCCCTCCCTCCTTTGCCCCTCTATTGAAAAAGCTTTTTCTTGCTTGTTTTATGAGAGATCATTTGACTCATTCCATTTTTCCCTTTCTCTTCCTAATATATTCCTCTCTCATTCCTTAATTTTATTTTTTTAGATATCATCCCTTCCTATTCAACTTACCCTGTGCCCTCTCTCTATATGTATATAATCCCTCCAACTACCCAAATACTGAGAAAAGTCTTGAGTTACAGATATTATCCTTCCATGTAGAAATGTAAACAGTTCAACTTTAGTAAGTCCCTTATGATTTCTCTTTCCTGTTTACCTTTTCATGCTTCTCTTGATTCTTGCATTTGAAAGTCAAATTTTATATTCAGCTCTGGTCTTTTCATCAAAAATACTTGAAAGTCCTCTATTTCATTGAATGACCATATTTTCCCCTAAAGTATTATACTATTTTGCTGGGTAAGTGATTCTTGGTTTTAATCCTAGTTCCTTTGACATCCTTTGACATGGAATATCATATTCCAAGCTCTTCAGTCCCTTACTGTACTTCATCTTCTGTTATCCTGATTGTATTTCCACAATACTAGAATTATTTCTTTCTGGTTGGTTACAATATTTTCTCTTTGACCTGGGAACTCTGGAATCTGGCTACAATATTCTTAGGAGTTTTTCTTTTTGGATCTCTTTCAGGAGGTGATCAGTGGATTCTTTCAATATTTATTTTAACTCTGGCTGTAGAGTATCAGGGTAGTTTTCCTTAATAATTTCATGAAAGATCATATCCAGGCTCTTTTTTGATCATGACTTTCAGGTAGTTCCATAATTTTAAATTGTCTCTCCTAGATTTATTTTCCAGGTCAGTTGTTTTTCCAGTGAGATATTTCACATTCTCTTCTTCTTTTTCATTCTTTTGGTTTTGTTTTGTAATTTCTTGGTTTCTCATAAAGTTATTAACTTCTATCTACTCCATTCTAATTTTTAAAGAACTATTTTTTTCAGTGAGCTTTTGAACCTTTTCCATTTGACTAATTCTACTTTTTAAAGCATTCTTCTCATTGGCTTTTTGGAACTCTTTTGCCATTTGGGTTAGTCTATTTTTAAAGCTGTTATTTTCTTCAGCATTTTTTGGGGCTTCCTTTAACAAGCTGTTGACTCACTTTTCATTATTTTCTTGCATTTCATTTCTCTTTTCAATTTTTCTTTCACCTCTCTTACTTGATTTTCAAAATCCTTTTTGAGCTCTTCCATGGCCTGAGAGCACTGCATATTTAATTTGGAGGTTTTTAATGTAGAAGCCTTGACTTTTATGTCTTCCTCTGATGGTATGCTTTGTTCTTCCTCATCCGAAAGAATAGAGGAAATATCTTTTTTGCCAAGAAAATAACCTTCTATAGTCTTATTTTTTCCCCTTTTTTGGGCATTTTCCCAGCCAGTTACTTGACTTTTGAGTCCTTTGTTAAATGGAGGGTATACTCTAGGGATCTATAAATTCTCAATTCCTCCAAGGTGGTACAGTCAACGGAGAGGAGTTTACTCCTCTCGCTGGCCTGTGCAGTGGTCTGGGAGCAACCACAAACTTTTCTGCCCAGAATCTGGAAGTAGGGTTCCCTCTCCGGAGCCTCCACCAGGTTCACAATGCCAGCACTCCTCCTCACTGTATGACTGTAGCTCAGTACCCCCAGAGTCTCTAGGTGGAGGGCTCCAAAAATGGATGCTGCTGCCTCAGGGGCTGCCGCCACCCTGGGGCCAGAGCTATGGCCAAAGCTTGCTCCCTACTCACCCAGTTGAAAGAGCTTTCTCACTGACCTTTGAAGCTGTCTTTAACATTTGTGGGTTGAGAAATCTGGGAACTACAGTTGCTACCAGTAATTTTGTGTCCTGAAAATTGCTCTAGTCCTGTCCATGCAGAGCTATGCAGCCAAGGCTGAGCTGTACTCAACTCTGAGCCCAGTACTATAGACCTTCTTGTCACTCTTTCAGACTGTCTTGGGCTGGAACTCTTTCACTCTGTTGTTTTGTGGCTTCTTCTGCTCTTGAATTTGTTTAGAGTCATTTTTTACAGGTATTTTATGAGCTATGGGGGTAGAGCTAGAGCAGGTCCGTCTTTCTACTCTGCCATCTTGGCTTTGCTTTCTCCTCCCCAAGGACCTACTTTTTCAACAGAAAAGTGTGCTAAGATTTTTGGAACACCCTACACTCACACAGGCACATACATGCACAGGCACACATAACATACATTATTCACAAGATCATAGATTTAGATCTGGAGGGGACTTGGGAGTCCATGAAATCCAACCTTATCATTTTACAGATGAAGAAACTGAGTCATAGAGAGGTGAAGAGGCTTAACCAGGACCATATGCTAGTCTAAGGGAGGTTTTGAACTGGTGTCTTTCAGACTCCTAGTCTAGCACTCTACCTGTACCACCCTCAATGATATGTCATGAGTTCCTCCTTTGGGGAGTCCATTCTTTTTGTCATTCTTTGTTTCTTAAGCATTTAACAGGCTGTCTGATTTGTAAATAGATAACAAGGGCTTAGTAAATGCTTGTTGACTGACTGGTTTGGCCTTCAAGCCAAGAAGACCCTTGTTCAAATTCTTTCTCTTACCCAACTCTCCGAAACTTAGAGTCTTGGAGAAACACCAGCCTACATTGGTAGAAGATGTTTCCTCTTCTTGGACTTTCCTTTATCAAAAAAAATCGCAGTTCCAGGCTCTGTCTCCTATTCCTGATTAACAGCAGAATTCAAGCTCTGGTGATGGAAAAGAAGGTTTCATTTTTATCTTTGCATCTCCAAGGCCTAGTGCTTATCTTGGCATGTAAATAGGTACATAATAAATGCTGTTTAATTGCTTGATATTTTCATTACTGTCCTCCCTTTACACCTTCCACTTAAGTAATCTACCAGTTAGAATTCCTTACTTTCTCTACAGAGAATCTAGGATGTTATATCCAGTTCTAGGAAGCACATTTTAAGAGAGGGCTGGAGGCATTGTGGGAGGTCAACCAGTAGAGATCTGTTCCTATACTAATTGGACCAGAGATTTAGGGTATGAGAAACTCTACTGGAGATCATCTAGCCTGCCCTTCATTTCACAGATGAGGAAAGTCATTCCTAGGGTGATTTTGTGAGGAACTTTGGCAACAATTCAGTTCAGCAAACATGTTGAATATCTACTGTGAGCTGTGCTTTTGTTGTGTTTGTCCTTCATTGCCAAAGAAGACCATGCCATCAGAGAAATGATGACATGACTTGCCCTTGACTTTGTTTTGAGTGAGGGAGGGCTGTGCAAGGTCACCAACCTCACTTCTCCTCCAGAGCCATCTGAATCCAGTGACCTGATATTCCTCAGGATGACTGGAAATGACCCAGGATGCACTAGGAGACCTTGGCCCGATTAGGGCAAGGTCTATGCAGGTACTCACTTAGGGTGAGGTAATGCCCATTCATTGAATAGGCCAGTTTAAAAAGTAGCCAGGGCAGGGCCCCTTTAATGAAGCAAAGAAAAGAAGACATCAGGTTGGGAGGGAAACAGCAACAAGTACTATGGATAATCACTGTGAAGTCAGGAGAGTCCAGAAGAGAGCCTTTAGGGAGGGGGCAGGGGCCCCATGGTGTCTGAGCTTCACAGTGCATCAGGCTCAAGGTTAAGGGAAGGGAAGGGAAGGGAGACTAGCCAGTAAAACTCAAGTCAACTGGACATCTTTTGGCCATCCAAATTTACCTTCCTTTGGAGAGGAGAAGGAAGGAGAGGAGGAACTGAGTCTACTCACCTTGACCTAAAGGGGCCAAGGTCTCCCAGTGCATCCTGGGCCATCTTCGGTCATCCTGATGAATATCTGGTCACTGGATTCAGATGGCTCTGGAAGAGAAGTGAGGCTGGTGACCTGCACAGCCTTCCCTCATTCAAAACAGTCATGTGCAAGTCATGTCATCATTTCTCTGATGGCATGGTCTTCTTCAGCAATGAAGGATGAATGCAACCCTGGGAGTAAACTCAGCTCCTCTTCTCCTGTGTATCTTCCCCCTCCCCTTCCTTCTCCTCTCCAAATGAAGGTAAATTTGAATGGCCAAAAGATGCCCAGTTGACTTGGGTTTTACTAATCCCTTCCATTCCCTTCCCTGAACCTTGAGCCTACTGAACTGTGGAGCTCAGACATTAGCTACTATATTCAGTAGAAGATGGGCATAAGCATTTTTCTGCCCTTACTCTCTGCCAGGCACATAACTTTACAGATATCATCTAATTTAATCCTCACAACAGTTTGCAAGATGGATGCTGTTGTTATCCCCATTCTGCTGTGGTTGTTAAGTCATGTCTGACTCTTCATGACCCCATTTGACGTTTTCTTGGAAAAGATAATGGAATAGTTTGCCATTTCCTTCCCTAGCTCATTTTACAGATGAGGATACTGAGGCAAACAAGGTTCAGTGACTTGCCAGGTTCCCACAGTTAGAAAATATCTGAGGCTGGACTCTGTTGACTCCAGGCCTAGTGCTCAATCCTCTTAGCTTCCATGCCTAGCTGACTATTATATAGATACTGACTCTGTACAGTGAGGTGTGTTGTGCTTAGGCTCTGGGGCTGCAGAGGAAAAAGTCTCTGCTGTCAAAGTGTTTTCATTCTCATATAAGGAACAATTGTGGAAACTAGGAATGTTTACATTGGAGAAGACAAGCATGTAGTGTGTTTGTGATAGAGAATGAGAGAGAGAGAGAGCGCTGAAACAGCTAGGGCAGAGAGCCGTAGCAGTTGTGTGTGACAGTCTTTAATAAAGCTCAAGATAAGATATTATTTGAAGAGTTGCTCTCTGTAAGGATTAGAGGTATTTTGCCAGCCACAAAGATTAAGAGATCTAGGACTTTGGGTTAGATGTTACAATGACAAAGCTTTTAACTCCTGGTTAAGAAGAAAGTTTTTTTCCAATTAGAGTTGGCCTGTCTTTGGTCTTGATTTGTCCCACAGCCATATACCATGGTATAATGGGAAGACACCCAGGCTTTGGAGCTGAGAAACCTGGGTTCAAGTCCTGCCTTCTTTGATTTCTCAGACTCAATTTTCTCATTCATACAATGGAGCGGATAATATTTATATTATTTACCTTGCAGTTGCGCGGAAAGTGTTTTCTCAATTTTTAAATCACCTTGTAAATGTGAGCGGTAATTGTTATTTTTTAGAGCAGGGGTGGGGAGCTTGGGGCGCTTTGACTGAATCCAGACTTCATAGAACAAATCCTTTTATTTAGAGGATTTAATCAAAGGGCCTCTCTTGAGGATCACATGTGGCCTCGAGGCAGGTTCCCCACCCCTGATTTAAATTGAACCGGGATATTAGGGAAGAAATTCCAGTCTCCAGTACCTCCCACCCTGAACTAGACAGCTAAGGTCCCTTCAGACTCTATGAATTCTTTTATATTTGCATACCCATTTCACACGTAGGTAATTCGTGCCGCCGCCCCTTCCCCCCCAGCCTCTTAATAGTCATGATCAGCGATAGAATTGTAATGAACGGCAATGATCATTTAGTTGAACTCCTTAGTGGGGAAACTAATTCTCAGAGAGGTAAAGTAACTTGCTCAAGGCCACAAAGGTAGTAAGTTGAGAACGATTTTTATTTCTTGTCTCCATACTACCTAGAAGATAGTTTCCTCCTCTGCCCTTCCCCCAGCCTTTTTCTCTTTTCCTTTCTCCTTTCCTCCTCTTCTTCCTTTTCTCATTTCTTTCTGCCCTCCCCCTTTTCTCTTTCTCTCCTCCTGTCTCCCTTCTTTCCTTCCTCTTCCCTTTCTCTATCCTCCCATTCTCTCTTCTTTCTCTCTCATTCACTTTCCCTTCCACCTTGTTTTCACCTCCTCCCCTTCTCTCTTCACTCTTCTCTCTCTTTCTCTCACACGTACACACATATGTGTGCACACCTATAATCAATCTAAGTTATTATCTAATAACCCTGAAGCCATTAATACCTACATTTTCCTTTTCCCTGCCTTTCTACCAAGGGGACCTCACTATTGGCAAAGTAACAGTCTTCTCTTCCATAGAGGTATGTGCTGCAGTGGATGAAGATGTGAGTAGCAATGCTTTACTCACTCTCTTTTGGGCCTGCCAAAATGGAGCTATCCTTTTCTAAGACACTGTTCTCTGGTTTTGCAGTGTAGTTAAAGAACTTTAACAGACTGAAAGGCCTGGGGCACAAGCTCATTCTTAAAAGCTCACTGCAAGCCTTCTCAGGACAACTCCAAGAACAAACAGGTAGCCAACAGAGGTGCTGCATAACTTTATCCTGTTCCCACAAGGGTTTCAACTTCTGCTAGGTGTCTATTCAGAAAGCTTTGTGTTTTCCATAGCTTGGAAGTATTTGGTATGGCAACAAATTGAAATTTTCATTTTTATTTTTAGTACTGAATTCTCTCCCTCTATTCCTCCCCTACCCATTGATGGGTATAATAAATGATACCCATTATACATACAAAGTCATGCAAAACATGTTTCCACATTAGCCATGTTGCAAAAAGAAGCTGATTAGATGCTTGCACTAAGTTCAGCTTCAATGATGAGGGGAGGGAAGTCCTGGCCCATTTTGGAAGTGAAACATCACGGAAGGACTTAACGTCTTTACTCCATTCCCCATTCCATGTATACTCCTGGTTTACCTCGTATGGCGTCAGCACCATCTGTACCAAAATATTTCCAACAGGTGAGACACTGATGTTGCTGATTTGTTCCAGTATGTCATCTTCTTATGGCATTTATATCCCTTGTTTTTCTGTCCTTGGGTTAAGCTGATCAACAGAGCATTTTTGAGTGAATCAGCCTGTAATTCTATGCCAGTCTGTTACCTGGATTTCTAGAGGCTGTTTTATCGCACAGGTTTAGGTGCTGACCCAAACAGTAAAGTCACCGCATCTCCACTGGCCAGGATTTCAGGGTTCCAGCCTCCCCAGTTAATAGTATGGCGTCAGGATCTACATCAGCTGGCCAATACTCTCCTATTTCGCTGCTGCCCATCCTTCTCATGACATGGGCCCCGGGTTGGGGTTAAAGGGAATTGTTATTGTTATTTCTGTTGTATCTGTATTATTACTCTAGGGAACAAAGCACAAAGCTTTTTAAAAAATTATTTACATTCAAACTTTTATTTAAAAATAGAGAACCACAGTGGCAGTAATAAACATGAAAAATCCATTTGGAAATATTTACAAGTCTGGTTATGAAACAAGAGAGGAAGGGAGAGAAAAACTGTTATTCTTCCCTATTGTCCAGTCCCTACACCCTTGGGCTCTAGGGTGAAACTATAGAGCTAGAAAGCAGAAATAGTTTCTACCCTCCAGCAATTTACCACCGCACCTGACCCCCCAAGAAAAAAAGGTGAGAAGTGTGAATTAAGTAACAACTTTCCCAAGTTACAGTGCAAGTTGCCTTCAGCAGCCTGTGAGTTAAGCCGTGTAAATGTGACTGAATGTTTGTGGTGTATCATTTTTGCTACTACTAATAATAAATATGAAATGATGTGTTCATCTGTGATTACAGTGACTGTGCCTCAGGGAAACATTTGAGACGTCCCCTGTGTCGGTGGAAAACGTTTGCTTACTCTACATATATTAGACTTGCTGTTTACTGAGAGATAAAGATACTGTTGTTTCAGTCTTAGGGTCTTAAATTGTTAAGCCTTTAATTAAGCCTTTAAAGTTGTTTGTGCATCCTCATCTGATATACAGATTACACTCATTTTACAGATTACATGAAGGAGCTGATTAGAGAGGTAGTTAGCCACGGATGTCTTCCCAACTAGTTCTTGGATTTCTAACTACAAAAAGGTTCAAAAGTATTGTAGAACTGACCACATTTGTGTTGTTTGTGCATGTGTGTGTATATGCAATTTTCTGTTAAAAGTTTTGTGTTTAATCTTTCAAATTAGTTAAGATTTTGTAAATATTAAGCTATTTAAACACAGAATCCCGTTTCTTATTTGCCTATTTGCATTTTGGGTATGTAACTCATCCTCCATGAAAATACAATAGTTGGTTCATTCTTAAGAAGTGATATTTCTAATACATTAATGTCATAGGATACTGTTTCAGTACATTCACTAGCTATATATAGGAGTTCTCTTTCTCCATCCCTTGCATCTTAGGAGGAGTGGTGATGCCCCCGGAATCTAAGTAGGAAATTGTAATTTGTTTTGAGAATAAGGTGGGGTGAACCTTTTTACTACCAGTACTCAACTGTTAGGCCGCTAGGTGGCACCATTGTGCACAGAGTGCTGGGCCTAAAGTCAACGAAACTCAGTTCAAATCTGGCCTCAGATACTTAAGAGCTGTGTGACTGCACAAATTGACTACTTTACCGTTTTTGCCTCTGTTTCCTCATCTGTAAAATGATCTGGAGAAGGAAATGGAAAACCCCAAATGGGCTTGTGAAGAATTGGACAGTACTGAATCAACTGAAGAAAATAATTCTACTGTTGGCTTATATAGCTCGGACTTAGGGAACACTACAGTTTCTGAAGGATTAAGTTTTCATACCACTCAAGGGCAATAATGGATAGGTATGTGATAGGTATGAATAGATTACAATGTGTGTATATATATATATATATATATATATATATATATATATATATATGGGCTGGCCATTTGATAAATGAAAAGGATAGCTGTTGGGAATCTTATATGCTCCATTGGTATCCTTATAATGTGACATACTGATAGACTTAGGAGAGGACATGGACCGAAATCACACAAGATGGGCAGAAATAGATGAGTTCTAGAAGAAACATCCACATCCCTGAGTTTATGAATCCCTTTGAGTATAAAGTATAGCATGAGCCATTTATCTCAAATTGTGAATGGTAATACTATTAAGATTCTTCAGAAACCCAGAAGTATCTTGTAACTGAAACTGCAGCACTGTGGAAAAAACCCTGGAAATGATGTTCTTAGGGCTTGAATTCAAATCTCAGTTCTGTCACATAATATATGTGTGAGATCTTGAGTGAATCCCTTGACCTTAGCAAAAGAGAAGAGAAAGCAAATTCAGATACAGGTCTTGAACAGCATTCAGTGACAGTCTGCTTTGTTAACTGCTTGAGATCCTGACAACCCTCTTCAGATGGCTTGAAGCCATCAGTTCAAAGTATGATATATTATAACTTTTAGTTACAATAGTTATTGAGAAATGAATTGTAAAAAACTTTTGAAATCAATGAGCAAGTGAATGCATTATACCAAGATAAATGAATAATTTCAATTTCATTGTCACATCATATGTGAAATTTACTCAGGGTACTTATGTTACATGCTGATGGAATTATGCCACAAAAATTAGGCAGGTCAGCAGCTGCTCTGAGAGAAGCAGATGAAAGGAAGAGAATATCTCAGGAGTAGGGATCTCTAGCAGAAGAGCTAATAGTGCAGACCCTGACATACACAAGTATACTGTAGGTGGTCTGAAACTTACAAAAGGGTTGAAATTTAAAAGTTTAGAACTTGGAAAATATTTTCCCATAGAAATAGTGCTGTGATCTCATTTGATCCTCCCAACAACCCTTTCATGAAGGAAGGACAAGAATCAATGTATGTTGATAAAATCTGTGCCAATTTGTGCCCACATGATGATATTCCTGTCTCTTAGGGAAGGATTTGTGCTATATACATGAGCTAGTTTCCTAGGATTCATGTAGAATCCATGCTGTGAAATACAGGCAGTCAGTGGCCTTTGAAATGCGGCTTAGAATGCTTCTGCAGCAACAAGGAATTCAGCGGCATACCTACTAACAGTGTTAGGCCTACTGGGTTGGAGCCAACCTTTAAGTGATTTATTCAAGTTGGCAAACCATTACATGACTATTATGTGAAGATGAGAGTAAGCCCAACATAGTTTCTAGAGAGAGAACCCCAGTCGTACAATCCAGAAGTCTTGCCTCTGACACATATTAATTTTTCAGTACTGCCAAGCTTCAACTCTGGATGACCCTGAAAGACTAAGTGACAGGAGCTGCTGATCTGTGTCTATGGAGGAGTTGGGGCTTGAGGTGGGGTTTGCATACTGGGGAAAACGATGAAGTGGAAGATCTGGAACATCCTCCCACCCATCCCTGCAAAGACACTTCAAATTAAAAATACTTGTTTGCTTTATTATATTGGGGATTCATTTCAAGTATGGATCAGACTGTATGGTCTCCGCCATCCCTTTCTGACTCTAAAGTTCTGTGATCCTGTTACCATGGGACTGCTTTGTTCTCCCTCTCAACAAGAAGCCATCCTTCAATGCGATCAAAAGTGGGTTAAAATTCAGCCGCTGCTCCCTGTATGACCAGGGACAGGTCATTTAACCTTAGAGTGCCTCAGTTTCTTTACCTGCAAAATGAAGCAACTTAACTAAATTATCTCTAAAGTGCCTTCTCATTTTAAATCTAATATTCTGTGACTATGGAGCTCTGCTCTAGAACTCTGTAAACCTCTGCTCTAGAACTGTGAGACTGTGCTCCAGAGGACTGTGCCTCACTCCTGTCCACATTGTTTCCTTGACCACTTAGGAAATGATGGGAGACTTAAATATTCCCTTCCCCAGCATACCAGGAGAGAAGTGTCTCACTCATCCCATTTTCCCCATGAACCTCTCTTTCCCTGAATGAGGGACAAAAGGGGACTGGCTGAGGTCTCCCCACCAAGTCATAGAACCAGGTCAAAGCAGAGAAGGAGGGATCTCTTAACTATTTTCAACCAATAACACTCCTTGGTAATTGAGAAATGGGAGGGAGCCAAGGGCTAGGGCAACTCTCCAACTAGTACTCATCTGGGAAAGGATTAAAGGATTTAGCATCTAGTGAGCCAACTCCCTCTTTCAAGGGAGGGAGCTGGCTCCCTGAACTCTTCCTATGGTCAGAGAGTCAGGAAGTAATTACACAGGATAATGAAGGAAGAAAACTGAAAGCCTGACATATCTTAAAACAGCATATTTGAGAGCATCTAACCTTTGGGTTAAGGGAAGCTTGGTGGCACAGTGAATAAAGTGTTGGGCCTGGAGTCAGGAAGATCTGGGTTCAAATCTGTCCTTAGACTTACTAGCTGTTTGACCCTGGGCAAGTCATTTAACCCTGTTTGCCTCCGTTTCCTCATTTTTAAAATGAGTTGGAGAAGGAAATGGAAAACCGTTATTTTTGCTAAGAAAATCTCAAATAGGGTCATGAAGAGTTAAACATGACTGAAAAACAACTGAACAAGTTACTCAAGATGACCTTTAGATAGGACGGTATATGGCTTCAGAGGAGAAGGTGATGCTGGTGACTTTGCACAGCCCTGCCTCACTTAAATCCAATTCACTTGCAAGTCATGATATCACAGTCCTCTTCAAGAACAGAGGACAAACAACAATTAACAAGCTGAGGGTATTAGTAGATGCCCCAGTGGACTGGCCAGTTCCACTTGGACAATGCAGCTCCTTCATTCCTTCCCTTCCTCCCTCTTTCCTTCCTGCCTACCTTTCTCCCTCCCTTTTTTCCTTCCCTCCTTCCTTTTTCCCTTCTCCCTCTGTCCACATAGGGAATCAGACATTTACCTGCAGATGCTCTGCCCAAAGAAATACAAATTTTGATCACTGAAATCTCACAAGATATCTTGGGGTTTACAGGCTAGATTTCTTTTTTAAGGGCCATGACTTAAATCCAAATCATTCTGGCTCTTTCTGATTGGCCAACGTGTAAGTCCCAGCCTAAGCCTCATTTGGTCATTATTTGGGCTCTGATGTTTCAGAGTGAGTGTAAATAGCAATTGTTTCTGTTTTTTTCCAGAAACTGAAGGTTTTCCCCTCCTGGAATGATTTGTTTTTCAACTGAGTAAAAGAAACCTCATTTCTTACCTAGACTTAATCACTGAATGGGCGTTGCTCAGACAAACTGAGATCTGGAAAAGACCTTAGCTTAAAAAGGGCACTTTCTCTCACTGCATGCAGAATCATCTCCAGTAATCCTGATCTATATCTTGCCATTGTACCCAGATGGCTTTGGAGGAGAAAGTTAGTCTGGTGACTTTGCACGGCCCTGCCTCACTTAAATCCAATTCACTTGCAAGTGATGACATCACCTTCCTGATATCATGGTCCTCTTCAAGAATGAAGGACAAACAACCTGGTTGTAGCATAGAGGAAAGGGAATCTTCGTAAAGGAAAGCAACCAGATGCTGGAAAGGGAAAGTGGGCTACCACACAGCCTGCCTTCCGTGTTCCCTTGCCCAGTATAAGGCAGGAGGACAACAGTGCTTGGGATTCTCTACCCAGGTGGATTCATAAGAAGATGTGGCTAAAATTATAGATCTAGAGTTGCTTAGAGTTCATATTGTTTAACCCCCTTATTTAACAGATTTTCTAAAGTCCATAAAATTAAGCTACTTAGTGAAGGTCATATAGACTAGGAAATGGTAGAGCTGGGATTTGAATCTAGGTCCTCTGTCTTCAAAATCAATGTACCTTTCATTGTGTTATGCTGTCTTGCTAGAGCCAGCGGGAGCTCGGAGGCTTGGTGTCCTTCCTTAAAGTCTTCCCAAGGTGAGGTCAACACCAAGTTAAACTTTTTGCAACTAATTGAAGTTATACTTTCACAAACTAACATGGGTGCCAGATAAGATGTAGTTTACACATATATTGCCTGGCAGTTTTCAAATACTTTTCTTGCAGCCACTCAGTGAATTAGGTATAGAGTGTGTGTGTGTACATGTGTACATACATGCATACATACATGTATATATCAGATGAAGAAAACAAAGCAACTCTCAAAATATAAGTTGCAGAGCTATTGCTGATGTGTAGAGTTCCTCAAGGTGGACACTGTTTCACTTTGATCTTTGTGTTACAGCACTTAGCCCAGTGCCTGTCACATCGTAGGTGCTTAGTAAATGTTAATTGACTGATTGAATGACTGTGGCCAGCATCTGACACATGGCAGTCTTAATAAATGCTTGTTGAATTGAGAAGAGAAAAAAGAATTGTTCTTTCTCATCTCTGTCCCACTGTGCCTTCCCTCAGAGATCCCCTTACATTCATTCACACTGTGTATATCTTGTATGTGCCTAGTTATTTTCATGTCACTTTTTCTCATTAGAAGTAAGCTATTTGAGGGCAGGAGCTAAGTTTTTGTCCCTAAGCTTCCTGAGAACTGTGCTGCCGCTCTACTGGGGGCCACCCTAGTGGGGAGGAGCAGCATTTATCTATCAGATGCTGTATGTTCTTGCTCAGCTCCCCAGGAGCGCCACTGTAGGAGAGAAAGAGTACACTTCATTAGCTCGAACTCTAATAGCTCTTGGAAGTTGTGGGTCTATTTTGAACTCTGAATAATCCTAGAAGCCTAAATGGTTCAGACCCCATTTTATTATCAGTTGTTTCTGTTTCCCTATTAATTTTAAACTAGCTGAATCCAATTTCTCTAAAAGCATTTTGAAAATCTGAGATGGGGCACAAAGAGTGTTAATATACCACTATCCAGATTGGGGAAAATAATTGGTTCATATATACATTTATTTCCATATTCTAATGAGATTCATTTCTCTACACGGCTAGTGTTCACAGGCAGGTCTCTTGTGGTCTTTGGCCTGTTTTTTAACGCTTTTCACCCTTCACAAAATCAAAAACTATCTTCAAATTTGGACTCATTCATCTTATTCCAATCTCTATGGAAGTACTGGGACTAAGGTTGCTGGGAAATTTCCTTTTATTATTTCTGACATTTTTAAAAGACCAATTTTTGATTTTATTTTCCCATTAAGAATACATTAAATGAGTGCCCTGTTAGATAAGAGAGCAAGCCATCCAAACCATCTATAGAGAAATACCTAACACACCAGTCATCCAACTATCATCTTGCCACTTCTTTGTCTTTAACCCTTTATAATCCAAACCCAGTGCAGAACTATGAAACGGTATCATTTGCTGGACCTGTCTTTACTCTTTAATTCCTATGTTACTAACTGATACCTACATAATGTCATTTTGCTTAATGCCATGTTGTGGTTTTTTTTGCAAAATTAATGGTGTTAGGGAGATATAACTATTTTGTTCTTATACTTCTCTTTTGTTCTTAAACTGCAATAAAGCAGGAAGTTAACAAGTTTCTGAGTTTAAATAGATTAAGAGCAGTTTGGACCACTTTTTGTTTCATACCATCCCAAGTCATATATGTCAGTGTAGGGGGAGACTTTGAGCTGCCTGTTATTAAATGTGGTTGCCCATCCCCCCCTCCCCCAACCCTGCCAAGGATAAGGGACAAAGTGGTGCTCTAGAAAGAATGTTTGGGTCTGAGGACCTGGATTGGAATTCCTGCCTTGCTACTTACTGTCTGTACAATCACAGGCAAGTCAGTTAAACTCTCTCAACTTCAGTTTGTCATCAGCAAACTGAGCGAATTGGACTAGATGACCCCTAGGGTCCTCCGAGCTCTAGATCTCTGATCCTCTGATTACTGAGTACTGCGGAACTGTATTGTAATATTGACTCATAATGAGGTCCAAGAGAAAGCAGTATGGAAAAAAATATTAAAAATGAAAATAGGATTGAGTAATTGCTTTAAGTTTATGCATTGAATTTTTGATGTACCCAAGTTTACCTTTTACCTTTTGTTCTTTACCTGAGGAAACCATCACTCTGACAATACATAGAAGAGGTTTTTATTGAAAGTTTGTATAGGTTTTTCCAACAAAGTACGTGACCTTCATGATCCTACCAAGACCCTGTGTGTGTGTGTGTGTGTGTGTGTGTGTGTGTGTGTATAATATTACATATATGTAATAATACTACATTTTGTCTGGATTCCTCACACAAAGAATGGGGGACTGTCCCCTTGAAGTAATTATCTGCCTCTCAAAGGAATAGGTAGTTAACAGTTGGTAGAACTGTAAAATCAGCAGTGCTTCAAACATTGATGATTTTTTGATGATGAATGAGGATTATTTTCCTCATTCAAAGAAGGGCACAGGCTGCTGTCTTCCTATGCAATTACCCTTCACAGGGGAAAGCATTCATTATGTTGTTTGCACTGTGATTCACTTTACTGTGAGAGATACCTTGTAAAATTATATCAGAAAGAAGATTTTCAAAGTGGGTTAACCTGCTTTCAATGAATAATCATTGGGGAAAATTAGAATAATGTGGGTAGCCAGTTTTCTTTTATGATTATGGGTTTTGTTTTGTTTTACCTGCCAAATTTTTGTTTATTATTTGTCAAGTGAAAATAAAAAAAGTAGGCTGATAGGAGCAGAAGTGATCACTGCCATGCAAAATTATTAGTTGGAACTGGTTTTAAGAACTGGATGCTAAGAATCTGAGCAAACCCGCAGAACTTCTAGCAAATAAGGTTGTAATATTTGGGGGAGCAGGTCCTTCTAGGATTTAGATATGTTGTTGCATTGAACAAAGCCCCTTGAAAATGGCCGCCATCCACATTCGTAAATGTTTTCTTTATCCTTTTGCTCATTTTCTAGTCTTTCTCTGGCTCTGTTGATCTCAGTATATTCATTTGGCCAAATAACGGCCATAAAACAGTAAGTTTTCGCTTGGGAGGGTTTTTGCTCACCTTGCTTTCTATCACTTTATATGTTTTCTCATGCTAACCTGAGCCTTTCATATATTTTTTTAAAATAAAAGTTTTAGTGGGGACTTTTTATATCATAGTCATTTTGGGATTTGATTCCACTCCATGCAAGCCTTACTTTATAACAAAGAAAAAAGTTAAGCAAACTCAACCTATACAGTGACCCTTCCAAAAGTATTACGCATGATCCAGCACCCATAATCTTACTACTCCAATTACTACTCCAAAAGTTTATTTCTTCTAATTCCTCAACAACCAAGATTGGTAATTATAATTAAACAGCATTTGGGCTTTGTTTGCATGTCTTTTCCTTTACGCTGTCATCATCATTGCTTATATTGTTTTTCTGCTTTTGAAATATTTTGCCTTATTTTCACAGAAGTTCCCATGTTTATTTGAATTCCCTATATATATCATTTCTTGCAGCACAATACTATTCCAAGTCTTATGCTTTTAATGTATTTTCACTCCACAGAAGTGAGAGGTAGTCTGAAAAGTACTTTGGGGCTTCAGCCTGCATGCCTGTACTAATCATAGCATACAGTGCTTTATATCTCTTCAGTATAAGCAGCATAGGTTCTGTGATTTCATCAGTGTAGGTAATACCCCTCTGTGACATATAGTAGATGACCATTTAGAGTTCTCTACCAAAAATGCGTCTTTCTTCTGCACCAGCCTGGTGATGAGCCTCTCTGACCTCAATGAGGTTGTTCCTTGGAGATCTGATAGCCAGTCTATCCCCAGACCTGTGCACTAAAATTTTCATCTCAGACAGCTTCTGTTCTACATGTGTAGCCTTTGAGAATCTAAAGTTACCACTGCTCCATAATGTAACATCATATTGGTGACATTGAATAGAATTTACACTTTCCATGTTGTTCATAGGATCATAGATTAGAGCTCAGAAGGTTGTTAGAAATCATTTAGTTTAACCCCCTCATTTTAGATAAGGAAACAGAGGCATGGAAAGATCAAATGACTTATCTCCAGATAATTCTTAATTATCTTAATAAAGATAATTAATCCTTAATTAAGGATTCCCTTAATTCTATCTTGTGCCTTCCCTCTGTTAATTATTTCTATTTTATCCTATATATCATCTGCTTGTATATGGTTAGCTTGTTGTCTTCCCTATTACACTGAAATCCTTCAAACCAGAGACGTCTTTTGCCTTTCTTTGTATCCTCAGCATCTAGAACTGTGCTCTGCACATAGTAGGTGCTTTTAAAATGTTTATTAACTGATGTCGCCCAAGATCACATTTGTGGCAAGTTAGCAGAACCAGGATTCAAATCAAGATCTCTGACTCCAGATTCATCAGTCTTTCCATTTCATTACCTCTTGGTTCTTAATAAAGATTTGTTGAATTGAATTAAGTAGCTTTGTCTAGAGACCTTTGTCTAGAGATTTCTAACACTAGCTGTGTAATTATGGGCCATTCACTGAGCCTCAGTTTCCTCTGCAAAATGAGAGTAATTAGTGAGTTTCTTATGACTTACCTAATTTTTTTTCTACAACACACCCAAGAAATTTTTAATTAACATCTGAAAGTAAAGGAGATGCAAGCATTGGCTCTCATAGCAACAGATACCCTGATCATGGCTCATCTTTCAGCATTTCTAACTGAAAAAGTGACATTATTTTTATACTTTGTAGTATTTTTATTTCCTTTTGTTCATTTATCCCCCAGGGAGAAGTGATCTTTCCATCTTATAAACTCTCGTAGCACCATTTTTTGTACTTTTAAGGGCTTGGGCTTGGCAAGTGGGACCAGGTCAATGGTAGGTGGCAGGCCTCAAGGCAGGGCACGTAAACCTAAGGGATAAAAAGGCCTAAACTTTTGGAAAGCTACTTGGGTTTCAGAAGAGTTCCTGCAGTTCAGATCCAGATCCCTACATTTCGGGAACAAGATCAAGACACAAGCATTTAAAGTCCCTATTATGTACTCAGCATTGTTAGTGCTGGTTATACAAAGGCTTTTTTATTAAACAGTCTTGACTATTAAGGGACTTTATTGGAGGATGTACACACTTAACTATATGCAAAGCATGTGCAAAATAAATATAAGGTAATTTGATGGAAAGGAGCACTAGCATCTGGGAGAATCAAGAGGGGCCTTGTGTAGGAGGTAGCATTTAATCTGAGCTTTGAAGGAAAGTAGAGAGTAATAAACAGAGGTGAGGAGAGAGGGCATTTCAGGAATAGAGTACAAAGATGTGGCAGTGGGAGATGGAATACTGGGTTTGAGGGATAGGAAAGTCTGATTTGACCAGATTGGGTAGACCTTGAATGCTGTAAAGATAGGGTGGTTATTTAAATAAGGGTAAAAGATAGGTTGGAACCAGATCATGGAGGAACCTCAATGTTGAAGTGAGTGATTTGTGTTTTATCCTATAGAGAATATAAAGATTTTTGAGCACAGGGAACAAAGAATGTTTGGATAGCCATGTGAAGGGCAGATTATAGCTTGGTAAATAAGTGAAGGGGAATAATACATAGTGAAGCTGGAAAGGCATTTTGGAGCCAGGTTGTGAAGAACTTTAAATGCCAAACAGAAGAGTTTATATATGGTAATAGGGAACCATTGGAGCAGAGGGTTGAAATTATTAGATGTTCTTGGTCACAAGAAAGGACACTGGATAAGCATAAATTAGCATCCTAGAGAAATCAGCTTCAGGTAACTAAAGCTTATGGATTATACAGATGTTCTTTAAAAAAAAATTTTTTTATATGACTATTTTTCTAAAATGTATCATTACATAGTTTATATGAACATTCTTAAGTCTGCTAGATGCCTGCCTAGCCATCCACTAGATGGCATGCTTGATCATTTCTATAGAGCTGAATGTAGCATTCATCTCTCCAATCCAATTCAATGAACCCCTAACAAGCATGTACTGTGTGTAAAGGCATTGACATATAAAGATGAACAACAAACAATGGCTTCTCTTAAGGACCTTATGTAGTCTAACAGGAGGGATTTGATCTATACAGAA
This sequence comes from Potorous gilbertii, assembly GCA_028658325.1. Classification (NCBI taxonomy): domain Eukaryota; kingdom Metazoa; phylum Chordata; class Mammalia; order Diprotodontia; family Potoroidae; genus Potorous; species Potorous gilbertii. The sequence continues at coordinate 538,007,415 of CM053770.1, forward strand.
ATAACTATGATACAAGATAGAATGTGATAGGAGCAAAGTCCTCTAGGAAAGTTGTCAAGGAAATGTTGCCCCACTGTCAATGGAGGCGATATCAGGGAAAAATAGCTTTTTGGAGGAGCTAGCAACTGAGTTAAAGCTTGAAGGAGAAGGATTTAAATAGGAGAAAGAGGAAAGATGGACCCTCTTTGGGTACCTTATATGAAAGCATAAAGTTACAGAGGATAGGCAACTTGATGGGTTGGGATCTGCATCTTTTGGAGGGCACTTCCAAATAAGTGAGATCACAGACCCACTGGAGTGACCCCAATTTTATAGATAGGGACAATGAAGAGAAATGAAGTGACTTGCCTGTGGTTGCACAGCTCATTTGGTGTCAGAGTTGGGGCTTGAACCTGGGTCTTCTGATGCCAGCTCTACTGCTAAGTTGGACCTCAAAACTGAGCTGAATCTCGGAGAACTTGCCTTTATTCTCTGACTTTTCTCCTTTATTTGAGTAGGGGTATTTAAATATCTCAGGAGCCATTACCAAACAATGGGAATTTGCTTAGCCCTATAACTAGAAAACCAGGAGCTGTCAGTCATTTAGCTGATTACTTTTCCAAACCTAGATCCTATACTTAAGACATGTGACTAAAAAGCATTGGGACTTGATTTTTAAAGAAACAGACCAGAAAGCATGCATCTAAGTCAGGTGGGGAACTTGCAGCTGGAGGGCCACACATGACCTTAAAGCTACAGGTTCCCTACCCCTGATCTAAGTGAATATTTCCTTCCAAAGTAAATGGAACTTTTTTTCTTCCAAGGAAGTTGTCTACCTGTACAATGTGACAGTAGAAAGACACTAGATTTGGAGTTAGACCTGAATTCAAATTCTGATTCAGTTTCTTAATAACTGAATGACTTTGGGCTAGTTACTTAATTTCCCTTGACCTCAGTCTCCTCATCTATAAAATAAGCCTCTTAAAACTAGTTCTTTTTGTGTCCTCTAATTTCTGAATCTCTGATCTCATTTGTAGAATTCCTATTTAGGAATTGCCTTTTAGGTCTTTTTATGAGCCACATAAAATCAGTCTCATTACTTTATGATGGTGGCTCGTATGTAATTTTGTTGTGCAGTAAAATGCCTCCATCCATATACCTTGTAAAATCTCTAGACTTCTCTCAAAGACTTTTTTTTTTTCCATTTTCAGGCTCATTTTTCTGTTCTGGATGATTGAGGCCGCTAGAAATTTGACTTCTGCATACATGAAATGCTGCTGTAATTATTAAATATTTTTGTTACAACTCATAAATATGAACTCAATTGGATAAGTATTAACATGATCAGGTGTTGAGATCAGAACTTTCTGATGATATGATAGCTATCTAAGTAGTCCTTTTTCCATTCTTAAACAAAATTGCAAGCATTTATTCTCTCTCCCCAGCTCCCACTCCCCCGTTAAATACACAAACTATTTTAGTATATATATACATATATATATATTTTTATATATGTATATGTGTGTGTGTGTACATATATATATATATATATATATATATATATGTACACACACACACACACACACACACACACACACACACATACAGTCAGGTAAAGCAAATTCATTCCCTGGCCCTCTCCAAAAATGTATGTCTCATTCTGCTTTTTGAGTCTATTCCCTATCAGGAGGTAGGTAACATGCTCCATCTTTGGTCCTCTGGAATCATGCTTTGCCAGTGCATGCATGGATCAGAGTTCTCAAGTCTTTCAAAGTTGTTTTTCTTTATAGTGTTGTTGTAATTGTAATAAAATGTCTTCTTGTTGCTGCTTACTTTACTCTCCAAGGCTTTCTCAGAGTTGTAATAAATACAGAGATAATATCCCTTTTTGTTACCATTATTTGATAGAGTTCTAGAAATGTTCATGATCATATGTCAAGAGGAAAAGTTAAAAGCAAACATTGGCAATTACGAGATGATTTATGTCTTTTTACGGATACCTGATGGTTTGGAAGGAAGGATCACCTAGGTCTTACTATTACCACCATTTTTTAGCCAAGGAAGGAGAAGCAGACAGAGGTTAAATGACTTGCCCAGGGTCACAGAGCTTGTAAGTGTCTTAGGTTATGTTTAAGCATAGGTCTTCCTGACTCTGGCCCTGTGCCCCTTCTACTCTATCACCTAGCTGCCTCTAAAAACATCAAATAATCAGCAAAGAAATAGTTTGCTACAGTAGCTTCAGTTAAGTAGCAGAATGCAAAATAATTCTCCCGAAACCATTAGCATTTTTGTCTGTTACGTTATATACATTGCCTAATTATAAAAGGTCATGTCATTGAAATAAAAGTGGAGGAAAATGGAAGAGAATAACTTTCACAACTATAACTGGGAGAGAATTTTTAACCAACCAAGGGATAAAGATGACATAAAAGATAGGACAATTTGGGTTGGATAAAATTGAGAAACTTCTGCACAAACAAAATGGACATCTAGGACAAATAGAGGTACTGTTGATTAGTAAGAAAATCTTTCATCAAATATCTGGTAATGGTCTGATATCCAAGACAGAGAATTAACACACACATAGAGGCCAAGAGCTATTCTTCAATAGATCTCCTGTAGGAAATGGAGTATTAAAAAAGAATTTTAAACTGTTAACAAACATATGAAAGATTACTCCGGATAATATGACAAATGCAAATTAACACAACTCCAATCTTTTGCTTCATTACCAGAAAATTGGCAAAGATGGCCAAAAAAATGGAAATAATCAGTATCAGAGTAGCTTCAAGAATATGAGCATGATCAACATTTTAGTCAAACTGACCTTCTTGCTATACCACAATCAGGATACTTCATCTCTCATCTCAGTGCCATTGTACTGCTATGTCATGCGCACCTCTCAGAGCCCCTCATTTCCTTCAAAGCTAAACTCAGTGACCACCTTTTGCATGATGACCCTTTCCTAGGACTAGTATCTCTCCTCACTCCAATTCCCTTCTACATAAAGAAAATCAGACTGTCTTAATTTTGTATGTGTGTAATGTGTACATGTTGTTTCAAGCAATAAAATGTAAGCCATATGAGGGGAAGGCATGTGTCATTTTCATTTTTGTATGTCAGCACCTTGCCCAATGCCTGATACACGATAGAGAGATTAGACCTGGACATAAGGGTCTGAAAGTAATCTGCCTGGTATGAACCCTTTGAGAGCTGATGAAATCATTGAGAAGGTATAGGGTTAGAAGAGAAGAGTCCCAGGATGGAGCCTTAGAGTACAAGCACAGAGGTTGGGGTGTGGATGATGATCCAGCAAAGGATCATGGGATCATAGATCTAGAGCTGAAAGAGACCTCAAAAGTCCTCTACTCCAACCCTCTTGTTTTACACATAAGGTAACTGAGATCCAGGAGTTCTTCAGTCACATGTTACAAGCAGCATGGGTAAGAATGGTCCTTTGTTTCTGGAATCAGTGTAATTTTCCATTATAGTGGAAAATTTGGCTCTGAAAAGTGGTCAAATAGTATAACAGCTCACTTTGAGTGGAAGGATGGTGGAACTTCAGAGTTGTTTGCATTTGCATCTCACTTATGATTCATGACTTAGAACAATCTTTTCCTGTTATTGTTGGTGGTTTTATACTTTTGCAGAGAGATTTCTAGGTCCCAATACTAATTATCATCATTAAATAGAGCTTAATACCTGTTAGTGTTTGGATCTCCTTACTTCACTCTATCAGTTAACATAGATGGCTTTTCTCAAGTTCTCATATGTCATCTTTTATAACATAATACTATTCCAATGCACGAACACAGCTTAATCTGTTCAGCCATTTCCCTAATTAATGGAAAACCATTTTGTTTCTAGTCTCTGCTACCATAAAGATTTCTGCTATGAATATATATGGGGGGAGAGGGAGCTTTACTTTCGGTCTTTAACCTTCTTGGAATATATACCCCGATGGGGTATTGGAGTGTGAATGGGCACAACAAGTTAGTGACTTTTCTTATAATTATGGATTGTGTTCCAGAATTGTTGGACCAGTTCAGAACCCTGCCACCCATTATTTACTGTGCCTGTCTTTGGGCAGTTCCTTCAACATTGACTGTTTTCTTTTATCATCTTTGCCACTCTGAGGGGAAAGTGTGTTGTGGAACCTTGGAGCTATTTTAATATGCATTTCATTTATGATTAGTGACTTAGAATGATCACATGGTTGTTGGTGGTTTTTCATTTTTTCTTAGAAAAATGTGCTCTCATATCCTTTGACCACTTGTCCACTGGGGAAATCAATATCTTTTTTTCCCCAACTTGAATCCAAATAAGATTCGTAGGTAGACTGTAGGAGTCCTTGTATTCTGATGATAGAGTCTTACTTTTTGTCAGTAACATAAAGGATCTGTAATTTCCACAATTTAAGTATTCCCTTCACTGATTTCGTTCACTACCCCCTGCCGTGCAACAGCTTAGTAGATAATCTAAAGAATTTATCTGTCCAGAGTCTGATGAGAAGTCTATCCAGCTCCTCTAGGTGGTCCTCAGTTGATGTTAGGGAAGTCACTGGGCCCCTAATAAATAATCTTTCTACCTCTGAAGGACACACTTTTTACTCTGCTAGCATAGACTTTGAAAATTCAGAAAATTGGATACCATGATGAGGCTTTCTGCAAGGACCTTAAGAACAGTGCCAATCAGTGACTTATTTGAAATGAGTGTTATCAAGTTCAGAAAGGGGGAAGTTGAGGTCCCCCACTAGTATAGTTTTGCTGTCTATTTTTTCCTGTAACTCCCTTAACTTCTCTAAGAATTTGGATGCTATAGCACTTGGAGCATATATGTTTAATAATGATATTGCTTTGTTATCTGTGGTGCCTTTTAGCAGGATATAATTTCCTTCCTTATCTCTTTTGATTAGATCTATTTCTGTTTTGCTTTACTTGAGATTAGGATTGCTACCCCTCCTTTTTTTACATCAGCTGAAGCACAATATATTCTCCTCCAACCTTTTACCTTTACTCTGTATCTCCCTGTTTGAAATGTGTTTCTTGTAAATAATGTGTTATTGGATTATAGTTTTTAATCCATCTGCTGCCTCCGTTTTATGAGAGAGTTCATCCCATTCACATTTACAGTTATGATTACTCTCCATTTCTTTCCTTCCATCCTGTTCCCCCATTTATGCTTTTAGTTCTCCCTTCTCCCTTCCCCTCCACAATAGTTTTAATTTTTGAGCACTGCCTCCCTCAGTCTTCCTCCTTTTTACTCACCTTTTCCCTTACCACTTCTTCCCTCCCTTTCAGTGTCTACTTTTCTTTCCCCATTCCCCTCCTACTACCTAGAGAGCTTTTTAGATTTCTATACTTAACTGAGTTTTGTTGTTCCCTCAAATCAAATGAGAGTAAATCTCAAACAATTCTCATCTCCCTCCCCTCTTTTACTCTACTGTGATAGGTTTTTGTGCCTCTTCCTGTGATGTCATTTATGTTTTTCTGCCTCCTCCTTTTCACATCTCCCCTTACAATCCATTCGTACCCTTAAATCAGATTTTTATCATCACATCATTGACTTTATATCCATTCCCTCTGGCTATGTATATCTCTTTTATATTTCCTAGTAAATATACAGTTCTCAAAATTAGCAAGTATCATCTTCCTTTATAGGGATGTAAACAGTTCGCCCATATTGAATAACAAGTTTTTTTCCCCTCTTGAGACTTGTGTTTGAAGACTGAATTTTCTATTGAGCTCTGGTCTTTTCATCACAAAGGTCTGGAAATCCCTTATTTCATTGAATGTCCATCTCCTTGCTTTAAATATTATGCTCACTTTTCCTGGTTGTAGACCCAGCTTCTTTGCCTTATGTAACATATTCCTATCCCTCCAGTCTTCAAAAAGAGAAATGAGCATGATTCTAGACAGAATTCCCAAATGACAACCACATGTTTTATTGTGTTTTACTTGGGAGTCTCATTACAGAAGCTGCCAGAGGGGCTTATCTATTTTTAGTAGTTAACCACTGGTTTGTGAATGTTTGCATCCAAAGTGAAGTTATGGCTAATTTAATCTTCTACTTGGGATTGTTGTTATCTCTTCCAGCTGTGATCACATAGGGTAAGGACAGTAAGAATACAGTAGAAATTTATATGTATATTGGTAATATACAAATGCTCCTTTAATAAATCATATGTAGAGAATTTTTGTTTTTCCCTAGCCATCCCTCTCATTTTTACTGATAAGGCAACTGAGAGGCATAGCGATAAAGTACCTTGCATATGGCACACAGCTATTAGGAATAGAACCTAGTCACTATGTGTTGGTTCATGTTAAGTAACTACTTAGGCTATAGATATTTTAAAATATATAAACATAATATAAGCTAGCCAAATAATGCAACATATTTATTCTAATTAAGTTTTTCAGGGTAAGATTTTATAAAAAAGGGAAGTTTGACTTGGTTTGGCCCAAGAAGTAGACTTAAAGATAGAGGTGATGGCCTATTTTTAAAATCTGGATGAAAATAAATATTGGATTTTTGTTGTTATTGTAGTTATTGTTGTTTACATATCCCTGGACAGTCTATTTAGAAATATCCAGATATTTATTTTGCAGATTTCATCTAGATTCTCTTTCTCTCTGCCTCTCTTTCTCATAATCTGTTTTAGAGGTTTATTGTTATTCCACAATTCTAAATATTTGGCCATGGGAAACCAGTACATATTTTTCTACATTAGCTGACTTTAAAAAAAAAAGCTTTTGATCTATAATTTTTTTCTCTGAATGTGTATGTTTTAATTAAAACTAATATACAAACATTTTATCTATGTTGCACATGATAGTTATTACTTTGAGAATCTTTCTTGCCTGCTGCTCATTATACAGGTGGATATTCTGTTCTCAGCATTAAGAGGAAGGATTGAAATTGCTGTGAACTGTAGCATTCTGCCAATCACTTGTCTATACATAGCCGAGCATTCTTATTTGCAAATCACATCGTTAAGACTTCATTTTACATGATTTTCCTTCCCCCCTCCTTAACATTTCTTATTAGATATTTTTCAAGAGAAATCAAATTTCTGCTTGAAAATGATTTTTTTTTTTTTTTGGAATGCGAAAAGTACTTGATGAAGCAAAATCTGGTATTTGCAGTATTAGACTTTTGTTTTCTCTTGAGACTGTGAGGAACAACACTTAATTAATCTTCCTTCTTTTTTCAAGGAGCTTTGTTTTTCTTTTCAGATAGAATGTGTCCCATTTATCTTAAGATTTGTTCTGCATCCTAAAATATTTGCAAATGAATTCTACGAAAATGACTATCGAATTAAAGTTTCTGCCATATCTTTTAAGCTAATGAATTCATATTAACTTTCCCACTTCTTTGCTATCATAGTCTCTGATATAGTGTGATATAATGATACTGAACCCAGTACCAAGAGATAGCCCTAAGCTGTAGTCCCGATTCTGTCACTAACCTATTTGATGACCTAGAACAAATCATTTACTTACTTCCCTTCACCTCAGTTTCTTCAGTTAAAAAAAAAAAGACTTTTATTGATGCCTTTTATTTTTGTATAATCTACATTTCGTCCCAGTATCCCACCTAATACCCTTTTCCAGACATCCATTATTATAAAGAATTTTTTAAAGGGAAAAAAAATTAAAAATCAGCAAAACCAATTGGTGCATTGAAACAGTTTGACATTAGAGTAATGTTCCACGCTGTCAGAGTCCCACTGTTGCCAAGAAGCCCAGGCTGACATCTTCTTATGGCTCTTCTTTGGTGCCAAACTTGGTCTTTTTCATTTGTGAAGATGTAGTTTCATTTGCTTTTTAATGCTTGTTCTTTCCATTTACATTGTGGTAGTCATTGTATCTATTGCTTTTCTGGCTCTATTTCACTTTGTGCCAGTTCGTAAAAGTCTTTCCATGTGATTCCCTGTTGTTTGTGTATTTCTTACTGCATAGCAAGGTTCCGTTACAGTCAGAATTATGCTTGTGTAGATCCTACCAGGAATCACTTTCCAAACAATGAAGCCAAGACCTTCCAGGTCTCATCATCAGCCCTGCAGTTGGAATTCTTACTTATGTGTTGTGTCCCCCACTTACGACATGTCTCCCTTGAGGGATAGATTGTCTTCCATTTCTATTTGTATTTCTGTCATTTAAGAAAGCGACTGGCACATACTAAGCACTTCCATCCCATGCAAATGTAGAGACAACTAGGACTTAATCTTAGTTACCATTTTGCTTTCCTGACTAAAACTCTTTTAATTCCTTCTTTCCCACCATCCTACATCCAAGTCAGCACCCCAGGTGCTGGATCAACCCTCAGGTCTTGTTGCTTGGTTTAGAAAAGGCTACTAGGTATGTATGACAGCCCTTTTTAGAATTTCATGGCCCAAACTTTGCTTCTGGAAACCCCAGCGTTGTGAAAAGCAATCCTTTCTGTCTTCCCCTCAATGTCCTATCAGTCTTTCAGAGGCCTCAGGCCTGCTAGGGTCAAGTGCTCACCTTCTTTGCCTCCCATGTACAGGTTTATCTGCTTTAATGGAAAGACTATGTGATGAGGGGTCAGGAGATCCAGGTTCTCCTCCTTACTTTGTCCTTGACTAACCAGATTACCTTCATCTCAGGGTCTCAGTGCTTTCCGTAAAATGAGATGATTTTTAAAAATCTTTCTATGGTCTAGATTCAAAGGATTCTTTTCGTTGCAGAATTTTTCATAGTTAATTAGGTTTTTCATAATGTTGTTGTGGTTATTCTGCTTATCACTTGGAGTTTATTTAGTACCTGGATCATTGAATAGCATCAATGGCAGATCCATCAGTGGCTACATTGAGATGCTTCAGATATACAAATGGAAGGCATTTTATCTAATAAATCTCAGTTGGATTCTTGCACTTTGGGCAGATTTAGTTGAGGCACAAAAGAGGTGGCATTCTAGCAAACAGAAAGGTTGTTCTTGCAATAATACAACCACAGGCAACATATCTCTAAACTCTGATGCATCCCTTTACCTCGTTCCTCATCCTCTCCCATCAGCCATTTTCCCCTATTCATCCTTGTGGGAATAAGGGCTTTCAGATAATCTTTGGGGTATGAGGAAACTGCTGCTCCACAAAGAAAGGATGTCCGTGTTGGTGCCTGGAACAAAGCCAACCTACTCTAATCTTAGTTCTGAAGATTATTGATTGCTTTTTTTTACTTAAAAAAAATAAAGGAAAAAAAGATGCGCTGAAATAACAGCTTGTACCTCAGCAGGTGTCCAAAGATATTGCTTATATATCCAGCTAGACACACACACACATACACACACAATATTACTGAGTGATGATGTGCTAAAGTCTTAGGGGTTCTGCTGAGCTGAAGTGGGTTGCGTCTCAACCTTATCTGAGAGAAAGTTGAAAATGGGGGTGTTGGGGATGACAGTTTTGAGTTGGCCTTGGATTTTTTAAGCCTGCCCTTTTGTAGAGCTATTCCTGACCTTAAACATCACTATTTAACTTCCAGTGTGAAAACGAACATTTAAGTTTTAAACAGACCATGCTTTCGTAGTTGGAAAATTGCCAAGGATATCTGACAGCCTAGCAGATCCTGATGCATACCGAAGATGTGTTGGACATTCAAGTTCAACATCCTTGTACTTTGTAGTAGGACCAGTTTTTGCAAATAATAGAGAATTTTAGAGACGTTTAATTACATTGGGAAGACAAAGAATGGGAATGATAAATTGAAACAGAGTAGGTCTGTGGATTTGTAGTAGTCATTCATTTCTTTCTGTGGAAAACAGTCCTACCTCATGGGACACTGGTTGTCCGTTAACTAACAAATGATCCACATACTTTAGGGAAACAACTAAAGGAATCCTCCTGTAAAAGAAAATATCATACTGTTTTTGATTAAAACTACATAACACCCAAGGGCTACAACCAATTCTAAGAATCTCTCTAGAGAAACATTTCATGATATTAGAATAAAATTAACCTATGTGACATTTTATATTGTCCTATATTTAAGAAGAAAAGTTGATGTTTGTATGGGTAATTACTCATTCCTCACATCATTGTGTTGTAACAAAATAAAAACATTAAATATATAAACAGATACAATTTTAATTCTTTCATTATCCTGGGGAAAAATTACAAAGCAGGTGGAGATGAATGCATGATCAGTACAGGGTATGAAAGAAATTTTTCTACAGTCTTTACCAGTAATATCAAACTCAAATAAAGTGGGTCCTGTAGCCACATACTGATCTAGAGAACCCCAATTAACATCTTTATTGTATTGTATTTTTATTTATTTTGTTCAGTGTTTCTCAATTATATTTTAATCTGATTGGGCTGTACTTAGGATTGTGTGGCCAGTAGGCAATGAGTTTCATACCCCTGGTCTATACCATCTCTAGCCAATGAGTGAGAATTGAGCATTTATCTGTTTTCTAGCACTGAAATGTACAAAAGTTCTGTGAGTATCCTGACAGCTAACTTGTATGAGGACCAACTCTTTCCCTAAGATTGACTTTAAAGAATTGTACGTGTGATACCAGTGAAACTGGAATAGCTAGCTCAGGGTGATTTGCATCCTTCCGTCCTAGGGATTTGTACAGAAAGAGATTTCGTTCACACTTCCCAAATGTTAAAGGCACTCACTGAAATGCCAGAGCCCAAAATATATCAAGCATATATGCCATCCATCCGTCCACAAGCATATACACATGTACATATGTGTGTGTGTGTTTGTACCAAATGTACCCAGTGACTTTATGCAAAGGCAAAGTCTAATTTAGGGCAATGATTTGAATCATTTGGTGGCTGATGATTTGTTTTCCAATTTTTCTCTTTTAGGAAAAACTGTTGAGATAATTTCTTCAGGATCATCAGCGAGGTCCTCATAGACATTAAATCCAAAGGATACCATGATGACAGGCATGAATGGAAATAACTCTGAAACAACAGCATTCAGTCAAGTTGCAATGTAATTTTTGCATTAAAATTTGTTGTCTTTCTTAAACGAATATAGCCTGAATTAAAGTGGTGTTTTCTTTTTTCCATCTAGTCACTCTAGTCATAATCTCATAAATTAGTGTGTGTCACTGCCAAATTCTGCATCATTTTAAAGTCATTTGTTTGAATACATTTGACATACTGGGTATGTGACCCTGGGCAAGTCACTTAACATCTCAGTGTTGTAGGCATTTCTCTAATACTGTAAGTTGCTGAGAAGGTATTGACCTGCATTGGTAAAGGAAATTTGCTCATCTGAGAGTTCCTTATACCATTGAAATCACAGGTTCAAACCCTGTCCCTGTTCCTTTCAGTATTTTAATAAGAATTATAATTCAGTAAATATTGCAGTTTCTATTTTGACAAACAGATAAAAGAGAGATGGTATATGGTAATACGAGAACAATAAAGCACTCTCCCACTATTATTGGTAATAAGTATTATTAACAGTTAATTAGCACTTACATGATTAAATTATTAGTTGCTATTATTAGCTACTATATAATTTGTTAACAACAGTAAAATGGTAAAGTATATTATTGATTACAATTATTTTTAAGTTATTGACAATTAGACAGTTAGTTACTATTATTAGCTGCTATCATTTGTTAACAGTAAAATAGCAAAGCATTCTACTACTATTATAACAATTATTAAGTTATTAATTAGCAATTGCTGTCATTAGTTGCTGTTATTAGTTACTCTAATTTGTTAATAGTAATTAGTCAGTGATAGCAATAACTACTTATGTTTTTATAGCACTTTACAGTTAACGTCACTAGATCATTGCCTGTCATAAACAGTGGGTTGTTTCATAATAAAATCCCACTATAATATTATATAGTAGTAATGACCATAGTAAAATAATAAAAAGTCTATACTAAAGCTCTAGTGGACGTTCTAATGTATAGCCTTCATTCTACCATAGCATGTAGAGTCACATTTTAATAAGAAGCCCCAGTATTTTTTATATTGAGTGTAGTATCATAGAATTTGGAATCAGGAAACCTGGATTTGAATACCATCTTTGCTGTTTACCACCTCTGTGACCTTACGCAAGTCACCAAAGCCCCCAAGGCCTGTTTCCTCTTCTGTAAAATTAGAGGATTCAGACTTGTGGCCCCTAAGATCCCTTTCAGCATTATAAACTCTTGCTATAACAAAACAGAATCTGAGATACAAACCAGTTCTGCACAGACTCCTTTCATCCTTCACTTCCCTATTCTCCTCAACTGTTCATAGCCTATACCTTGGCATCCAAAGTGCCTGGTGACGGTACAGATTCCTGGCCCACCCTCTCCACTTCAAGAACCTTCTTGCAGCATAGATACCTCCAGCACAGTCTCAGTGACTCATAGAATAAGAAATTCCTCTCCCCCCCAAAAAAACCCCAAACATAGGCAGTCATTTTTTAAAAGACCATTCCCTTCCTTGCAATTTTAGTATGTAGTTTAAAAAGATATAGGCTTTATGTATTTATTTTGTTTCGTTTTCAAGTAGTCTACCCAGTGGTCTTAGTGTCAGAACTGTGGCCTTATACATGTCACTTAACCTCCAAAGCCCCAACTTCCTCATCTATAAAATAACAACCATACTTGTACTTCTGACAAGTTAGCTTCTGATTTGTAAGCTTTATGTCAGTGACATTATCTGACATCAGAAATTAGGTTTAAAAAAAAGAGAAAGAAAGAAAACTCTTTCATTGTACATAATGAGCTCTGTGATTCAGAGTAGATTTAATTTTCCAAAGCAAATTGAAACTATCTTCTGATTTATTTGAAGATAATTATGGAAATCCAATTGATAGGAGCTTTGCACTTGTATATGAACTGAAACATTTCTTATTAAATGTCCTTATTCCACCCAGTTCTACTCCATTTTTGCACTTCTGTGGGGGCAGGTAGCCTTGAGTCTTTCATCTGGCTTTATTCAAATTCTTTTTTGTAGCTTTGAGACTCTTATGAAGTATTTTGGGAGTGAGCATATGTCCAGCTTCATAATTTTATAAAACATAGTTAGTTCTTTGAAGGCTCACTTGTTTTCTCCTTTTTGAGACTGAGTCTTTCCTATCTCATCCAGGCTAGAGATGCAGTAGCCACTTATGGGCCTCACCTCACTACTGATCAGAATGGGAGTTTTTGACCTGCTCTGTTTATGACATGTACCATTTTCCCTTCTTATTAGACAGTCCCTCAATCTTGGGGGCTTGCCATATTGGTACCTGAATTATTGTGGACACCCAATCTTCTTCAGCCTATTTAAAATGAATACTTTGTACTTTAAAATCTTCTATTCATGAGCATATTTGCATTATGCCAGCTTTAAGTGGAGATCATATTTATGTTATGTTTTAACTAGCCATCAATCTACTTTTTAATTACATTTGATGACATTGAAATATTTCTTTTTAATTCCTAAACTCAATTAAAATCAGTTCTTCTAATTAGTTCTTCAGTAAACCTATATAAATCATAACTTGTTAAAAATTGATTTAATCCTAAGGTTCTGACATTTTAGTTATTTTAATGAGATATTTAAAATATAGCCATGGAAGTCTATGGATTCTAAAGTATGACCGCATTATGAAAACTAGTTGCAAGCATGTCCTGATGATTTAAGTATTGACTGAATTTAAGAATGTGAATTAACAGTTAACTCAAAAGGGTGTCTGTATTGGTCTCTAGGCTGATCTACAAGTGTTAATTTATTTTTTCCTAGGGACCCTGCATTTCAGATGATAACGGTTACCAAGGAAATCGGTTTAGGCCTGAATATTGTGGGAGGAATTAACCGGAATGAAGGGCCCTTGGTATATATTCAGGAAATAATTGCTGGAGGAGACTGCCATAAGGTAAAAATATAACAGAAAAAAATAATAATCTGTGTTCATTTTCTTTTCATCAATTAGTAGTATTAACTGAGTATCTTCTGTGTTTAGAGGACTGTATTAGGTACTATTACAGGTACAAGGTAATTAGAAGTTACAGTCCTGCCCCAATGCTGTTTTTTATGAAATGTATAGAGCAGGGTTGCTTCATAAAGCTCATAAGTTCTATGTTCTTGTGGCGTTTTGTGGTATGATAAAGTGATTCCTTAACAATACACGAGCATTTTGTCCATAATTATTTCTAGGTAATCACCGTATCATATGTTAGGCCTGACTTAGTCTGGTTTGGCATTCCAGGTTAAAGATTGCACTTGGAGAATATTTAGCAGTTGACAATAGAAATTTTATTTAGCTATGGCATGAAAAGATACTCAAAAGGGCCATAGCTCTTGGCTCAAATAACCTTTCCTTTCCCCCAACCTCATGTCCTCACCCCCAAAACACATCTGGTCACCTGGGCAGGGTGTGTTAAGTTGCTGGCCATGGGATAGCCATCAAGTCTGAAAGAATTAGCCTTGACTCTTTTTATGATGGGAGTTCCTGGTAGATATTTGTTCCTCCTACAACCAGGATTTTTGAAAAAAAAGACAATGTTTGCATTGGTTGATTTTTGACATGCTTTTGGGATATAACATTTGTTTAGCTGTCAATTTTAATTGTTTTATCAACTTAGTCTTCTTTTCAGGGAGAAAGGAAAATCCCACCAACCTAAGTTTCCAAAAGAATAGCAATGGTTGCTATCATTTTGTGGCTGCTCAGTTTCTCAGTCATGTTTGAAGTGATCCCACCCATCATGTCTAAAGCAAAGAGTACCATCTGTAGTGATAAGCCCTGGATTGGAAGTCAGGGAGGCTTAAATTCGCCACTGACTGGCTGTATAAATTTTATCAAATTACACAGCCTCTCTGTACTTTTGTTTCCTTCTCTGTAAAAGTAGAGGATTACACTAGAGTGTTCATAAGCCTATTCCAGGTCTTAGATTCATGATGCAATTTTGGTCTTTTGGAGGTGGAAATTCATGCGTGCTTGTGTGTGTGTGTATGTGTGTGCTCTGTTGCTCCTTTAGATTGTTAGTCTAGTGACATTTTACTTTAGACACACATACACAAACATGCAGAGTTCATAGGTGAATAGAATACCAGAAATAATTTACTGTTATTAATAGATGGCATCCTCATTATGAATTCTGTCATTTGGGGACTAGAGTATACATGCCCTATTTAATTTCAAGATGGGATAATTTTTTTCTAAGTTTGCACACTAAATAAAAATCAATCTTTGAATATATTTGATACAATTATAATTACCAAATCAAAAGAATGTTTAAGTGATGACATTTTACCACTAAAAAGCATGTCAAGTTGTATGTTCCTTTAGATATCACTAAAATAATCTTTCAGATGGAATAGTAAATTTGTGATTGTGACACATGCTCTTTGCTTCTGCTGATTGCAAGATATCTTTAATATGAATAACTAGGTGAGTTATTAGTACATTTTCAAATCTGTCAACAAAACAATTTTGGCCCTAAACAATTAATGGAAACCAGATAACTTGTTTAAAAAAATGTCCATCTGTAGCTGCTCTATGTAGTATGTTTGACTATGGGGACAAATAACAAGTATGAAGCTAGGAGGAATGTATTTCCCAGCAAGTGGACTTGCATTCTTTTTCCATTGACCTTATTTTACAATGTTTCCCAACCTTTTTACTACCAGTTCATTGGAGCAGAGAGTAGATTAAAATTAGTAGTTAGTTCAAAAACAGTATTGGGACGATTCATTGGCCTATGTAGTTGAAGCACTGCAAATTTTAAAAAAGGGTTTTTTTTTCTATTCCTTCTTCATTTCTTCAATTATCTGAAAGATACCTAAAAACGTCCTAAGAATTTATTCAAAGTAAACTATCGAATGTCCTTAAATCCTGCTGGGTTTTGTCTTTCTCTTTTAATTATTTTTTCATTAGTAATGCTGTCCCTTGGGCATGGGGGACACTATTATCGCTGTGTAACGTAGCCTAGCTTTATTATTGTTACACATTTTCTAGGGTTTCTTTCTTCAAATTTCACAGTTTGGTGAGGGGGAGGGGAGGAATTACAGCAATTACCACTAGAGAGCAGCAAAAAGTTATTAATGTTGTTTGTTGCAAGTCTCGCCAGACGGAAGAAAATTGGGGAGAGATGGGAGATAAATGAAGGGTGAAGAAACCTAGAGTACGTTGTTAACAAGAGTGAATCATCATTCCGTATACCCTTGTCAAAAATGAAGACGCTTTCTTAACATCAAAAAATTCTCAAGTTCCACTATGTAATAATTGTAGTTAGTACCCTTTGATTGAAAATAAAACAAACTAGCAAAACATCGAAGAATTTCAGAGCTGATAGGGACCTCGGAGGCCATCTAGTCCAATTCATACCTGAACAAGAATCATCTCTATGACATACATGACCCATGGTCATCCAGCCTTTGAATAAAGGTGACAGAAAGCTATCAAGCATTTAGTAGAAACTCTCAACAAATTTTATGTATTTATAATTTAAAAACACATATAATATATAAATACAATGGAAATAAGTATATAAATATGTAATATATAAAAATATATTTTATGCATTACTAATATTTTATTCACAGAAGTAGAAGGAAAGCTCATCTTTCATTCCCAGAGACTAAAAAACAAATTATTCATCTTATACACAAATGAAGCATCAATAATATAAAGCCACAGGCACAAAATCCATTGTTGATTCATGATATATTTTTGTTGAAGCTAAATAAAGAGCAAAAAGACAATACTTGATGTCCATATGGGTTCTTGGATTCTTTGCAGTAGCTCTTCAAGGCACCCCAAGAGGATCTTTAGCCCACAGGTTGGGAACCACTATTTATTACATTGGCAGCAGTGCAAAGTAGTTTGCTATCATTGAGTGAGCACCTTCTTTTCTTGTTTAGGTGGAATTTCAGAATTAATTTAGGCACTCAGTAAACACTTGATGAATCTAATTGAATGGTCTTGACATCAAAAATCTTCTCTTAGAGAGTTGCTGAAATCATTAAAAGAAAAGTGTATGGGAGAAAAGAACCCAGGCAGAGCCTTGTATTATGATATGGATAATGAGTTAGCAAAGGAAAGTGAGCAATTTTTAGCCAAGTTGGAGGAGAACCAGGAGAATAGTGTCATGAAGATCAGGAAAGAGAGTATCCAGGAGGAGAGAGTTGTCATCAGTGCCAGATACTGTGGAAATATCAAGATGGATGATGACTGTGAAAAGATGATGAAATTTGACCAAAAAAAGGTTTGTTTTCTTTTTTTCAGTGTGATCAGGGGAAAACAAGGATGTCCATAATCACCACTATTTCATACAGTGCTCTAAATGTACAGCAGTAAGAAAAAAAGAAATCTAGGGAATATGAATAGGCAAAGAGGAAATAAAATGCTTGCTTTTTGCAGATGTTGTAGTTTACTGAGAGAACTCTAGAAAATCAACTAAAAACTTAATTAAAACAATAACTTCAGCCTAGTTGCTAGTTATAAAGTAATTGCATTTAAGTTACCAGCATTTGTGTATATTGCCAACACAATCCACCAGGAAAAGGTAGAAAAGAAAATTCCATTTAAAAAATAACTACAGAATACATAAAATACTTGCGAGTCTGCCTGCCAAGACACACACATTATCTATATGAATATAATTAAAAGGTATTCTATAGAAATAAAGACAAATCTAAAATAATTGGAAAGATATTAATTGCTTATGAGTAGGCTGGCCAACTTAATAAAAACTAATAACTACCTAGATTAATTTATTTATTCAGTGCCATATGAACCAAAAAAATTATTTTATATTTTCATTATTAATGAAATAATAATATAATTAAATAATAAAAATAATAATGAAGAAAAGAAAAAAAAATAAAATTCATCTGGAGGAACAAATGGTTTCAAGGAAACCAGTGAAAAACCTTGAAAAGGAAGGAGACCCAGCAATGCTGGATCTCAATCTATAGTATAAAGCAGTAATCATCAAAAATATCTTTGCTGGCTCAGAAATAGAGTTTGATTAGTGGAAAAGATGAGTTACAAAATACAGAGAAGCAATAAACATGGTATACTATTGTTGGTTAAAGACTCTAACACCTGGGGTAAACTAGCACTAAAGCAACTTACTACCCAACAAAAACTACTGAGAAAATTAGAAAGTACTTTGGTCGAAACTAGGTATAGATCAATGTTTCATACCTTATACCAAGATACAATGTGTACATGACTTAAATATAAAGGGTGACAGCACAAACAGTAGAGAAGCAAGGAAGAAATTATCATTCAGATTTATAGATAGAACATTATTGACCAAACAAGGTTTAGAGATGCTCATAGAAGATAAAATGGACAATTCTGATTATGTAAAATTTCTAAAACTTTCTTATGTAAACAAAACCAATGCTGCTAAAATTAGGAAAAAAGTAGGTAATTTGTGGGGAGCAGGAATCTTTGCAGCAAATTTCTGTAGTAAAGATCTCATTACTAAGATGTAAGGAACTGGTTCAGATTCATAAGAATAAGTGCTATTTTTCAAGTGATAAATGGTCAAAAGATATAACGGGCAGTTTTCAGAGGCAGAAATCCAAACTATCCACAGCCATATGAAACAGTTAACCATATGACAAATTAATTGACAGATCACTTAATCTCCTTGGACCTTTTCTATTTCACTTTTTTCTTCACCTGTCACATGAGAAGTTACCACTAGTTTACCCCTAAAATCTTTTTCTATTCTAAGATTCTTTGAGGAAATTAATATTTAACCTTTCTTAAACTGATTCAGGAGCCACTTTTAAGCAATTATGTACTTCAGGGGCATCATTTTGAAGTCATTTGTCAAGGACAGTTGTTATGTAGGAGGGCTAGTTCACAGGGAACATTGCTTGATGCAATTCCTTGCATTTTAAAAAAACTATCTTTGTGTGTCTTCATGCACAAATCACAAGCATGCAGAGGTTCATGTGCAAAAATTCATTATGTAAATGGGTCCATGTAGTTGATCTGAACTGAGAAAATTCTAACTAGAACCAAGCCCATTCCAAAGTACAGGAGTTAAAGAAGAACCTTAATTTGGGGCTTTATAACATTGTAATTGATATTTTAATTATCTTAAAAATTAATTACATTTTAATTAAATTAATAAATTAAATACCACCATATTATTACATTTGGCTAATTTAATAATTAGCTTTAAAATAGGTTCATTTAATTTAAAGTTCTAAAGCATTGTTATTGGGTTAAAAAATTTAGAAAGTATTATTTTCATAAAGACACATTAAATTAGCACATAGTAAATTTTAAAAGTGCAAAAGATTTTTGAAAACTGATTGAATGACTATGTGTGGTGATTACATGTTATGCAATAATTTTGATCAGATAGATTGTTCCTTAATCCCTTCCTCATAAAGTGGTCTCTTTAACCTCTAATTTTGATGGAGCTCTTTGTCCATATCTTCTGTTTTCAATTATACTTACTTGGGCATATATTATGCATGCTCTTCTATATGTTGTAAGGTGTGGATTGTTTGCTTTTTTGTCTTAATGCCCTCATGCATCCAACTTAAAGACTTGCTCTTGGTAGGCGTTTAATAAAGAAATGTTTACTGAATGAATAGATGGATATTGAAATATGCTTCATTAGAGTACTCTTCCTCTTTTTAATGAATCATAACGTAAAATGTATTTGTTTTTTTTTTAATTTATTTATTTTTAGTTTTTAGCATTCATTTCCACGAGATTTTGAGTTCCAAATTTCCTCCCCATCTCTCCCCACCCCCTACCCCAAGGGCACTGTGCATTCTGATTACCCCTTCCCCCAGTCTACTCTCCCTTCTATCTCATCCCTCCCTTCCCTTATCCCCATCTCCTCTGTTTTCTTATAGGGCAAGATAGATTTCTGTGCCCTATTACCTGTATTTCTTGTTTCCCAGCTGCATATAAAAACAATTTTTAACATTCGTTTTTTAAAACTTTGGGTTCCAACTTTTCTCTCTTCCTCCCTCCCCACTCATCCCCACTAAGAAGACAAGCAATTCAATATAGGTTATAGATGTGTAGCTATGCAAAAGACTTCCATAAAAGTCATGTTGTGAAAGATTATATTTCTCTCTATCCTATCCTGCCCCTCATTCTATTCTCTCTTTTGACCTTGTCCCTTCCCAAAAATGTTTACTTCTAATTACCCCCTCCTCCCTATCATCCCCCACCTCCCATTTATCCCCTTCTCCCCTATTTTCCTGTAGTGTAAGATAGATTTTCATATCAAATTGAGTGTGCATGTTATTCCTTCCTTAAGCCAAATGTGATGAGAGTAAGCTTCACTTTTTTCCTCTCACCTTCCCCCCTTTTCCCTCCATTGAAAAAGCTTTTTCTCACCTCTTTTATGAGAGATCATTTGCCCCATTCCATTTCTCCCTTTCTCCTCCCAGTTTATTCCTCTCTCACTCCTTAATTTTATTTTGTAGATATCTTCCCTTCCTATTCAACTCACCCTGTGCCCTTTGTCTATATGTATATGTTCCTTCCAACTACCCAAACACTGAGAAAAGTCTCAAGAATTACAAATATTATCTTTCCATGTAGGAATGTAAACAATTCAATTTTAGTAAGTCCCTTATGATTTCTCTTTCCTGTTTATCTTTTCATGCTTCTCTTGATTCTTGTGCTTGAAAATCAAATTTTCTATTCAGCTCTGGTCTTTTCATTAAGAATGCTTGAAAGTCCTCGATTTCATTGAATGATTATTTGTTCCTCTGAAATATTATACTCAATTTTGCTGGATTGGTGATTCTTGGTTTTCATCCTAGTTCCCTTGACTTCTGGAATATCATATTCCAAACCCTTCAGTCCCTTAATGTAGAAGCTGCTTCATCTTGTGTTATCTTGATTGTATTTCCACAGTACTCGAATTGTTTCTTTCTGGCTGTTTGCAATATTTTCTCCTTGACCTGGGAACTCTGAAATTTGGCTATAGTATTCCTAGGAGTTTCTCTTTTTGGATTTCTTTCAGGAGGTAATTGGTGGATTCTTCCGTTATTTATTTTGCCCTCTGGTTGTAAAATATCAGAGCAGTTTTCCTTGGAAATTTTTTGATAGATAATGTCTAGGCTCTTTTTTTGATCCTGGCTTTCAGGTATTCCAATAATTTTTAAATTGTCTCTCCTGGATCTATTTTCCAGGTCAGTTGTTTTTCCAATGAGATATTTCACAGTCTTCTATTCTTTCATTTCTTTGGTTTTGTTTTATAATTTCTTGATTGTTCATAAAGTCATTTGCTTCTATCTACTCCAAAGTAATCTTTAAGGAATTATTTTTTTCAGTGAGCTTTTGAGTCTCCTTTTTCATCTGGCCAATTTTGCTTTTTTAGGGCATTGTTCTCCTCATTGACTTTTTGCATCTCTTTTGCCATTTGGGTAAGTCTGTTTTTTAAAGTGTTACTTTCTTCAGCATTTTTTTGGGGTCTCCTTTAGCAAGCAGTTGACTTATTTTCATGATTTTCTCGCATCACTTTCATTTTTCTTTCTGGTTTTTGTTCTACTTCTCTCACTTGATTTTCAAAATCCTTTTTGAGCTCTTCCATGGCCTGAGACCAATTCATATTTAATTTGAAGTCTTTGGATAGAGGAGCCTTGACTTTGTTTTTTACTATTTGCATGCTTTGTTTTTCCTTGTCTCCAAAGTAAAATTCTATAGTCTGATTCTTTTTTTGGTTTTTGTTATTTCCCCAGCCATTTACTTAACTTTTGAGCTCTTTGTCAAGGTAGTTCTCTGCTACCAGTGGGGGTAGGATATACTGTCAGCTGCTGGATTCTCCCACAATCTGTAGGCCTAGAGTTTCAGAAACAGTGGCTGTAGCTGCCTCTGCAGCTGCTATGGCTGCCCCAGGTTCCTCCACCCTCTTGCCCCTCAGCCAGCCTAGGGTTGGTGCTGGATCATTCTGCTCTCCTGCACTGGTCTCACAGGCTTTTCCCACTGACCTTCTAATTTATCCTCAGTGTTTTGGGGTCATGAAGTCTGGAAACTACTACAGGTGTGAGAGATCCAGTCTCCCCAAGGCCTGCTCAGGTCCCCTCTGTGCACTTGCCACCTGTACTGGATTGCTCTCTGCTCCCAGTATGGTACAATAGACACTTTCCAGCGACTTTCCAGGTTGTCTTAGGCTGGAAATTTGCTTCACTCTGTCATTCTTTGGGTTCTGTAGCTCTAGAATTTGTTTAGAGCTATTTTTTACGGGTATTTGGCTGGGCTTGGTGGGAACACTCTAGGAAGTCTGTGCTGATATTCCATCATCTTGACTCTTCCATATAAAATGTATTTGTTATGTCCTGTATTAAGAAACCTTTCATTGTAGGTACATACAAATCTAAATGGCCAGTGATTGCTGATGAACACCAGTCTCTTGGTTTTTCTCCTGCTGTTCCTTCTCTCTCTTCTTTGCTGGATCCTCATGCAGGTCACTCCCTATAACCATAGGTGTCCCTGAAGGTTCTATCTGGGGCTTTTTCTTTTCTCCTGTACTGCTTCAGCTGATAATCCTGGGGTATATGGGGTGTTCAGGTAGGACTGCCGCCTCTCGTGTGAGGGCTTCCTGAGAGACAATTTCAGGGCTACTTATCCACCTTTGGTGTCCACCAACTCTCACTGTGGCTCCAAGAAGTTGTAGCATGGGCAGTGCCATACCCTAGCAAATCATTTTGGCAGATGAAGCAACAACCAGGTTGAGAGTAACAGAGAGGCCTTTAACCTATCAGTGAGTGAGGGGGATGTCCTCTCCAAGCATGTGAAGACTTCCCCCAGGAGAATGTGTAGATGAGAACTGTTTGTTTCAGGGGCCACAAAGGCACTCTTTTGAAGTACTAAGAGCTTGGTCAGACCTGGAAGACACCCGGGTCATCCACTGTACTCCAGGCCATCCCTTTTTGACTTTTGTCTTGTCACTGACCTTCACTGACTCTGGAAGACAGTGAATCTTTCCCCACTCTAGTCAATGAGGGCAGCTAGGTAGCATGGTGGATAGAGCACTGAGCTTGAAGTTAGGATGGACCTGATTTCAAATCCAGCCTCAGACACTAGCTGTGTGACCCTGAGCAAGTCACTTAACCTCTGTTTGCTTCAGTTTCTTCAACTGTAAAATGAGGATGGTAATAGCACCTCCCTCTCAGGGTTGTTGTAAGGCCCAAATGAGATAATATACTTGTACAGCACTTACCACAATGCCTGGCACACAGTAGGTGTGAATGAATGAATACTAGCTGTTGTTGTTGTTGTTATCCATCCTCCATTCAGCCAACAAAGTAATTTTCCTCAAGCATATGTCTGACTGCGTCTGCCCCCTCTCAGTAAACTCTAGTGGTTCCCTATAACCTCCAGGAACAAATACAAAATACTTTATTTGACATTTAAAGTCCTTTATAGCTTAGCTCCCTCCTCCCTTTCCAATCTACTTATATCTTACTTGCTGATGCATGGTCTTTTTCCCATGAACCAGCCTCCTTGCTCTTCCCCAGACAAGGTTCTCCACTTCTTGGCTCCAGGCATTTTCTTTGGCTGTCCCCCATGCCTTGAAACTTTCTCCCTTTTCTACTTTTTCCTTTTAAGTCCCAACTAAAATCCTATCTCCTATAAGAAACTTTTCCTAGCCTCTCTTGATTCCAATGCCATCTCTCTTAATTATTTCCTATTTATCCTGTATATTGCTTGCTTGACATGTACATATTTGCATGTTGTCTCCCCCATTAGACTAAACTCCTTGAGGGCAGGGGCTTTTGCTTCTTTTTCTATTGCTAATATTTAGCACAAGTTCCTCGCGCATAGTCGGAACTTAGTAAATGTTGATCGATAGATTGCTATCAAGACAAGCAAGTCATTTACAGGAATATTCTCAGATGAGTTCAATTTATGTTATTTCCCTTTTGTTGTTTGTCTCCTTTAATCTGGACCTGTGATTTCCTTGGTTTGAGGACCTCCTTGTGAAGATACTCTCTCTCCTAATGCAGAGCGGTGGTTATTCTTCATCCAGTGGTCTTAATGTGTTGCCTGGACCATGAAGGGATGAAGTGACTTGGCAAGGTTATGTAGCCCAGATGTAAAAGGGAGGCAGGACACAGAGGTCTTCCTTACTCTGAGAATGGTTTTCTATCCACTTTGCCCTATTGCTGCTTTACTTATATATCCTTTAGATACTCATGAATATACCAATGTGTATACAAGCACATCATCCCCTCTATCAGTATAGATACAGAAATTTTACTGTAATTCATAATTTTAGAGAGTGCCTAGAACACAGCAGTTAAATGATTTCTGCAGGGTCACATAGCCATTATGTGTCATAATCAGTACTTGAGCCAGGATCTTCCCTGGCTCTGCAGCCAAATACCTATCTACTATACCACACTAGAACAGTTAGATAGAGCACCATGACCTGGGGTCAGAAAGATCTGAGTTCCAATCCTGCTCTCATACTTACTAGCTGTGTGCCACTAATAGTGGCAAATTATTTAGCCCTGTTCACCCCAGTTTCCTCATCTGTCAAATGAGCTAGACAAGGAAATGGCAAACTACTCCAGTGTCTCTGCCGAGAAAATCCCAAAGTGTCAAACATGTCTGAAACAACAACAAAAACATATCACTGCTCCTCTCATGTGTGTCTCATTTTGTATTAATCATTTAAAAATGAATGCTTTAATAGAAACAATATAAAATATCAGATCTACAAGCACTTCTGAATAATAGTTCTTTACATTGAAATTAATAATGCATAAAATGCTTTTTAGTCACTTCCTTTTAAGTCCCCATCAGGATTCTCTGTCCAGTCTTAACTTTCATATTTGTCTATTCATCTCACTCATTTGATTGTTGTTAATATTTACTCTGTCTTTCTAGTTTGCTTTTTTGCTTTTAATTAAACACTTAATGTTCTGTAGACTAAAACAACTGTTAAATGGATGAGGAATTAGTTTAGACTCAACCGTAATTGTGGTTCAGTGTCAGTGGGGCAGGAAGGATCTCATGGAATCCTCTAGAATCTGTGCTCAGCCTTATGCTTTTTAATGTGTTTTTTTTTTTCAATGACTCAAATAAAGTAATAGAATGTGAGCTTATCTTATTTGTCAGTGACACCAAGCAGAGAGGAATAGTTGACATGCTGGTCAGAAGAGTCAAGAGCTAAAAAGATCTTGACAGGTTAGTACATTGGGTTGAGTCTAATTGAATTCCAGGGAGTAAATATAAAGTCTTAAATTTGGATCCCAAAAATCAATTTCACAAGCTCTATATGAGAAGTTAGAAAGCTATTTGTCCTAAAAAGAACTGGGGATTTTTCGTAAACTACAAACTCAATATGAGTTAGCAGTGTGCTGCAGTAGCCCACAAAAGCTAAGGTTATTTTGGACTAAGGAAGGCAACTAGGTAGCACAGTGGATAGAGTGTAGGCCTGGAGTCAGGAAGACCTGAGTCCCTATCCAGCCTCAGACACTAGCTGTGTGACCCTGGGCACATCACTGAAGCCTGTTTGTCTCAGTTTTCTTGTCTGTAAAATGAGCCAGAAAAGAAAATGGCAGACCACTGTAATATCTTTGCCAAGACAATTCCAAATGGGGTCATGAAGACTCAGACACAACTGAAATGACTGAACAACAACAAAAATAACCAAGGCATACTTTTAGGAATTAAAAAGTGGTAGTCCTTTGGCCCTGTTAGAACTCATTTGGTAAATTATATTCAGTTCATTGTATCAAAGTTTAAGAAAGAAATTGGTATTTGAAGATTGACCACAGGATAATATCCCAGTTGATGAAGAGCACTGAGTCCCACATATGGGAATGGGCTAAATTAAGAGGTTTTATTCTTATTTGTGTGTTATGGAGCCCTTTGGTTGTATGGTAAAGTGTGTGAACCCCTTCTCAGAGTAATATTTTTAAAAATATAAAACACATAGTATTACAAGGATAACTGATTATATTGAATTATATTACATTGAAATACAGTTCCCAAAATGGTAAGAAAAACAAAAGTTTATAGACTTCATATTAAAAGCTCTGTGGGTGGCAGAAACTGTGAAAGATTAGCCTGGAGAAGAAAACATTCAGGAGAAAGATGATACCTGTGTTCAAGTATTTGGAGGACCAATGTGGATGAAGGTTTAGATTTATCTTTTTGGACCTTAGAGTGTAGGAGCAGGGGTCTAGAAGCTGCAAAAAAAGGGCAAAATTAAACTTTGTGACAGGAGCGTCTTCTAACAATTAGAGCTATCCAAAACTAGAAAGAACCACCTCATGGGAGGTAGCTTCTCTCTTATTCATGATACTTATGCAGCATTTGGATTACTCCTTCATGGGAATGGTAGAATAGTGATTCATTTCTGACTATTGGATTAAGTTACATGGCCAGTGGGATTCCATGACCCCTTTATCAGCCTCTAACCCTCTTCTGGCCCTCTTTTTTATGCAGTTCTGGAATGAACGATACTGCTTCTGAGTCTTTCCTGGTTTCTTTATTATTAATCTTTCTGGAGCCATTTTCTCATTTTTTTCTGGAGTATCTTTTGAAGAGCTTGTCTTCTATATGATGTTTCATGTTGCCATCTTTCCTGGAATTCTCCAAAGCCTCTTAAAGATACAATAACATTGTCTTTAGTCTTTGTGGTAAAAGCTATTGGTGTTACAACTCAGCAATGAGATCACAAATCCAGCAAAGTGCATAGTGATTTATGCTTTTTTTTTTTAGTTGTTATATAATATTTCTTTTGATGGACAGCAAAATAGCCATGGATTTGCCAGCATATGCTTAATACTTTAAAGGTCCATGAATTTATCAATATGATCACTCTTTCCATTGACCATATTGAAACCCATAAAGTGTCCTGCCTGGGAGGGAAAATGTATCCTACTGTGGTCAGTCTAGAAATGCACCTTTGACTGGTCCTTCAACAACTGATATTATATCACCAAGCTCAAACTTAAAACCTTGTCCACTTTGTAGGAACTACTAGGGCTTACTTTCCACTCCCACAACCTTTTAGAGCCCAGCATCAACTCCATACCATAATGAGGTATCAAAAGTGAGCCTAGTCGATGTTACCAGCTTTTCTTCATACATAATTCCATTTTCACCATCTTTTATTATACCCAAAGTCTCGGTGCAGTTTTAAGCTATTAAAGTTATCATCATCATCATGGTCATCATTATTTAATACCTACTAAACTCTTAAAGCTTAAAACCAGACTAAGACTTTAGGGTCAGCCCATATTATGCAGTTCAATTTAATTGTCATTCATAGTTTTTAAAAAAAGGTAGGGGAGAAGGCAGTGTAACATAGGTGATAAGAGTCCAAATTTCATTTCCTGCTCTAGCTGTGACCATGGACAAATCACTGATCCTCTCTGAATCTCAGGCAATGCCCAGAGCATGAGGGGTGCAATCTGCATGATTGGAGGGAGCTTCTATACTGAAAATTTCCATATTTTAGAAATCATTAGGTCATTAAATATATTGACTTCATAAAACACTGTGGGGTAATTTTGACCCTGCAAAAACTGTAGGGTTCTTTTTAGGTAGGGTTTTTTTTTTTTTTTTAGTTACATTTTAAAGACTCCAAAAGTTACAGTCACTGCCTTACAGAGAATCACTATCCCAAGTAGAAAAGTGAATTTTCCTTGCTTATTGAAGTGCAATGGAAAATCTCAAAAGAATTGTTCCTGAATGAGAACTGAACCTAAAACATTGTTTTGGAGGGGAAAGAATTATAGAATGTGAATAAGAACTTAAGATTAATTTTTTTTAAGGAAAAACCGTTTGAAAAACATATGTAGAGACATTTCTACAAAACATATTGCTATTTGTCTAAGAAGAATAATTTTAAACTTAAAGCAAAAGTGAAACAATTTCACTTATCTCTAAAACCAAACTCCAACTTGATAGAAATCATAAAGATCAAATCCTTTACCTAGACTTTATAAATTTACTGTTTATACAACATATTGTTATTGCCACCACTACTGTTGTTATTTGCATTTAGTCATGTTTCTTCTGTTAATTTTTTTTTAAATGACCTTTTTTTAAAATTATTTGATAGGATGGAAGATTAAAGCCAGGGGATCAGCTTGTGTCTGTAAATAAAGAGTCATTGATTGGTGTTTCATTTGAAGAAGCTAAAAGTATAATTACTAGAGCAAAATTAAGGTAACTATCTTTAAGTCTAAAAGAAAATACAGATTACTTAGTACATCTGTTAAAAACAGTAATTGTAAATGTTTTAGTCAAATACTTTACACTTTAAGAATCTCTAATATAGTAGAACAGTGGTTTTAAAATTACATAGAAATGATATCACTAAGCTGTACATTGGGGTCCCTGCAGGCTACATATTTACTTCAAAAACTACATATTAACATTTTCTATGTTTTGTTTTATTTTTATTTCTGTTGTTAAATATTTTCCAATCACATTCAAATCTCGTTCAGCCTATAGGTCACATGTTTGACATCTCTGCAGTAGAATGCATTGCTTTATTTTTCTAATAGCTAAAAAGTCTTCTTACATTCATAAAATGTTTTCTCTCTAATTCTAGATCAGAATCTGCTTGGGAGATAGGGTTCATAAGACAAAAACTTAGCTCAAGTCAGAAAGAAACCACACAGTGCTCATCCCTCTTGCCATCTTCGGCAGGATGTGAGGCCCAGGTTTCAGCATCTTTTAATATCCTTTCTCATCATGAGAATTCTGATCAAAAGATGTCATCCACTCCCAACGCTGTAAATACCACCTTAATGTCATTAAAAAAAAATCAGGTAAGAGTTTCCATTTATAAATTTACAAATACAGTTCACAAATTCTTTCTGTGTTTTATCTATATTTCTCCCAAAAGTCAGCTTTCTCAAGTTAATTCAACCAACATTTATTAGGAGCTTATCATGTAACCAGGTACTATGCTAAATGCTGGGAATACACACACACAAAAGCATGGAGCTTATATTCTAATGAGTGACAATATGCAAGCAACTATATACAGAAGATATATACAGCATAAATAGGATTTAATCTCAAAGGTAAGGCATTGAGTACTTGGGGATGGAGGGAATGGTAGGAGTGGTATTCTAGGGAAGACCTCTTGTAAATTCTGCACTGGTATTCTCAAAATATAAAAAGACCTTGAAGGAACCCCATCAATATTTTGGATGAATCATCTTTGGACGATCAAAGGAAACACATGAATAAAAAAAGAATAAAAGGGTACAGAAGGATTGGCATTTGTATTGCTGCAGAGAATAACCATATTGGTGAGGTCATCAGTCCATTGCATTGTCAACATAACCATGAGCCGAGCCCCTGTGATTCTTGAGGCAGCATTGATGTGACCCAATGGCAGCACATATCAACACATAGTCAAGAGATCCAATTGAATTTCTGGCAACCCCCATTGTGATTCCATTTATCATCATCTCTTTTGATGCCTTAGATGGCCTTAGACAATTCTCCCTTTTAATACTTTAGCTTCTTTGCTGTGTACCAAGGCTACCCTTTAGTATCTGTCTGGTTGCTCTCTCTTGTATAGACCATATTTCCTTGAATATGGTTCTGCAAAATTAGATTCGGGCAGAATGATAGATCAAACTCACATATCAAGAGTTCCCTACCACAGAGCTCTGACAGCTGAAAGGAACAAAGAGAAGTATTTGTACTTGAAACCTATGTTCACTACAAAGATTAAAAAAAAAAGAAAAGAAATATAGTCAGGCTTTTAGATAACCGGATGAGAATTTTCAAAGATAAAGCCAGCCATAGGTCCATGCTGTTCAAACATCGCACATGAAATTTTCTGGCTTCTGTAGCTCCTGGTATTTTTTTATATTGGGCTCTGTTACCCTTTGAAAACTGCAGCATAAAGCCTTATATTTTGTTGGCCTTGGACACAGTAAGGTTCAAAGTAATTGTTACCTTTAATTTCTTTGATTATATAGCTATTTATCTGAAGGTGAACATACCCAAATGTTAGGGTTTGACTCATATTTTTTAGCATTGCTTCAATCTCCTTAACCATATTTTTTTTATGTTCCCATGTCCTCCTAGCTTGGTCTTTGACCTACTTTAGAAAATGCCATTTCATGTTTCTCATTTTCTTTCATAGATAAAAACCGGATTCAAGAAAAGAGAGCCATATCCAATTACTTCTCCAAACAACAGCCCCACGGATGTGTCTAATACAAGTAAATGCCCACTTAATTCATTTTTCCTGTTGTTGTTTTTCAATTTTGCTTCCATGGGGAGGGCTATATAATGCAGCTTAATAGACTTTCCAGAAAGGTGCAGCATACTTTTTTATTTACTTTCATTGAATAAATGACCACAATGAATGGACTCTTTGGTAGTCCCTGTCAAATTATGACATGAATTGGAAATGTCCCTGGAGAAGTAGTTAAAATTTTTAAATATATATATAACCATAATCTTCTATGTATTACTGTAATAATTGATGAACTATATTGAAGCCAGATAATGAAAATTCTCCTATAAATAAAGATCTGGTTGCTGTGGAAACCGTACTTGTCACTTTAGTGAGGTGTGTTAGATTTCCCTTTTAAAAACTATTTTTACAGTTTCACTTGGCTTGGGAAACGATATACCTTTATGAAATAGGCACATAGAATTTCTTATCTGCTAGAAAAATATTTACCTGTATCTGAATAATACCTGTGTTTTGCATAATATTGGATTATTTCAGTTTATAAAGTATTCATGGCTAAAAGGTCAAGAACACAAATAATAGAATATAGTTATCATTGAAATGTCTACTACTGTGTCTTGAGAGAAAATTTTATTGAAGCATTTTGACCAAGTTTTGGGGGTAGGTAGATGTTGCTGTGCAAAGAGCTGTTGGCCCAGAGTCAGGAAGACCTGCGCCAATCTACTTTCAGGTACTAGCCCTGTGATCCTGGGCAAGTAATCTAATCATTGTTTGCCTCAGTTACCTTAACTCTAAACCAGGGATGATAACAATACTTATCTCCCAGCACTGCTTGGAGGATCAAATGGGGTGATACTCGTAGAGTGTTTAGCGCAGTGCCTGGCACGTAGTAAGCACTATGTAAATGTTTGTTATTATGGTTACGTTGGTTTCCACAGGTCATCACTTTCACCAGTGGCCACTTGCCTTTTCACACTTGTTAGGTGGGCTTGAATTTCAAAATGATGAAAAATGAATTGCAATTTTAAAACTGTCCAGCTTCTGAAGGAATTTTTTATTTCTGTTAAGGCCATAGTGGTGTCCATTAATTGGGAGAAAAGCTCACCATTTGGTTAGAAATCTTGCATTCTTTGTATTCATGTAAAAATTGCAGTGATAGATATTGCCATTTGGGAATCTCCTCATTCAGTGATTATTTCTAGTCTTAAGATATATCATTTTTATTTCATATTGAGAATCCAAGAAAGAAAAGAAACAGAAGTCAAAGTTCCATTCATCAGTGGTGAAATGAAATGGAGGATGAATGAGGTACTTTTCTAAACATTCTAAGAACCAACCCACTGTTTTTGTACTTCAATTTCATAATAAGATGATAGTGATAGCACCACCATGTATTTTGCATTTTAATTTTTTCTTTTCAAAATCATTTAACACTTCCATGGCTCTATATTATTCATCTCCTTAGAGAAAGAGAAGGAAGAAAGAAAAATAATTTTTCCTGAGGACATTTAAAAGAATAATGCAGAATTCTTTATGCATTTAAAAATTACTACTTCATTCTGTTTAGACTTGGATTTTTTTTTTGGATAATGCAAGATAATATTTCAAGGAAGGTATCTAAATATAGAAGTATATACCTGGGAATTTTGACTTAATTTCATCTGCCCAACGTGGCACATCCTTACATCCCATACAGTAATTTGGAAAAAGAATCATGGCTTTAAAGATCTTTTGTGGTGAAATTCTCATTGTTCTCCAAGTCCAAAAGGATATGGATGGCTACTCCAGAAAAATCTGCCTCTTTCCTTCTGGGCACAAAATGGGTTGTCCACCTAGGTGTATGTTTCTCTCTCTCTCCCTCCCCTTGCCCCCTTTCTGCCAGTCTTTCCGTTTTGACTGCCTGTGTGCTCTCTCATCTTCTCATGTTCTTGCTAGTGCAACAGCCTCCTAACGGGTCTTCCTGACTCCACACAGATATCCCTATGCTTCTCTGTATTCTTCATATCTATTATTTCTCATAATATGATAGTGCATTACACTCCTGTACCATAATTTATTCAGCCATTTCGCCAGTTGGTAGAAACCTCATCTTTTTAACACTAATATTCTTCTGAAGGTGTCATATCATGGAATATTGCAATATTCAGAGCTAAACTTTTGAATAATTCAATATGCAGTGGACAGGCCCATGGTAGATGTAAGTACACTACAGTATATAAACCATAAATGGTAGAGCCCAAGAAGACACAGAAAATACAACATCTAAGACAATGGTGTCAAACATAAATAGAAATGGTGCCCCTAAATCATATATGAGGATCTCTGTGGTTCACATATTGACTTAGGAAACCATTTATTAACATTATCTGTATTCTGTTGTATTTTTATTTATTTTGTTAAATAATTCCCAGTTACATATTAATCTGGTTAATCTGTGCTCTGGAGTGTTGCATGTTTGATTTTTGCATGTCTGATTTAAGAGATATATGAATGGAAAAGAAAGTGGGCCAATCATTTAAGGAGTGCAACTTAGGTGTTTTACTGGTACCCATGCACTTTGTTTTAATCCTGTTTTTATTGATATCTCTGGTTTTCTATCCCCTTCATTTTCAGATATATCTTTTCTACATTGAACTATTCCTTAACTTTTTTTTAAAATTCTGAACTTAAACAAGGAGCATTTCCATGCAAACACAAAAGGAGATTCTATACGACTCTGAATCTCCATTTCATGTTCCTTCCTTTTCAAGAAAACTAGATAATAAATTCTACATGTCATTTTCAAAACTATCTTACTTGTCCATGTTTCCTTCTGAATTCCCTTCTCTTCTGTGCACTTTTAGCAATGTTACAGTGGCCCTTCTCTTTTTTGGCATCACTAATGCCCACCTTCCAACTCAATTAAAAACCAAGAGTAAAAAAAGTCAAATGAAAGAAATCCAGACAGCAGACCTGTTCAGAAATGTGTCTTCTGCACCTTGTTTCCATCACCTCCCTGCAGGAGCTAAGTAACATGCTTCATTGTAGGTCCTCTGAAGACATAATTGATAATTGTATTGATTAGCATTCAGTTATTGCTGGCCTTGTTTAAATTCCTTTCAGCTCTCTCGGCCTCAGTTTCTTTATCTATGTGATAAAAGCCTGGACTTGATCAGTGTTGAGACCTCTGTCATGTACTATACTGTAATTTAAATGAGATAATATATGTAAAACATCTTATAAACTTTATATAAATGTCTATCGTTGTTATTATTCTGTTCCTACCTGCCCCTAAAATTGAATTGGTCTATGAGAATAAAAATATTTCAATATTAACCTAAGCAAAAACCAATAGCAAGATTTCAGGAGGTCTATGAAATTGGATGGGTTAAATAATTATTTTCACTGACCTTTAACTGAAATTTATCATTTCTTCAATTTTAAATAAAAAACAAACATTCAAACAAAAACATGCTTCTGCGGAGTCTGCTTGCTTTCCCAGACTATGCCAGAGGGAGCTCTATGTATATCATGACCAGTTTACTCAAGAAAAGAATTGATAGATACTGGACATGGTGAACACCAAACTAATCCATAAAAAAGTTAGTCAGTAAACATTTATTTAGCATCTACTATGTGCCAGACCTAGTGCTAAGCATTGAGAATGCAAAGAAAGGTAGAAAACAATCCCTGCTTCCAAGGAGCTTACAGTTCAGTGGGGAGGTGACATATAAACGATGAGGTGAGGTACAAACAAGTGATATACAGCATAAAATATAGGAAACAATCAACAGTTGGAAGGCACTAGAATTAAGGGGGAATTAGGAAAGACTTTCTTTATAATATCAGATTCTGTTAATAGATTGGAAAAAACTTGTTATTAACGTTAGTATTATCCCTGAGTCACTTTCTGTATACATTCAAATTATCATTCATGACAACTAGGATCAGAATTAAGAAAAAAAGAGAGAGAAAATTACGTAGCTTACAGTTGAAATATAATTCAGTCCTGAACTATTTAAACAAGTAATTGAAAATCAAAAAATGGAAAATGGACAAGAGAAATGATGTTGACATTGACTAATGATTTTATCCACAAGTGTAACACAATGCCAGTTGTTTGCTACATCAAGATCAAAAGAGTCTAGATCAGGGGTGCAGAATCTGTGACCTTGAAGTCACGTGTGACTATCTAGGTCCTTGTGGGCAGCCTTTTTGACTGAGTCCACATTTTACAGAACAAGTCCTTTTATTAAGGGGATTTGCTCTGTGAAGTTTGGATTCAGTCAAAGATAACTGTTGTTGTTTAGTCATTTCAGTTGTGTCTGACTCTTTGTGACCCCATTTTGGGTTTTTTTGGCAAAGATATGGAGGTGGTTTGTCCTTTCCTTCTCCATCTCTTTTTCCAAGTTAGGAAACTGAGGCAAAAGGAGTTAAGTGACTTACCTAGGGTCACATGGCTAGTAAGTGTCTGAGTCTGGATTTGAACTCAGGTTCTCCTGACTCTAGGCCTGGTATTTTGTCCACTGTACCACTTATCTGCCCAGAATGAAACTTGGGAGTGAGTAAAAGATTTTGACAATTTCTCGAAGACATCCTAGCTTTCTGTGTTTCTCCTTTTCATCATACATACAGCCCACTGTCCATTTACAGTATTTGTGTAAGATGTATATTGATGAGTGAGCTCTTTGAGTTGTCTGTCAAAATGCATGTTGTATTTTGGACAATAGACATTCTTCATCCACTTAGTTTTTCTTGTGTGGACAGTTGGTTTAAACTTTTTAGTCATGGCAACCTCAAATATCTATTATTATGTGAAAAAAAATTCCCTCCATTGAATGGAGTTTGATTACACACAAATCTTTGACAATAACCATGTATTGTGATCTCAACACCTATATCTGACCTTCAGAATTCTACATAGATGTGTCAAAGGTTTCCAAGAAGACCAGTTGTTTTCATTACTGCTCTTTACGTACTTGAGAAATAAAGGGAATGTAAATCAGATTGTACTTGAAGACAGATGCTCTGTGAAAGAAAAACTGCATAAAGATGTGACAGTTTCAGAAAAGGATTTCTGCTGTTCTCTTGTTTCCATGAAGCAGTAGCAAAATTGCACTCAAAATTTTATTTAGCAGTGATAACTTAGAGAGTAACGATTGAACTGCGTTACAGGAATGGATTATTCTAATTTGGCAGTTTAAAAGAATTAATTCTCTGAGTCTTCAGTCCCTTTTTGAACCACA
Organism: Potorous gilbertii; assembly: GCA_028658325.1. Classification (NCBI taxonomy): domain Eukaryota; kingdom Metazoa; phylum Chordata; class Mammalia; order Diprotodontia; family Potoroidae; genus Potorous; species Potorous gilbertii. Next base: position 538,042,730 of record CM053770.1, read on the forward strand.
TTTGTTCATTTAGGAGGAATGAGGTGTCCAAGTTAATATTTGAGAAGTCAAGAATAGCTAGGATCTGTGGCTTGATTTTCTTTCTAGGGCACTTTTACCAAATGTATCCAGCAAGCATTCATTAATTGTCAACTATACTCAAGGCACTAAAAGTAAAAGTTAGGCAGTTCCAGTCTTCATGAAACTTCGATTCTATTTGGTTTGGGGAGAGGAGGAGGAGATTGGGAACAAGAGGAGGGTATATTAAGTCCACAAAGAAGGATATACATAGTTATTTCAAAGGTGGAGGGAGAAAAACGTCCAACAACTGGCAGGATTAAGAAAGCCTTGTGTACGAGATGGCCCTTGAATGGAGCCTTAAAGGGAGTTGAAAAGTTTTGAGTCAGGAGAGCATTCTGGGGATGGAGGATAGCCTGTACAAAGGTAAGGAGATAGGAAATAGAACCTTTTGTATGGGGAATAGCAAGTAGACCAGGTTGTCTGGTATGAAGTACACAGAGTGGGAGAGTGAAATAAGTCTAGAAAGATAGCTTCCTTGGAGCCAAACTGGAACTCAGCGTTTATTAAGCACCTATTATGTGTCAGGTGGTATTCTAAGTAACATAAATACAAAGACAAAAGATAGTCCTTGCTGTCATGGAGCTTATAGTGTTATGGAAGAGACTACATGCAAGCAACTATGTCAAAACAAGATATTTGCAGGGTAACTAGGAAGTAATCATCAGAGGAAAGTCACTAGAATTAAGAGGGATTGGGAAAGCCTTCCTGTAGATAGTGGGATTTTAGCAGGGACTTGAAGGAAACCAGAGAAGTCAGGAAAGGTGGAGATGAGGAGGGCATGTGTGCCTCATACTCTGATCTATTCAAAAGTGCATCACCTTGGGAAAGAGGAAGAGGAAGGAACCATATTTTCACCAGCTATTTCTATGTTCCCCAGTTCTTCAAAGAACTAAGAATGATCCCTTCCATGGTTGTCCTTTTTTTTAAAAAAAACAATCGTGGATAAACCATGTTAGTGAGCCAGAATGAGTTGTCTCTGTTGTCTCTGGAACATGTTTCCCATGTAAATGATTCCAGGCCCTTGATTTTTAGTTTGACCAGGTCGCATGATTTTTCTGCTACTCACTCTTCTTTTTTTCTATTTTGTTTACCAAAATTCTCCAAAGAGAATTCCATTTGAGGTGGACCAAAGGGTCTTCTACCAGCTGGTAACAGTTTCTTATTTCTACTGAGCCATAACATACAGTAAGATATTAACTCACTTTAGAACCCAAGTCACCCTAATTTTAAACTTAATACTCCAAGGGGCCTAGCTTTCTTATCATCCATTTTAAAAGCTGTAAGTCTGATATTCTCTTTTTTTTTCACTTTTGAAAATATTTATTTTTATTCTGAACTCAAATACCCAATAAAATCAGCATTTCCATGCATAGCATAATAGAAAAGAATGATATTTTCTTTATATTAAATTTGCAGATGACACAAACTCATTTATCCAGATTGTTGAATGAATGAATGGAAGGAACTAAGCACAATCCAGTTATATGAAAGTCCCTCCAGATAATCCAGAGACATTCCTTAGGACTTTTTCTACTCTGTGCAGGAGAGGATAGTAAACATTTATATTCTATATAATGTGCCACACAGACATTTCTTCAGCATGCATACAATATGGAATTAATAAGCACTCTCCCTGATAAAAGAATGGTGATGTCTTATGCAGTCTATGCTGTGTGGTGAAGTAATCTTGAACCAACCAGATCAAGATCAAGATAGGTAGAGATGAGAGAAACAAGGTCACATTCTACCTAAATGACAAAAATCTCAGCCTCTGATTTCCTCTGGATGTGGACGAAGTTTTGTCTAACATCTGAGCACCCTAGATCTTGCATGTAGATGCATCTGCAACAGGTGAGGTGGGAGGGAACAAGCATTTATTAAGCACCTTTTGTGTTCGCGGCACTGTTCTAAGTGTGTTACAAATATCTCATTTGGTCCTTACAATAATCCTTTGAGGTAGGCTATTACCCTTATTTTATAGTTTATAGGAAACTCAGAGGCAAATAGAAGTTTAGAGACTTGCCCTCATTATACACTTCCTAAGTGTCTGTAGCCAGATTTGAACTTGAATCTGCCTGACTCCATGCCCAGCCCTATATCCTTCTGTGAAAAGCAGGTACACTTTATTAAGTCATAAATTTAAAGCAATAGTCACTATGTGTATTCATCAGCTTTATGTTATTTTCTTTGGAGATATAACTATATAACTAACGTGGGCGAAGTTATTTGCCATAACACTAATAGTGAAGAGACTGAAGATACCTCTTGAGAAATTTTCTTATTTAAAGACAAGTGTTTCATGACTCATAGCTTTGCCTTGCCTTCCTATATAACACTTCATATGAAAATGGGGTAACAATTTTGCTTTTGTACAGAAAGCACTTAATATTATGTAACAATGATGCATTATTCTGTATATAGTTTCCTTTTTGGGTCTGTGGTGCAAGATGGTTTAAAGATTAGATCTGTACATTCCATGACTCTTCTGTTTTCTCTAAGTACCTAGATGATACTTCCTAAATGAAATGGGGGTGACATAATTTATTTGTTGTTTAGTCTTTTTCAGTTGTGTTCAACCCTTTGTGACCCTTTCTGGGGTTGTCTTGGCAGAGATAATGAAGTGGTTTGTAATTCCTTCTCCAGCTCATTGTACAGATGAGGAAACTGAGGCAAACAGGGTTCAGTGACTTCCCCAGGGTTGCACAACTAGTAAGTGTCCTATGCTGGATTTGAACACAGGGAGATGAGTCTTCTGGACTCCAGACCCTGTACTCTGTGCACTATGGTGTCACCTAACTGCCCATAGTTTACCTTTGTACATAAAGCATCATTATCACATAATGATGTGAGCTGTCATCACTTGACAGATGAGTCTTTATAGACTCAGTATTCAAGATGGTATTTGTTTTCATTGGATTAATTTGCCTGCCATTAATACTTGTAGTTGAGGAAGCAACTGTATCCTGATCATGACTTTGTGTTCCAAGAAGCCAAATTTTTAGTTGGGCATGATTAACTAAATTTGCTTTATTTTTTTCAATGTTATCCTTTTAAAAAAATGCAACTTTATTAAAATAATTGTACATAAACTTTTTTAAACATTTTTTTTAATTTTTATTTAAAAATATAGTCTGAAAAAGTAAAATTTTGAAAGATAACAACCTCATAAGCATAATTAGATATCTTTCATTAATCTTTAACTTTGACCTTTTCCTCCAGTCCTTAAGGACCATTTTCTTTCCAATTCATTCACCTCTTGGCAACATATGCTCAGACTGAGGGCTTCTTTCTGCAGCTTGATTGGGCATCAGAGCCTCAATAGTCTTTGTTCTGCTGCTGCCAGTGGCTTCAATTCTAGGTCTTTAGTGAGAGAAGATTCTTTCTATGTCTCTTCCCAACTAATCAGGGGAAAGGCCTTTCCAATTTCCCTACTCTCACTTTTTATTTCCTCACATGTAACGGTTAAAAAAAGAATAATAGGTGGATATGATGTTACTGGTCTGCTTGAAATCCTCTGCTCTGTTTCTTTCCAATCCAAATGTTTCTCAGTGAATTTACTAATTCACTCCCAGCTTCCCGCCTTTCCTGCTGATCCGTATTGTTCACGGTCAAGTGTGAACTGAAATTGTAGCATAATTGTTCTGTTGGCAGTTAAACCTTATGACTTAAAGAATTTTGAATTAGAAAAATCTCATTTTTCGTCACCAATTTTTCTAAAAGGTTCGGTTCATTTTCTAGGACATGCCATTTTTAAGTTACATATAAACAGAAATTTTAACAAGGTTTTTTTAATTCAGTGTAAACGTTGTTTGATTGAAGGTTCATAATACACAGGAATACAAAATAGGGAATGTATTGGCTGATTAATTTTATATCCTTTATATGGAGGCATGGGAAACATAGTAGAAGACACTGTATTTTGGTGGGCTTTTACTTAAAATGACCTGACTAAAATTGTTTCCAAAATCCCTCTTTTTGATATAACTCATGTCAGCCTGTCCTCTTCCACTTTCCCTACCAAGGGCCCTTTCATTTTAGAGAGGCATCTATCTGACTTGTTACTAAAATTGGAGTAATACTAACAACCTCTCTGGCCTTCCTATTGTCCCATCAAGCTTTCATATGTCTATCTATATCTATCTATCATCTTTCACAGACATTACTTATTAATTGCAGCATAACAAAAATAAGTGCACTTAGTCCAATTTGTTGTTACTGTTGAGTCATTTTTCAGTCATATCTGACTCTTTGTGACCCAATTTAGAGTTTTCTTGGAAGAGATAGTGGGGTAATTTGTCATTTTCTTCTCTTGCTCATTTTATAGATGAGGAAACTGAAGTAAAGGGTTAAGTGACTTACCCAGGGTCACACAGCTAGTAGGTGTCTGAAGCCAGACTGGAACTCAGGTCTTCCTGACTCCAGACACTGTGCTGTATCCACTGTACCACCTGACTATCCCATATTAGGACATTTATATAATACTTAAAACAGCTTGTTGTTTTGTTTTGTTTTTACCTGTTCAGACAGTGGGAAACCGATATCAGAAGGAATTTTTAACAGATCCTCCCAACTGGTTTCAGATATTGGGCTTTCCTAAGTGGGATCTGGTCCACATGATATTAATTGACTTATTTCCTGGGAAATGTTGAGTTTTCATAAGTCATTTCTTTTCTGTACTCATAAAAGCCCAGGAACAGGACCTTTGCCATTTCTCACACATCAGTTTCTTCCTGATTTTAGAAGCCTGTCTTTTTTCCTCTGTAAAATAAATTTGCATTACCACCTGTAAGTCCTTAGGGTTTTACTGTCAGGGCCCTTTCCTTATGGGATGACTGGGGTTTTAGTTGGCACACAGGTTCTTATACATTGTAGGTTGTGTATCTAAAAACTAATGCTGTCAAATTTGGCTGCCCTTTGAGTTGTGAGCTGTATCTGATGTGGACCTTTATACTTGAACAGAAGGGTCAATTTTCTTTGTTGAATTGTTGCACATTCCAAATACCCTGTATTCAACTGGTGGTAAGAATTTTGTTTGCGTTCTGTTGGGAAGGCTCTCTGGACCTGTGAAAGAAAAACCCTTATATTTTTTTAGTTTGGTGCAACATTTTGTCATGTTGCTGTGAGCAACATTCAAATCATGAGTTACCAGCAGGTTGAACAAAAATCTCATGCGCTGGCCTATTTTGATTTTATAAGAGCTAAATCTGTGTTTTCTGATCAAAATTGGCCCTTAGTGATATAAAACTTGTAGTTTAGGGCAATTCTCCAGAATCTGGGCTTGTATTTTCACACAATTTAGCAAGTTTGTAGGTATCATATTCCATCTTTCCACTCTCCCTGCCTTTTCGAGGATGACAAAGGCAATGGAGGTATTGTTTCACATTATAACATTTTAGGAAGTGATTGTATTAGCTTTCCTATGAGATAGGTTGCTTGATCACTTGAGGGATTTGGAAATATCCCCATGGGAATCAGGTGACTGAAGATTCTTTGTTATCATCATGGTATCAACTTTTTTTACTTATGTGGAAAGATTTATAGCCATCTAGAAATCAAGATATATTCACCTTGCACATTTTGTCATCTGTATGAAATCTATTTGTAGGCTAAAGAATGGGCCTATTAACAGGGTCCTCTATCCTGCCTCTACCTTCACAACTTTGCCCATATTGTGAGATGAAAGTATAGAACAGACTATGCAGTAGGACTCTGCAACTGATGTACATTTCAGAGTATACCATTCAACTTTCAAGTTTCCCACATCTGCTCCTTGGAAATATCTGCAAGATCATGGAACATGAAGGCTAATTAATGATGCAAACACTAAAAGTCAACCAAGGAGCTATCTGCATAGCAACACAGTGTATCTAGGTACAAGATGCTTCCTGAAGAATACTACTGGTTTTTGTTGTTGGTTATTTGTTTAGGCTTCTGGTTGAATCTGGTATTATGACCAACTCTTTTGAGTATTGGCCTTGGTGTCTGCATAAAGTGTATATAAGTGAGCAACTACATGAAATGGTGGTGCATTTGCTGCCATATTTGATTAATCAGCCAAGTGCTTCTTTTGTCAGTTTCATAAATATGGGGACCACTGTTTTTATATTTAATAATAGCAACAGATACAGGAAGTTAAGTCAACATGCATTTATTAAGTGTCTACTATATGCCAGACAGTGTGCTTAGCAGTGGGGATAGATAGGTAATGATTGTCTTTACTCTCAGGGAGCCAGAATTTTGACAGGCAAGATAACATGTAAACAACTCTAAATAAAACAAAATATATTTCCATTTCTCCACTACCACAAAAAATGCTACTACTGATATTTATTTGCACATAGGAACTTTCTTGTTATCAATGACCTTCTTGGAATATAGGCCTATTAGTGAAGACTCTGGGTCAAAGGGTATGGATGCATTAGTTACTTTATTTGAATAATTAAGACTTGCTTTCCTAAGCTTTTGGCAGGATTTTATATAAAATAGCTTTTCCCCCAAGATGACTTCCACAAAAAAAAGACAGTTTTGTTTTTTTGGTTTTTTCTCATCCAAATTAGTAGGTTTTGTGTTGTTGGGTTTATTTTTTCCTTTTTTAATAGTTCTTGAATGTGTTTTGAGAAAATATAAACTCCAAATGGAGTTTGATTATTTTTTCAAACTCTGTCATTTAGGACTTAAAGTGAAGATGTGATTTTGTGTGATTTTTTTTTTAGATTTCTAAGAAAATAGTTACTATTTAAACAAAAGTTAATTCTGTCAACTGATTATCCTAAATTGTTTTTGAGCAGCTGGACCCCAGAGCATATTTTCTCAAAAGACGATGTTCAGTTAAATTTCCAATTAACATGCACCCTGTTGTCTCCTTAGATATTAACCCCAACTGGCCTGATGATTCTGGAACACAGGGAGAGAATATTTCCTTAGATCCTTCCATTCGCCTCAAGGTTGAGAAGCTGGAGATGGTAAACACTTCTGACTTTTTTTTTTCCTTCAGAATGTTACTTTCTTAAATGTTTATTTGTAAAAACTGAGTGCTAGTTTATTTATGATGATGATGATGATGATATAATGCATTTCTCTAATGGTTTATAATTTACTCAGTACTTTCATATTCATTTTTTTATTTGATACTCAGCTCAATGACAGAGGTAGGCATTTTATTAAACCCATTTTAATATGTGGTTAGGAAGCTGAGACTCAGAGACAGTTGCCAGCAGACTTCAAACCTGAAGTCTTTGAAATCACTGCTATTCAAATTTGAATATACTAGTTTTCAGGAAGTCATTGTGCAGAGTAACACTAATACTGTATCAATGACCGACTGTGAAAGACTTAGCTGCTCTGATCAATACAATGATCCAAGGCAGTATTCATGGTGAAAAATGTTGTTCACTTGCAGAGGGGGAACTGATGAACTCAGAAGGCAGATTAACATATAATTTTAAAACTTCCTCTATTTTTCTCTATTATTTTTGGCAAAATTGCAAATATGTTTTGCATGATTTCATGTGTATAATTGATATTATATTGCTTACCTTTTCAGTGAGTGGGAAAGAGGAGAGAATTTGGACCTCATTTTTTAAAAGAAGAATGTTAAAGACAGGTGCAAGTCCAGGGGCCCTGGAGATGGAGGAGAGTAGGATGGGAAGATGGGCTACAGCTAGGAACACAGGCCCCGAGGATTTTTTTTAAGGAAAAAAGAAAAAATGTTAAAAAATGATAAAAATTTTAAAAAAGAAAATGTCATTTTGATGAGTCTGGGGAAAAATAGAAGAATATACCATTTCATTGAGAAAATGGGTTGTGTTGTGGAATAGAGAGCCAGTCTAGGAGTCAGAAAGACCTGGATTCACTAACACACACTTACTGACCCCAGGTCATTAAACCTCTCTTTTCCTTAAGTGACTATGACTAAATGCTGATCTGTAGTTTCTATACCATGAGTTAGCAATAAAGTCATGATTCTTGATTCCACAACTTTTTTTCCTACTGTTGTTTAGTCAAAATCAAATCTTCTTTGAGAGTTAAGTCAGTGACAATAATGGGATTGGAAGGTGGGTAAGCTGCCTCTGTCTATTACGAATAATAGCCCATTTCTGGGCATATAAATAATATCCAGTAAATCTTTTATAACTGATTGATGTGCATGAGCCATAAATATTTTTGCATTTATTCAGTAGTTTGGTTGAATTCAGTCTCTTTAAACTGCAGACCAAAGTTAGCTGAAAATCAAAATGACAAAGAGAAACAAATCCTGGTGTGGAAAATTAATATACAGAGAGAAGTAATATTAAAAGAAACTTTTTTTAAAAGGGTAGCTAAATTTTAAAGATGGAAAATAGTCGTATGATCACAGAGTCTGAGGGAATTGTGAAGCATGGAATAAGATAAAAAGGCACAAAGTCATCCTGAGAAGGAGAAACCTACTGAGACAATTTATAAGAGTAGGTATCCGAGATCACAGAGAAAATGAAAGACAAAAAAAAACCCTTAGAACTGTTAAGTAGGGAAGTAAGTTTGTGACAGAGAACAAGGAAGGAAAATGGCCCATTCATTGTTGTTTTTTTACAAAATGGACAGTTTCAAAAGCATTCACTTGCTGCCTTCCTCAACTCTTACGGACAGGTGTTTTCCTTTGTATGTAGTCTAAGAGAGAAGACAAGTGTGTAATTGGGATAGAGTATCCATAGTGCTACTTCCTGTCTTTATTCCCTTGCTCATTCCTAATGCCTTCCTTTCCTTCTTCTATCCCCATCCAAATCCTTCCTGTCTTGGACTTTGGGGTCTCTTTTTTCTCAACCCTTATTGTCCTTAACCCCACTCAACTTAGTACTGGACTGTATACTGTTTCGTATTGTTTTCTATTGTGTAATTAAGCTTGTCTTGCTCATTAGATTATAAACTCCTAAAGTTAGGCTTAACGATTAAGCCTGGCCCTAAAATTTCAGTGATATATGAAAACTCCTGTTTTCCAATGCAGGTCAGCACATTCTCTGCAATTTATAGTCTTCCATATTTGCCTTAAGCACTGAGAAGTAGCTTGCCTAGATTCACATAGTAAGTGTCAGAAGCAAGTCTTGAACCCAGACCTTCCTGGCTCTAAAATTTAGTTACCTGTTTGCCATGCCAAGATGCTTCTGTCTATTATAGATATACTATCACAGTTCTGGGCACATAAATAATTCCCCCCATATCTTTGAAAAATGACAGATATGAGTGAGCCTTAAATAAACATTTCTTCGGTTTATTCAAAGGATTGGTTGATTTGATCATTCAGTACATCTGCTTCCCATTTATGCAACCTACTATGTCCTGTACCAACCATTCTCCCCTTTTTAATATGTCATTATGATATAAAATCCAAGTTCTGGCTAATTATGAATATTATTAATCAACAAAACCTAACTGTGGGTTTAGAAAAGTATCACTGATATTTCTAAAAACTAAGGATCCTGGTAATTTAATGCATTATTTCTTTCAAGATGAAAAATTAACCCCAGCTCTCTGGTTACTAGAAAGATTATCCAGTTAATGTTATCATAGTACAAAATTTCTCTATTGGTTCTAACATCTTTTCTCCCCTGGAAGTTTCTGAGGGTATGCTTCAGTTTTAAAATGAAGTCTCTTGCCCTTTTCTTTTATCTGATTAATTTTCATTAAAATATTACTTTTTAATCTAAATTAGGTTAAACTTTAAATAATACATATATCTACACACCCACATATACATACATACATATATATATATATAATTACAGGATAGGAATTCAGTGTTTGTTCGACTATTTGTTTGACTTCCGGAATATTCTATTCCAAACCCTTCGATCCCTTAATGTTGAATCTGCCAGAACCTGTGTTATCCTGGTTGTATTTCCACAATACTCCAATTGTTTCTTTCCAGCTGCTTGTGGTGTTTTCTCCTTGACCTGAGAACTCTGAAATTTGGCCACAGTATTCCTAGGAGTTTCTCTTTTCGATTTCTTTCAGGAAGTGATTGGTGGATTCTTTCAATATTTATTTTGCCCTTTGGTTCTAGAATATCAGGGAAGTTTTCCTTGATAATTACATGGAAGATAATTTCTAGGCTCTTTTTTGATCATGGCTTTCAGGTAGTCCCATAATTTTTAAATTGTCTCTTCTGGAACTGTTTTCCAGGTCAGTTGTGTTTCCAGTGAGACATTTCACATTATCTTCTATTTTTTCAAACCTTTGGTTTATCTCATAGTCATTCATTTCCCTGAACTCAGTTCTTTCAGTGAGCTTTTGAACCTTCTTCTCCATTTGACTAATTCTGCTTTTTAATGCCTCCTTCTCCTCATTGACTTTTTGGACCTCTGTTTCCAATTGAAATAGCCTCTTTTTAAAGGTGTTTTTTTCCTCAGTATTTTTTTGGTTCTCCTTTAGCAAGTTGCTAACTCACTTTTCAAGCTCTTCCATTGCCTGAGCCTAGGTTCAGTTCACTTTGGAGGCCCTGGAGGCAGGGGTCTTAACTTCCTGTGACAGTAAGCCCTTGTTCTTCCTCATCTGAAAGGATGGGAGGAGACACCCGTCACCAAGAAAGTACGCTTCTGTGGTCTTATTTTTTTTCTATTTTTTAGGCATTTTCCCAGCCAGTTACATGACTTCTGAATCCTTTGTCAACAGATTTGACTCAGCTGCTTGGTTCCCCTGGGTGTTGGGTGGGGGCAGGGCTGTCACTCAAGGCTGAGGATTAAATCAGCTACTCCCTACTGCCAGAGTATTTAAGCTGAGCTGCCTGGACAATGGATCCAGGTTGCCTCCTAGCCACTGTAGCTGCCTGCAGTCTGCTGCTGCCTCCTCTGCCATTGCCTGGGGCTATTGCTGGAGGAACCCCTTCTCCTCTCTCCCAGCTGAGAAAGCCCTCCCACACTGACCTTTGGAACTTTCTTTGTTGCTTGTGGGTTGAGGTATCTGGGACCCTCCCTGCCAAGAATTCTGCCCTGGAGGCCTGTTCTGGTCCCATTCCTCTCTGTGCCACATGGCCAGGGTTGTGCTCCGCTGTGCTCAGCATCCTGTGAGATATACCTTTCCTATAGGCCTACCAAGTTACCTTTGGCTGGAAACCTCTTGTTCTATGACTTCTGCTGCTCTAGACTTTATTGAGAATCATTTTTTATAGGTATTTTTTGGGCAGTGGGGGAAACACTAAAGTATATGTGTCTTTCTATTCTGCCATCTTGACTCCGCCCCCCCTCAACCATTTGTTTTAAACAAAAATTTTAAATTTTTTTTTTTTAGTGAGGAGTTTAAGTGGAACGTATTTGTTTTTAAAAACAAAAGTTTTTGGTGTAAAATAAAGTAGAATCTCTGCCACAATAGAAAGGAATCTGAGACTACAGTGTTACCTGTTCTGTTTTTCTGTACCATGTATGTCATGATCTTTCTTCACTAGGATATCTTTGCTTTATGAATACTGAAAGGGTGTGTCATCCTACAAAGTGCTTCCCTAAAATTTAGTCTTTCTTTCCCTCAGATATTCCTAGAGCAGCCACTATCAGTCAATAAACATTTATTAGGCACTTAATGCATTCCAGCTAATGTGTTATATATTGCTTTCAGTGCCTTTGACATTTGATGAGGGTTTTTCTACTTCAGTTGTTACCTGGCAGATAGATCAGATTTTATTACCCATTACAAAGGCACTGCAGTTAAGATCAGCTTCATAAATTATTTGCTCTTCATTTTTTTGTACAGGCAACATAAAAACTCTAAATTCTCAAGATGTATAACAGAAATAAAAATATATCTTATTTGATTTCCTGTCAGATGTACAACTTATGTTTATTTTTAATTAAATAAATAAATTTTAATCCATATAAGCTGATGTGATAACAAAGCCTTGCAAGGAAAAAAGCTATTGGCTAGCTATGTAGCTGTTAAGTAATTAAGTAAAATCCCTTCAGTAGAAGGGATTTTTAAGGAGAGTAGAGAGGTGAGAATCTGAGCAAAGGAAATTAAATTACCTGTCAAGGCAACATTTTATACACTTCCATTAATGTTTGAGTGTCTAAAGAATATCCAGATGTTTTTAAAAGTGATTTCTAACAGTTGTTCTGATATAAAGCAAGTCATTTGTTATTATTTCCTGATCTGTAAAATGATGATACCAACACTGAAGAATGTCAAATGAACATTCTGAGACTTATTTCATACCTGTGGAAAAGTGACATCACTGTCACTATCTTTTTATGTACATACGTATGTTTCAGATGATTTAAAATATGACCTGTAGCCCTATTTGATCCTTACAATAAGCCTGTGATATGAATAGGTTAATGCATATCTAATAAAGGGTAGTTGGTGATTGGTTCCTGCAAAGAGGAAGGGGATGTCATACTCCTGATCCATCCCTATTATTGCACCTGAGAAGTATCCCATGGGACCCAGATGCCATTTCCCTGATATTTACTCTACCTGTGCTGTTGCTTTCACATTTGAAAAAAAGCTTCACTGAGAAATAGTTTACCCAGTTTCTGATGGCAGCTGCTATTGCTGATAGCCTCCTTTATATTTTAGGTTGGATTGTTCAGTAGTATTTTAAGAAAGTAATATTTTCTTAGTCATTCGTTTGTGATTATAGAAACATTAAAGGCCCTCATCCCATAGAAAATTGCATTTTTCCTCTTAAATATTGGATAATAATTAATCATTCCAGGTCTTATTTAAGTCTCTTGACTTAAATCTTGATTGATTCATCCGATTTATTTTTTAGCTTTATTGAATTACTGTTTTCTACCTTGAATGTAATATAATCAATTCACCTATTACAAAATGTATTCCTTTACAGCACGTGACTTTCTATATTATTATGTTAAGTTTAGGCCTAGTGTAATTTGTACTGTAGTTAATTAAATCATGGAGTTTCATTCTCATCACATACACACAAACATCAAGCAGATATATCATTGCATTGACAACACTTGGCATAAAGTTTGTAAGCAAGAACACATATTAGAAAATTAAATAATTCTGATTATTTTAAGATTTCTGTTGTCAGCTTAACACTTTTGTTTTTAAAGAACCAAAACCTGTATATTTTAAGTATTCTTAATTTCATGAACAGTGTGCTGGAATTATTTGTGTGTGGGTGAATTACACGCATATTCCCCCTTAAGGATTCAGTCCCAGTCAGTATTTTCTTAGAATGATATATCAGCAAAATTCATAGTTGTATATTTGAACAAATGACTCTTTGTGTATGTCTGTGTGTGGGTACACTCTTCACTAGCAGGATCTTTAATTAATGAATTTTCTAAGTTTCTTTTTTTCTTCCTAGTTCAGGTAGTAGTTCAAGTTCAGTAAAACATACATTATGGATTATCACTAAAGTTCTACTTGAGGTTCAGTCTCTTCCTTTTCTTTTTTTTGAAATTTCTCTATTATTGGTTTTAACCAATTACTCTCTCATAGCTTACATTATCCCATAAACTGTAAGTGATCAAAATTAAAATATTAATAGTAATAATAAAAGCTGACAACTATATAATACTGTAAGATTTGCAGAATACTTTACATACATTATCTCAGTCAGTCCTCACAATTACCCTGTGCATTAAAGGTTTCTGTTCTCTCCATTTCAGAGATGAGGAAATTGAGACTTGGAGAGGTTTGAGAATCTTGTTATTAACAGGAAGGTTCTGAACTCAGGTCTTTCCTGATTCTTGGTCCAGCAGTCTTTCTCTTTTATCATATTGCCTTTCATCACATGCTCACTAAATATATTGGGGTATTAAATTAACTTATAAGTAAGGTTCATATGCTTTCATTATCACGCCAAGCATCATGTTAGTTGTTCCATAGTCAAAGACAAAAATAAAAACCACGGCCTTTCTATTGGAGGGAAGATACAATCATGGGATCGTATTATTGTTTTTATTTTTTAAAAGAGAAAAAAAGAAATTTACATGATAACTTCATTATGTATTTGATTGGAATATCAAATTGTACATGATTTGTAGTTTAATGTATAATTATTTCTTTAATTATACTTTATTATGGAAGTACTTGTTTTATCCCATAAATTAAAATTAAAAGAAAAATTTAAATGCTTCTTTTTAATAATTTTAATGTTTATTCTTTTTAATTTGATATTAAAGGCCTGGTTAGAGAAGTAGCCTTCTCACTTAGGGTACAGCTACACATTATAGAGCTATGTAAATGAGTTTATCTGATTAACTAGCTGCTTATTCCTACTAATGATAAGGATTCTGGAAACATTTATTAAGAGCTTTGTGTGTAAGCACTAGGTACTTAGTATACAAAGACCAAAAAAAAATACACAAATCTAGTATTGTACTGGGCAGGGTAGGAATGGGGGCTGGAGGGAGGATACAAAGTACATATAGATAAGTAAATGTAAGTTAAGTTAAAGAAAAGGGAAAGGGAGAGCATTAATATCAGAGGGAGGAAGGGGAAGGAAAGATCAGGGAAGTCTTTGTAGAAAGTGATACCTGATTTGAGGCTTGAAAGAAGACTAGGCTTCTGAGAAGGATCAATTAGAGAATGGTGTGTGTGTTGTTTTTTTTTTACAAATAGATATAGCAAATGGAATGTTTAGTTTAGGGACAGCTAATGATCCAGTTTTTCTGGAACATAAAATGTAAATGAAGGACTTCTGAGATACTTAACTCGAAGGGTAAGTTGGAGCCAAATTCAATTCCAGATTTGAGTTTTTATTTTATTCTAAATGCAAAAGGTTGCCTGCCTTTCTTTTTTCCCCTGAAATTTATTAATTTATTTGTTTTCACTTTTCAACAGTCACTTTCATAATTTCCAAATTTTATCCCTCTCCTTCTCTGAGACAGCATGGCCTATATGGACTCTGCACATACCTTCCTATTAAACACATTTTTACATTCGTCATGTGACATAGAAGAATTAAATGAATGGGAGAAATGATGAGAAAAACAAACCAAAAAATAGCAAAAGAGAAAATAGTCTGCTTCTTTCTGCATTCTTACGCCATAGTTCATTCTCTGGATGTGGATGGCATTTTGCATCGTGACTGGTTGTTACTTTGTATAATGTTTTCCTGGTTCTGCTCACTTCCCTCAGCATCAGGTCGTATAAGTCTTTCCAGGTTTTTATGAAGTCTGCCTGTTTGTCATTTCTTTTTTTTATTTAATTAATTTATTTGTTTTTAGTTTTCAACAATCACTTCCATAAGTCTTAAATTTTCTCTCCCTCCCCAAGATGGCTTGCAGTCTTGTATGGGTTCTGCACGCACGTGTTTAAAAATATTTTCACATTTTTCATGTTTCATAGAAGTAAAACAAATGGGAGAAACTATAAGAAAAACCAAAACACAGTACTAGAGAAAATAATCTACTTCATTCTACATTGCAATTCCATAATTCTTTCTCTGGATGTGGATGGCATTTTGCCTCAAGAATCCTTTGGGAGCGTTTTAGGTCCTTACATTGCTCTGAAAGGGCTAAGTCTATCAGAAACAGTCATCACACACTATGGCTGTTACCATGTGTAATGTTCTGCTCATTCTGCTCATTTCATTACATATTAGTTTACATAAATCTTTCCAGGCTTTTCTGAAGTTTCTGTTCTGTTTATCATTTCTTATAGCACAATAGTATTCATTACATTCATGTACCGCAACTTGTTCAACCATTTATCAGTTAATGGGCATCCCTTGATTTCCAGTTCTTGGCCACCACCAAAAGAGTTTCTATAAATATTTTGTACATGTGGGTCCTTTTTCCGTTTTTATGATCTCTTTAGGATATAGTCCTAGAAGCAGTATTTCTAGGTCAGAGGACATGCACATTTTTATAGCCCTTTGGGCATAGTTCCAAACTCCTCTCCAGAATAGTTGGATCAGCTCATAGTTCCACCAGCAATGAATTGGTGTTCCAACTGTCCCATGAATTCTCCAGCATTTATCATTTTCCTGTTTTGTCATGTTAGCCAATCTGATAGGTATGATGTGGTACAAAAACTTTTCAATTAAATGTAATCAAAATTATCCATTTTGCATTTCATAATGTTATCTCTCTTATTTGGTCATAAATTCCTCCATTCTAGGGGTGGAGCTCAGATGGCAGAGTAGAAGTATAGACTTGAAGAGCTCTATCCCTGAGTCTACCCAAATATCTATAAAAAACGACTCTCAACAAATTCTGGAGCTGCAGAATTCACAGAATGACAGAGGGAAGCAAATTCCAGACCAAGACTGTCTGGAAGGATGACAGGAAGCATATATCATGTAGTTCTGGGAACAGAGTGCAGTACAATGTGGGCCGTGTGGGAGGAGCCTAAGGCAGCCACAGCAGCAAAGGGTCAGTGATAGCAGCTGCTTCTGGAGCTCTGGTCCCACAGATTGTGGGGGGATCCAGCAGCTGACAATACACCCTCCTAACCTCACTGTAGGCAGAGAGCTAACTGACAAAGAGTTCAAAAGTCAAATAAATGACTGGGGAAATGAGTAAAAACTGGAAAAAGAATCAGACTGTAAAATCTTACTTTGGTGACAAGGAAGACCAAAACATATAAACAGAAAAAGACAACAAAGTCAAACCTCCCACATCCAAAGCATCCAAGAAAAATATGAATTGGTCTCAAGCCATGGAAGAGCTCAAAAAGAATTTGGAGTGAGAGAAGTAGAAAAAATGAGAAGAGAAATGAGAGTGATGCAAGAAAATCATGTTAACTGAGTCCACTGTTTGATAAAGGGGACCCAAAAAATGCTGAGGAAAATAACACCTAAAAAAATAGACTAACCTAAAATGCAAAAGAGATCCAAAAAGCCAATGAGGAGAAGAATTCCTTAAAAAGCAGAACTGGCCATATTGAAAAGGAGGTCTAAAAGCTCACTGAAGAAAGTAATTCCTTAAAGATTAGAATGGAGCAGATAGAAGCTAATAACTTTATGAAAAATCAAGAAATTATAAAACAAAACCAAAAGAATTAAAAAATAGCAGACTATGTGAAATATTTCATTGGAAAAATAATTGACCTGAAAAATAAATCCAGGAGAGACTGTTTTAAAATTATTGAACTGCCTGAAAGCCTTGATCAAAAAAAGAGCCTAGACATCATCTTTCAAGAAATTATCAAGGAAAACTGCCCTGATATTCTAGAACCAGAGGGTAAAAGAGATGTTGAAAGAATCCACCAATTACCTCCTGAAAGAGATCCCAAAAAGGAAAACCCCTAAGAATATTGTAGCCAAATTCCAGAGCTCCCAGGTTAAGGAGAAAAAATTGCAAACAGTCAGAAAGAAACAATACAAGTATTGTGGAAACGCCATCAGGATAACACCAAATCTAGTAGCTTCTATATTAACGGATCAGAGGGCCTGGAATATGAGAGGTCAAAGGAGCTAGAATTAAAACCAAGAATCACCTACCCAGAAAAACTAAATGTAACACTTCAGCGGAAAAAAATTAACATTCAATGAAATAGAGGATGTTCAAGCATTCTTGATGAAAAGACCAGAGCTGAAAAGAAAATATGACTTTCAAACACAAGAGAAGCTTAAAAAGGTAAACAGGAAAGAGAAATCATAAGGGATTTACCTAAAGTTGAACTGTTTACTTTCCTATGTGGAAAGATAATATTTATAACTGCTGAGACTTTTTTCAGTATTAGGGTAGTTGGAGGGATTATATACATTTAGAGGGCACAGGGTGAGTTGAGTAGGAAGGGATGATATCTAAAAAATAAAATTAAGGGAGAAATAGAATGGTGTAAATTATGTTTCACATAAAAGAGGCAATAAAAAGCTTTTTCAATGGAAGGGAGGAGCAGGGAGGTGAGAGAGAAAGAATGAACCTTACTTTCATCGGATTTGGCTTAAGTAGGAAATAACATGCATGCTCATTTTGGTATGAATATCTATCTTCCACTACAGGAAAGAGAGGAAGGGGATAAGTGCGGGATTCGGGGGTATGATAGAAGGCAAATAGGAGGGCGGAGCAATTAGAAGTAAACATTTTTGAGTAGGGACAGGGTGAAAAAAGAATAAATGGGGGCAGGATAGGATGGAGGGAAATACACTTAGTCTTTCACATCATGACTGTTATGGAAGTGTTTTGCATAACTACACATGTATAACCTATATTGAATTACTTACTTTCACAGTGGGGATGGGTGAGGAGGAAGGGAGAGAATTTGGAACTTAAAGTTTTAAAAATGAATGTTAAAAATTGTTTTTACATGCAACTGGGAAGCTTGCCCTACAAGAAAACAGAGGGGAAGGGGAGGAGAGCAGGGAGAAGTGTGACAGAAGGGAGGAGGCAGTTTAGGGGAAGGGGTCATCAGAATGCATGATATCTTGGGGTGGGTGGGGGTGAGAAACGAGGAAAAAAATTTGAAACTCAAAATCTTCTCAAAGTGAGTGTTGAAAAAGAAAAAAATTCCTCCATTCTTCATAGGTTTGACAAATAAACAATTCCTTGCTCCCCTAATTTGTTCATAGTATTAGCCTTCATACCTACATTGTGTACCCATTTGGATTTTATTCTGGTATATGATGTCAGGTGTTGCTCTATGCCAAGTTTCCACCATACTGTTTTCCAGTTTTCCCAGTAGTTTTTACCAAGCAGTGAGTTCTTATTCCAGAAGCTGGGGTCCTTGGGTTTATCAAACATGTAATATAATCATTGACTACTGTGTCTTGTGTACCTAACCTAATCCACTGATCTATCCCTTCTATTTCTTAGCCATTACCAAGTAGTTTTGATGATTGCTGCTTTATAGTACAATTTAAGATCTGATATGAGTTCATCATAGTCAGACTTTTGACTTAGGTAGATTATTTCTACCTCTGTATGGCAGTTAGAGAGACTAGTTGTAATGTAAATAAAGAGGCTATCACAATCATACAGATGAAGGAGAGGAGTTGGTCAATGACAATTCCAGAATTATTAGACTATATAGTGGATAGTACTAGGGAAATTTGGAGGAAGGCAGATTTAGGGAATAAAATGCTGAACTTTGTTTTAAACGTATGAGTATAAGCTGATATACCATCTAGTGTTCTTTAGGGATTAATATGGTATTGAGAAGTACAAACTAGGCTACATATTGTCACCTTATTTTTTAAAGATATATACAAAGTACATCATACAAAATGCCAAGCTGGATAAATAAAAAGCAAAAATTAAGGTTGTTAGGAGAAACTTTAACAATCTCAGACATGTAGATGATACCACTCTGATGGCAGAAAGTGAAGAGAAATAAAGAAGCCTCTTGAGAGGGTGACAGGGAAGAGTGTAAAGGCTGGTTTGAAGTTTAATCTCCACCCCCTGCAAAAAAAAAATAATAATAACATCTGAGTTCATGGCAAATGGTCCCATCACTTCCTGTGGGACCTCCCACCATAGAGGGAGAAGAAATGGAGCCAGCGTCAAATTTTATGTTTTTGGGTTTGAAGATCACTGCAGACAGTGATTGTAGCCATGAAATTAAATGACACTTGCTCCTTGGAAGGAAGGCTGTGGCAAATCTGACCAGGAAACTAAAAAGCAAAGATATTACCTTGCTGATAGCTCCATATTGTCAAAGCTATGGTTTTTCCAGTGGCATTGTGAGTTGTGAAAGTTGGATTATAAGGAAAGCTGAGTGCCATAGAATCTATGCTTTTGAATTGTGGTGCTAGAAAAAGCTTTTGAGAGTTCCTTGGACAGCAAGGAAATCATATCAGTCAATACTTAAAGAAATTAACTCAGCCAATTCACTGGAAAGTCAAATACTGAATAAATACTTTGACCACATGATGAGAAGACTGACTCTTTGAAGAAGACCTTGATGTTGGGAAAGAATGGAGGCAAAAGGGAAAGGGGACATCTGAGGATCAGATGAGTAGGTAGTGTCACGGAAGGAATAAATATGATCTTGGACAGACTTCTGGAGATAAGGGACGACAGAAGAGACTGATGTGCTTTGGGTCCATGAGGTCATGAAGAGTTGGAGATGACTGTACAATTGAATAGCAACAACAACCTTGTATTGAGTAATGGAGTAGTTTTATTCACCTTTTCTCGCTCCCCATCTGTTACCTGCATATATAATTTTGTAAAATGACGAAGTCATTGTCCTTGGGGCAGTTACTGTGCCTATGAATTTTGCTTTGGCCATAAAGTACCTATTTAGAAAAAAGAAATTGTTAGGAAACTCAGAAAGCAAATATTTGATGGACAGTTAATCTACACAAGGCAAGCCAAGTTGACTGATCCATCTGTCTTGCTCATCATTCTGGTCACGGCTCCTTATATTGATTTCTGTATTGGCTGATAAAATGAAACTGTAATGGATAGGGTTTTATTCCATGGTAGTCAAGATGTGAAAATTCTCTTTTTCTTGCAGGCTCTAAATTATCTTGGTATTCAGCCCACTGAGGAAGAGCACAAAGCCCTGAGGCAACAAGTGCAAATAGACTCCAGGGGAACTGTGTCTTTTGGAGGTAATGTCTGACCTGTAGCTCTGAATCACAGTATGGAAACTGGTTAAGAATTTACAAACAGCACCTCCCACTCTTCAATCAATAACATAATAACACACACAGCCTTAACTCATTTGTAAGACAGGCATCATTTTAGAACCAAGAAGCAGATATAATTGGTTACGCTTTTCTCATTCAGCCCACAAAATTAAATCTTTTCGTATTTTACTAGAGTTACCATGACATATTGGTTGGAGTACTAACCTTGGAGTTGAAAAGTTCTGGGTTCACTTCTCACCTCAAGCTCTTACTTACTGTGTATTCCGGTGAAAATTGCTTAATCTTTATGTGCCTTAAGCATCCTGAATCTAGTAAATAATAGATGGGTTATGAACTGTGAAAGAAGTTGCCTTATCAGGAGCTACTTTCCCCTTTCCCTCTCATGCTGATGAAATGATTCTGATACACACACACATACTTATTTGCTACAAACTTATAAGGGGATGGGGAAACCGTGTGTGCATGCATCTGTGTGTATGCATGTATATACACATGTGTGTGTATTATGTATTTCTCCCCACCCCTTGTATGTATGTATAGACACATGCATGTGTTTGAAGATATATACACACCCATACATTTGTAAGGAAAAAAAGTACTCAAGAGACCTTCATTTTTGCTCAGAGATCTGATGCTCATTAATTCATTAACAAATATTTTATTAAGCACCTACAATGTGCAAGATGCAGTACTAAGTGATGATAAGGAAGTAGAAATTAAAAAAACACAATCCCTATTGTTAGGGAGCTCAGCAATTGAAAGCCCCATCTAGCAGCCCCATAAATGGTATCATCTCACTAGATTTTAGAAAGAGCTCTCTATATAGTAGAGTTTAGAGAGTTAAATATATTGATTTAGGTTTTATTTCTTTGCTTGAATTCATATGAAAGCAATGTTACATATCAGATTGTTCATTGTTTCTGATTTCTTTATAATTTTTTTAACACATTCAGAATACATTTTATTTCACACTTGTGTTGGGAGCTCTGTTGTTTGAGGGTTGTGTGTCAAAGCAGTAGTGAATTTGAGAATATTTATGCTAAATAACCTTTGAGTTTGACCAAAACAAGTAGAGACTCAGTCCACATTTTGAGCTTGTTGATTTGGTTTGATCTGTTGGCAGTTTTTAAATCAAGATTATGTTTTTAGTTCATCTTTTCAGTCCCATTCTCGGGTTCTAGTTTTGTTGAACCTATTACAAGATTTAATTAAAACATAATACTATGTAGTTCTGAAACATTAGAGAAAGTATATTAAATTTGGCTTTGTTAACAGTAGCTCTGTGCCGTTCCAGATTTTGTCCAGGTTTCCAGAGAACTATTCCGCTTGCAGTTAAATGAAGTAGGCGTTGGGCAGAAATCCACAGTGCTTGGTGCCCATGAAATTTCTCATTTATTAGACACACAGGTAGAGTATATACTCTATATAATTTTCTGATTTGTGGTTAATTAATAGTAGATCTTTACCGTTATGAGTTTTATAATTCTACATTTTTATATTCATATTTTTAATGCAAGTAAATGCAAAATTTTTCTAGTTTCCTCCTAGTTCTTTAAGTTTACACATTTAAAATATCATTTTATTCCATGGTTGTGTCGAAAGCTCTGTTTTCAGGGAGGGTGTCAGAGAAGTGGAAGAACTTGAGAACATTAACATTATACTATTGAAATTATGGATATTAATAGTATCATCATCATAGTTTGTAATTGTGTAGAGTTTAATTATCAAAGTACTTTACAAATATTTTATTTGATCTTCAGAATAACCCTGGATAGTAGGAGGTACTCCTTTCATTATTTCCATTATTTTACAGATGAGGAAATTGAGGCAGGCAGAGGTTAAGTGACTTGCCCAGGATCGCACAGTGTCTAGTAAGTGTCTGAGGCCACATTTGAATTCAGGTTTACCTAACTTAAAGGCCTAGTGCTCTGGACCCTATGCCACTTAGGTGCCTCCTTTATAGCTGTCTCCTTACGTGAGAGGAGAGTGGGGCAGAAGGTCCTCATTTGAAGCTAAGAAAATCTTGATGGCCAGCCACTGTGAACCAAAATGGGCTTTGTCTGTGAGAATAAGTACATCAATGACCTACTTTCAAAATGCATTAACTCTTTCAAATCAGGTTGTAATCCTTGACAAATTGGCCTGTTTTAATGCAGTGAATTACATCGAGTGCAACTAAGACTAGAGAATTGCTTTAATGCATGCAGTAGGTGGCTCTTAAAAGGATGTCTAGTTCTTCCTACATTAAGACACTCCATCAGCACTTAAACTCTCCTTCCATTAAATGGAGAGGAGTCAAGCTGTAGGAGCCCCGTTTTTCTCCTGTTAGGAATCTTTTCATGCTTTCAATTCAGATATTCAGCAACAATAACTAAAAAAATTACATGTTGAAGGGCTCTTTTTCACCATTCCTGATACTTATGGCTGCTATGGTACCCAGTGTCTGTGAGGAACGACAAAGGTGCTTGAGGGACTTGCCAAATGCCAGGTGAGCAGGATACTTGCTGTAGTTTAGTCTGTAAACACAGAGCTTTCTTTGCAGTTTCAGAGTACCACTGATGTTCCGGAGAGTGAGCATAGCCCTTCCTTCCTACCCCTAGGATTTTAGATCAGACAAGGATATGTTCAGTCTCCTATACTTTGATAGCAAAAATGAAGTGTGAATGATAATTATTCAAGATTTTTCTACATGCCAATGATTTCGTGCTTTTGATAAAGCACAAGAGTTATTAGATTGTTTTATCGAGACCTTGCTTCATCTTAGTCTTAACAACCATCACCAAAAAATGGATGGCATTCTCCAATTGTTCTTTCAGAATAATATTTATAGCACCTCTTTCTGTTAATGAATCACCCCATGAAAGGGCAGATATCCTTCCTAGCCTTTTTATTCTCAGGTGCTATTCTGTTTCTTACTTGCAGACTAACAATCCAGGAAGGTTGACAGTCTTTTGGAAAGAACCCTGGAAAAGAGAGATGCTAAATCATTGCCTGCTGTCTACCTTACTAATAGTTCAGTAAGCAAAAAAGGAATATAATCCAAGGGCTTATTAATTCATTAAGCAAATATTGACTGAATATACAATATATTTCAAACACTGTGCTGAGAGGGCTGTAAAGATGGATTAGCTCTGGTCCTGCCCTCATGTAGCTGACAGCTGGGATAGGCCTTAAGGGATGTAAGATGGGTCTTAAGGGATTTAAGATAGGCCAGTTGGACTTCAGAGAGAATTAGGAAGGAAAGATAGTAGCGGAGAACTAGCAAGAAGGAAGAAGTAGAATAATCTGAAGACAAGAGATGATGAGAGTTCCAAATTTTCTCCCCATCTTTCCCCTCCCCCCACCCCAAGATGGCATGCATTTGGATTATTCCTTCCCCCAGTCTGCCCTACATTTTATTACCCCCCTCTCTTATTTCCTTCCCCTTTGCTTTCTTGAAGGGCAAGATAGATTTCTATACCCCATTGCCTATATATCTTATTTCCAAGTTGCATGTAAAAATAAATTTTTAACATTTGTTTTTAAAGCTTTGAGTTCCAAATTCTTTCCTTACCCACTTCCATTGAGAAGGCAAGCAGTTCAATATAGGTTATACATGTATAGTTATGCAAAGCACCTCTGTTCTCTGCCATGTGTGATAGACCCTTTCCTGTCAACTTGGGCTTGAGATTTGTTCCATTCTGTCATTTTGTGGTTTCTATAACTAGAATGTGTTTAGAGTCATTTTTTTACAGGAAGGTTTTGGGGGAGGGCTCAGGAAAGTCATGCTTTTTTACTCTACCATATTGGCTCTGTAACCCACAAAATAATTTAAGCACTCACTATATATCCTAGTAGTAAATAGTAGGGGTAAAAGAAAGGCAAAACAAACAAAAAAAACTGCCCCTGAATTCAGAAAGCTTACAGTCTAATTTGGGAGACCACTAGTAAACAGCTATGTACAAGTGATTGCAAGCTGCATTGAGACAGATGCACTAATTGGACTCTTCCTTTATTCTGCTCTTATCAGTCCACAGCTGGAGTGTTCTGTTCAATTCCAGGTGCCATCTTCTAGGAAGGACATTGATAAAATGAAGAGCATACAGGGAAGAGTACCCAGAAGAGTAAAGGGCCACATAAATTTTTCCATTTGGTTGAAGGAATTGGGGCTGTTTTGACTGAAAAACAGAAGGTTTAGAGTGATAGCAATCTCCACGAATTTGAAAGCTAGGTATGTGGAGGAAAGATTCAATCTATTCCACTTGGTCCCTTAAAATCAGGATACAGAGCAATGGTTTGGGAATGGAAAGAAGACAGATTTATTCCGGAAAAGAGGAAAAACTTTCTGACAATTAGAAGTAGATTGGACATCCCAAGGTAGAGTGGGCATCCTTACAAGTTGGTGATTTTCCCTTCAGTATATATCTTCCAAACAAAGTCTGAATGATCAGTTACTAAGTCAGTAAACACTTATTAAGCACCTACTTTGACCAGGAACTGGTTCATTTTTCAGGTTTGTTTTAGAATAGGTTCTTATTCAACTTTAGGTTGGGCCAAGTGGCCTTTGATGTTCCTTGAAATGTTGACATCTTGTCAGATGAAGTGATTTATTTGCTCATGGTTACACAATATGTAAAGATTAGAACTGAGATTTGAACCAGGTCTCCAGCAGCTCTGAATTAAAAGCCTTATAGTTGTATTTAAGAAGGTAATCTGGGACAGAGCCAAGATGGCAGAATGGAAGTAGAGGAGAGGAGAAGTCTCACCCCAAAGCCCTCAAAAAAACTTAGAAAAAATGATTAAACAAATTCTAGAGCAGCAAAAGCCATGAAAGGACTGACTAAAGCAAAATTCCAGCCCATGACAATCTGGAAGATCAGTAGGAAGGGTTTATCTCACTAGACTGGGAGCAGAGCCCATGGTGTGGGCTATGCCAGCATAGACAGAGCTAGAGCAAGCCTTAGGGGACTGAATCACTGGCGGCTGATGTCATTTCAATACTTCTCAAACAACAAATGCCAAAGACAACTCCAAAAGTCAGTGGGAAAGGTTTCTCACTTGGCTGAGAAGGGAACATGATCTGGCCCCAGCCTTAACCCCAGTTCCAGGGCAGCGGCAGTCACTGCTGAAGCAGAGCCTTCTTCTGGAGGCCTACACTTAACAAGGAGTTCAAAAGTTAAGTAATTGGCTGGGAAAATGAGCAAACAGTGGGAAAATAAATAGAGTATAGAGTCTTGCTTTCTTGGTGAAGAGGTATTTTCTTACATCATTGGTGACAAGGAAGATCAAAACATACAACCAAAAGAAGACCACAAAGCCAAAACTCTTGCATCCAAAGACTCCAAGAAAAATATGAATTGATCTCAGGCCATGGAAGAGCTCAAAAAGGATTTTGAAAATCAAATAAGAGAAGTAAGGGAAAAAATTTGGAACAGAAATGAGAGTGGTGCAAGCCAGTCATGAAAAATGGGTCAACAGCTTGCTAAAGGAGACTCAAAAAAATGCTGAAGAAATTAACACCTTTAAAATTAGACTAAACCAAATGTCAAAAGAGGTCCAAAAAGCCAGTGAGGAGAAGAATGTCTTAAAAAGCAGAATGGGCCAAATGGAAAAAGATCCCAAAAGTTCTCTGAAGAAAATAATTCTTCAAAAATTAGAATGGAGCAAATGGATGCTAATGACTTTATGAGAATTCAAGAAATTATAAAACAATAGCCAAAAAAATAAATAAAAAAGAAGACAATGTGAAATATCTCACTGGAAAAACCACTGACCTAGAAAATAGATCCAGGAGAGATAGTTTAAAAAATGAAAACCATGATCAAAAAAAAAAAAGAACCTTGATATCATCTTTAAAAAAATTATCAAGGAAAACTTCCCAGACATTCTAGAACCAGAGAGTAAAATAGAAATGGAAAAAATCCACCAATCACCTCCTGCAAGAGACCCACAAAGGAAAATTCGTAGAAATATTGTAGCCAAATTCCAAAGTTCCCAGGTCAAGGAGAAAATATTACAAGCAGCCAGAAAGAAACATTTCAAATATTGTGGAAACACAATCAGAATAACACAAGATTTAGCAGCTTCTACGCTAATGGATCAGAGGGCTTGGAATATGATATTCCAGAGGCCAAAAGAAAGAGGATTAAAACCAAGAATCACCTACTCAGCAAAGCTGCGTATAATAATACTTCAGGGGAAAGAAAATAGAACTTCAATGAAATAGAGGACTTCCAAGCATTCTTGTTGAAAAGACCAGAGCTGAATAGAAATTTGGACTTTCAAATACAAGAATCAAGAGAAGCATGGAAAGGTAAATAGGAAGGAGAAAACATAATGGACTTAGGAAATTTGAGCTGCTTATATTCCTACATGAAAAAATGATATTTGTAATTCTTGAGACTTTTCTCATTACTAGGATAGTTGGAGGTAGTGTGTGTGTGTGTGTGTGTGTGTGTGAGAGAGAGAGAGAGAGAGAGTATGTGAGTGTGTGAGAGAGAATGAGAGAGCACAGGGTAAGCTGAATGTGAAGGGATGATATCTATAAAAGAAAAATGTTGAGAGAAATGTACTAGGAGAAAGAGAAAGGGAGAGATAGAATGTAGAAAATCATCTCACATAAAAGAGGCAAGAAAGAGCTTTTACAATGGAAGGGAAGAAGGGGAAGATGAGAAAAAATAAGTGAGCCTTCCTTTCATGGGATTTGGCTTCAGGATAGAGTAACATATACACTCAATTGGGTATGGAAGTTTAACTTACCCTACAGGAAAGCAGGGGGAAGGGGAGAAGAGAAGGGGAGTAATAGAAGGGACAGCAATTTGGGGGAACGAGGTAATTGGAAGCAAACACTTTTGTAGAGGGACAGGTCAAAGGAAAGAATAGAATAAATGAGGAGGGCAGGACAGGATAGAGGGAAATATAGTTAGTGTTTCACAACATGACTGCCATGGAAGTGTTTAGCATGACTACACACACACATAACCTATATCAAATTGCTTGCCTTCTCAATGAGATTTGGATGGGGAGGGGAAAGGAAGAGATTGTGGAACTGTGAGCTTTAAAAATGAATGTTAAAAAATTGTTTTTACGTGCAATTAGGAAGTAAAATATATAGGCAATGAGGTGTAGAAATCTATCTTGCCCTACAGGAAGATAGAAGGGAAGGGACTTCAGGGGTGGGTGGTGATAGAAGGGAGGGCATATTGAAAGAAAGTGTAATCAGAATAAATACTGTCCTGGGGTGGGGGGAAGGGAGAGATTGGGAGAAAATTTGAAATTCAAAATTTTGTGGAAGTGAATATTGAAAACTGAAAATAAATAAATTTTAAAACCACAAAACAAAATTTAAAAATAAAAAAGAAGATAATCTGATAATATTACAGATTTTATAGTACAAGGGATTTCAGAGATCATCTAGTCCAATCTTTTCATTTTAAAGAAGAGAAATCTAAGGTTAAAGGAGATTATTAGTGTTTATTATATTGAATTGCTCAGGGTCAGACCTAACTTTGGTCCTAGGATCATAAATTTAGAACTAAAAGGAAACTTTAACATTTTTTAATCCAACTCCATCATTTTATAGATTGGAAAATCATGGCCTCAGCAGGGCAAGTGACTTACCCAAGATAACATGTAATGGCAGAGTCAATATTTGGGAGTTGGTAGCAAAAATGCATTTTGCATGGCATATGACAGCATGATGTAATGAATATTGAATACTGGGTTTGCACTCTGGAAAATCTGGGTTGAAATCTGGTTCCAGACACTTACTAGTTTTGTGATCCAATGCAAATCCTACCCCCTCCTCTGCTTCTTGGAATCCTTAGGGTGTACCTATCTTATGTGCTACCCTCCTGGGATGCCTTCATGGATCATGTTTGTCCTTTGTTGCCAAAGACCATGCAATCAGAGAAATGATGACATGATTTGTACTTGACTTTGTTTTGAGTGAAGGAGGGCTGTGCAGGTCACCAGCCTCACTCCTGCAGAGCCATCTGAATCCAGTGACCTGATATTCCTCAGGATGACTGGAGATGGTCCAGGATACACTGGGAGACTTTGGGGCCTTTAGGCCAAGGTCTTTGCAGGTACTCACTTAGGGTGAGGCAATGCCCATTCATTGAATAGGCCTGTTTAAGAAGTAGCCAGGGCATGGCCAAGAAAATAAAGACATCGGACTGGGTGGGAAACAGCAGTAGTCACTATTGATAATCACTCTAAAGCTGGAGAAGTTCGGGAGCCCTTGGCAGGGGCCCCTTGTGCTCTGATGAAGACATAATAGAATTGAAAAAATCCAGAGAAGTTTAGAAACATACTAGCTGTGTGACTCTGAGACTAAGATGAGTCATATTCAATATCATATTCGTTCATTTATTTGTCTCCCCCACTAGAATGTAATCTCCTTGATAACAAGGACTAGTTTTCTTTTGTCTTTGTATCCCTTACCCTTTGTATCCCTTTGTCCTTTGTATCCCTTACTGCCCTAGAACTTAGTAGGTGCTCAATAAATGCTCATTGGATTGAATTGGGTTGGAATTTGTTTAAACTTTGGGTGCCTCAGGCAACCTCCAATATTTTTGTATACTAACTCATAGAAAGCTTATTCTTTAAACAGATGGATGGAGTTTCCACACTGGATATTCTCTATAATTGAAAGATCACAAATGTTTTTATGTTTACATGGGCCATACAGCAATACGGTTCAACTTTGATAACATTACTTAAGAGAATTAGCAGCCAAAAGAATCTCACAAAATGGGCCTTTTGGTAGAATTTCCATGCAATATCTGAGGCTTGCTTTTAAGGTGCAGAATTAAAATATATTGTACACAAAAACTAATGTGACATGAGAACATAAGAAACATGATATTGGGTCAAACAAATAGACCTTGCAACCTAGTATTATCCATCTTACAGTGACCCAAAGAGGTTTGTGTGAGGATATGATTACCTTCCAGATTTCAATGTCAAGAAATTAGTGGCATGAGCCTCAGATATTCCAAGGTTCCTTAATAATTCAACATGAATGTTTTATGCACTTATTTATTTAAGCCGTTCTTGAACTGGGGAAGAAGAAGGGGAGGAAATTTGGACCTGTGGGAATCCCCAGTGTAGAAACCCCCTCTCCCCAAGCAGATTGCCAATTCATTTCCAATCTGGAACAATGAGAGATTAAGTGATTTGTTCATCATTACAGCCCTGGTATGTGTCAAAATTAATTTGCTCCTTTTCCCATCTCTATTATCTCTTCAAAATACATTCTCTTTATGTATATATTCTATTTTTCATATACATGACATGAATAGCCCTCACCCATGTATGGTAGGGTTGTATTATTTTAGCTATAAATGAATAACTTTCAATATCCTTAAGGAAAGGTAAGAGGCATCAGTGTTCTAGTGAAGAAACTACATACAAAAATGTCAGGACACTCAAATTTGAGTCCTAGCCCTGTCACCAGTTAGCTATGTGACCTTGACAAATGAATTTGTGTCTCAATGTCCAAGTTTCCTTAACTAATTTATGAGATTTCAGTTAGATAATTTCTAATAATAGAATATATATTTATATTATTATATTATATTATTAATATTTATAGATATATATTATTTAATAACATTATTTTTTTTTAGATATCTATTATTTAATAATAGATGTCTTATATTGCAGATTGTCCCAGCTCTGAAGTTCTGTGATCCTATAATTTGTAGACAAAGGCACCCTCCTTCTTAGGGTAATAAATTCCCTAAATTTACCACCATTGGGCAGAATGGTACTTCACACCTTCCATACCCTAAAACTATCTTCTTTCAATATTCAAGTGGTTTCCCCTTTTTCCTGCTTGCTCCTAACAGATCTAGAAATGAATAAGTCCGTGTTTACCTTTTTTTTTTGTGGAGAGGATCCAGACCTGCTTTCATTTGGTATCAGGGATCCCCATTCCTTCCACTTATGTAGATTGGCCACGAACTTATAATTCCAAGAGTTAGGAAATTGCCCAGAGCATTGAAAGGTTAGGTAACTTGCCTGTTATCAGAGCACCCTTGGTTCATCTCCAACTCTGTTAAGGGCTAAACTCCCTGTAGCATGCCAAGGTGTGCAGTAATCAGATCATGTTCTGGGTTTTGTTTTCAGTATCCTTCCTTATGATGACCAACATTTTGCCAGTCTTGGGAACAGCAGTACATTGTGCTCAGGTTTTCAGGGGACAGTTTGGACCGCAAGTGGTATAGTCTTCATTCCATGGCTGGGTTGTGAGCCCTATCTTGGAATATGGTTGAACCTTTCAGGAAAATTGTGCTACTACTTGCCAAATTAAAATGTTAGCATTAACTTAATGCAGAGTAGTGTGGGTGTTTCATAGTGAAATAAAAGCAGTTGGGAGCACTAAAAAAATTGAAATTAAATTTAAGTTAATGATATTGCCCCATATTACTTTTGCATCCTGTTTTAATTAACCAAGTGAATAGTTTAAAAATAAACATGTGGATTTTTATATGAAATATAATACTAATATGCAAAAGCAAAACCACTATGACAATAGGCAGACAAATATTTCACATTAACCTGTAATCATGAACACCAAACGTGTTGTTTTCCCTTTCCAATTCAATGTGGATAGCTTCTTGCCTGTGATTCTTCAGAAGTGGATGAATTAGAAAGACTTAAACGTGAAAGAAATGATGCTTTGCAAGAAGTCAGCAAACTCAAGGTAATCTTCAATTTAGGTATTTTTTTCTTAATTAAAATCTTTTCTTCTAACATATTTGACTACTAATGGTGGGATTCTTTTTTTATCTACTAAAACAATATGAATTAATTAAAACATAATCAGTGTTATAGTTAGTACTTTATCCTATGGGGTTACATTCTATTTTGTCTATTATTTAAGCTTTACAACACCTATACAAGTTAGGGTAGTATTGTTTTAGTTCTATATGGATGGAGAATATCTAACAGCCTTAGGAAAAGGGGAGGTAGTGATACTGTAGTAGAGAAGCCACTGTACCGAGAATCTGCCTGGGGATCTCCATTCTTACTTCAGCTCTTCCACTGACTGGCTTACTCAAATAACACTGGCAAGTTATTTTGACTTTCTGGGTTCCAGGGTCCTTATTTGTAAGTTCCAGAGAACTGGGCTCAAGGAACTCTCCCAGATCTGCAATTCCGTATTTCCATTATTTGAACTGAGGCTCTTATTTACTCTCTCTTCTCTAGTTGATTCTCCTTCACTTGTTTTGTTCTTTCCTTCTGACTTCAAGTGATCAGGAGTGGTCAGCATAAACCTCCCTCCTTCTTACAGGATGATAGCTAACATTCATATAGCACTTTAAAGTTTGCAAAGCACTTTACTTGTGCTGTCTTGACCATCTTCACAATAATCATATGAGGAAGGTACTATCATTAGCCCATTTTAGAGACGAGGAACCTCAGTTTGAGAGAATTTAAGTGACTTGCCCAGAGTCACACAGCTAAGTAAGTATCTGAGGTGGGATTTGAACTCAGGTCTGCCTGACTACAAGGGCAGCACTCTACCCGTTATACTACCGAGCTGCCTCCTTATTGCTTTATATGAAGGCATTTTGGTGTATTAAAAAGTAGTCAGTTATCTAATCAACTAGTATTTATTAAACACCTAACTGTGCTGAGAACTTTGTTAAGTTCTGGGGATACAGAGAAAGACCAAAACAAAACAGAACACAAAAACAAAGAACCATCCCTTCTTCTCAAATCTAATAGATACCTTGTTGGACTTAGAGTCAGGAAGACCTAAGTTCAGTTTCTACCCAAGAAACTTACTAGCAGTATTACCTTGGGCAAATCACTTGACCTCTCAACTACACTTTCCTTATCAGTAAAATGAGGATAAGTTCACCTACCTACTTCATAGGGTTACTGTGAGGATCAAATGAGATAATACATGTAAAGCATTTTGTAAATCTTATATCAATGGTTTATAATATATTATTATATATTATATCACAGTATTACATGTTATATATAATATACAATAATATATATACAATAAATCCTACATCCTTGGGGAAAGGACCTGTATCTTATAGCAGGGCCATCACTGTTTTCTAGAGAAGCATCAGAAATTAAGGTAATTTGTTTTTTAAAATCCCCACAAACATGGAAAAGGTGCTATTCTATTTTATAACACCTTTCTTATCTTCATTTTGCACCTACCATACTTGGAACAATACCCAAATTCATATAAAAGCCCACCTTAATTACATATAACACCATTGCAGTATTTTGTGAATCTATTTTCAGTAGAAGTCAATGTGGCCACTATTTCTGCAATTCCTTTCTCATCCAAAGATGTTCTTGGTGTGCTATATCTTTCAACAATGAAATGCCTTTGTTTCCTTATCTTTTGGAATAACAATTAAAAGCCCAGGAAAGAGGGCAAAGGGAGAGTATGAACAGGTTTTAGAAATAAATTACTAATACTTGGTTACCAATCTCCCTTAAAAAATTTCTTGCAGAATTGGTCACCTTAGTTACACAGCACTTCTTTTTCTAAATTACTATCCAGGGTGTTTTTCCCCATAAGTAATTTAATTTGTATGATTACTAGGAATCCTGGGGTAGCTCTCTAATCCCTCTCATTCATTTGTTCCATGAATAGTACATCTGCGCTAATCCAGTTATTTGGTTGAGGTTTTTGACTTAGTACTCCTCAATTTCTAGTTTAAAAGCTGTTCATGTTGTATCCATGTAAGACTGGCATGTAACACACTTATAAAATTAAAGCCCAGCTGAGAACCCATTAAATAAATTCTGAAGGGCTGTACTGGCTTGTAAAATGTAACTCAGCTTTCAGTTATTATGATCAAAGCTGGTGGGACGTGTTCTAATGTCTAGTTAATCATCTTTTTCTTTTTTTAGAAGAATGTATGTTGATTAAAACAATGAAGAATCCTATATTATTATAGTACTCTAAGCACTATAACTTTTCCTAATGATTTTTTCCCACTAATTTGCAATTCACATAATATAAAGGCTTACAATTAATTGAGTTCTATGGCATATATGCATCTACAGGCCCACCAATAGTCTTTAATCCTTTCCCACTCTCTTCCCTTTCTTGTCTCCATGTTCTTCAACCATGAAACTTCCATTGTTTTATGGTAGGGATGAAAATTAAGCCAGTGAGATTCAGAAAAACACATTAAATAGTCTTTCACTACTGGATAGTTATTAATTAAGAGGATGATTCTTTTTTAAAGCACTGGCAAATTTTTTTTTTCAAAGGGCTTAACTGAGCCTAACACCTGCTTGGCAAAGATGATTGAAAATAGACAAATTTCCCTGGTACTGATGTGAGAACTTGGACACAAAGAGTAACTTGCTTGAGAATAGATGTAACAGTGACCAGTCATGACTTTTGTTCGGGGTGGCTTTTTGACAATCATTTCATGCTCCCTTATTTTATTTGTTATACTGGGAAAAATTAAAATCTGAAATCAAATCAATTATTGTTGGCATTCCAATATTGATGTAAATTGTTTTCCATTCTGCTTAACATCCAAGTCATCTTTGTCCAGGATACTGGCAGAATTTGGTCTTCTGTGACTGGTAGTAATTCTGTTTAATTCCGAATAAAAAGGGACATATTGATAATGGTTATCTTAAAACCATGCTTCCAGGACTTTGGGAGTAAATACTTGATTTTATTTTAAGTCCTGGGATAATATTTCATTTGCATGTGTAATTTGCTTGAACATTAATGACTTTTGAAGCTCCAGCAGCTG
Source organism: Potorous gilbertii (assembly GCA_028658325.1). Taxonomy (NCBI): domain Eukaryota; kingdom Metazoa; phylum Chordata; class Mammalia; order Diprotodontia; family Potoroidae; genus Potorous; species Potorous gilbertii. The sequence goes on from CM053770.1 coordinate 538,077,011, forward strand.
TTCCCTTGTGTTGAATAGTGATGACTTGTTCTCCTTGGTTATTCTTCCAGGAACATGCTTAGATGATGTTAAGAAACATATAGCCAGCTTTGCCCTGTGACCTGATCTCTTCATCAAACATTTAGAATCCTTGACTCTTTGTTTCTAAAAATAATGCTTTTAAACTTTGTATCTCTTGTCTTAGGTAATATTTAAGTGTATTCTCTCCTTCTTCTGAGTCTTCTAGTAACCTTGGGAAAGTAATGCAATTTGAGATTTTTTTTTTCAAGCTAGCTGTTTGTGGTTAATAGACTTGTTATATAGGAAAGGGGAAAATCTGTTCTCATTTGGTATTAGATCCTAGAATTTAGTGTTGGATGGTCTAGAAACTTAATTTAGGAAGAGAGAGCTAAATTTAACCTTTACAAAAACTGCGTCAAAAACTTCTAATTGTGCGTTCTCATTATAGGGTAAGCTGCTAGAATCAGAAAATCAAAGGAAACAGTTAACTGAAGAGCTCCAGAATGTCAAACAAGTAAGTCGAGCTTTGTATACCCAAGATAGAGACATGTCCAACAAATTTAATACAGTGAGAATTAGAGGGGAAATAGTCTTTTGGGAAAATCTCTTTGTGTCAAATTTCCCTGATTAAAGTCTAAAACCCAAGATATATGGTGAATGGATACTAAATATACAAGAATAGGAACAATTCCATAATAGATAAATGGCCAAAGGATAAGGACAGGCAGTTCACAAAGATAAAAGGTAAGCTATCAATAGCCATATGTGAAAAAGAAAGGTCTTATCACTAATAATAGGAGAAATGTAAATTAAATAATTCTGAGGTGCCATCTCACACTCATCAGATTGACAAAGACAAGATGCAGTTAAAGAGGCTATGGAAAGACAGGTACACTCATACTGTTGATAGAGCTGTGAAGGAATCTGACCATTCTGGAAAGCATTTTGGAACTCAAATGCTAAGGGTATGCAGTACTACTTTGCATATGCATAAACTGGAGGCAGCTTGAAACAGCTACCAAGAGCCACTTATTAAATTTCCAGTGTGAGCATTGACAACTTTAAAATTGGCAAAAGCTATAAATCAGGGTTGGATTCATTATTTCACTGATTGTTTAAATTTAAGAAAGTGGTGGTGAAAATGTTAATAATGCTGATTAAACTTGTAAGTTTGTTGTTTTGTTCTGTTTTGGAGAGCTAGTTGTTAAACATTTACCAGCACAAGACTACATATATTCTTAAAGAAGGAGGGCATAAAATATTTATAGTACCTTTCTTTGTTATGGCAAAGAAATGGAAATAAATAGGTGTCCATCAACTGGGGAATATCTGAACAAAGTCCTGGATATGAATAAATAGAATATTATTGTACCATAAGATGATGGAAGGGTCTAATTTAGAGAAATCTGGGAGGACATATATGAATGAATGCAGAGCAACATGAGCAGGACCAGGAGAACAATTTATACGACAATTTTAAAGTGTTGTGAAAAATCTGTGAACACTTAGGGACTTTGGTCAGTGCTGTGACTGATGTTACTCCAGAAAACTTAGGATAATTCATGCTTCCTATCCCTTGGCAAAATGATGAAGACAAGATGCAGAATGAGAGAGAAATTTTCAGACTTAACCAAAATGTGGATTTTTTTTTTTTGTTTGACTGTATTTGTTACGTGGGAGGGGGATTTGAGCTGGGGGCATGAGGACTATAGTAATATTTATAACAAAAAAGAAAAAGAAAAAAGAAGAAAGAAAAAGTCAATGAAACATTTAAATATAGACTGAAGAGAGTAAGAAGAAGTCCAGAAAAGAGTACAGACAGAGTAGTATTGGAAATATCATGTTAATTTTAATATGTATTTTTAAAACTGTATGTAATATTCACAGTGCCATGTACAGTTACCTTTTTCTCTTTAAAGGTGATTAGTTTTGTTTGTTGATATTTGTCAAGTTTATAATAATAAAGGTATATATATATATGTATTTTTTTTAAAGATGCAAGGCAGGATCATAAAATAACAAGGCTTATTGGTTACCAATATTTTAAGACTTAAGCACTGCTGTGTAGTGAGAAGTATGCTGGGTTTGGACTCAAAGGACCTGAATTCATATCCTAATTCTGCCACACTGTGACCTTGAGTATTTACCTAATTTGTTTGGATCTTGATTTCTTCATTTGTAAAAGGTGGGAGCTGCCCTGACATTCTTTGCAGTTCCAAATCAAATGGGCACCTAAGTAAGAGCTTCCTTTCAACTATATTTTAGGAATGTGTATAGAAGTCTTTGGAACTTAGTGCTCTCTCTCTCTCGTGCTCTCTGTCTCTCTCTGTCTCTCTCTCTCCTCAATTTCTGGCAGCTCTGTCTCTACTCAGATAGAGAGCTGGGCCTGGAGTCAGGACGTTGTTGTTATTTGCTTGTGTCCAACTCTTTGTGATTCCATTTGGGGCTTTCTTGGCAAAGATATTGGAATGGTTTTTTGCCATTTCCTTCTCTACCTAATTTTACAGGTGAGGAAACAGAGGCAAGTAGTGTCAAGTGACTGCACCAGAGTCACATAACTAATAAATGTCTGAGGCTGGATTTGAACTCAGGAAGACAGAAATTCAAATAGCACTTTAAATGCTTATAAGCTATGTGGTACTGGGAAAGTCACTTAACCTCTGTTTACTTGAGTTTACTTAACTGTAAAAGGGAAGTTAAAAATAGCACCTACCTCAGAGGGTTGTTATGAAGATCAAAAGAGATAACATGTAAAGCATTGAGCACAGTGACACATGACAGGTATTTAATAAATCAATTCTTCCTTCCTCCCTCTCTTCCTTCCTTCCTTCCTCCCTCCTTCCCTCCCTCTCTTCCTTCCTTCCTTCCACTTCGTATGTGACCCTTCTGTATTCTCTGCTCCCTACTATTACTCTTCCCTAAAACATTAGCTCCTTGAGGGCAGAGATTATCTAATTTTTGTCTTGGTATCTCTACCACTTCATACATTACCATGAACATTGTTGGTGCTTAATGATGATTAGTTGAATTGATTGAATTGCTTTCAGGACCTATTTATCTGCAAGCTGCACATTCTTGTTATTTTATAGCCACACCTCATTTTCTAATTTTTTTTTAACTAAACTAATTTTTTTTTTAACAAGTACTACCCTACTTGGTCATGCATTTTATTTACCACAACACTAGGCTCTGAATAGCTCTGGGGCTTTTTCCAAAAGTTAGATCCATCTGTTCAGAATGAAACTTTGCCACAACCAAAGATATTCAAGCGTTGGTTTTTCCAGCAACACTGACCCAGCATCCACAGTGTAGTGGAAAGAGAATTGTTCTTAAAACACCTGAGTTTTAGTCTTGGCTCTGATACTTACTGTATGACCCTGGACAAGTCCATTTAACTGATCTGTGGTTTTTGGCTCTGTTTCCTTATGTGTAAAATAGGCATGATAGTTACCAGCCGCATCACGGATTTTGTTATAAGGAAACTATAGAAACTGCAAAACATTGCATTAAAGTGATGCTATCCTCTTCCAAAGTGTGTGCCGAGGGGCTTTGAAGGCATTTGCATTAGAGGAGTTTCCAACATGCTCATTTTTTTTAACAGTGGGATGGTCCACTACCATGTGGTCTCAGCTGTTTCTAATACAGGAAGCACTAGGAAGGGGCTGACAATAGCTAAAGTTGGGATGGAAGATGGGGGGTTAGCTGGGGGCCGTCATAAAGGCTTAAACCTTAAAGGAGAGATCCAGGATCAGCTCAGCAGGTAAAGCAATTTGGAAAGTGCCTTTTATGAACATACTCTATCCTGTTTCAAGATAAATCAGATCTTGTATGCTTGTTTAGACCCTGACCGTATTTGTCCTTTCTACCTTTTTTTAAACCAGACATACTCCAATTAGTACCTTTAGTTCTAGACCATGGACACACCTTTTCCCTAGGTCCTGGAATGCTTAATACCTGTTGATAATAGATCCTTGGCCTGCCGTGACTTTCTGCTTACTTTCAGCTCCTTCCATAAGATCTCTAATCATCATCCTTACCCTCCGCCCATACCAAGTTTAGGGCTTCTGGTAGAAGAAACCTGTCTTGCCTTTGGCACCTAGGTGGGGCCAGTGTGGATCAGTACAAATAACATCTCTAGAGTAAATATGCTCAATCTTTCAAAGTAACTACTTGGAAGAGGATACCAGTTTGCTTGCATATTTTATTTCTGGTACGTTTGTTTGAAAAACTTAATCCCATTATCTGCGACATTTGTCACCTTTGAGTGAAGTTTCTCCTCTGTAAAATCAGAAAGTTGGATTTCAGGAGCTATGAAGGTCTTCCATTATCTTCTTCAGAGTCATACCATGCATATGGCAATCATTGTTATGGTTGTTGGGCTTTAACAGCTCAGTTTTATGTCTCCCTTCAGACAGTTGTAAAGTAGAAGGATATCAACACCTGGTTCATCTGTATACTACCAAAAAATTACATTCTCTGTTCCTTGTTATAGCTTAAAGCTACGTTGTAATCTTCAGGGAACATACATAGTTGATTGTGTGGTATAGTACAGCCACGTAGAATTCTAGCCAGGAAATCAGCACTGATGGAGAAAGTAAGAAGAGGTAGTAGTATGATTAGATTTCTTGTATATGTGAAGTGGAATATGTGTTGTATTTAAAGTAAAAAAAACTACAAAAAACCCTTTATTTAAAGGAGAAAAACCTGGGAAAACGTATATGAACTGATTTAAAGTGAAGCGAATGGAACAAAGAGAACAATGTATACAGTAACAGAAATATTGTAACAATAATCAATTGTGAAAAACTTAGCAACTCTGGTCATTGAACAGTGAACTGTAACAGTTCCAGAAGATTAAGATGAAAAACGTTATCCCCTCTAAATAGAGAACTAACTGATGGATTCTCAGTGCAAATTGAAGCATATTTTTTCTCTTTATTGTTCTTGCTTCTTTTTCTCTGCAAAATATTACCGTGGAAATATGTTCTGCATGACTTCATATATATGTGTGTGTATATATATATACACACACATATATATATATATATATATATATATATATATATATATATATATAAAATGGATATTGTATTTCTTGCTCAGTGGGTAGAGGAAAGGGCAAAGAGAGAAAGAGAATTTGGAACTGAAAATTAAGATGTGAAAAAAAAGTTTAACAACCTGGATTCTTGTTTGATCTCACTATAGCCTCAGTGTCCTCATTTGTAAACTTGGAATAATAATTTATTACATGCCTGTAAGGGTGGTTTTAAGGAAATTACTTTTTAAACAGTAAAGACATAGATAAGTCTAAAATAGTATTTCTTCTTCTAGAATGATATCTACCATTTATGTATTATACATACTTATGGTCATTATATATAAATGTGTTTATATTTATAAGCTTATTTTCTTTATCTATATATATATATATATATACATTGCATGTATGTGTACATAAGTGTACATATGTACATATATATGTGTTTGCATATAAATATATCTATTTTGAGCATTAAAAAAAAATCATCCAAGAGGCAGCATATTAGTGGAAACAACACTGTATTTGGACTCAGGAGACTTACGTTGTTATCTCAAATCTACTTACTGCCTTTATGACCTTGGGTAAGTCACTTAACCTTCAGTGTTTTCATTTTCCTTGGTGTAAAGTGAAAGAGTTGTACTATATCTCAAGGTCTCAACCAGGGGCCATAGACCCCTCTCATAAAGTCAGTGGATAGATTTCAGATTTGTGGAGCTGGAAGGGAAAAAAAAATACATCTTTATCTCAGTGATAATTGACTTCTTTTGCAATCCTATGTATTTTATTTTATGCTGTAAAAACTGTATTGTAAAAAGGGGTCATTGGGAAGCATAATGACTCAGTAGTTGGACCACTGGTTCAACTACGTTCAAATCCAGCCTTAGACACTAACTGTGTAACTCTGGGCAAATCATGTAATCTCTGCCTCAGTTTACTCACCTTTAGAATGAGAATAATACTGGCACTTACTTTCCAGAGTTGTGCAGATCAAATGAAATCATATTTGTAAAGCACTCACTATAGTGTTTGGAATATAATAGGCACTTAATTCCTTCTCTTTTCTTCTTTGCTTCCTTCCCTTTCTTTTCTTCCTTCTTTCCTCCTTTCCTTTTCTTCTTTCCTTCCTTCTCTTGTCTCATTTCTTCTTTCCTTCTTCTCTTTTCCTTTCTTCTTTCCTTACTTCCTATCTCTCTCCCCTCCCTTTCAACCACCCAAAGAATTCATGTAACAAGAAGGCAAAGCATCCACTCTGAATAATCTCTGATTTCTTCCAACTTTGAGTCCTGCAACTTCAAGCTCACAATCATTTACCCTTCTCTCATTTCTCTTTGCTTATCCTTTCCCTCACTCCCTTTTTTGTGAGCACCACCTACTCATGTGCTGATGTGCTTTGTTTTTCTTTTGGTTTGTTTTTATTTTAGGTCTCTTTCAACTCTCTATCTTCTGAAACTAGAGCTATCAATGTACTTATTCAAGCCTTGTCCATTTGAGTTACTTTTTTTAATTGAAAAAGAAGAATGAGAATCTATAACAGAACCTTGGTAAATTTTTATTTAGGTTCCAATTAAAATGAGGATTCTTGCTGGTTTCTTTTAACTTATTTCACAGACTGGAGATAAAAATGTTGTCCTTCTCTTTGGAATAACCACAACCTAACATTTCAGAATGTAAACAGCATCTTAGATTTGACAAAATGATTAAATTATGACTGATATGGAAAAATCAAGCAAAGCAATTTTCAATATTTTTTTCTTAGCAATATCCATTTCTACCATGGGAGGGCCTCCTGTGTTTGTTTCTCTCCCTGGGTCATCAGTGTTGCTATGGAAGCTCAGCTCTGCACTGAAGAGTTAAGTCCAAGACCTCAAAAAGTGATGTTATTGATTCCCAGAAGAACGTTAGCAATGGCTTCTAGAAAACCAGAAAGCAAAATGTTAACCACCAAATCCTGGACCATTTTCCATAGCTTTCTCCTTGAAAATTTGATTTCTAAAATTTGTGTCAGAGTTTGATTCATAGGACAGAATCATTTATCTTTTTCATCATTAGCAAGAATAATCCAAAATATAGGGTTCTGGAATATATGTCAACACACATCACTGACACCTATATTTCACAAACACAATTATACTTGAAAATCAGCAGCCTACCCAAAGTCTGCACATGGAGCTGCATAATGTAGTGGAAGTGACCTGGGGATTCTAGAGACTTGTGTTTAAGACTTGGCTTTGTAACTGGAAAGGTATGTGACTTTGAATAAGTCTTTTAATCTATTTTCTCTTCTGTAAAATGAAAAGTTTCTTCCATTCCTGACATTCATGTTTTTTGACTAATTCTGTCCACATTTTTTGTATAGGATGTGCATCCGCTGTCCCAAGGCAAAAATTGTTTATGAAATTTGAGCAATTCATAGACTTTCTGATCTTTTTACATGTTATAGTAAAAGTCCTCTACATTTTTCTTCTATAGCTTTCCTTTCCTTTATCTATAAGTTCAGCTTTTAAAACTACTAATGACCTAACCAGAAGTTGAAAGTGATGCCATACAGCTAGATGAACATGTAAGTATGAATTACCTTGGCAAAATTTTCTTTACCTACTTTTTCTTGTAAATTTCTTAAGTTCAGATCTCCCTAAACTGTATCCACCCCCCCCAAAAAAAATCCATGGTCTTTAAATTAATACTAAGGAACAATAATTAAACCACATTTTTCCATGAAATACATAAACTAGGCTATTGAATCCTTGATAGGTTGATTTTCATGTCTCCTAGTAAATATATTGACTCATTCACTAGTCATTTGACCAGGATCTCAAAATTAGATTACCAACAGTTAAAAGTATGCTTATAGGAAGTCTAAAAACTGAATTTCATTGATCTCTCACCATTACTATAGAATCAGCAAGGACTGAGTCATCTTACACTTTGCTTTGTTCTATAAGTAGCATGGCCAAAAAATACATCATAGAATGACCAACATGTGGATAATGAACCTTTATATTTCGCTAGGCTGGTCCTCAGACAGTGAAAACAACTTGTTGCCAGTGCTGTACTCAAGATTTCCATCTTGTTAAATCTTTCAAGCATTTATACTCTGTTGATATAAACTTTTAAGAATCAGTCAATTTTATGTGATTTTGAAAAATGTTTTACTGATTCATTATTTTACATTATTATCATAATAGGTAGGTAGGTAGGTAGATAGATAGATAGATAGATAGATAGATAGATAGATAGAGTGAGTGAGTGACTTTTTATCAAGTATTTATGTGCCAGATGCTGTGCTAAACACTATGGATAGAAATAAAAGCAAGCAAGGTAATCCCTGCCCTCTAGGAATTTATATTCTGTTTTGTCAAAAGTTTTTCTGCATCTGTTGAGATAATCACATAGTGTCTGTTAGTTTTGTTGATGATATGATCAGTAATGGTAATAGTTTTCCTAATATTGAACCAATCCTGCATTCCTGGTATAAATCCTACCTGATCATAATGTATCATTCTCGAAATAAGTTGTTGTATTCTTTTTACTAATATCTTACTTAAAACTTTCGCATCTATATTCATTAGAGAATTTGGTCTGTAATTTTCCTTTTCTATTTTGACTCCTCTTGGTTTAGGTATCAGAACCATATGTGTATCATAAAAAGAATTTAGTAGGACTCCTTCCCCAATTTTCCCAAATAGTCTATATAGTATTGGAATTAGCTGTTCTTTAAATGTTGGATAGAATTCACTTGTAAATCCATCTGGCCCTGGAGATTTTTTCCTAGGAAGTTCATTGATGGCTTGTTCAATTTCTTTTTCTGAGATGGGGTTATTTAAGTGTTCAACTTCCTCTTCTGTTAATCTGGGAAGTTTATATTTTTAAAAATTATTATCCATCTCATTCAGATTGTCAAATTTATAGTTATACAGTTGGGCAAAGTAATTTCTAATTATTATTTTAATTTTCTCCTCATTGGAGGTTAGTTCACCCTTTTATTGGTAATTTGGTTTTCTTCTTTCTTTTTTTTTAATCAAATTGACCAAACATTTATCAGTTTTATTGGTTTTTTCATAAAACCAACTCTTAGTTTTATTTATTAGTTTAATAGTTTTATTAATTTCAATTTTACTGATTTCTTCTTTGGTTTTCAGTATTTCTAATTTGGTGTTTACTTGGGGATTTTCAATTTATTCTTTTTCTAGCTTTTTCCACTGCATGCCCAATTTATTGATCTCCTCTTTCTCTATTTTCTTCATGTAAGCATTCAAAGATATAAAACTTCCCCTAAGAACTGCTTTTGCAGTATCCCATAAAATTTGATAGGTTGCCTCATTATTGTCATTCTCTTGAATGAAGTTATTGATTGTTTCTATAATTTGTTGTTTAACCCACTCATTCTTTAGGGTAAGACTATTTAGTTTCCAATGAATTTTTGGTTTATCTATTCATGGCCTTTGATTACATATAATTTCTTATTGCATTACGATCTGGGAAGGAGTCATTTAGTATCTCTGCCATTCTGCACTGGATTGTGAGGTTTTTATGCCCCTAGTAGAATCATCTACTATGTCTCTCACTTTCTACTACCACAAAACAAAAGTATTGACTTGCATATTTTATATGTAAAGGATCTTTTCCTTTGCTTATGACCTTCATGGGCTACATGTTGTACAGTGATATTTCTCTGGGTCAGAGGGTGTGAACAGTTTAGCTATTTCTCTAGCATAGTTCCAGAATGAGATCTAGAATAGCTGGATCAGTATATAACTCTGAAATTACTGTTTTTCTTATTATATTAATTTTGTACTTACACTTTACTTTTATGTGATGAAAATTATTTCTTTTAGGTTCTGTGATCTCCTAGATCTCTTCTTTTGTTACTAATTTTTTCTCAAACCTAAATCTAAAAACTACTTTTCTCCACAGGTTTTTTTCTTCTTAATATGACTTTTAACAGGTAGATTATCCATTTAGAGTTCCTTTTAATAGAAAGTATAAGATGAGTATTAATCAGTTTTTTTTTTTTATCAATCTGTTCTCCAGTTTTTCACATGAAATCCTATCCCAGTAATTTGTGGTTTTGCATTTGTCTTATGCTGGAGTACTGCATTTGATTACTTCTGGACCTTGCTTATATAATTTTTTACAGGACCAAAAACTTTTGATGATTGTTGGTTTATAATATTTGACATCTGGTAATTCTGGGCCCCTTTCATTTGTACTTTTTTCCCCCATTCATTTCCCTTATTTTCCAAATGAATTTTATTATTATTTCTAGTCTTACTATTTTATAATAAAAAATATTATAGAAAATCTAACACGATGTTATGAATTATATAAAATAATGAAACCTCATTACTTTTTTGTATCTGGTTCTGTTGAAATTCCTTTATAATTTGATATGTCTCTAAATTAGTAATTTAACTTAGGAAGTATTATGACCATAACAGTGGTCATTGCATCAGTGAACAGTATTCCTCTCTCTTTCTTGCAGGTGTATTTATAAGTGTTAAAGGGCACTGATAAAGTAAACAACCTCCTCTTTGCTCCATATACTCTTTTTCAGTCTATTTAACAGTAGTAAAATGGGAAAAACAAAAACTCAGAATCCCTCTAAAAGGACATTTGCTAATTTTTTCTTGCATTTAGGCTCAGGCTCATGACATATTTCATCAGGAACGATTACCAAAATACCTATCCATTGGATAGCAAGTAATTGTTTATACTCACTTGTAAAAGCTAAATAATTTTGTTATGATGTGTGTTGAGGCCCTACCCACCCTATTCAATTTTTGGAGAATGGTTTCCCATGGCTCTCGTTTTGTTGTATTTTTTTTTCCTTCAAGTTACAACAATTCTTAACAGGTATGGGCCCCTGTTGCAGCCACTACCGTTTGTTCATCAGTATTCAGGCCCTCCTCTTGTATTTCATTGTTTTTAAACCTTCTTTCAGCACAGGGTGGTGACCCAAGGCTGTGGTGAAGTAGTGAACAGTCCCAAACCAAAATATGTTAACTTGTCTGAACCAGTCTTTGCCCTGAAAAAGCAAGGGGGAATTGTTCATCTGGCAGATATAAGGCTCAGATAATCCCCAGTGGGGATTGTGGGGAGTTGGCCTCACCCACACAGAGGTTGGGCAGAAAGCAAGAAAAGGGTGTGAAGGCCTGAGGCAAAGCTATGTAAAATCAACTGAGCATGGAGTCTTTGGGTGGACAGAGGCTGAGTGTAAATTTAATTGTAGCAGCTGGCATCAGTGCTATCTTATCCTTTGGGAGAGGGTAAGGGGAAAAAACTTAAAAGAAGCAATTACAATTATATCTCTAAAAGAGAACAGTGGTCATAAAATATTGCATGGCACATGCACTTGTCAGAGTTCTTTGGAGCATTTTTTAAACTAAAATTTATCTAATTTTAAAAGTAATGAATTTTAATTTTCACTTGCTCCCACCAACCCCCACTTTCCTCAAAAAATAAGAAAAAAGAAAAAGAAACTCTTGTAGTGTAAGAATCATCAACCCATTACCACATTGGTCATGTACAAAAATGTGTTGTCTCGTTCTGCATATTGGTTCCTCACCTTGTATGGGTAGTATTCTTCACTATCATTCTTCCAGAATTGTGGTTCATCATTGTATAGAACAGAGTTCTTAAGTCATTCAGAATTGTACGTTCTTATAATATTGATGTTATAGTATGCATTATTCTGTTTCTTCTTACTTCACTCTTCATTAGTTCAAATAAATCTTCCCAATTTTCTCTGAAACTGTATCTTTCTTCATCTCTTATAGGACAATAGCATTCTATCATATTTATATGCTGTAATTTGTTCCAGTCATTTTTAAGAAAATGTAGCATTTCACCTTAAGAATGAAATGACTCCCTGATGACTTTTTGTCCTTTGCTAATAAGATAATTTTAAAATTCTATAGTTGGATGCAGGAGGATGCCTCAGAATACCACTGAGGGGCAAGAGAAGGGATATGTTTCACTTTGCTGGAATTTTCATCTCATAAAGTGCTATAAATGAATAATAGTAACAGTAGTCCCAGAGTGGAATCAGAAGGTCTTCTATGGGTACCATCTGCTTACCTCAGCCAACAAGTGTCAAGCACATGACTGCCATGTTTTTGGACTATGGAAAGGATGACTGGAAAACAAGGTCATTCCCAACAGAAATTGCTAAAGGGTTGTTATCCTTAAGTAGTTTTGATTTCATAATCAATGTGGATTATGCAAGGAAAAAGAAACCACGCGTCATATCACAACTAGTTACAAAATTTTAGCACCCTGAAAGATAGGGCTTGGTGGCTTTCATGGATTGACAGATGACAAATCCCATACCATAGATAAAGATCTCAAAATATCAGGAGGATTCAACTAATAAACCTTACTAGAACCAAGCTATTGTTTCAGATTCATTATCATTTATTTATTTATTATTACAGATTACCCACATTTGCCTGGACATAACTGATTCATAAAAACTTAAGAACATTCTTAATGTATGTTACCATTCCAAGTCCTCAAAATCTTCTAGATATATAGAACAAAAAGATTTCAAGATACAGATCAAAATTATGTAGGAAGAGAATGAGGTACCTATCATTACTGTTACCTTGTCTGCAAGTAGGGAGGTACCAAGGATGTGTTCAGTGAGCCTACATCCTACTATTCTGTTCAACTATAAAAAGCAGTTACTTTTTTCTTCCTGCTCAATAATAGCCTATAGAACTTTACATATAAAAGAATCATCATAGAATGACAACTTTTCCTTTGACTGTTTCGATCTGGTCTATCAAAAAATATGAAATCTAGATAATAATAACTGATAGCTCTATAGAACTTTTAGGCTTTGCAAGGTGCTTTATGTCATTGTCCCAATTAATCCAAACAACAACTCTTTAAGCTGAGTGCTATACTTACCCTTATTTTACATGTGAGGTTGAGATAGGTCAATAGATTTGTATAAGACCATATGGCTATTTGTCTCCTGCAGAATTTGAACTCAGGTGATCCTGACTCCAAGTTCAGAAATGCATTGACCATAATTCCTAGAGTGAGGATTAGAAAGACATGGAGTCTAGAAAAATCAATGAGGAAGGCTTAATAGAACTTGGGGGATTGACTGAATATGGCTCATAGCAATGAGGAAGCACCTCTGACTCAATGCTTCATTTTCCTTTCTTTTGGAAAATGATTCCTTGAGAGAGAAGGGATTTTAAAAGGCTCAAGACATTCACCATGCTAAAATATTTCCAGGGAGCTCTCCTGGAATTGTTTTTCTCTTTGAGTTTCTTTTATTTCTTTATCTTTGTTATATTTTAAGTTATGAACTGTCTCCCTCTCTTCCTCCCCACCATTTGATACTGATAAATATAGATATATATTTATATAATATTTATTTATAATATATATTTGTATATATACATAATATACATGGATGCATATGTATATACATACATACACATATGTAAAACCAACTCAGCATACTCTGCATCAGTTTCTTTGGAGGTGGATAGCATCTTCTTTCATAGATCCTTTGCAGTTGATTTGAATATTTATAATACTCAAAATAGCTTAGTTGTTCAGTTATATTTTGAAGAATATTGCTGTTGCCATATACAACATTCTGTTGATTCTTCTCATTTCACTCTTCATTATTTCATCAAGTCTTTCCATGTTTTTCTAAAATCAACCTGCTCATCATTTCTTACAGTACAGTAATATTCTATCACAATCATATACCACCACTTGTTTAGCCATTCCTCAGTTGATGGGAATCCTCTCAATTTCTAATTCTTTGCCACCACAAAGAGAGCTTCTCCAAATATTTTAGAACATATAGATTCTTTTCCTTTTTCCCTGATCACCTTGGAAAACAGACTGAATAGTGGTATTTCTGAGTCAAAGGGGATGAGCAGTTTTATAACTCTCGGTATGTATTTCCAGATTGCTCTCCAAAGTGGTTGAATCAGTTCACAGTTCTACCAGTAGTATGTTAGTGTTCCAGTTTTTCCATATCCCTTCCAGCATTTGTCATTTCCCCCTTCTCTCTTTACTGTTCTAAAATTAATGTATTGAGTATATTCCATCCTCATACTATACATAAGAAACAGCCTAAGGTAAAGATTGACAGTCCAATCAAGCATGCAAGGGGTAACTTGGAACAGCCCATACTATTAGCCTACCTGTCTGCATAGACTCCAGTCGTACTTTGAAGTGCTAAAGTCTAACAGAGCACGCTGCATTAGCCTTGGAAACATGTTTTCCTTTTAGAATTTCCATTTTTTTTTAATTTAGAAAGAGATCCCTTTAAAAGAGGAGTTGTTTACCATTTTTCTATGTATATCATGAACCTCTTTGGAAGTCAGGTGAAGCCTATGGACACCTTCTCAGAAGACTATATGTTGCCTTATGGTCATAATTAAAGGAAAAACTAAGTTAGAGGTTAGTGAAAATAAAGATGTATTTTCCCCCACTAGAAATGATAGACTCCCTGAAATCTAATCATATATCCCTTGGGGGGGTGGAATTTGTGGACCCCAAGTTAAAAACTTACGCTTTATAAATTATTTCAGAATTTACCATTTAGTCAATAGGAGGATACTGGTCTTTCGTATACATGATCCCTTTTTCAAAGGTTATAATAATTCCTATTAAATTAATTAGACTATAGGATTTTAAACTAGAATGATCGTTATTTTCTTTGGAAAACATCCATTATATCTTAAAAAATCAAAACTATATACATATGTGTGTGTTGTGTATATATGTCTGTGTGTGTATGTGGTGGTAGATTGATTGGTTCTGATGATTAGTGTCCATCACTAATCATGGTAGGGTCATGGTTCAATCCTCTGTGGGCCATTGAACTTCATACTGTTGCAAGGATAGACAAAGTGCCTTTTTCCCTAAACTAGTTACCTCATAAATACCTTGAGTTACATGAGAGAGCTGGAAGAATCGATACCTACTAGAATAACAAATCCAAGTACATATTCTACTGATGATGAATCAGTATATATATCCTTAGAGGTAATAGATGGCTTTAATAGCACTTTTTCTTTTCCTTCCTATTTAAAAAGTCCCTTTAAAAATTATAGGGTTGTAGGATTTAGAGCAGGAAGGGACCCTTGAGATCATCTAATCCAACCCCTCATTTCGTCGATGAGAAAAGAGTCCAAGAGAAAAGAAACCTGCCTAAGGGTTACATTAGTAACAAATTAGCAGGGCCACAATTTGAAGCCCAGCCATCTAACCGTTTATCCAAGTCTCCTTCCATTACATCATACAGCTCCTTGTGTGTCCCATTTTAATCAGTGTCTGTCTCATATGCAACAGACTTTTGTTTCCCAGTTCACCCAATGAGATCATATGTCAAGTTACATTTTAGTGAAGATCTTTGTTTTTATGAAACCCAAGAATTGAATCAGTTTTTCACCCAGCAAGTTAGAATGGTGTGTAAGTTAATTTTGTTGTCAGACTGGGTGATTTTCAGTGAAAGAATTGGAGATAACATAGGGCACTCTGTGATATAAAACTCCTTCATCTTGGCAACCCACTGCACTAGAAATTCCATATTTTCTCTCATTTCAATATGGAACTCATTCCCTTGTGTTAAATGGCTTACACACGATCTCATTAGTTTCAGAGCTAAAAACAAGACTCCTATGGCAATGCTTTCTCTTCTCAAATGAATCACCGACTTTGGAAAATATTGCACTTTGTTCTCCTGGCATCCATGTGGCCAGTTTGTAAACTGTCATTTGGCCCCAATTTTATTTTAAACCATGAATTCCACCATGATTATATTTATTGAGTACAGCTGACTTCCTAGGCTCTTTCATAGGCCCTTAGGGATTAGATCTAAGAATGACATGAGGTGTCATGCATTCCAAACCTTTTATATTACAAAAGAAGAAACTGAGACCCTAAGAGGTATGATGACTTTCCTAAAGTAACACCAGTAGTAACCAGCAAAGATAAAACTTGCCTTAGTTCCTCTGACTCCAGATCCAATGCATTTTCTACTACTCTACACCACAATATACAGTTACTACTCCCCACCTTTTTGTATGTTCTTGTTACTCAGTTGTTTCAGTCATTTCTGATTCTTAGTGACTCCATGTCTTGATAATGCATTGCTTTATTTTAGTGTAATCAAGTGCCTCTGATTGAATAATGTGATTAAAGAAGATGTTCCCCACCCATTAAAGGACCTGGGAAGATTTGTAGGAAGGTACACCTATCTTGTTAATGAAACACTGGTTCTTATGGGTTATGATGCCCTCTGGCTCTAAAAAGTGTATCTGAGGTGAGGTTTACTTTGAGGCTTAGTTTTTGGAGGAAGCTTTGTGTACCAGCAGCCCCCCAGCTTTGCAAACGCAGATGTTAGTGCTTCCCTCTCTGGTAACCATGTATGTGTATCATGGTTAGACAGTTGGATTTGTCTGTTGATCTATGATGTATGTATTGTTTATGTCAGATGATTGGAAGCATGTCTGTTGATTTTGATTTCTCTGTATTTTCCCTGAACTTCAGGGTGCTTTTCCTTCTGAACTAAGTGAATGATATATGTGCTTGATTAAAGATTGTTGACCCCCCAAAAGTTGCCTTTCCTTTCAGAAAAGCAGATCTAAGAATCTGTGATAGCAGGCCCCCTTGTGTATGGCAGGCTTGCTTTACCCTCCGTTTGGGGTTTTCGTGGCAAAGATACTGAAGTGACTTACCATTTCTTTCTCCAGCTCCTGATGAGGAAAATAGATAGGCTCAAGTAACTTGCCCAGGGTCACACAACTAGTGTCTGTGTGAATTTGAACTAAGGTCTTCCTGACTCCTGGCCTGGTGCTCTATTCATTGTGCCACTATTTGTATAATTCTGATTTTTGTATTTCAAGTCAAGTCAACACGCATTTATTAAGCACTTGCTATATAACAGGCACTGTGCTAATTTGTTGGAAATACGAATGGAAACTGAAAGAAAAAATGGCCTCTGCCCTATCGTGGAGCTTACGTTCTAATGGGAGAAGTCAGCACATAAAAGGAAGCTGAAAAGGAGGTGGGGAAATGAAGTGGGCATATGGGGAAAGGCTGGAGTCGGGAGTACATCCTGGAAAGAGAATGCATGGCTAACTTGGGTATTCTCTTTAAAATGGAGGATTTAAGGGGAACCAGAGGGAGCAGACACAGAAAATACTTCCAATATAAGACATGTCCAGGGGTGGAGTGAACTTTCAGGCTGAAGAGAAGTCTATAACATGTTAGACGAATACCGGAAATTAGGAAGTGTAGCTTTTCTCTTTTCTTCTGTTCTGTTTCTTCCTGTCCTTGCCTCCTACTCTCCTAATTATCATCTTATCATCCCTCTCTCTGTGCTTTAAGAGTGTATCACCGTGTTGTATGTATGTCTTCAATGCATATCTCCTTACTGTGTACACCCATTTTAGTTGACTGCCTTACTGTCACTGGCCTTTCTGCCACATTTTTTTTCTGGGCAGATACCCATATAACCCAGACATGGCTATGCCAAGACAGCAGTATCGTTGCCTAAGTCAACATTTCCCAATGTTCCCTCTGATGAGAATCAGAATTCCATGAAAGAAATGGCAGTAACATTCATGTTTTCTACATGAACATATTAAATACATGTATTTATATCAGATATTACATGTGGAAATGGTTTGTTTTTTTAATTAAAAGATTTATTTTACTGATAAATTTATCCAGTCTACTCTGGGGACATGCTATGCCCATAAGATTCTCCAGACCAGAATTTGGGAGTTCCTTTAATGCATTGACAAGCTAAAAAGCATTCCATGTTTGAATTGGATTAGGAATTGAAGATCTGAACTTGTCACTTCCCTATTCAAACATTTGAATTCTAGATGAAATAAAAAATACTCTGAACTTGTCACTTCCCTATTCAAACATTTGAATTCTAGATGAAATAAAAAATACTCATCTTGATAATGAATGGTCTTCACAACCCGGCTCTCATCTCAAACTTTTAACAAAATGCTCCAGCTTAACAAACACCAAATAAAATGGGCATTTCCTTCTATATAAAGAAAAGAAAAAGAAGATTGTAATAAAAACTGTGACTCCAAACTATACTGTGTTGCTTGCTTTTCTTTTAAAATATGTCATCAATTCAACATATATCTTTAAAATCTGTTCTGCATGTTTGGGATTCTTTCTGGTCTTCCTTATATTTTCTTCTCTGTAGGTTATATGTGTACATGTATGTTTGTGTGTATGTGTGTGTGTGTGTATGAGAAAGAACTAGAGAGATAAGTGTGTGAGAAACACCCTTTCCTTTTTGTTTTCTTCCTTTCTTTCTCCTCCCCTTTCCCTTCTTCCTTCTTTCCTTTTCTCTCTCCTTCCTTTCTTTTTCTTCCTTCCTTTCTTTTTCCTTCCTTCCTCTCTTTTTCTTTCTTTCTTTCTTACTCTCTTTCTCTCTTCCTTTGTCTCTTTCTTTCTTAGGACTGACCAACCAACCTACCTATCCAGAGTCTTCTTTTACCTCCTAATCCTCCTACACCAAATTGGTAAAAGAAAGAAAGAAAACCCTCCATTTCATTTTATTCCCTTTTCTGCATGCTATGTTCTACTCAAAATAACCTGGTCACTTTTCGCTTTATGTAGCATACTATTACCTACCTGTGTGCCTGTGCACATATATCTAGAGTATACTACCTCCTCATTCCTGCTTCCTAGAATTCTAACATACTTCACAATTCAGCTTAGTTGTTATCCCCTGCTTGAATGTGTTCTCTCCCTCTTGAAATGTCTGTGTATGTGCCATGTAATGAGGTAGTCCCATCATTTTTGTTACAGTAGCAGGAGTCAGCCATGGAAACTGAATATCTTTGCAGTTCTTTATATCCTTTCTACATCTCCTTTAGGTACATTTTATAATCATGTCTGTACAGGCCTTGATTTTGCTTGATAGACTCACTTCCTAATACTTTATTCATTCTTTACTTATTTTACACAGGACTTCCCTTTCTATTTTTACCTCCTAAATTTTGTTTTTGCTCTTTAGAAATGATGCTGATTTTTATATTTTGTATCCTGTTACTTTACTGAAGCTGTTAGAAATTTCTTTACTCAGTCCTTAGGATATTCTAATCATCATAATATCACCATATGATGATTTTTTTTTCTTGAAGTAACACCATAATAAGTAGCAAATATAAGACTTGACCCAGCTTCTCTGACTTCAGATCCAATGCTTTTTGTACTGCTCTACACTACAACATCATTTGTATATTGTTGTTAGTCAGTTGTTACAGTCATGTCTGATTCTTTGTGACCCTATTTGGACTTTTCATGGTAAATATACTGAAATGATTTATCATTTCTTTCTCCAGCTCATTTTACAGTTCATCGTAATATCAGCAAATTGGAGTAGTTTTGCCACCTTTTTGCCTATCTCTAAGTCCAAATCTTCAACTTCATCTAATTATTAATATGACTAGCATGTCTAGAACTATGTCATAGTGACAGAGGAATGGGACACCTTTGCTTTACTTCTTTAGTTTTTGAAAAAGTTTCTAGTATTTTCCCCATTACATTGCTAGCTTTTGATTTAGATATATACTTTTTATTATGCTAAAAAAGGCCCTTCTCTGCATATGTTTTGCATGGTTTTTATTGTGAGTGTAGAACTTTTTCTGTATCTGTCGATATAATTATATATTTTCTTTTTATGTACAATGTATCCCAATTCCTTAAGGGAAATGACTATTTTCATTTTTGTCTTTGTATGCCCAGAACCTAGCACAGAGTTTGACATACATTAGGCTCTAACTATGTGTTTATTGAATTGAATGTTACATCAGAGATGTGGAAATAGCTTAAAACTCCACCCCCTTGAGTTCTGGCCAAGCCCTAGCCCACCTTGTTTCTTGACACTGCAATCATTAGAAACTGGAGAAATGATCACAGGAACAACCATACACTCATCCCAGTCTACAGGGTTGTTAGCAGTTTGGTTCTTCTTCATCTTTTCCAGAGCCTTATATAGGGAGGGTTTTTCCCTACTTCTCACTTCGTGCCCCTTTTAACCAGAAAAAGAGCAAGATAGAAGAGGAATGCTACATTATGCTGGTACCAGTGGGACAATAGCTAAAAACAGATTGCTGGTCCTTCTTCTAAGTTCTCAGTCAAATCGAACTGATTTCCTTTTCCATTCTTTCCCAGGCCTCTGTGAACCTTGATAGTAGGAAGTTGTGATATTATGGAGACTGAAGATAAGGGGCAGCTAGGTGGTGCAGTGGATAGAGCACGGGCTATAGAATTAGGAGGACTTGAGTTCAAATTTGGCCTCAGGTACTTACTAGCTGTGTGACCCTGGGCAAGTCACTTAATCCTGAATGTCCCCTTCCCCCTCAAAATAAAACCCCAGCAAATTAAAAATAGCTTCTTGGCATTTTAATGCATTTGATCTCTAGTGACTTTCATCTGCTACAAGATAGGTCATTTATAAACATTTTGGGGGGCTAGCTTTCTATTACTAGACTGGGAAGTTTGGGACCTGAGTTTAAATCCTGGCTCTGCTCTTGTGTGACCTTGAGTAAATCCTTTAACCTCTCTGAGCCAAAATGCCTTATCTGTAAAATGAAAGGTACCAGAATAAATTATCTCAAGTATCCTTTCAGATCTAGAGCTTATATCCAACAGACATTTGTTAAACCTCTCCTATGGGTAAAGCACTACACTAAACTCTCTACACACCAAGACATAAACCAAGCAGGCAGTGCCCTAGAGAACCTTACATACTAGTGGACTGATGTGTACTACTAATGAAAAATAAAGCATATTTAAATTACTTTAATTTAAATAGGGAAAGGGTACTAACAATTGAGGGAATCTGGAACAACTTTTGGACCTTCCCTCCACTCATCATTATACTAATTATACTGATGGCTGATATTTATGAAACATGTCAAGGTTTGTAAGGAGGTAGCCTAGAGAGTTGTTCTCAAAGTCAGAGAGACATGAATTCAAGTCTTGCCACTGATACGTACTACCTTGGGGACTCTCAGAAAAGTACTTAGCCTCTCAGTGGCAATTTTCTAAGATGATAAAGTGTTAGTTTGCATTAATGAAGGGAATTTTCTTATCTTGGAGTTGCTTATACCACTGGAATCACAGATCCGGGTTCTATCCTTCTCACTTTCAGGCGTACAGTACACATACATTGTATCATTTGAGACTCACAAAAGCCCCATAAAGTAAGTACTGTTATTATCCCCATCTTACAGATGAAGAAACTGAAGCAAGTACCGGTTAAATGACTTGCTTCAGGTTACATTTATGTCTTTGGTTTTCTGCTATCACCCAATGTCATGCCTTAGCCCCTAGCTCATAGTACTATCACGAACCTATGATAAAGGATAAATATTAAATGTGTGTATGTGTACACATGCGCACACACGTACCTCTACTGGGCAGCTAGATGGTGTTATGGATAGAGTACTAGGTGTACAGTCAGGAAAATCTGAGTTAAGTCCAAGCCTTGGAAACTTAATAGCTTTGTAACTACATAAAGTCACTCAGCCTCTGTTTGCCTCAGTTTCCTCATTTGTAAAAAAAAATTTGTAAAATTTGTAAAAAAAAATAATAGTACCTGCCTCCCAGAGGTATTGCAGGGATCAAATAAGATAATATTTGTAAATCACTTACAACAGTGCCTAATACATAGTAGGCAATGTATAAATGTTAGCTATCATTATAATTTGCATATATATCATATATAATGTATACACATATACACATAGATGTACATAGAGATCACTCATATGCACATACATACAGATAGATAGTTGTGTGTGTGTATCTCTTTGTGTTTGTAGTTTCTGAGAAAACAATGAATTGGGGATAAAGAGCATGAAGTATACATGGCTATCCATTGCAGTACTTAGCATCATTTATACATCCAAACCTGAGAAATGTGAATTATTCCAAGTTACTGTTTCATTTCACTTCTGAAATACTTGTGATCAATTCCACTTCATGATATGCATCTCATTTTATTCAACTACATGTTGTCCTGCAGGAAATATATTTAAAAGTTCTGCAAATCTCCCATGAAACTAAGTGATAGCCATCTTATTCCGATGTCCAAATTTTAAGTATTTATATTTTGATGAGATGTTTTTTGTTTTTTATTTTTTACCTTGGTTATCTTTTTACATTACTAAAATTCCTGGTATATATCCTTAGAGAAAATAAGTGAAAATGTTTAGGTATTTTTTTCCTTCTTTTCTCCCTCCTCAGAAACAATAGTGCCAATGATACACTTTTAATTATTTTACTTTAAGAAGAAATCTAGCTTGGTAGAAAGGCTGGAGTCAGGGGGAGTAGATAGATTCAAATCCTGCCTCTGACATTTCCTAGATCGAGATTTCGTAGATGTTCATCCTGGACAAATCACTCTCTTCTCTTCTATCCCTGCAACTTATTTGCTATATAATATACAATTTAAGTTTACCCCTAATATTTGTATTGTCTCCTAATCTTGAAGCACTTTTCAAATATGACCTAGGCTCTGTAAGTTTCTATGAGCTATGCAAGTATGATCCCCTGTAGGGAAAATGAAATGCAATATGGCATTAAAACAGAATACAGTGTAAATAATTGACCAGGCCTATCTAGTCTTGAATGTTAGGTTCCTGCTACACATTTCTTCCTCTGAGTCTTTTTCAGTATAAGTATTAAGCAAATAATTCACAATTGCAGAAGCTGACTGGTTAAAAAAATAGAAATATAGTTAGGCTCTTTTTTTCAAAAATGTTTTACATCTAGTAAGAGTGTTGAACTTAGATTTACATAAATTTGGGTTTGAATCCCCTTTCTGACACTTAATAGCTGTGTGACTATAGGCAAAGTCACAAAACCTATCTGGACCTGTTTTTTTTCATGTGTAAAATGGAGATTATAATACCCAAAATACCCTCCTCTTAGTGTTGTTATTAGGCTCATATGAGGTAATCTATATTAAGTCATTTTCAAACTTTGAAGCACAAATATCAACTGTTACTGTTGTTATTTTGAAGTCAGAATTTTTACATATTAAATCCCAAATTGAAAATCGAATTAATTTGGATGGGTCCTACCTAGGTAATGTCTGAGACTACACCAGTATTCAGTGAATGGTATTTAGTTAAGCCAAAGGAAGGAAAGGAAATGAGTAACGCTTAATGACATCAAAATTCTAATCCCTGAGGGACACTTCTTAAAATAATCAACCTTTAGCAAACTCATGAGCATATTTTCAGGGATGGGCATATTCCAGAATTTGGCCTCATTGATCAATATTTATGGCAGAAACCTCCATTTGCCCTGGGAAAGGCTCATGTTATAAAAATCCATGAGACAGATGCACTTCACTCTGTAATTGTCCTTGATTGATGTCTTCTGGTTGTCACAGTGTGATCAAGAATGGTTTTTCTGATTTTCTTTGATGTTCAAAGGCAAAAATACATTTTGCACCTTTTGGAGCTTCATGCAGCTGCGGGTGAAAAAGCTGACAGCTCGTGGGAGAGCTAATTAGAGCCAATTATAATTTGATTGACCTGCTTTGGCTCTAGAGTACCTATCCAAGACTTCTTCTGCAAGATGGGGATTTCATATCTCCATAGAAATCAAAGTAAAGCTTTTGCTTCCTTGAATTTACGCATACTTATTGATGTATAATATGATAAAGAAAATTTGCCTCTGAGGAAATCCTACACAATGCATTTAAATCTGTGATGTGTTTTCAAGCAAATATTAATAATTCACATTACTTTGCAGCTTATAGAATTCTTTTCTTCCTGTAACTCTGTGAGATAGGTTTAAAAAAAAAATCAGAGTATGGATTTGTTGGTCTACATCTATAATTTCATTGTTTTCAGTAAGCAGATTTTTATCACTGTAGATGGGCAATTATTCTGCAGGTTAACCCTCAAAGAGTGACCTTGAGTAGAGAGAGTTAGAGGTTAAGTGACTTGCCCAAAGTCACCACAACTATTACATTCCAATCATAGAATGTAAGTCATAGATCATAGATGTAGAGTTGAAAGGGGCCACAGTTCTCATCTTGTCTGACTCTTCATTTTACAAATGGTGAAACTGAGGCTGTCAGCTATGATGGGAGTAATCCTAGCTACCAGTGAGGCTGAGGCTGGTGGATCTCTTGAGTTGTAAATTTAGAATTAACATGGTAAGCCCCTGGAGGTTTGGGGGGGGGGGGAATGGTTACTTCATTGCCAAGAGAGAAAGGAAGGTAGGTAGAAGGGGAAGGAGAAAGAAAGAAAAGAAACTGAGGCCCAGGGATGTCAATTAATTGGCCCAAAGGTTACACCGAGACAAGGGGCAATAGCAGATTTGGGACTCAAACTCAGATCTTACTGAATGGGAAACTGGTTCTATATCCTTTATACCATACTATCATACTGTTGTGGAGGTAAACGCTCCCGTTTTACATCAGAAGAAAGAGTCTCTGAAAATTCATATCCACCAATATCTGCCCAGCTGATACGTGTTAGAGGCTGGTGTAAAAATCAGGTCTTTCCTGACATCAATTTCAGTGCTTTTTCCACTGTACCACGCTTTCTCTCAGTCTGGCATGCAGATGTTGAAAACATACACCTTCATACATATACTTGTTACCTTTTTTTTTACTGTAAATAAACAAGAGAATTTATGAAGATCTCAATCAACATTAATGTCACTCTTCAAATTTTGCAACATATTTGATGTTGACTATATCATTTTAGCCTCTTACAACAACCTTGTGAGGCTAGGTACTCTATTATGCCCATTTTACAGATGAGGAAACTGAGTGCCAGAGGCTGTTGCATCAAAAAACAGCAGTTCTTATTTGAATTGTCTCTGTTTTAATTTTTTTCATGACTAAATATTGACTTAATTCTATTAATTACCCTAGGGTTATAGCTCACATTTATATGGTCAAGTCAAGAAGTTGACAAGCATTTATTAAGCACTTACTATATGCTACACAGTATGCTGATATGGTCCTTTATAGTTACAGCAAATACCATGTATAAGACTTTTTACTTCTGAAGTACTGACTCTTTGTCAAGATGAGACTTTTAATTATGTGATTTCCCCTTCTTGCCATGTACAAAAACTTAAGGTTCTTGAGGACAAAAGCTGATTCACTTCTATCTTTGAATTTCCAGTGTTTTGCAACTATAGTAAGTGTTTAATAAATGTTTGACTATTGGTTTTTTTTTAACAGTTCCTGATACATAGTAAATGCTTAGGAAATGTTGCAAATTGACTTTTCTAATGTTACTTAACACAGCAAATACTTAAGAAATATTTGTTGATCAGTTATTTTATAAGCTTTATGACATCATTTGGGATGGTCTGAAAAGGAATATTCATTTGCCAATCGTAGATAAAATAAAGGTCTACTTTGATTCAGATAACGTTAGATCCTACTAAAGGTATTTTTCCCAAATTTATTGCAGAATGAATAACTTCCAGTCAGATCACATATTTGAAATATATGTGTGTGATAATTAGCCACTTCCATTTAATTTTCAAAAAAAGGGTTATCCACTCATTTAAAAGAATCAATACAGTAACATTTCTTATTGAAGTTTGACAAAGACCTTTCCTCTCAACAATTTGTGAAGTAGGTAGTTTGTGTTATTATCCTATGCTGCTTTTTCATGTAAAAGTAATAGAAACCCCAAAATCATAATTGTAGAATTACAGTGTTAGAGCTTGAAGAGATGTTGGAGATGATCGCTTCTAACCTCCTTTAACAAAAATGGAAACTGAGGCCAACAGGGTGGAGTAGATGTGCTGCCTAAGGTCACATGATAGGATGTTAATGATGCAACCAGTACAGATCGTAGATATAAAAATACAAATAATAGTTCAAGGTAGCATATTCTGACTGTTACATCCCACCTAGAGATAGCCTGCCATCTCAAACTCAGTATATTGTATAGTGAATACAAATGTAGTTTTGAAAGGGCTATTCTCTTGCTTGTTTGGTTTTTTTTTAACCTTATTTTCAGCCAGTACATCGCTGGCCAGCCTCCTGCTCAGGTAGCAGAGTATAGCAGCAGCTTTTCAGAAAAGAGCATTGATACAAGTTGTGCTTCAGCAGCCTCAGCTATTGAACACCCAGAAGGGAAGGGTCTTGTCATCAAAGTTAATGTCAGAAACAAATAGTTTTATCAGCAGAAATGACACAGAACACAACATAACTAACATGGAAATGTTGTACATGATTACACATATATAACCTATATCAGATTTTAAGGAGAGGAGAGGAGGAAGAAAATTTGGAATTAAATTCTTTTTAAATGATTGTTAAAAATTATCTTTACACATAATTGGAAAAAAAATAAAATGCTATTTAGAAGAAAGAAATGACACCAAAAAATGTCATCTGCATTGCCACTTCCCCATAATGAACACTGAGTTTTCCCTCTGACTTACAACTAGAACCTCCTATTTGGAAGGTCTCCCCTATTAGCTTGTGAGCTCCTAAAGCATATCTTGTTTTTATATCAGTTTTCACAGGACTTAGCAGAGTGTTTTTTTTACATAGTTAAGTTTTATCTACAGTTAAGTGCTAAATAAATGCATTTTCATTCATTCATTAATAGAAAGATACTGTAGTCATGACACCTAGGTTCAAGGTCTGATTCTGCCACTGAGTGACTTAGAAAAATCACTCCCTTCTATGAGAAGTTTGATCATCTCTAAAATAAAGGGCTTATTCCTGGGATTTTATCCAGTTCTGACATTCAGAAAGGCTACAAAGTGGCTCAAGACCAAATTTCACCTGAGAGCAGGCAAATGAGTACTTAACACAGAATTTTAGTACACCTAATTTGATGATTTGTTGCAAGATGCCTTTTAAAGTGGGAGGAAAAGGCTAGAAGCATGAAGAACAGCTGAGAGATTATTTTTTTATCTAATCATAAAGGGGGTTATCATAGAAATGGAAAGGGAGGAATTAATTTGTAAAGGATGAATACTCTGGCCTTGGTGCTTGATTGGATACCAGAGGGAAGAGAGAGGGAACATATTTTGAAATTTACGGTGGTGGTTTTTGTTTCCCTAAATCCTACCAGATTCATGACACTTGTTTGGAGGGTTTGTGAGTTAATACCAACAAAATCCTTTGAGATCCTCCCTTGAATAGTATGTTAGGTTAGCGGCAACATCTATAAATCAAACCCCCAAGTTAAGGAAATTGGTTAGAACTTGCTTTCAAACCTCTTCCCGTACACTTCATTCCCCACTGGTTTCTACTCCTAATCCCACTGTATATACCCTGATGTGGCCAAGACTTTTAAGAGTTGTTCATTGAATGGATGTAGGAAACTGATAAGAAAACTGTGTTTTGGAGGTTGGTAGCATATGCAGCTCTGTACTGAGATATGGGTATCTTCTTTTTAATCAGCCTCCTTCTCTGGTCTAAAATGAACATTTTGAAGGATTTACTGATGAGTGTCTGGACTGGCAAACCACTAAGATTTGTGGTGCAAATGTGCAGGACTAATTACAAGTGTGTAACTGTAGAATTCGCGCTTTTTCCTTCTCCCTCAGGCAACTGTTATGCCTCAGAAGTTGAGAACAATGGCCACTGTACCCGTTTGGTTCCTGCTGTGGGTGAGGCTGGTGTATCCATTAGGCTGGCAAGCAGCTTCCCTCAAGTTGTTTTGTTTTTTGCTTGTTTTAATATTTACAAATTTACTGCATTTTGGTAGCAAAAGGGAACTTTAAAGATATTCTTGTCTAGTGCTGTCATTTTACCAGTAAGGGTTCTTTTTGACTTGTGTGTGAAGTACCCTTTTCTCTGACTTCAGGAATTTCTCTCAGCCCCATTTATTCACTTGTAAAATGAGATCTCTGTTCCTTTCCAGCTCTAAATCTATGACCCTACAGTTAAGTCTCACATTTCATAATGCAATGTTACTTAGATTAAACTAAGGTAGGTGCATCGGCTCTCAGTTCTGTTTGTCCAACCGTAGCCTCCCTCTTTGGTTTTGGTCTCGCATTACCAACTACCTGTAGGCCATCACAGATTGGATGTCCTTAGACATTTTGAACTGTACATGTTCAAGACTGAACTCTTTATCTTTTCCCCTAAACCCTTCCCTCTCCTGAGTCTTCCTATCTCTGTCAAGGGCACCATCGTCATCCTCCCAGTGACACAGGCTTGCAATCAAGATATCATCCTCATCTCTTCACTCACTCTCACTCCTACATATCCATTCTCTTACTAAGTCCTGTCATTTCTACCTTTGCAATGTCTTTTGCATATATCCATTTCTCTCTACTCACACAGCTGCCACCCTGATGCAGGCCCTATCTTATCATGGTTAGACTGTTGTCTGTAGGTTTGCCCACACTATCTCCCTACTCCAGCCCATCTATCACTCAGTTGCTTGAAGTTGTCTTCCTAATGACCATGTCAGTAAATGACTTAATGCTACTCATTTAAACTCCATTCGTTCCCTGATATCTCCAGGATTATGTAAAAAAAAAAAAAGATTTCTCCTTTTGGCTTTTAAAGCTCTTTACAGCCTGGCCCCATTCCACTTTTCCAGACCCCTGACTCTAAATCTCCACTTAACCGATGATCCAGAAACATTGATATTCTTTCCACACAACGCTCCACCTCCCATACCTAAAATGTTCTCCTTTTTTTCAACCTTCCTGATTTCCCTATCTTGATTCAAGATTCAATTTATATCCCACCATCTATAGGAAGCCTCTTCCAGCCTTTCTCTCTGTGTTAATGCCTTCCCTCTGAGATTACTCCCTTCCTCCTCCCTGCCCCTCCAGGTTTATACCTTGTTTGTACATAGTTAACTACACATTGTCTCTCCATTAAAATGTGAGGTCTGTGAGGACAGGGACCATATTTTTGCCCTTTTTCTATATCCCTAGTACTTTGCATAATGACTTGCATATAGTAAGAACCTAATAAATACTTATGAACTGACTGACTAATATTTTTTAAAGTGTTTTATTCTTTCTAATTACATGTAAAGACAACTTTTAACATTTTTTTCCATAAAATTTTGAGTTCCAAATTCTCTCCCTCCCTTCCTCCCTCCCCTGCTCCTCTGTAAGACAGTAAACAATTCAATATAGGTAATATATGTGCAATCATCTATAACATATTTCCCTGTTTGAGTAAAGTATGAAGAAGTTGCTAAATTACATTGGTGGAGGAAGTTGCTCACTAGAACCTCCTTACACACACAAAAAAATACGAGATTCAGTTTTTTTTTTTTTTAAAGCATTATCACCTCTCTGGAACAATTCTTTGTTTTATCCTAAGGGAAATGGGGAGCCTCTGATAGTTTCTGAGCAAAGTAATATACTGAGAACTGTACCTTAGGAATATTATTTTGACTGCTTTATGCAAGGCTGCTATTTTAGAGAAAATAAGACATAGAGAGGTTTAAATGATTAAACTAAAAGCATGGAACTAGTAAGTGGTGGTATTATTCAGCTGTTTCAATTGTATCTGACTCTGTGACCCCATCTGGAGTTTTCTTGGCAAAGATACTGGGGCAGTTGGCCATTTCCTTCTCCGGCTCATTTCATTTGTGTCTGACTCGTTGTGAGTCCATTTGAGGTTTTTTGGCGG